>OZ012698.1:19685827-19705827 GCA_963942565.1 Maea johnstoni | reverse complement strand
TAAATATATATATATATATATATATATATATATATATATATATATATATATATATATATATATATATATATATATATATATATTTGTGCAAATTGATATATCTTTTCGGGTCTAGAGTTACTTAAAAATGCGTCATGAGTGCAATTTTCAGATTAGAATGATTCCCAATCATTTTGTAAAATTATCAGCGTATGGTGATCTTTATTCGTAATCAAATAGAGTTAAAAGGGCTTTGGTCGACTTTATTAAAGTGTTTAATTCATCAAGGTTTCATATTTTAAACATAGACACGCATAGACAACACTTGTCAAAGTGATCTTTAGGCAGGAATGAGTAGATAGGCCTCAAATCTGCCTACATAAAATTTAATTCAAATCTAACGGTACCCATATTCGAGGTGATGTTGGTTTTCTTTTTGTTGTATTTGTGTTTTTACTGTATGTATATTTTTCACGTTCGACAGGTGGTCAACTATATATATATATATATATATATATATATATATATATATATATATATATATATATATATATATATATATATATATATATATATATATATATATATATATATACATATATATATATATATGTATATATATATATATATATATATATATATATATATATATATATATATATATATATATATATATATATATATATATATATATATATATATATAAATTGAAGCCATCTAACCTGCTGTCTGCAAACCTCTTCACCTTATTAAATTCATTGCAGCCACGCGTGGCTATGCACACATTAATTATCACCCTATATGTCTGAGTATAACTTTGATGAAAACTGTTTAAACAATGGAATTTATGAGGTCAAATTGACATGCATTTTAGATAGGCCCAGTTAGTTTGAATTGCCACGATTCATTACCATACGTATCTGTTGTAAGAAATACGTATAGGCTTATTAAATATAGATTCAAAGTACCGTTTTAGGTTTTTGTTTAAACATAACCAACCATAACTTATGTATTTTGAAAATACCCACAAAACACCAGGAGATAGAAATAGATATCAACTTTACTCTAGTGCACTGTTTCATTTAACTCGAAATAGATAGTTTCTGTAGTTTGTGTTCATAAGAAGACTTTTATAATGCCCAGTTATGGTAGGCACCCTGTTAATTAGTGGTATCAAAAGTTACCATTCAATGATGAATATGTAATACTATATGGTGTTGTTGTAATGGGGTGTAACTTAGAATGAACCCTAAACATTTTGGTGGTGGTGGCTAATTTTGCCAATACAAAATGTTGCAAAATCCTGAAAAATGACTGGAACTCATCTGAAAGTACTCAGTGAGAGCTATCCAATGAATACCAACATGACAGGGTTTAGATGGTTTTCACAAATCTTTGCATCCTTGTGCTTTGGACGAAAGTATAGCCTTAGCATTGGAAGGGTTAAGATTTCAACCAGTAACTGCATACATCTGCGTTAACTTTATTATGTAAATTAAAATATGAAATATGATGGAAAATAATGGGGTAGCGGTGAACTATTGGGTATTGAATATTGCAAATATTTCGCTGAGTGCCACAAGGGACCACTTATTACAGATGTCAACTACTATCCTTCCCATTACAACGAACAAGGTTCACGGTCATGACCTTGGTCTAGCGGTCAGAGTCAAATAGTCTCTTTTTTGGTCGAATCTTCAAATCCCTCGTTTCCCTCCAAACTGTGAAGAAGCTAACCAAATCGGCCGAACAAGGTGATTTATCAACTATCATTCCTAGTAGAAATTATATTTTTCAAAAGGGATAGGGGATCAACTGGAAGATGCTGTGCTCCCATAGTAGAATATGGTGAGTCTAGTCAGATGTATGGGAAACTGACCACCAAGACCGAAACCTATTGCCCCTTAAAGATAGCATCTAATGAAAATTAATGGGATAGGGGATGGAAAAATTGGGCAGAAGTTTGTTTGTATATCATTATATATATTATATACCACAAGTGTTCACTCTAGGTAGGTTTAATACTACCCTACCCCACGCAAGTCAATGCCTTCAATTCAAGGTCAAATAATTACTTTACAGGCGAATCTTTTAACTGCGTTTCTGCTACCAAACTAAGACATTACTGACCAGTAACTCAGAAATTAATGTTTATTTGACCTCGAACCTGAAATCACTGTGGTCTGTATGCTGATACCTCCAGTCAAACTGGCCATGTCCCAGGTCCCAGACAGTGCCAGATAGTACCCTATCCCTTTAAGCAAGGACATTTCTTCTTAATATGAAAATATGAAGATGAATAAATAAATCAACTAACTTGGGGACTTTGGATGAACATCTTCTAAGCCTACTCACGAAACAGGGATCTGAAGACTTGACTCTAAAAGTTGACCATGGGTATGACATGTCAGACGAAATATTGTGACCAAGGAAAAAAGTTTAAAAAATGCATTACACAACAGCATTTGTTACTGAAGACCATCATGGCCGTCTTGATAGCACACATAAATACAACTAATTCTGAGTAAAAGGATCAATTGTTTGTCTCAAATGAATGAATGAATGAATGGATAAATAAGTGTTTAAAGGCACATCGACACACAAAGGTCATTTAGTGCCATATGATATCAGCAAAAAGTGTTCCTTTGTCATTGTTGAATAATAATGACAAAGCATAATCATTCCAGGTGAAAGAAGAAAAAGAGGGAGAGTAAGAGCAGAGCCTTCAGATCCAAAGAGGACCAAGGGATATTTTAAGGTAGGGTATCCATAGACGGAGCCACACATCCCCCTTCTTTTATAAGGCGAGCAGGGTGCCACACCAGCTTAGGGTTCTCCGGGAGGTGCCAACTCCTATTGCACACCACAAGATGCGCCGGCGTTGTTTTTATCAATGAAAGGAATGCTCAGTGGTGTATCAACATTATTTACTAAGGGCATATCGGGTGTCTGATTGAACTGATCATAAGATGCACTATTTGATCTAATGATAAAGGTATAGAGTTGCTGCTAGGTAATGGTTTTGTGTAAAAGTATGATTAAGATCACTATACCCTAAACTAAACTGTACTAGCTGTTGATAGCAGTATGTACCTAATACGTTTGTAACTGGAGCATGCACACGAACAAACCGCATAATTCACAGTGAATTCTGGAAATCATTTGAAGAGCGATTATCTAACCCTTTACAAAAGTAACTCTCGGTGAATTTGCTTCTCTAACTTGCTCTCTGTAGATTATATATTTCTGTATGTATCATATCATGTGTATCCTACGACCTGATGTGTTTGTTTTAAGTAGCTCACGTTTTGACTTTCCTCAAATGGAGCTCTATAATCTAACACTGATATGTGAAATTTAACCATGAAATGTGATAAAACGTAATAATAACGAACATATGTTACAGCCAATTTGTCAACAATCTACGATGGTGCTGGTGTGAACGGCAGAAAAAATATTTTTCCAGAAAAACAGCGGATTTTGTTTCTTCCGTTCACACCTGCTCCATCGTAGCTATCCATGTAACCAGTAATGGTGTTAATATCATGGGACAAGACGATTTATTATGACGTTTCCACATACTGGTCTGATAGCGATCACCATCATCTACAGAATTTTAATAGTCAGACATCATCAAAAAGCGTGAAACCAAAGTGGTAGCCCCTGCATGACGCCTTTCATTCTGTTGTCTGAAGTCGTCTCACGATAACAGAGATGATGATGACGATAATGATGATGACCACGGTGCTGCTGATGATGATGATGACGATAATGATAATGACCACGGTGCTGCTGATGATGATGACGATAATGATGATGACCACGGTGCTGCTGATGATGATGACGATAATGATGATGACCACGGTGCTGCTGATGATGATGATGACGATAATGATAATGACCACGGTGCTGCTGATGATGATGACGATAATGATGATGACCACGGTGCTGCTGATGATGATGACGATAATGATGATGACCACGGTGCTGCTGATGATGATGATGATGATAGGTATCGACATATGAGGCAAAATTATCGCATAGTTCTGTATTAATGATTGACATTTGTTTCATGTGACAAGAATAGTCAGATGCAGAACTAGGACTAAAAACTCAGGATAAGACTTGCAGCTTATAAGCCAGAACTGGGTAGAGATTCCCTTCTCTTTTATGAATAGTTCCAAGTGTTTTAAACTACAGAAGCACCATAGACAGCACGGCACAATTTCACGAATGTATATAGCAACCAGGCAACCCACCAATGGGCATCTGGCGGAGGCTTGAACCTGCGAACGCATGCAAAGTGTATACTAGCCAGTTGTAACTGGTGGAGGAAACTGGAGGACCCGGCGAAAACCACCGCATAACCCCAGATCACTGGCAAGTGTGTGTGTGTGTGTGTGTGTGTGTGTGTGTGTGTGTGTGTGTGTGTGTGTTATTGATGGAGAAAACCAGAATGCAAAACTATCCGGGTTTGGCCAACGATTTACACTGAGCCCTGAGTGGGATTCGAACCCCCTTCATTAGGCAATGATGAAAAGAGAAGCTGCTGAAACGCAATCCTATGACCACTCAGATATGGGGGCACCCCCCTCAGACAGGATGCTACCCAAGACGGTCATACCTCTGCGAGAGCCGCGTTTTTTATCCCTCTTTTACGTCATCTTTGCTCGGATGAGAGCATGAAGTTCCATGCCTGTGATACTCCTCACAGCTGGGCGCTCTAGTTTTTGCAAGATTGCATCAGCAATGGCAAGAGCGCCTGCATGACACATATCTCGGATTATAACAGGTCAGATGGCATATGTTATGATTGCTACTATTCACCACGTAGTTGAATTTGACACTTTTGTAACGTGTAGTAGCTACTTCATCAATATGATGAATACGAATAAAACAATGTCCATATATACTCTCTGTACGACATAATGTAGGGTCCTGTGATCAGGTTATTTCGATGGTGCAGGTGTGAACGGCAGAAAAAAACCTGCTGTTTTTGGAAAACACCTGCACAATCGTAAATTATTGCTGGGTATAGGAGATTTAATAAAACAAAATGTTCGCCCTACTCCCACAAGTGTACGGAAAGCTGGCTCTGTGGTTTAAGTTCCATTAGATGATTGGCGATAAGCAGAGGCTGAGGTAGAGATAAGTATCTCAATCGTACACCAGAGTTCCTTTATTTCAACGCAATCAGACGTACTCTCGACAGTCTGTGTTCTGACCTGTACAAAAGTTTCATGCATGAAAAATCGTGACATGAAGATTTCATGCATAAAAAACGGGCGACCCTTTATTATACGGGGCCAGGAGAGTAACTCGGAGTTTCGAGTAAAATATCGTTTAAACAGTAACAATGTAGCGCACAAACGCATATTTGTATTCTATGCAAAACCACTTAAGTACGCAATAATATCTATCATCGATCGTTTGATTCCTTTTAAAGATACTTTAAGTCCTATTGTTATATAGTGTGTGAGGATTCCCCCTCATACATTCTATGGCTTTATTTTCGCCTCACTTTACGTGCCATCCTTTGTGTTTAGGATGGCCCTTTAGAAAAAGAGCATGGAAAATAAATGAATCATTTGGTCTACCTTCTTTATTTTACAAAGGCATATGCATTCGATACATCTATTTTCCCTTAAAATGCCATGATATGTTATAAGGAAATCAAAGGTTAAAGGAGGGATAATGTATTTCCTTTACTCTCTTTTTCATCAATCATTGTTTAATATTCAGAACCATAAACTTTTTTTTTTGGAAAATACCTGAAAAAAAACATGACAAAAGAGAACAAGAAAAATGATTTTATATTGTATGTTTTTCTTTCAGGGTAATACAGATTTTTCATTTTGTAGGAGATGAAATTTCCACCCCACCGATAATGCAAAATATCTTGACGCAACATCAACCAGATAAACAATTCACTAGTTCTGGCTAGGCTTCGTCAGTCTATCGGGCAGGACAAAGGCTACCCGTACAAATGATATTTCCATGCATGGAAATGAAAATTTCGCCCCTAGCATGATTTTTTCGCCTCAGAAATTGCCATGGGTAATTGGTTTGTACACAACGTCATGCAGGTAATTTTCACCCTTGAAATTTTTGGGGCAAAATTTTCATTTTCATATGCATGAAAATTTCATTTTCATGCATAAAAATTTCATGCCACAATTTTTTCATGAATGAAACTTTTCGAACGGGCAAGCTACTTTTTAAAACATGATTTTCCGAACGTCTGTCACCAAAATAGTCGGGAGATCCTTTAAACCTACTGATAAATTCATCATATTCATATTCATATTTGCATCATATTCATAATCACGTCTGTAGACATATCTGAACAGTACTTATGGACTTAAAATTAAGGGTTTCAATAACGAACGAAAAACTATTTTCACGCAATGTTCCGGGGCTACTGAGTATATTACTATAACTAGGTGTCAATTATGACAGAACTACCCATCTCCCCCTCTTCCACTCTCTCTGTGGATGATGCCCGGATTTCCTACACGGGATCGATCACGCCCATCGCTCAAACATAACACTAATGAAGCGAAGATTTATTGCCCTTTCAAACACCGGCCGCCGACAGACGGTCGCGTCCAATCTCGTAAAAAGCTGGAATAAATCGTACGTAGGGACGAGGCGGGGCAGTATTATTTTCTCCCCGGGCGAGAAAGAGCGGAATTAGTGGGCTCGTTATGGGCGAGGATCCTCCCGTATCTGGTGCGTTATGGATGGGAGTGCGCCGACTGCGGTCCGGCTGCACGCGATCAGGGAACTCTGGGTAATCTCACTCTGGAAAGTTTGCGCCTTGGGACGCTAGTTGCCTTTCTAAGGATGGACGAGCCTCCCGGGGATGCTCCTGGTGGCAGCGCCTGAGCTCCTCGACCCGCAATGCCTCGGCTGTCTGAGCATTCACAAAAACTACAACAGACAAAAATGACGGGAAAGACAAAGTATGGGAGATATTTGGCAAGGAAGAATAGATACATTCATCTGTATTCTGGAGAAGGACATAAAGCAAAAGATCAAAAGCTTGACGTACTTTGAAAAGACGGGGATGAAAGGACGAAAGAGAAGAAGAAGAAGAAGAAGAAGAAGAAGAAGAAGGAGAAGATGAAGTAGAAGAAGATGATAATTATGATATACTTGTCAAGTTTCCTGATATCTGCAGTACTCTACTAACAGCAGATCCCAAATTCGCTGTCTCCTGGTATGAGGTAATGTCCAGATGAGCTTTTGATTTGCTGATTTCAGGGTTTACGACACATTTAGAAATCTCAGTACAATTTTTTTAAACTTTGCATGAGTAGATAACAAAGCACAATGATATTAAAACAACTTTAATTCATGGGGTCATCGACTTACTTTTTTAACAGATTTTAGAAAATATATTGCAATTTGTATCACAAACATCTCATTCTCCAGAATTGGTTTCTTTCTTTGATGCACTAATCCCTTCAGAGATATAGACTCTCCGCGACGTATATCATGGCAAATAAATATTTCTTAACGAATCTAAATATTCCTCTAAGGCTGAATAATGAATAATCATGATTCATTTTGGAATATTCCTTAATTATATGTAATTATGATTATTTGTAATTCATGGTTGGGTATATTTTCAAAGTGCATGTGAACGGGCTAATTCAATTGTGAATGCTGTATGTCGACAAACTGGTAAACTGTCGGAAATGTGAGCTAACAATCGCACAAACACGATGAAACAATCGTCTTTGGTAATCTAGCAAAACACTAAAACAACAAATTTTCAAGTGAAAAATGGAAGCGGGCCGACTTTCAGTAATCACTTAAATTTCTATTGAATCATACAGCCAAATATGTCTACTTTCACGTTCCGGGTGAAATCGCTTGGTGCCACCTTTATAAATTCGTCAAAAAATGGGTTGAAATCCGTGTTTCAAGGCATTTTCCTATCCTTTTAAAAGTGAAAAAGGAAGTGAATGAATCGTTTTTTATTTAACTTTTTTTTATTTGAAAACATCCATAAGTATTCAAAGATACAATATCAAGGTGAAACGGTCTATTTTCATAAGCCGAATCCTCAGAAATACGTTTCCAGTAAAATTCTACTACCATTTCAGTTTAGTAAATTGGACGGCAGCTACCGAGTCTGCTACGTCATCTGAGCATGCGCACTGCGCACGGTACGAAATGTTGATAATGAGTTTGTTCAATACTCAATAGGTGTCACCGATGTAGAGTATCGTAAGACCTTAACGAAATCCCTGACTAACCATTCCACAGGATATATGTCATTCGGGTCTCTTAAATCTTGTTCTGTGTTTAAAAAAGGAAAATGTACGATGGATGTGCCCATTATCTAGACAAGAATGGTAGGTAAAGTTACACTCTTAACATATTCGTTTGCAACGGTTAACAAGTGCAAATCATATGTCCCAATCCTCGATTAAGGTACCAACATGTCCCTGGTGGCCAGGGAGGAAACTAAAGAAAATGCCTGACAGATGAATGTGGGGAGTCTCCTGATGTTTGGCGGGTGAATGTTAACCCTTCCAGTGCTGAGGCTACTTTCATCCAAAACACAAGGACGCAATGACGTTTGAAAAAATCGACACCCTGCCATATTGGTATTCATTGGACGGCTCTCGTTGAGTACTCTCATATGAGTACCCATGGGCCAGGATTCCAATATTTTTTCAGGTTTTTTGCATCATTTAGTATTGGCTAAATTAGTTAAAGTGGCATAAGGATGAACAGGTATCAGGATAAAGGAAAAGACGATGATGGTGATGCTGATGAGGATGATAGTCGAAGACGATGAAAACGAGGAGGAAGAAGATGATAATTTTGGTGCTGGTAATTTAAAATGGAAAAGAGAGATATCTGTTTTTTATGGTTCCGTGAATAAGGGAGTCGCTATAATATCCTTTAAGATAACGGTTGCATAATTTGTGGATATCAACTTTGCAGACTTGGTTTGAATGTTTTCAACACTATCAGCAACACATTTGCATATGCGTAAGACATATTCACTGAAAGACCTAAACGGTACAGAATCATTGGTAATACAAGATATTGCTTCTCAGAGCGTATGAAAATGACATATAAATACAAAAGTGAAGTAATATACAAGATACGAATGCAACACGAATTCTACAAATACAAACGTAGAGTAAAACGAATACCATTTTACAAAATCGATTATCTCTTTAGATTAACGACTTCGTTAGCTGGTTTACATGAAGGCGGTGCAGCATGGAAATAATACCCCAGGAACACCACGTGTCTGGAAAGGAATATCTAAATGTGTCAATCTCAAGCAAGACAAAACGTTTTCACAACGCAATAAATTTGAAATATCACTTGCAGATATAAAGGCCCCTATGGCTGATGTCAGTATCTCCTCTGCCTGTCCTTCACACAAAGATAATAAAGGAGTCAATGACCTTACGGGTTAACCCTCTAAAACCTAAGTATCGGCAGCAAGGTTAACATACATTTCTTCCTGTTATGATGGGACAGAGTCATCTCTCATTCATCATAGCGGCTACCATTGTATAAATTAGCCTGCGACACTTGTAAAGGCTACGCGGGAGCAGTTGCTTTTTACATTAATCACTGACAATCTGTCGTTGCAAGCAGCGCACGACATTTGTCATGTTGGTCATCTGATATCCCAGGCAGAGAGGTGGATGACAAGGTATGATAGGAGACAACTAGCGGCAGCAGCGACAACAAGACAGAATATTAGTTATTGTGATAATGTTATCAGCTCCCAATGTGCAGGTTATCATAGCACGAGAGAGAGAGAGAGAGAGAGAGAGAGAGAGAGAGAGAGAGAGAGAGAGAGAGAGAGAGAGAGAGAGAGAGCGCACTTATCTCACGGCCAAAAATCACTGTTTAAACCTCATAGATAAAGAAATAGATGATGAAACATCGCAAAATGCAAATCCCTAGAATGTATGCTTTCTCATATCAGTAACCGCATAGAAGAGAGATTTGTGTGATGATGTTTAGTCTATGAAGCTTACGAAGGACTTAAGATAGCCCTTACAAGTACATCGTCTACGTGTGTGGACAGATCTGTTGTCATATTTATCAAAGGTAAGAAGATTTAGAAAAGCATCTGTTTGGAATAATATTGTGTTAATTTAAGCATAGTATGAGAGAGAAAGAGAGAGAGAGAGAGAGAGAGAGAGAGAGAGAGAGAGAGAGAGAGAGAGAGAGAGAGAGAGAGTCTAACATACACCCATCATGATATGCACACTACGGGCATTACAATCATCAGTCTGTCTGACAAATTAGGTTTAACTCTAACATTGATTCACTGAAGTGAAGTGCACAATTTTATTTCTCACACTCTGGCAAATAAACAATATCCATCACGGCATAACTAACACCTAATAGCATGTTGTCCTATTGATCATATACAAACAGATCTGTCGAAACCAATGCATTAGCACAGACATTTTACCATGGCTAAAAATCCTATTATAGAGATAGAATGCTGACGGGTTAGGTATTATAGGCTTATGCATTTTGAGAGCAGACGCGAGTCAATCGAATTGTATCTGACGGGTGATATAGAACAAAAACAAGTACTGTTTTGTAGACGGCTGCCAGGAAGTCTGATCGTGGCATTAAGATTCATCACAATCCGTATCGAGTAGGTACCTCAGGATATGCTTTGTCGCTAACCTGAATGCCATCACTTGACTAAATCATGGAAAACGCGACTAGTTTGACCTTACAGCTATACTAAATCATCATAAATATATATATATATATATATATATATATATATATATATATATATATATATATATATATATATATATATATATATATATATATATATATATATATAAATATATATGTATGTATGTATGTATGTATGTATGTATGTATGTATGTATGTATGTATGTATGTATGTATATATATATATATATATATATATATATATATATATATATATATATATATATATATATATATATATATATATATATATATATATGGTGTAAGAGTTTCAGGGCAAACAACTGAAAAAACATGCAAAGTGTTATCAAACGGAGATCCGATTCACACATCTGGACCGGGGTGTTTTTAATGTCACAAATATGGAGGAAGGATGACCAGGGGAGGGAAAGGTATTGTATATAGTTGTGGAATGTCACTCCTTTTAGATTTTACAACCGTTTCTTTCGGACTTAAAAGGTACATCTTTCAACTTTCGGATTCCATAACTTTTGAAGTCTAGATTGAAAAATCTGTAAACATTTGATAGCCAAAATGCATGTTTGAAGCTACAATGTTGTGGTAAAATTCGATATGGAGAAAGGGACCAAAAGCCTTTCACACCTGGTTCTGTAATAGATGGTCTCTCACAAGTCTCACTGATCACCTAGACAGTCACTCACAGGAGATAAGGAAAAATAGTGCAGTCACTAACATATGTAAACATCTCAAAATGACCCTATATTCACAATTTAAACCCATAAGCCACCTTAAGGTGCCATGAGGTTTCGAAGGTTTGCTGCCAACACCTCCTATAGCGTGTGGCTTAAGAATTCTTAATCGCAATCACCTTGTAGAACCTTGTCATCGTAGGCCAGTCATGCAGGGGCTGGAGCATGTTCACACCTGGTACAGCTGGCTGATTCTATAGAGGTTTTTATAGGAGCTGAAATAAACTGCCTTCCTAGGGATTAATATGAGACACCTGTCAAGGGTCTACTGCTTTTAATGTAAATTTCACCTGTGGTTTACCAGGCGTGTCTTTACTGATTAAAGGGTATAAAACAGTTTCGAAACACCATGTAGTTTCATTGAACATATTTTCAGGTGTTTCGTGGACGCTGCGTCACTTAAAGGCCATGGCATGACGACGATTCATTTTTAATTTCCCATATAACGCTTCCAATTTCTGATTATGAATTTAGATTAAGATGCATATTTTCGCCTGTTTTCATACGAGCTCCTCGAGTCATAAAGTTTTATGCATCAGGAAAGCATATAACCAGCAAACGAGAACTTATTCAGCCGCTGTGTTAGATCATCCCTTATTTATATGATTTCAACAGTTCGAAATAATAACAACAACAATGTTAACAACTAAGTGGTTTAAGTTTCCTCGGGATAAGATAAAGGTTAAGCGATGAAAGCTCAAATGATAAATCGATAAGTTGAGAAAGGGTAAATGGTGAACCGTTAGATAACTAAATGGTAAGCGGTGATAAGGTGTGTTGGGAAATATCAGTGATGGAAGGGTAAGTGGAGAAGGTTTTAGGACAATATCCCTCCCAGACAATATCCCCCGGACAATATCCCCATGGTCAAAATCCCCCATACCAATATCCCCCGGACAACATCATCCTCTAGTAAAACATTCTCAAACAACATTTATAACTAGACCATGGGCCATGGGGGTAAACCCCCCCCCCCCCCCCCTAGGGAATATTCGGGACCTATATTTTTGTAAACCTTGATGCCTGAGCTGTAAGAATCAGGTTGTCTAAGATCTGCCCAGTGGTGGGTATAGCTGGTAGCCCCTGTCGAAGTCCACTATCTCACACTCAGACTGTGAAAAATCACAAAATACTAAATCTGATCAAAAAAATCAATTACAAGAGCCCTAAATACACCGAATTGTGTATGCCAATTCTAATATCAAATTTTTCCCCCGTCTGTTCTGATTAAAATGATGCAACCAAGAAATTTCTGCAAGCCATGTGGCATTCTCTGTGGAAAATTCTTTACCCCTACCCCTAGTTAGAAAAATGCATCAAAAATAGCTACAAATAGAACAAAATACTTACATAAATCAGAACTCCAGAAATTGAATAGGCAACGTTGCCTAGATGGACCAGACATAACTTAGGTATATGGAATGAATGATGGTTGCCCAGCAGAGTAAGCAGAGTACCATCATCCTATCAAAGACAATTACATGTACCATTTTAGAGCCCTGATGGGGTCATGCACCCTGTTTCTAACGAAAACTGGGTAGGTTCACCGAACTAGATTTGAAAGAAGCCAATTGCTTCCTATCCAGTAGAAGGGATGGGAGAAGAACTCCTGCATTGTCCCACCACAGATTACCTGAGTCTATCCTGCAGGAATAAACTCAGCCCCCTCTCCTAGCCAAAGCAATAGGAAAGCTCTTTTTACTGCCACCGTTGGGAGGCCAATGTCTCTCTGAGAGTTCTTGGTCTGACAGTTACTACGTATATCCCTTTTAAAAGGGTTCAGAGAACTGTGTTAGGGGAGACCGTGGAACCATCAGGGAACCCTTGGTGTATGGCTGCAATGGCTGACCTATACCCCACAATCATGGCCGCAGCCTGTGGTACCGTTCAAGAACTCCACCACCTCTGTTAAGGGGCCTGAGTGAAATCCACACCTCTTTCGATGCACCACCATAGGTAGTGGTTAAGCTGAGAATAAGTTACCAATACATTACTAGATGGCAAATCTTCAATACAACAGAATAAGCGATTGCTCATGCTGTTCAGTTCCTTCTCCTTGCTCAAAACCAGAAACATTTCAGAAATATTTCACATTTACAGTAAAATTGTTATATTTTGTGCTAAGCAATTGTTTTTTACTCAAAGATTATATCTGACAGGTCTAGTATTACAGCCTCCTCCTTTTGATCTGCATCCTCCTGTGGGTACTCTGATACAAGAACACCAATGAGTTCTTGCGGCATGAGATCAGCCTCACTCCACTTGGTTGTGAGTTTTCCATTAATGATCTCCCAACCATGTCCTTCAGACCAAGGGATATTAGGCTTGGACTGATCAGCTTGATACCACACAAGTGCCTGGTAATTTGCTCTCTTGATGTGCAATCTAGGTATTCGCCTGGACCTAGTGGTTACATCACCTGGCTCCAAAGCGTGAGTCTGCTGGTTGAGTCTCCGCTGGGTTCCCAAAAATAGCAGGTTGGCATGGTTGCTATATAAATGTGTGGCATTGTAAATGACTGTCTATGGTCCTTTTGAAACTGAAAGACCCCTTGGAACAGTTCATAAAGAGAATTTCCTCCCAGTTCCAGGTTTCTATCTCGTCGCGATATGACCTAAGCTGTTGAAAGCAACATAAAACACCCAAACATTCCTTCCTGAGTCTTTATATGGTGGAAGAAGGCTCATGTCTACCCAATCATGGCTATAGACAGCAGGTTACCTTGTGTTGGTTTAAATCGTTCCATAAACTTCTCATACCGACAGAATCTCAGGGATAACCATTTCTACAACCGGACGTGACTTAGACAACTGTAATGGAGGTCTCCAAGGAGGGGTGGGGTTGGCATGTAGGAGACGGGGTGATCTCTGCACAGTGGTAAGCGGCATAGGCTAAACGCCATATCAATTGGCCAGAGCTTCAGGCAGTGTGGCTGACCATAAAGCACTTCTTGTCTCAGTTGCATGGTGCGGCTGTGGACGTCCTATCAGACCACTGCATGACAGTTGCATATGTCAACAAAGAGAGTGTACCCCAGTCACCCTCCCTGTGCCAACTGGCCCTACAGTTGTGGAAATGGTGCAGATATCATCAAATACCGTATTTTCGCGCGTATAAGACGCACCCGTATATAAGGCGCAGCCCTTGTTCAGGCCATTAAAAAGATGTACGGACCTTAGCTTTGTGTATAGTACGCACCCCTCTTTCGGCCCATGTCTCTAGCTATTTTCAAATTACAAATGAAAGAAATGGAGGTCATCTTACTAACTAGCATTGTATTCGGACAAACATTACGTTGATTGTAATAAGGGCTTGGACATTCATGCAGTGTATTGTAATTATTGTGCTTAATATAGAACCGGCTGGACAGGTCAGATATAACAAACAACAGTTGAACAGTCAGAGACGTGCTAAACATGTTAGAAACACAATAGAAATGAAATCATACCCGAGCCTCAATTCTGATACGGGTTGCAGTAATGGCTGGTCATCGATTTGTGATCTCTTTGTGGCCTGGGCACTCGATGTAAGAGACCTCTTATTTCTACACTCGTATATTGGACGCACCCCCTTTTCATACCCCTGCGTCCTATGTAAAAAAGTGCGTCCTATACGCGCGAAAATACGGTATGCCCAGTGGCTATGCACATTGCGGGACCCAGGAATTTGAATTCAAATTTTGTTTTTCGTCACATTTATGCCAATTGTGGCTAATTCGTGACTAGCCAGTTGTAAGTAGTGGAGGAAACCGTAGTACCCGGCGAAAACCACAGCCTAGCCCCAAGTCACTGGCAACTTTCTCACATTGGCCGGTTCCACGTGCCGATCCGTTTGCATGGGAGAGGAAACACCAACTCCCAGTGTTTTTCTCAATGTGCCCATCTCTAACATAGAGTGGGACAAACTCTCTTACACAGAACTGTGTGCGCCTCTATGGGTATGCGCGCCCACCGAAAAATCTCATACAAAGGGTACTAAGGAAACTGCGACTGCAGCTACAACTGTGGTTCTGGCAGGGTGCATCACCCCTAGGGCTCTAAAATGGTACATAGAATTTACTATGGGGGGGGGGGAGGGCCCTCTTCATCACCTCAAGGGAGCCTTATCACAAGGTAACCCACTCGGTAAACATACCCAGCTTTAAAGATTTTTTTGCTGGACAACAGGGTGCATGGCCCTGTCAGGGCTCTAAAATGGTACAAAGAGTTTATAAACCCCTTGAGGGGGGGGGGGGGGGGAGCGAGAAGGCCCTCTTCATCACTTTAAGCGAGCCTTATCACAAGGCAACCAAGAGCACAGTGTCTGGTTGGGTGAAGGATGCCATCTCTGGGGCATACTCGCACTTAAACAGGCGCACAGAGACAGCAAATGGGCATTCCGGCCACTGTTTTCAGAGGGGTTAGGACCACATGGGTAACTCTGGCCAGTGTGCCATTCAAAGAGATAATGGATGCTGCAGCTCGGACTCATCCACAAACCTTGGCTCAGTTCTACCTGAAGGATCTTCCTGCCAAGAAGGCATGATTTAGCATAGTCCGTTCCACAGCCTTTGATAGGATGCTGGTACTCTGCTTACTCTGCTGGGCAACCATCATTCATTCCATATACCTAAGATTCATGTCTGGTCCATCTATGCAACGTTGCCTATTCAATTTCTTGAGTTCAGATTTTTGAAAATATTTTTCTTCTATTTCTAGCTATTTTTGGCGCATTTTTCTAGTTAGGGGTAGGGGTAAATTAATTGGCAATTTTAAAACTTATTGGCAATGTCTTGAAGTCAGTTTAAAGTCTAAACAACAATTAAGCACAACTTAAGTAATTAAGTACTGCAGCATTTCGTCTCGATAGGATGTACAACAGGAGGTCACGCATGTTAACTAGCAACTATTTGTTATTAAACCATACTAGTCATGTTTACCTATTCGACATAAACTCGGTTGGCCCGATTTTAGATGGGTAGTAGAAACTTGTGTGTAAAAGAAGTGACTCCTTATATACAAGACTCACTATAATATTTTATAATTGATTAGATACTAGTAATATATTGTACATTGTGTATGATGAATATTTATCGGATAATATCTATAAGTATATTTATGATTGTATTTGGTCCATTATAAGCCTCTGTGGCTGGCCGGACTTTTAACACTTGTGTATTGCATGTGATGAATGCCATTATCTGGATTGGACAGTAAACTATCTATCAACAACAACTCAACTCGATGCTTGGTCACCAAGTGCTCATTGACTTGCTCATTAAACTGTGACAAACATTGTCAGATCTAGTTTTATTTTCTGTAGTAACTTGATTACCGTTTCAATATCTTAAATCAAAAGTAAATCAATAGTAACACTTATAACTATATTAAGATTGTTAGTACAAAACATATTTTGTCCAGGGGGATATTGTCCGTGGGGATATTGTCCTGATACCAGTGGAGAAATGGTAAATGATATTGTCGCCATAAAAACATATAGCGTGTTTTGAAGGGCTGTCTATTGAATCTTTGTATTTGAAAGGCGTATTCTACTGTTTATAAACGAGTATATCATGTCCATTTCTTCCTCTTCCCACCATATGGTGGAGTAGGTGAATGAAAAACGCAAAACATCGCTAGATGATTAAGATAGTTGGCAAAAGAGACCAATATATGAATTTAAAAAATTAATTTCTAACCCCAATCAAAAGCAAAATCGCAAACATGCTGTGCTTTCTATGTTACAAGCACCAGTAGCATCAGCTACTAGAAAAGGTTTTGGCTTCCATGAAGAGGGAGGGCAAGTGGTGAAATAATGGTAAAGGGGCTGATTTTCTTGCTATCATTCGAGACAGGGTAGCATAAGTTACACTGTTTTCATTTTATCATACAAGAGTCGAAAGCATCAACTTCAAACGAGAGAGAGAGAGAGAGAGAGAGAGAGAGAGGAGAGAGGAGAGGAGAAGAGGAGAGAGAGAGAGAGAGATATTAGTAATAATATCCTGTTATAATTCACGACTCAATGGTATTAGCTTCCACGAGAGAGGATAAGTGAAGAAGGGGTTGGCATAATAAAGCTTTTTTGTAAGTATACAAGTAAATTGTAAAGGGTTAGCTAAATGGTTTTCTTGCATCATTTAAGACTCAGTAGTATTACCTCTCAGAGAGAGAGAGAGAGAGAGAGAGAGAGGAGAGAGAGAGAGAGAGAGAGAGAGAGGGGGGGTAAGTGGTGAGGGGGTTGTATATTAGTTGCTATCATACAAGTATCAGCAGCATACAATTTGTCCGCCAACGCGCGTGTGCGAGAGAGAGAGAGAGAGAGAGAGAGAGAGAGAGAGAGAGAGATTAGTAATAAAATCCTGTTATACAAGTAATTCACGACTCAATGGTATTAGCTTCCACGAGAGAGGATAAGTGAAGAAGGGGTTGGTATAATAACGTTTTCTTGTAATCATACAAGTAAATTGTAAAGGGTTAGTTAATACTTTTCTTGGACCATTTAAGACTCAGTATAGTATTACCTCTCAGTGATAGAGGGGGGGGGGGGGGTGAACAGGTTAGCATAATAAGATTATTTTGTTATCATACAGGACTCCGTAGCATCCTCTGAGAGAGGAGAGGAGAGAGAGAGAGAGAGAGAGAGGAGAGGAGAGAGAGAGAGAGAGAGAGAGGGGGGGGGGGGGGTAAGTGGTGAAGTGGTAAATGATCAACTGGCCACATCCATAAGTGCGGCAAGTCATGGCGGGCATGTGGAAAAGTGTTGCGTTTACGGAGCTGCAGTGAGAGTAAGTGTTGACCGTGTATGCATTAGCTCTCGCAGCTGGCCTACAAACTCTGCCTAACGGACGCACAATGGTGATGGATCCTCCTGGCGTTGTTATATATGATTTTCTCAGCAGGATACCCCATGGATGATGGATGCCAGCTAAGGAACTGTCATGCGGATGATTGATGAGAGTTTCAGAGTCAGAGTTTTAAACAACCCAACATCAATTATTCATTTTAGAGAGAAATTACAACTGTCGTTCAAAAATGTTGAACGTACTATTTTGTTCATAGACAAGGTTGAAATTGATCTAGGTTGGATATTTTGAATAATTTAAAAGTTTTGATTGCATTGAAATTACACAAGGTTATCCAATATTTGATCAATATCACGCACACACGTACACACACATCTCCCTCCCTCTCTCTCTCTCATATATATATATATATATATATATATATATATATATATATATATATATATATATATATATATATATATATATATATATATATATATATATATATATATATATATATATATATATATATATATATATACGTACATACATACGTACATTCATACGTACATACATACATTCATACATACACATACACACACACACACACACACACACGCGTATATATATATATATATATATATATATATATATATATATATATATATATATATATATATATATATATATATATATATATATATATATATATATATATATATATATATATATATATACAATAATTCTCTGTTTTTATCGCTCGAGTGATTCATTCAATTTAAATCCACCAGGCACTTTCATGTGACCCAAACACACTTACATTTCAGTCAGTTACAATGATAATATCTGAGGTTCATATACGATGTAGGGAGTAAACATAATATCGTGTAAGGATGTTATATAGACCATCAGCGATGCATTCCCATTTGATGAGAAGAACTCGAATTCCTTCATTTGGCTAAGGAATCTTTTCTTTACTTTACTTAAGTTCAGGGAACCACCTGTTCTGTGTTTACAACATATCACATCCTTAGCTGCCACAATTATTGTATCGACTATTTAGTAACCTTTAAATATAAACTTATCTCATTTTGAATTGATATATTCATGAAATATGTATGCATGAATACATGCATGCGTGCATGTATGTATGTATGTATGTATGTATGTATGTGCGACTGGCAAAATCCTATATACACTATTGAACATGGACAATTCATCCCATAGCTGGAGAGATATTATCAACAATGTAGTCGTGATAAAAGTAGTATTTATTGTTCCTGTGTCATTTTAATAGAATTTAGACTTTACAACTTCGTTAGGTTATATGCATGCATTTGCATCCACAAAGATCTGTTTAGTGGTCCTCAGCAAGGATGATACTACATGTAATGTGGTTAAAGGGGTTTTAAAGAGCGTTATTATAACAAAATATACGGGCTGTGTACAGGTTTGGATTAGCGTAATCTTAAGTATAATGAAAGTGACTTAGAAATTTGGGTTTTTAACTTTTTACGATAATCTTTACCGGTGACACATATTTAGTATTGAACAAACTAAGATAATTTATATCAATTTTCCTGACACCACTGCCAATTTTGAAAAAGAGTTTATACAAAAGCAGATGTTTATCAAATATGTATCATTATGACTTTCCTAGTGCCTATTCTGAATAGTATCCTAAGGGACAGGTTTTTACACAAAAAGAATTAGTCTAGAATGAATATCATATTTATTGAATTTGATGAAGTTACACATTTTACGAAACTATGTATGGTCATTCATTTATGCATAG
>OZ012698.1:19659627-19684627 GCA_963942565.1 Maea johnstoni | reverse complement strand
TGAAATTGGGAGGAGCGTGAAATTAAGAAGATGGAAAAAGGGCGTGTGGCAAGGATTCGGGAGATTGAGAGAGAAAAGGAAAATCCATCGTGTATATCTGGAGATTTTATCTATGCATGGAATACTGTGTCAGCTTGATTCATATCTCTGTAGAGATCAATTTCTAAAGGTTGTTGGAAAAGAAGTTTGTGTTTCCCGTTTAAGAATCGCCCTGCTTGACAAGCAGAAAAATGAACCAAAAAAACTGATCAAATTTTAATAAAAAAGATTTATGTATATATTACAACACATCTTAATACTTCTTGCCATTACCATATCCGAATCTGTTCTCAATATTTGCCTTAGCAACGGTAGAGAGCGAGCATCTATGGTTCTTATATCCATCAGTGTTCTAACTCCCATTTAACACTGTATTAATGCATGGTACCCATTCAGCTCATATAAATTTTATTGCAATTGTGATATTGATATTGTTTTTGATATGACATTCAAATAATAAAATATGCTTATAGAGTGGACCGCAATACTCTGCAGAGCAAGGATTATAACAAAAGAATGACCAATTATTATACAATTTTTGATAAAATACAAAAGATAGATATGGGAGTTTTATACAACTGCATAAAACATTTAAACATATAAGTAAATTAAAAAACACATTGCCGAAGTCGAATTACAAAATACTGGTAAACTTGCAAAATATACATGACGAAGTTGTCATCGTCAGCTACCTCTAATCGCTATCGGTGACTTCACATTTCATGTACGAATTCGTTATTGTTTTATACGTTATTGAAGTATTAGGCACTTCCTAGGGAAATGAATCAAAATAACATAGCTAGTAACTGGTGTTAAAATCAAACTCACAACGTTTGCAATGGTCGAGATCATCACAATCTGCTCTGCATGAAGCGTTGAGTTTAAAAGAATTAAATCCTATTATATTTGACCTTTAAAGTTTATTTGCTGTTTATTGTAATGTAAATATAAAGTTTACAATACTTTGGATAAACTTTTGATAAACAGTGAGTTTGAACGGCGCGTTAACTTCAACTTTGAATCAGGAATTCATAACATTATCATAGTATCTAAAATGATTTATAATTTATTATCATGAAGACACGCGAGTAGGGCAAGAGCAATAAATGAAAGATAGATCTAAAGCTTACTTTTCGTTAACTTGTAACGGTAAATTTGACAGTTATCACCTAACTTCAAACGCTGTAAATTGTACATGGAGTAGTTTACTCAATACACTCTATTAGATATTTCTTTCGTTATGTTTGTTCATTTAGAATACATATTGAATATATTGAATATATTATATGATTTTGTAATCCAACATACTAGTATTACAGTAAATAAACATACATAAACATAATGTTGGCTTTAAAGTTTACTTTCTGTATACCTACATTAAATACTAAAAAACGATTCTAAAATATTACATGTTTAAAGCCTTGAACTTTGAAGTTTAACAACTGCTTACTTGGTAATAAACAACGAGTTTGAATGAAAACATATCCGTGCAATCTTAGTTTACTTTGTAAATCACAAACTTTAAATCAATCAAAGATGTGCAAAGATGACATTTTCTCAAATGTAATGTCACATTAAACTTTTGCCCCCAATGCAGAATTGTGATCCCCATCTCCCATTTTGCTCTGTATATGCTGCGTTTATTTGCTATTTACTGAGAGTTAAATAAAGTTTGCTATGCCATGTTGCCAAGTAAATCGGGAGAAAACAGGGAATATACCAAATATACGTCCTGAAAACTTCTCGTTTAAAGTTTATTGGGGTAGGATATTTGATGATAAATTTAGGATTCATTGGCTATAAAACCAGTATTACATTGTACTGATTACGAATAAAGTAAAGTAAAAGTAAATAGTAATTACATTTGAAGTTTCCATTCAGTCTATGACTCATTAAAGACCAGTAAACTAAAAACTTGATTATGTTTTTAGAAGGTTTATTTCATCATTAAATTTGGTTATCATGCAGTGCTAGAGAAAATGTATCAATGAACAACACCCGATCAAAAGTGTCATACTATATAGCAACAATAAAACATGTATAAAGTTATTTATGTTTAACGTATGGAGTTGTTCAAGTTCCTTTCAAAGGCATTTTCGTAATATAGAAATCTATCTAACAGATGTCTAGTTATTGTAAAGTTAATCTTCACTTCTCGAATAGTTTGGCACGTCTCATGGTAAACAAATGGACAGTGACCGACCTGTGCAGCACGCATAGGTGCTTATTTGTCAAAAACAATTGCTTCACTGACATTATAATTTTTTCATTGACATACTGAAAATGAAAATGGGGCACATAGTTGTTGGGAGTTTTTGGTGAGTTCACAGTTCACATTTATCCTTTGTACTGCATTTTCTCCCTCGACGATAACCAAGACATCCATCTCTTGAGAAGCACGGGGGAGCCTCTTCTAAACAAGTATAAATTATTACCAACTTCATTGGTGGTAGACAATATTTCAAAATGCTCGAGTTGTAGTTACAACGATTATTACAGCTTTTATCTCAAAACCAAGAGCGCACTCGGCCGGAACGAAAGGTTGTGAACCATTGGACAAATTGTAGAATTTACTACAGTTTTCACACTGTGTCTTATCTATCACCCTTCATGGGACGGCCATTCATCCGCCACGGACGATGTGACACCATTACGAGGAGAGTTTGGTGCGGGGCTGTTCTTCGTCATAAAAGCATTCTTCTCTCGACAGCCAGGGTGATGATTACCCCTGGCCAAACAACACGTGTTTGTGTTGCTAATTACACCAAGACACGCCGCCATCTTGAACTTTTCACATCCGTCTACGCGGCCACTTCAATGTATTGCTCCGCCGAGCGCGCACGTGAACCTTGGTAAGTATATGCTTTGGTAGCTACGGAGAAGAAGGGGTGTAGGGTATTCTGGCTGGGGTTGGGTACGAAGAATCGGGTGAGGGATAGGGAAGAGGGTGCCTGGGGTGTCATAGCCTAGGGTATGATGGACTGGGCACAGAACCTCATTGTATCCCATTCTGCGTGCCAGTACTTGGCTAAATGAAGACCCCTGGGAGCAGAGGCCAGAAAGTAAACTAGATACATCCTCATTAAAAGGCTCTCATCCTTAATAACAGTGTAGCGAATGATGCTCAAATGACTTGATATTTGATTATAGACCTGTAAGTATCCCTAGCAAATACAAACTAGCTCCCATTCTCTGGCCTGACAATAACCCTTTACAGAAGCGTGAAGGTCCACCAACTATAGGCATTGATAGCTCTATTAGACGATATAAGGTAGGTTCTGTCCATAGAAGTAAATACCAGTAATAAATTAAAGTATTGCATGGGTGTGCGTAGGTTAAACTTTATTACACTCCTAAACCCACTTTAAGGATAGAAAGATTCATCAAACCTCATGGAACGGCTTGTTAATGAATAAGATAAATTTATTTCCCAATAGAAGGAGAGATGGGGAGTTAAATACATACACCAACTTATTCTATAACGAATGCAATACATTTATAAATTTGACACAAGTGATGTCCTTATTTTTATACGTAGTAAATATTTTTTTTCTAAATCTAAGAATTCACAAGGTAACGTTACTTTTCTTATAGAGGGCTATGTATTCTTTTCAGTTTACATTGTTCACATTATGTAATCATCTAGAAAATATTCCTTGATCACCTTGATTTCTTTTTTGTTCCGTTTTCTGTAAAACAGCTTGATTCAATTTATCAATTGTATCCCCACTATGCCTGTGTCAGTGTGTGTCAAATGCAAGTCTGGCGTAGAAAGATCCTTTTCATCCAAGGTTCCATAGTCCATATCAATATACTACATATCTTTCTCATCCTCATTTGGTGCAATCTGTTCTATCCTATTTCATTTCCCCACCCCTGCGTTAAATTGTAGATGATTTTTCTGTTTTAGCATATTTCCCTTAATACAAAGAGGTCGTTACCAAAAAGTCCCATTTCTTCTTCCATGGTTGTATTTGTTCAACTTTCTTCCCTTTGTCTATTCTTCGATAATCATGGCTTTTTTCTTTTTATCTTAATTTACGTATCAAAGGTAAACATAGTACATTATGTTAAAGGAAATGTAGATACGAATGCATATCATGTACATAATTTACATTACTCTTGGGATGGTATTAATGATATGTAATGATATATCAATGTGATACATTTTAATCGAGCACATATCTTCATTATAGCATGATGTACCCTCTAATGCAACGAAATCTAAAAATGCAAGCACATATATGACAATTAAATCGTAAACGTTTGTTGTGAGAATGTCATAAAATGCGAGAATATCCAGGTCTTCAATTACCATACGGACAGTAGTTACACTCTACGTATGTATACACATTGTTGATGTATATTCGAGTATGTGTTATGCAATACAAAGTACACCTTTGTCGCAGAAATCTACAGGAAACTATAATCTGGGGGAGACTTAAACGTCCCTCATCGAAGAAAAAATTGACAAATCAAATTAAATGAAAACTGAAGAGCACTGGTTTTCTCTAATATGAAATATAATATATGAATAAAATAATATATGAAATAGATAAAATGGGAACCCTCCAAACTCAAGGGAAATGAATAACGTACGCGGAGCTTTTCCTAGCTCAAGAGGAAGCGAAACGTGAGTCCAAATTTGCAAATGAAAGCAACCCCCCTGAGACAGCCGAGGCAAGCGCTCAACTCACCGACGATAACCCTAGTTGCTGTCGAGACCACTCATTTAACCTCCCAAACCCGAACACTAACGCCAACGGGGCTAGAGTGAAAACTAGGTCCCAGTTACGCCGACCCAAAAGAGAGACAGTAGAACACTTTAACCTTTTCTCTGAAAAGGAAAATGTCGCCCCTAAATCAGCAGTAACCCCGGAAAAAACTGAAAACTCTCAAATCAGCCACGAATGCACCAGTAGAAATTCGGGTTACTGGCTATCTGCTGAGGACTTTAATCGATCTAACAGAGACCCTAGCTACCAACACCAGTACGACACATCGCTACATAGCGCTGATCGTAGCTGGGAAGCTATTTATGATACTTTTTATAGACACCCAGGGAGAGAGCAGAACAACGGTGATAACTTTAATGCGCCGACCCCAAACAACTATAGACTGCCAAACCAGCTTAGGTCAGAAGACTCTGACCTAACATCGGATCGTGCCCGCTCAAGTGTCAGCACCCGAAGCCCTTACGAGACAAACCACCAATCTAACGCACCCTCAAACAGGGCCCCTCGTCAACACAGTCCCCCCACCGAAAACAGCGACCACTGTGCCGTCCATCGCAACAACCCAAACGACAACCCCCAAGCGTCTTATCACCAAGCGAACCGGCACCAGGCTAGACGCCCGACGACCAGAGCGCGCCGACCGTTCGTCGACCACCAATCGCCAACATACAACCCTCATCGGGCCAGGCGTGCTTTGCGGCTACCAGAGGACACACGCAGACAAGTGAGCCAAATTGACATTCGTGACTTCGCCACTCCTAGATTCCGTGGACATTACTACGGCACCCAAAATAACAATTCACATGAAAGTCAAGTTTTCTCCTCAGCCGAGAGGATCTTTGAATCGAAACTTACCGACGTGTGCAATCAAGTCGAAACCCTACGCAGAGAGTTTCGAGAACTACGGAATTTAACTCCACATAGGAGGACACACACCTATCCAAGGACGCATGCTAGGTGGTGAGTACCCCTTTTCTTTCCTGGGTCAATGTAGATGAGTGTTTAAGATACCACTTAGAGCTTACTATATTATCTTTCGATTAAAAACAGTAAAACCCCTTTCCAAAATAGTCGACGTTTATTTCGGTTACAGCCAACAGAATTCTCGTTAAGTTAAAACAACATAACAATCACATCTCAAACAGCGGCTATACATATTCTATATTGACCCAGCAAACTATAGGGTTACTTATCGCCAGGGTGCCTGTTATTTCACGGATTTTTTCGCGCATACAAGGTTTTTTCCCCAGCGCTAACGCACTGGGCCCTGTTAGAAAAACGTATATATACCTATAGTAGGAAAAAAATATTTGAAAGTTTATTCTATTTGCTAACTTGCCTGGGCCGAATATTACACAGGCTCTCTTTTTGTTTCTATGTATTTACTGTTAGCGTTCTATAATCCTATATGATCTCACCGTGATAAGACTTAAAATACTCATACCGCTGCGCCCATCGGCACAACACAGTAGCACCCGTCGACTAGCCGGTGCATAGCAACACCTAGCGACCACTAGCAATTTACGAAGTGTAAACAACGACGGGCGCTCGACTCTGAGCCCCCTCCCTAGTAACACAGTTAAAATACACACCAAGTTGGCTTTTCAAGCATCGTGTTGAAATCGTTTGAGGAATTTTTATTTTTTTTTTCGTTTTTCATTAATTTTCCGTTGAACATTTTCTAAATATATACATAGTGCAACCTTTCAACACAGATCGAAACAGACGCATGCATACGTGGTCACACTAGAGCCGGAACACGCTGCTGCCTCACTTTATTAAGAATTCAATACTTGTATGCTTTTCAAGCATCGGGGTGAAATCATTGGAGAAAAACTTCTTTGTTGTTTTTCATCAAATTATCGTTGAATCTCTCTTAGCATAAACATATTGCAGCCATCCCACATCGATCAAATCAGACCCATACATACGTGGTCACATTAGAACCGGAAAACGCTACCTAGCTGCTTCACTTTATTAAGAGTTCAATACTTATATAGAATATCATTTCAAAAAAAGAAAAAAAATCTTATTCCTTTTTTGCTTTTCGATCCCAACCTTAGCACTCAAGGGAAGCACAACACGTTTTCTTTTCTCACACGGTGAGACATATAGTGACTGTCTTGTCTATTATTACGTGTAAAAAACTTTAACTTTTTTGAATTGCAATTATACTCGTTTCTCCAGGTAGACTTGCACCGAGACTTGTGGTGTTTACATTTGAAAAATCTTTACTACTGTGGTCTTGCAACTATTCATCGTCTCTTAATAATCGAGAAAATTTTCTTTTTCTGTCTTTTCTATTCTGCTAAGAGAACAACCACATTTCGGGCCTTCTGTCAACACAGTACAAGGCGCCATCGCTTAGCGTAAAACTTGATAGAGCCCTCAAAATTTTCCCAGATACCACTCTACAGTTTTGGGACACGCTCTGAATTTTTGCATTACCACTTCTTATTAAACACTTGTCTCTTATTACTCTTGTTTATTTATATTTGCTACTTGTTTCTCCTGGTAGACTAGCACCAAGACTTATCTCGTATTGTAATTATTTATACTTTGCTTACTTGTCACAAACCTGATACCAAGGTCACGCCTCTGACACTTGCATTACCAGTCGTATCTTTTTCTTGCATTTTCTCTGTTTTTGTGTGTTTGATACTTGCAACTATTCCGCTTGATAGACCTGAACAAATTGTTTATAGATTGTCAAACCGTCATCAAACGTCAATAGAAATAGCTGTCCTTATACTTTTGCTGACTACAAAATACCTCTGTCCTCCACACAAAATTATAATTACCACCCGTTGACACAGGTCAATTACTTCGGACAAAGCTTTGCTCACATAAAATTAAAATTACCTTTCGGATATCTTTGCTCAAAATCGCTTAAAATCGACCATCATTGGACTCTTACTTTATATTGCACCTAAGTTAACATTGATCAGTGACCTGCCTCGCGAGAATAGTGCACCAGTAACTTACACTTTATATTATCCTATACTGTATTGCTGCCATAGTATTTTGCACCCACCTTGTGACTGTATTGTACCATTGACGCCGCTTAATTATCTCTACTCATAGAAAATACGTGAGCTTGTATACATTTCCCAAGCCACCAGAACTTAGACTGTCCCCAGCATAAGCAAAAATTTGTACTTACCTTAAAAACTCCTTATATTTCTTCCTATCAAAAACTCTTCCTCTATAAAACTCACATCAAGCTACAACCGACGCCTGTCTTTAAAGATACTTACCCGAAACTCTGTACTTTTTTCTCCTATCATTGTCTGTACCATTTGAACAAAGTAATAAACCTCTTACCTATCCTATCCGTCTCGTACTATATCCTCTCTTCTCACTAATATAAGTCTGTCAGTTAAGAAAAATGAGTAAGAAGAAAAGCGCAAAAGAAATCACATCAAGCCCCTACCCAATACGATCAAGAACCTCAGATAGAAATAGCTTTGTACAAGCCGAAGAAATAGAAGACAGTATGTCAGACCAAGCATCAGATGACGGTCTATCTATGGATAACTTAGACAATAACAGCAGTCTAACTATTGGCCTCTTGAAACATTTCATTGAGAAAATGGAGAAAAACATCACCTCCAATATAAACGCTACTATTGATAGAAAGGTAGGGGGTATTAAGGATGAAATCACAGAAATGAAGGTACAAATGGAAAAATCCAATGGTATCTATGAGGAAATGCAGACAAGAATAAGTTCAGTAGAAGATCAAGTGAAGGACCTGAACAAAATAGGTGATGAAGTGAGCAAAATGAAAGCAGTTTGGGATGAAGCCATAACTGAGGCAAATATAGAAGCCTGTAGAGCCAGGAAAAACAATATTATATTCCATGGTGTGACGGGAGGGTCAAAAGACACAAACGTAGCTAGGCAGAATTTTGACAGAGTATGTCGAGAGAATCTAAAAATGAGTCAGGACTGGATAGACAAAGTGGACATAGATGAAATCTACCACTTCACGCCCAAAAAAGACGACGATCCATGGCCCCTTTTTGTGAGATTTGGTAAAGCCAAACACAGAGAAGATCTCTTCAAAGCCTCTCCAAACCTCAAAGGCTCAAATATAGTCATGAGGAATGACCTTGCACCATGGTTAATAAGGAAGCGAAACAAACTAAAGAAAGCATCTGACAAATACAAAGAGGCCCCCTACAACTATAGAACCAGACAAAGGGATTCCCCTTTTGATGTGTGGGTGGAGTTCCTCAAACCAAATGCCAAGAAATGGGTGACTTGGAATGGTCGGGAACCCTAAAAAAACCAACATGTTTCTGTGGTAAACATTGGAGCCAAGAATTTCTCCTAAGATAGGAAAATTCGTACTTTTTAAAAATGTGGGACATGCGCCCGCTATTTCTACTAATTTTTCTATTTCAATTTTCAGTTATGTGTTATTAACTTTTGTTTTGTATATACAAGTCACTACTCGCTATATTGTTCCCAATATAGAAGATAACGGTACAATCAGTAAATACACCAGAATCAAAATACAGGCACTAAGTTAAAAATTATGTCCATGAACTGTAGAGGGTTATCCAAAAGAGAAAAGAGGCAGGATGTTTTCGCAAAAATCATAGAAGATAAATATGATATCGCCCTGTTACAAGACACACATTGGGATACACACACACTAGAGAGCGCCAGAGAAGAGTGGGGTTACAAAATTATTGGGGCCACATTTAATACTCAATCAAGGGGTACAGCAATTCTACTTAGAAACACATTTGAATTCACCATAGGAGACACCTTCAAGGATGCCATGGGAAATTACTCCCTTGCCGAGATAAAATTACATACAAATTTCTCTTTCATCCTAGGCTCAGTATACGCACTGAACCAAGACAAACCCGAATTTATAAAATCCTTATCAGAAAACATAGACGCTTTCGAAAATCCAAACATTCTCATATCAGGAGACTGGAACTCCACTAGATCTTTCCCCTTGGACAATAAAAATTACGTAGCCCAAAACAACTTAAGAATGACAAAGGCCATAGACACAATGATACAAACCCATTCCCTGGTAGACGCATGGCGAATTGAAAACCCCGATCTTAAACGGTACACTTGGTCTCAGGGTGTATCGAATAAGCATGCCAGGTTAGACTATTTCCTATGTAATGATGAGATGCTGTCCATCACAAAATCATACAAAATCAATACAAAATACCGCTCAGATCATGCCCCTATCAGCTGCACATTAACAATTTCGGACGAAAGTAGAGGCCCTGGAATCTGGCGCATGAACAACAGCCTATTGGCTGATAAGGAATTTGAGTCATTAATTAAGAAAGAAATAAACCGTTTCAAATCAATATATGCTGCCACCCCATACCACCCGGATTATATAAACTCCCTAACACACGGGTTTGAAATAATGATATCACCCACGCTTTTTTGGGAAACTTTATTAGTTACCCTCAGGGGTACCATTATCTTCTACAGTAAAAGAAAAAAGGCAAAGCAAAATCAACAGAAAAAGAACCTAGAACAGCAGATTAAAAACTTGGACCATAAAATCAGTACAGGCCAAGCCACACTAGAGGAGATAAACAATCTTACGGTTCTAAACACAAATCTGATAGACTTAAGAAAAGTAGAGCTCAAAGGAGCATACATAAGATCTAGGGCAGACACTCTGGAGTTAGGAGAAAAACCTAGCAAGTATTTCTTGAACTTAGAAAACAAAAACCGTATCAACAAAAGCATAACGGAGATTAAGATCAGTGAAGAAAAAACAATTACATCACAAGAAGAAATACTTCGTGCTTTAAAGCAATTTTATGAAAACTTGTACAGTGAACAGGAAGTTAGGCAGCTAGGAGAAGAAAGAGACTTACACCCTACCCAATTAACCCAAGAGGAAAAAACTTTTCTCGACCGTCCACTAACAAAACATGAAATTGACAAGGCACTTACTCAGCAAAAAAATAATAAGTCACCTGGTACAGATGGGTATAGTGCGGAGTTTTTTAAGAAGTTCTGGGGCCAATTAGGGGATTTTTTCATGGATTGTATAAATGAATGTTACAATGAAGGGAAATTAACAACATCCCAGTCCACAGGACTAATTACATGCCTACCTAAGGCAGGCAAACCCAGAAACCTCATCCAAAATTGGCGCCCGATCTCCTTATTAAATACGACGTACAAAATTATATCTCTATGTGTAACAAACCGTCTCAGACCTATCCTCAATCGCATAATCAGTCAAGAACAAAAGGGGTTCTTAAAGGGCAGGACAATATCAGACTGCACACGCATTATGTATGATGTGATATGGGAATGTGAACATAATAACATGGACGGGTTAATTCTACTAGTGGATTTCCAGAAAGCTTTCGATAGTCTTTCTTGGAGTTTTATTAATGATACATTGACAAAATTCAACTTTGGCGAAAACTTTAAAAAATGGATAGACCTTTTCCAACGTAATTCAAATTCCAAAATTATATTAAATGGGCATCTTTCAGATCCCTTTCCACTACACAGAGGAGTTAGACAAGGGGATCCAATTTCCCCGTATCTCTTCATTTTATGTACAGAGTTCCTCACCCTCGCAATCAATAACAACGAAAATATTCAGGGTATCACCATTCAAAATAAAGAACACCGAGCAAGTCAATATGCAGACGACACGTCTGCCTTTCTTAGAGCAACAGAGGAAAACCTGCAAGAATGCCTCAATACTCTGACTTGGTTCTATAATGTGTCGGGCCTCAAGATAAATTTCTCAAAAACCAAAATTATTAAAATCGGACCCATAAGGGAGACTGATAGACGATTTTGCCGGGAAAACAATTTAGACTGGGTTTCCTCCTTCACTGCTTTAGGAATCGTTTACGACGTCAAAAACCTGAAGCAAATTACAATAAACAATATCGAAAATAAGATAGATTCAATGAAAAAACTTATCCAGGCCTGGACTTTCAGAAATATTACGCCCATAGGGCGTATTACAGTAGCAAAAAGTTTAATCTTATCTAAAATAATTCATGTATTACAGGCTCTCCCAACACCTCCTTTGGAATACCTCAAACAGATAGAAACAATGTTAATTAACTTTATTTGGAGAAATAAAAGACATGAGGTTAGTAAGAAAATTCTATGTCAAACCTACGAAATGGGGGGCCTAAATATGGTGAACATTGTGGAATTCGATTTAAGCCTTAAGCTAACCTGGATAAGAAAACTCCTAAACAATGACAGTGAATGGGAGGAAATAGCCAAAGAGAACAAAATTGATAGATTACCCCTAACAGGGGAAAGGTATCATACTGATATTTTAAAGTCAATCCAACATCCATTCTGGAAGAGTGTTGTTTCAGCCTACATAAAATGGTACAAGTCTCTTAAAACCAAACACACCATTGAGGTAGGAAACGAATTCTTATGGGGAAACCCTATGATAAACATACCATTTCATAACACACTATTTAAATCAAACTTTATTTTTGTCAACGATCTCTTTAACGAATTAGGAATACCATTAAGCTTACAAGAAATAAAGGATCGAACTGGCAAGAATTTAATGTTTACAACCTATTGCGGACTTTGGAGAGCCTTACCAAAAACTTGGAAAGAAACTCTAAGAAATCAAAGGAAAAATAACGAAGTATTTAGACCCATCACAATAGAGTGGTTAACCAAGGACCGCAAAGGTACAAAAAACATTAGAAAGGTATGGGAACCAAATGAAGAACCAATACTCCCAGGTAAAACAAAATGGATTGAAGAACTAGGTCTTGATGAAGGAGAAAGTTGGAAAAAAATATTCCTTCTACCAATTCATAGCAAAATCAATGTCAGATGCAAGTATTTTCAATTTCAAATTTTACATCGTTCTTTGATAACAAACAGAAAACTCACACAATTCGGCATAAAAGACAATGAAAGCTGTGACAATTGTGATGAAACAGAAACTATAACGCACCTTCTATATGACTGCCACAAAGCAGCAGAAATTTGGCGAGCTTTAATACTATGGTTAGAAAGTATATCTCCAAATACAATGTTCTTTGACAAAAATTCAATCCTTCTTGGAAATACCAACAATGAGGTAATAGTTAACTATATCATCCTGACTACCAAACATGAAATATATAAAAGTAAGTGGAACAAAACAAAGTTGACCCTCATAAAGTTGAAACATATTTTTAAGAACCAAATGGATTTGGAGATATATATTGGTACTATAAAAAACAACTTGCCAAAGGTTCTGGGAAAGTGGTCCCCAGTCCTAAACAACCTAAGAAATCTCTAAGGAAAAATCGTCTATCATCTCTTGTAACCACTGAATAACTGTATTATGCTCTGTATTACCATGTAAAAAATACTATTTGTACTGTACATACCATATATTCTGCAAAAAGGAACAATAAATTATAAAAAAAAAATTATAATTGTTTTCTGGTGTAATAATGCCAGTATAGAATTTCATAAATTACTTAGTATGACACCACAATCTAAGTATTATCAAATGTTGTTTATCAATTGTTGTTAAAATAAAGATTTAAACAATAAAACGCACATTTAATGGAAATTGAATATTGTTAAAGTATACCCTTTGCGCTGTATGGACGTCGTTGTGATACTATCACCACACATCTGACAAGCATTACCAAGTCAACTTTCCGGGATTTACTACTAGTCCAAATTCTACTTTCACCGCCACTTAGTTCCACTATCCGGGGTCTTACCCAAACTCACAACCCCCTTCCAGCCTTACCCTCCCCATGCCTTCCTGTTCCATTGTGCCTTCCCCCCTAGCACTCATATCCTTTATATACCCTTTTCTCATAAATACTCCAACGCCTTGAAAAGAGCAACATATTGCGTCTACCGAAGTGTGAACCTCAAGGTGTATAGGTGGGGTCAAGCCTAATGGTCACGTGACTCCGGGTCAATCACCACCAGCTGTTGGGTCTATTGTGGCTTAATTGAGTGTTTAGTACTAACTTTGGAGAGGTTTTGATATCTATCTCATAGAAGTTGACCTGTCAGAGAGTCAGAGCGGTTTGCTAAGGAGGGTAAAAGGTGCTCGAAGTTCCGTCCATATGGTTTAAAATTTGCGGGAAAGGAAGGATGGATAAATGTCTTCCATACTCTTACTTCACAGGCGTTACGTACAACGTTGCCATGGACCATCCCCACACAAGTCTGATTAATACTTTACGCATTAATGATCTTTACAATTATATTTCTAAAAGTTATTAACTTCATCATTCTTCTAATTATCATAATTCGTATTACTTGTCATAAGCTTATTCCTATTCTTCTTCTCATCTTTACTTTCTTCTTCTTCTTCATCTTCTTCGTCTTCTTATTATAATTCACTATTATTTGTATCGTTATTATTATTATTATTATTATTATTATTATTATTATTATTATTATTATTATTATTATCACTATTATTATTAATATTATTGTTATTATTATTATTATTATTATTATTATTATTATTATTAGTAGTAGTAGTAGTAGTAGTATTGCTATTATTGTTAGTATTATTATTATCATTATTATTATTATTATTATTATTATTATTATTATTATTATTATTATTATTATTATTATTATTATCATTATTATTATTATTATTATTATTATTATCATTAGTAGTAGTAGTTGTATTGTTATTATTGTTATTTCTATTATTATTATTATTATTACTATTATTATTATTATATCATTATTATTTACAAGCATTTTTATTATTATCATTATCATCATCATCATCAATGTTATCATCATTGTTGATATCATATCTCTTATAGTCACGCTTATCATTTCATACTCATTATTATTTGTTTGTTTTATGGTCACTTTAAGTGGTGTGTACTATGTCATCCAATAACATCAACCTATATATTCTAGCCTTGTCACACTCACTTCTTGTTTTTCTAAAACAAAAAAACAGCATACAGCGGAAAGGATAATAATTGTATTGGGGTTCCTCAAATGACCCCAATGGGTCTCGTAGCATGTTTCAACCCTCATGCTGCAGGTGGCTAATTTGGCCAATACAAAATGAGGCAAAAACACTGAAAATGACTGATATTGTAGAACATGGGTACTCATCTGAGAGTACTCAGCGAGGGCTTTCCACTGAATACCAACATGACAAGGTTAAGATGGTTTTAGAGAATCTTAAAAATGCGCCCTTGTTCTTCGGACGAAAGTAGTCTTAGTATTGGAGGGGTTGAGGGATGCAGCATATAGTTTAACTTCCATAGATACTTAACTGACGTGTTTCCCGGCAGCAGGCTACTGCCCAACATTACAACAACACTAATGTACACTCTTAAAAGTCATCTCTCGTGTCTGGTACAGTACATGATAACATGTATAGTAATATCTGGAACTTTCTCTTATGCTCGTTTTTCACTGATACCAACCCTTGTAAAATTCTTTATTGAAATGTTTTTATGTAATTTATTACGCAAAAACTGAATAAAGATCTATTCAAAAAACAACAACAAAACATAACAATTACACAACGTTTCCGATTTACTGCCGTTTGCGTCGACTTGATGAAAATTTTGTCTTATTTTTAGGACCTGTTGAATTCAATGATCAAAATCTATAGGGAACTCACCGCAATAAACCCGTAGAAATACATTTTTTTCATTTTATGACGCGTAAAATGGATATTTCATATCTTTATTTTGCAGTGCTCTTTGTGAACTCTCACCTATTTTTGCCCTCAAACATTTCTGCTGTTCACATGTGTTAGTTTCATTATGCCTGTAACCACACACACACACACACACACACACACACACACACACACACACATATATATATATATATATATATATATATATATATATATATATATATATATATATATATATATATATATATATGTATATATATATATATAAATATATATATATATATATATATATATATATATATATATATATATATATATATATATATATATATATATATATATATATATATATATATATATATATATATATATATATATATATATATATATATACAAACATACATACATACAAACATACATCTAAAGATGAATTAGTGCAAAGCACGAAATCGATATTTTCTTTACTTTTACTCCCCTACTTCCGGTTTGTGGGAGCGTCAATTTCCGGTTCTCCCGGTTCTCCACAGTCTCTGACAGTCTCTGAGAGTGAGGAACTGCCACCGCAAATATCCCAGGAACAAACCAGCTCTGCACTTCTCTCTATCAGAACTTTCCCGCGCCTGGGATTCGCGTCACTAACTCATGCATATGTAGTATGTATGTGCCTTTATTGACCATATGATAAAGCATATGAAAGGTACAATGAAACTCCGAAATCAAGAACAAAAACAACACGTATACACAGGATTAAATACAGGACAAGGAGTTACTTACACTTAACATGTGATAGTAATAGGGCCATTTTGGTCCGCGTGCATCATTGGTCCCTGGCAAGTTCTAAGTCATACACCTTGAATGTTTCTTAGGAGGGGCCCTCTGAAACGTGTCGCATGGACCTGTGACACTTTCAAAGACAAATTATCAATCACGCGTTTAACAAGAATGAATTTGAGACATTTAGCAACAGGTCGTGTCATAAAAAGGGAATTTCCGTTTGGACTTTCCTCCATCGTCTCTTTTTCTGCCATAATGAGGCTCTAACATGGCAATAGACGATCTTTACCAGCCTACTGTGAGTGATGGAGGAAACCAGGGGTACCTAACATTCTCATATGTCCCGAACGAACGTTCTTCTTCAATTGTTTTACTATGTAGGAAAGATATCGCCGTGTTGGTAAGGGACCGGGCAGAAACTGTTTGCTGGTGGGGTGTGGGTGGGTGTGGGCGCACGGTTAAAATCTTTGACGAGTATAATTTTATTCGCACCCCTACATGCACTTAGGTTTTACTTGTATACATCCTAGTTATTGATTATCATGACCACCATAATATTCATAGATATGAGAGAGGAGTCTTTCGGATGTGCTGCCTTCCTCAGTAGAAAACTAAAATTGTTAGTAATCTTTTCCCCTTTTTAAAAAATAAACAGTCCTACGTCCACTCCTGGTCTACGTACTGGAATCTTAGTGAAGCACTCAGCAATGCTCTACATTTATTTATGATTGTCACTGATTAATGCAATCTTTAAGAGTTATTTTTCTAGAAAATCTATTCCTAATCACACAGGCCCGACATTAACTATAGAAATGATGAACTTTAACGAAAGATTTCAACTAAAATGATCCGATAACGTTAGGAAATTACTTTTGTTTTCATTTTAGTCATTAAAATAACCATATATCAATTACCTGATTGAGTGACTTTTTCATAATTTGTATATCATTCTTGTATCAGTTCATTTTTCTATTGAATTCAAGCGTCACTTTCTTAGCAATAGTGATCAGTGGTACTCGGTGGTTGCCTGATTAGACGTTCAGCACTCAGCAGTGGTCAGCATATCCCGGACATCAGCTGATGAGTCTATGATCTCACACCACGAGAGATAATTGAGACACGCCTCCAACTGAAGTAAAGAACGTCTGGTGTCGAGGATGACAAGCTGCAAATTCCCTGCAGAAAAAAGCAGAGAAAAATTGAAAACAAAAACAAAACAACAACAACAGCAACAGTTAGTTTAAGTATTGCTTGGGTGACTTTAAAGTCTCCCATCCTTCATATTGTTGAAACAAGGTGACAGTGTGTATGATTGAATAAAAGCAATTATATTACGCCCAATTTATTTCATTTTCGCCCCCCTCCTTGCCCTCAAAAATATGTCGGGCCACCATAAGACCTTATGAAAATTTCGCCTACCCCGGCCTCCCCCCTCATTCAACCTCTAATATTTTCTGACCGGTCCCCTAGGTTGTCTTCGGGCGCTACACGCTACCCTAATGGGTTAGGGGTGTGACTTCTTTGATTGTTGAGTTTGGCATCCCGGCATGCATTGCGGCGAGCAGGGTAGGTGTTTATGAAGCGTGACCTAGTAAAACCAGGGAGCGCCATTTGCAAGAATCGACACCTCGTGCTGGGCTGATTGTCTTTTAAATGCCAAATCCATAATTCATAATTGTGTTTCGCATTTCGCGCAGTCCGTGACGTCAGATCTATTGTAAAGGTAATAGGCCGAGACGATTATCAAAGATTTTTACATAATACAATTCCTTAATCTGTCATCGTCAATTAAACCGTTGGAAATTAAGTCGGAATCTGTGAAACTACACGCTACGATTGTCCTGAGCGATGAAAGGAAAAAGTTCTCGGCAATTCAATGAAATAATACAGGATTGTTAAAATCAATCGCAAGGGTTCGTTAAGTATCTGATGCATTATTCAGATGAAAGGATAACAAACTTTTCATTTCGAAGGCAGTGTATGAAGACTTGACAAATGGGATTTCAAGTTTAGATGGATTACGATGCAGTGGTTCCCTTATGGTTCAATTGACCTTCAATCGCAATAGAATATTTGTACTAAACGTTTGGCATTTACTACTTAACAATATGGATATTTAGCCCTAAAAAGTATCAAAATGCCTTTTAGGTTTTGACTTTGTATACGCAATTTGTTTATCAAAAACTTAAAAAAAAACGCGATATCACGATTTTCAGTTTTTATTGGTTGGCTGTTGTCAGGAAATTACCGAAAGTTTGTCTATTTGGTTAATTTTGTTGTCAAACCTACTGAATACGTGCATGGTATCAGACTTACATCAAAGTTGGAGACATTGGTATAAAACACTGAATGGGGTTGCTGTCCATGTCCATAACAGCAGATTAAAGAAGTAGTAGCAGCAGCAGCAGCAGCAGCAGCAGCAGTAGTAGTAGTAGTAGTAGTAGTAGTAGTAGTAGTAGTAGTAGTAGTAGTAGTAGTAGTAGTAGTAGTAGTAGTAGAAGTAGTAGCAGCAGCAGCAGCAGCAGCAGCAGCAGCAGCAGTAGTAGTAGTAGTAGTAGTAGTAGTAGTAGTTGTAGTAGTAGTAGTAGTAGTAGTAGTAGTAGTAGTAGTAGTAGTAGTAGTAGAAGCAGCAGCAGCAGCAGCAGCAGCAGCAGCAGCAGCAGTAGCAGTAGTAGTAGTAGTAGTAGTAGTAGTAGTAGTAGTAGTAGTAGTAGTAGTAGTAGAAGCATCAGCAGCAGCAGTAGTAGTAGTAGTAGTAGTTTAGTAGTAGTATAGAAGTAGCATATTTATTGACTTCACGTCCAAGGACAACATATATACATACACACAATCAAATATTTGCAACTAAGGTACAGATAAATAAACAGCACAACATAAGCAAATAGGCCAAATATAGAAAAATAATCAAACGAACAAAAGGAGCAAATAGCCTAACGTAAATCAAAACTCTTTACGCCACCTACAATTCCTTAAAAACGCCAACATGCCCCAAGAGCACTGCCACAGGTTTATGTCATCGTAATGCAATAGATAATTCAGTATGGATACTAGAAATGTATATTACATTTTATTGTACGTTTTTAAATGAAAAGAAAATGACCAAAGCATTATTTTAGTATTGTATAGCTTTTGCTATAATCAATAAAGAACATACATACTTACATTACATCTTTTGATTTGCTAATAAGTCATTTGCATCCAGAGGCCACACTTATTCTGACCACTTTAAAGGATCTTATCAAATTCACAATATCATAAGACACAAAAGAAACAACAACGATCGGTCTGATACCCCTTTATATGTTTGTTTGACAATGACTTTATATGTAAAAAGGATAGTGTGCGATACAACACAAAAAGAGAATCTCATTTTCTCGAAATACATCTCGATAAGTTTGTAGATGGATTAACTGCCAGTTGTCTAGTGTTGACATAAGGATATGCTGGTTGCGATACTTGTATGTTATCATCAATTTTATAGAGTTGGACCATGGCATACCAGAAGGTAATGGATGGCTGAAGAAACCAAAGTGGCCGTAGAACACCACCGACTACTATATAGTGCACGTCTTGTGCACTATATCGTATTAGAGATAAACGTCAGTGTATAAGAGATACGTAAATGGGTTCTGAGGCTTGAGTGTGCTGTCATATATTAATTATTAAAGAACTTCCCGAATGGTGTTAAGATTTAGATATTTAGATAGGTACAGAGATTTCAGTGTGACGTTATATGTAGAATCGTAAAAGTGTATGTTGTACGGTGATTTAAATGGTATATACATGTAGACAATATACACAGACATTTGTTTGAATTGTAATTCAAGATACTGGCAACCTTATCATATACCCGGGCCAGGACGCGAATCCGGACAGTGGTGAGAGACAGCGCGCAGTCAGTAGCAATGCTGTAGACCGCTCAGCCATCAGAGCAGGCCTCATTTGTTAGATATAAATTGCACTCATTGTGTTGTATTTAGTGTGGTGTGTGACGTTATAGATAAATGAATAGGTACGGAGATTTCTGATTGATATAGTATGTAGTTTTATGTAGCAGGGGTGTGAGGAGAAAGTAATCAAATAAAACATAGTAATCTCACCAACTAATGTATGCTTTGAGAGAGAATAATGACCACAGATAATGGACATTGTCCATTAAAACCTATCGATCTGCCAATAAATATGGTTTTGATTTAGGCACTAGGAACCTCCGAGACATCCACATTATCTGTGTACCTTACATGAGGTACGTACCTCAGCAGCACGCGAAAAGTGACGTAAAGGGCTTTCAAGGGAAGACACCACAATCCCTCCCCGGGCAGTAATTAGCACCAATGCATACTCATTATCATCTCAACACATCACTATCATCATCAACCTTATAAACTTCTCTTCAAATAAAACAAAGCCCTGAGCGAGAAAAAATGGATGTTTCAGTATTTGGGACTTAGAGAAGAAAATTTTTCTGTTAGCATATTCGTGCCTGCATCTCAGCGAACGGATCTTGACGTATTGCTGTTAACCTTTTAATCGAAGCTTCCCTAAAAATAACTAAAATATAGATAATGATCAAAAGCAGCAACCCTACTTAGAATTATTGCAACTGGCAATGAACTGTTTGAGGATATTACTCTAAGCAGTAATGGTTTACACACTCCATGCTTAGAGTTCCTGTAGATATCGTCATCTGGCTCTATGGTACCTATGACAATAACTTGGGTATTAAGGATTATTTCATGAAGTATTTGGAGAGGAGTTTTTGTACTTATGGATATTTCTCTGTCAAGTACTTTCCAAACGTTTTTGCCTGAATAATTTCACCGGAAGTGTGAGGCTCCATTTGGCCTCTGCGAATATTAATGGTTTGAATAACTCTCTCTCTCTCTCTCTCTCTCTCTCTCTCTCTCTCTCTCTCTCAACCAGTTAGCACGGGTGACTGGGATTCACTCTGATTGTCAGTACGTCATTAACGACGTGAAAGTAACAAAAGTGTGTCTTTCCATTAAGTCTCGATCCAAATTACACGCTCTTCTGCTGCCTGGATATCGCCGCCGTCCTCTTTATGTGTCTTCCAATAAAGCTGCCAGCAGCCGCAGGGACCTGCTAATTAACTTCCCCCTCGCCACGTAAAACAGACACTTATCCAGTGTTCCATTGATTTCAAGAAAAACAAACAATGAAAGCATGGTATATATGTATATATTTTCCTTATATGTATATGCTCTGTTAGTATTAATAACACATGTAAATATATCGTGTTTGTTTATGCAACTAATATTCTAGAGTTATGAGTATGCGTTTATAATATTTTATTACAGTCAATCAGGGAGTTTTAACTAGTCTATATATATCTCTGAGTCAATTAATTAACCTACATCAGGAGCAGGGAGTTTTAACTAAAGGGAGTGGCAACGCGGCATGCAGTCCATTAGCTTTACACTGTGGAGGGAAATCTTACCTAGGAGCTCAGTTAGATAAGGAAGGCGGCCATCTTGCCTAGCAGGTTTGGTAGCAGGTTGAATGGACCTCTTGTACTTTCAAACATGTAAGACATGAATTTTACCTTTTGGAGAGGCTTAACAACATAGAAATTCTGGGGATGAATGTAGGAACTATTGTTTACTATGCTTAATTGATGTTAGTGTAATTGCAATACACATATTTGGGGTGGTTCATTTTGGGACTCTATTTTACTTGGGTTAAGACTAAACATCAGTCATGAGTCATTTTTTAGTAAATTCCACCTTCTAAATCTCAGAAACCAACACTTTCAAGTTTGTTTATAAGGTGAAATAGATAAATAAAGAAGTTAATCTCTAGCGTTAAACTATTTTCAAAGAATTTTTTTCACCTGAAATAGTATTTTTCCCGGTTTTCTGGACCTTATGTAAGGTAATAATGGGATTATATGTTTTGCCATTTTGTATGCTTGATGTTGAATAAAACACTTTTTTTACATATTTTTCTCCCATGTAAAGTTTTGAAATATTAAAAGATTTGTATTTCCTATCATCAAGCTATTCTGTGCTGCATTTTCTAGTTTCCAGGATTTTGAAGTCTCAAATTTGAGGTCAACTTCAGGTCCAAGGAATCAACAGACAAATAAACTAGAAATAGGCCGTCACATAAGGGGTTATTTATTGAAATAGTGCTGATGACACATACCTGTGTTAGCATCCTGAAGATATGTCAAAAGTCTTAAATTGAAGCAAACGTATGCTCATTGCAACAAGGCTAACATTAATTAAACCTGGCCATTCAACAAACAAAATATCTAACAGTACTCACATACATTCCTAGAATGCCCAGGTTGTTAAGCCTCCCCAAAAGGTAAAAACTGAAACTATCTAGATGTTTGAGAGGTTGATGAACCCTCTCCCTCCACCAAACATATTTGAGTTTTCCAAGCAAAAATGACACTTCTATGATAAGTCTGCAAATCAAATATCTAGACTGTAATTCTGTTTCTGCCTGTTGGCACCAGACAATACCCTCACTCAGGATGTTATGAGGCCCATACCGCCTGACACCAATTAGCTTATTGTCTTTTCAAGACCTGAGGAGATAAAAGAAGCCAAACCTGGCCAGTGGGGATTGCAATCAGACGGGTGTGTCCTGTACTGCCCCTGACAGGTGTGGATCTGAGAGTAAAGGCAATCCACAACAGTAGAATAAGGCTATACACTGAGACAGGAAAATATCATGTTTTGTCACTGCATCCTGTCTGATGTTATGGACCTGTGAAACCATGAAATAGACAAACCAACAGAACTGTACTACATTAAGCTAATGCCATTACTTTAGGAAAACTTCATGTATTCTTTTTGGACAACAAAGCTATCGCACTGTAAAGAACTCGGGGAATATAGGCTTATTTACAGCTTTACAATGTATTAAAATAGATGGGTGTATGGATTTTAGAATTATCTTGTTTCAATTTATGAAGATGTGAAGAACTGAGGAATGGTACAATTTACAGAAACATTTTTGCTAAGGCAACTCAAAGAAACACTTAATCATCATGAGTTTTTGGATAAGCATCTTTTCTCAACCCATTCATACCCCAGACAACTATATACCCTGTGGTACGGCCTACACAGGAAGTGGTGATAAGTAGAGCAGTGCACATGCCCGGCTGAGCCAGGATGAGTTGCTGGGTATGAGTGGGGTGCAGATAAGAGCTCATTTGCATAACAATAGTGCATGACTGGTGTAGGAGCTTTTACTATTTGTATCATATCTCCTTAGTCTATATATATATCTGCCTACATACATACGTATAGAGCTCCGGATACTGTTAGATGAAGAGAATGAATACAGTCAGGTATTATATATAGAGGGGTATAGAAACATAAGCACACCCCATTCTGAGGTATCGCCATCTGACCATTCTACCTTGGAATCCATCCCATACACCACTACCACCCCCTACATCACTACAACCACCGCCATCCTGCTCCTCCTCATCATCATCATCTTTATCATCACCACTAAAATCATCATCGTCATTATCATCATAACCATCATCATCATTATTTAATCACCATCATCACCAAACCATCATTAAAATACTCCTCCTCATCATCATCCTAACCATCATCATTGTCATTATCATCATAACCATCATCATCATTATCTAATCACCATCATCACCAAATTATCATTAACATCATCATCCCTACCATCATCCCCACCATCAACCTCCTCCTCCTCCTCCTCCTCATCATCATCATTATCATCGCCATTGTTCACCCATTCCACAACTACCACCACCACCATCACCATCATCACCATCATCAACATCCTCCACTTCACCTATACGCGTTTAGAGAGTTTCCAGATCTGCCTTCCACTGGCTGAGACTCGTCAAGCCCAGTAGAGTTGGTGCTCGCACTAACACAAGTGATTTAAGAAGCCAGCTCCCCGCCCCTTCCATTTGACTGCAGACGGCACTTAATCTCGCCCCGCCGAGAGAGAGAGCAGGGCGGCGAGGAGGCCAATAAAGGAAGACAATCGGATGAAGACCTCGTGCTCCTCACCACAATATCCGAGGGCGAGATTAGCAAGGCGCCTGCTGGATCATTCCCGTATAAGCGATATTAGCGCCGTTCCCTATTACTTTTCCCGCGGATTGCGGTTTATCGGATTAGGGGGACATGTGTTTTCACTCGTAAGGGGCAGAAGAGGGGTAGGGAGGGACGCGCGTGCGGTTCTGGCTGCCCGTGATAGGAAACAGGGAGGCGTTAATGGGATTAGGGGGCCCCCGAGCAGGGATTGGGTATAACGGCGCCTCCTATTGGGGGATTAGGAAACCATCAATCTCAATAGATGGGCTGTTTGAGAGAGTGGCCTGGATAGTTTGATTTAAACCCTATGCTGCTGGTGGCTAATCTTGCCAATACAAAATGATGCAAAAAACATGTAAAATGATTGAAACCCTGGCATATGGATACTCGTCTGAGAGTACTAAGCGAGAGACGTTCAATGAATACAAAAATGACAGGGTTTAGATGGTTTTCAAAACACTTTGCATCCTTATGCTTTGGATGATGATTCAGCATCAGCATTGGAAGGCTATATCATGTCTAAGCTCCATAATTTGAATGAGAATGAGTTAACGTATCTGTGCCTGCAGCGGCTCAAAATAGGCCTGACTTCTTCAGTGATATATGTCCAGATATCAATCATTTGGATCACATTAGAAAGGGAAATGTCCACCGAAACAACCAATAACTCGTCTCAAAATATTTTCCAACGTTATGCTTAGTTCGTGAGTTATTTTCTAAATATTCGAATA
>OZ012698.1:19599627-19652127 GCA_963942565.1 Maea johnstoni | reverse complement strand
GTAAGGTTTTTCTTAAATAAACACGTATCGATACTACTTTATTCAATTTGAATAATTATTTTTGAATAATCATGCCAAAGTTATGAAACTATAACATTCTAATTTGCGATTTAGAACACTCGTATACATACATACATACATACATACATACATACATACACACACACACACACACACACATATATATATATATATATATATATATATATATATATATATATATATATATAGTTAGAACGGGGTATGTCTACACCTCGGATGATCATCTGGGGAAGATACTCTGGTAGGATTGACATTGCTCTGGATATACATATTGCTGATGTATTGGGTACCTTAAAAGGTGTATCGAGGTCTCAGATTAAGATGTGAGTGACCTTATGCGCGTGATAGTTTAATCACGGTATAATCTTTTATGCCTAAGTGGTTAGGATGACCAGGTTAGGGCATACAGGGCAAAGAGTTGTCCTTAAATTATTTGCGTTCAGTGTATTTCATGAGGTTAAGTCCTCGGGGTACGAAGCACCTGAGTCTTTTTATCCATTTTGATTCCAATTCCAGTCGCATGGTAAGGCTGGTTTTGGAGTCAGGGTGTCCTTTCGCGAAGTTCAATACCTTCACGGAAAGGGACCTAATGCCATTATGGCCAGGTTCATTGAAGTGCCTGCCAACGATGTTTATGTCAGTGTTTTGGTTAATGTTCCTGACATGTTCTCGAAGTCTTTCAACCAATGGTCTTTTGGTCTGGCCTACATAGTGTTTGCCACATGCTTGGCAGCAGAGGCAGTATACTATATTGTTCGATCGACATGAGATTTGTGACCTAGTATTGTACTCTTTATTGGTGACAATACTTGTGATTCTACCGGTTTTGTCAAGCATTGTGCAATATTGACAATGTTGTTTTTGACACACGTTGAGTGGTGTGTTGGTGTTTCTAACCGCTGATTTTGCGGTGTCGGAAATCTGACGTGGCAGTCTTGCTCTGACCAGAATATCACGGAGATTCTTGGCCCTTCTATTCCCCTTAATCAATTTGAGGTTGAGTAGGGGTCTGGTTGAACTGGATTTCTCTAGAATGTCCCAGTTCTGTTGTACTACTTTATCGCACTCCCTGAAATTGGGGTGGAAAGTAGTGATGAGAAAGGTACGTTCTTCTCCCTCATTTAGGTCATCCTCCTCTTTCACTGATGGATTGAGGAGGGTTGTCCTATCAGTATGGAATACCCTTGAGAATGCTTTTCTGATGACATTGGCCGGGTATTCTGCCTTGATGAAATTTTTAGACATTTCTCTGCACTGGTGCAGGAATGCGTCTTCGGTGCTGCAGATTCGTTTCAAACGTAGAAACTGACTGTATGGGATGCCGTCCCTGCAATGGCGAGGGTGGGCGCTCCTGTAGTTGCTAATCACGCTTCTGATTCGTTTCAGGATGGTCCAGGGACGTTCCTCAACATCCCAGAGGAGGCACTCTCCTTCTTCAAGAGAGCCAGAGGCTGTCTCAGCGCAGCAGCCCGAGCAGATGCCAGAGCCACCCGCATAGATGAGCTCATCAACAGAGAAATGCCGGCTCCATGGGCACTTAGACTGGAGCCCATCCCGGCATATCTACGGTCCGTCGCCCATGAACTGACCGAGAGACAGCGATCCAATGCCTTGCAACTGATGCAAGAGGCAACACACAGCCTCCGACGCCAGGTATCCAAGATGGTGACACAGGGCAACGAGAACTGGAATATCGTCAACAAGTATCTCGCTGATGATGACGACGAACTTAACAAGGTCCGCGTCAAGATGGACGGTCTAGTCGCCCGCGACTTTGACCGTGAGAAGATCAGACTGGACGCCCACAATGCAGTCCTGATCGCCGACCCAGTCACCGATGCGGCGATTGTTGAGAACCTGAGGGTCAGAGGATACAACAATCCCAACAAACGTCAGCGCCCACCCTCCCCACCAAGGAGAGACAATAACATTCCCCCGAACCGGGCATATGACAACCCGCAACCGGGGAGCAGCAATATGGGAGCTCGCCCCATGGACCCCAACCCGAACTACAACACCGGGAGGGGTAGGGGTAAGAGGAGAAGATCCCGATCCAGATCGAGATCACGATCCCCCAACAGCGGTCGTGGAAGATTCAACTCAAGATCCGGTCCCCCCAACCGAGGGAGGGGAAGAGGTGGTGTACCGAGATTCAACCAACGGCAACCATCCAACAACCGGAACAACATGGACCCCCAAGCGATGGCGGCCATAGTTAGACAAGTTGTTCAAGAAATGAACCAACCTACTAACCAGAACCAACGTGGTTCTCGTGACTATAGGTACTGATATACCTAGTGTGATAACACACACAGGATCGCGATAATCCTGTTACAACAGGGATTCTAACCCAGGTCCCCAATGACACCTGTTAATGTTACTACCTAGTTAAGGTCTTATTAGAATTAACGGTTCATATGTTTATTAGCTCTATGAGCACCAATCACAAACTTATTGATCAAGAACTCTATGAATGTAGCCATCAACAAGCTACTTCATTCTACCTCAAGGGACCTTTTATTAAAGTCCTATCTCAGGACCGGATAATTCGCCATATGATTATCTGTGATTTTATTAGGATAGATGATGTTATACCATTGTACAATCAATGTCTCATTCCAACTTATTGTCTAGCATTCATACATGCCAATAACGCCTCGACATCAACCACAAATGTCGACCATAGTCCTCTAGATATTTATACATATTCTTCCTGTGATAATACTACTCAGCCTCACCAGGTGCCGGACACCTCGGGGGCATCATTACATACTCATTACCAAGATTCATCTGAACTTCCTAAAGAGTATAATTATTTATATCATAATTCATATATTAATTCTCTAGATTCACTAACTGAGAATTCAGCTACCTCATACCTGACGAGTGCCAATACTTCGATAAATGTATCACATTCCAATGAACATATTTATACTAATAAAAATAACTCATCTGAAGTTACTACTCATGCGTCAGTTGTTAACCTATCAGACAGACAACTATCCGAATCTGAAATTCAAATATTAGAACGCGGAATGAAATTCTGCCCAACCCCGGGTGAGCCTGATATGGGTGAACTCCATGAAGATTTAGACAAACTTCACCTCAGACTTAAAAGGTATTTACATTTCTATAAATTACCTAACCCAAATAACGACACCTCACTACGAGATATTACCATTGTACCTACACCTGAATTGCACCAACCATTTAAACATCCTTTATTTAAATTACCATCGGCATGGATACCTCCTCCTGTCATTAATTTGGAAAACTTTATCTTCAAGAACCATAGGGATTTATCTGATTCTAATATACCTAAGATCAGGAATCACAATATAACTGTTGAGGAGCGACACGCCCTCCAGTCACTGTCAAAAGATACCAACATAGTAATCAAACCTGCAGACAAGGGAGGTGCAGTAGTCGTTTGGGTTAGACAGAAATACATAAAAGAAGGTGTCAGACAACTATCTGACCCAAAATTTTATATCGAAACTGAAACAGACTTAACCTCTACTCATTACAAAGAAGTGGTAACAGTTTTAGATGATATGCGCTCACACAAAGAAATAGATGATAAATGCTACGATTATCTCACACACACCCCTATACGCACAGCACAGTTCTATATGCTGCCAAAAATACACAAAGATCTATCCAATCCTCCGGGCAGGCCTATTGTTTCTGGCAACGGATGCCCCACCGAAAGAATATCACAATTTGTCGATTTTTTCCTACAACCAGGGGTAAAAAACATCAGGTCCTACATCAAAGACACCACTCATTTTTTAAGTGTCCTAAATCCTATTCATAATCTACCAGAAGGAGCTATCCTAGCTACCCTAGACGTATCCAGCCTCTACACCAATATACCTAATACTGAAGGTATAGAGGCTTGTAGAATCATGCTGCAAAATGAGAGACCACTCGCACGTACTCCATTCAACGACAGCCTTATCAAACTCCTCAAACTTGTCCTGAGCAAGAATAACTTTGACTTCAATGAGAAGCACTACCTACAGACAGGTGGAACAGCAATGGGCACCCGAGTAGCCCCCTCGTATGCCAACACCTTCATGGGTTGGTTCGAGGACACCTTTGTGTATCCTCACAATCCATCACCAATAGTATGGAAGAGATTCATAGATGATATCTTCATCATCTGGACACACGGACGAGATAGTCTTAATGACTTCGTCTCCTACCTTAATGGATGCCTTCCAAGCATCAAATTCGAAGCAGAATCATCAACTGCTGAAGTTCATTTCTTGGATGTGACCGTATCAATAGATGCGGACCACAATCTACAAACTGATCTGTACACTAAACCTACAGACAGTCACAATTACCTCAACTACAGGAGCGCCCACCCTCGCCATTGCAGGGACGGCATCCCATACAGTCAGTTTCTACGTTTGAAACGAATCTGCAGCACCGAAGACGCATTCCTGCACCAGTGCAGAGAAATGTCTAAAAATTTCATCAAGGCAGAATACCCGGCCAATGTCATCAGAAAAGCATTCTCAAGGGTATTCCATACTGATAGGACAACCCTCCTCAATCCATCAGTGAAAGAGGAGGATGACCTAAATGAGGGAGAAGAACGTACCTTTCTCATCACTACTTTCCACCCCAATTTCAGGGAGTGCGATAAAGTAGTACAACAGAACTGGGACATTCTAGAGAAATCCAGTTCAACCAGACCCCTACTCAACCTCAAATTGATTAAGGGGAATAGAAGGGCCAAGAATCTCCGTGATATTCTGGTCAGAGCAAGACTGCCACGTCAGATTTCCGACACCGCAAAATCAGCGGTTAGAAACACCAACACACCACTCAACGTGTGTCAAAAACAACATTGTCAATATTGCACAATGCTTGACAAAACCGGTAGAATCACAAGTATTGTCACCAATAAAGAGTACAATACTAGGTCACAAATCTCATGTCGATCGAACAATATAGTATACTGCCTCTGCTGCCAAGCATGTGGCAAACACTATGTAGGCCAGACCAAAAGACCATTGGTTGAAAGACTTCGAGAACATGTCAGGAACATTAACCAAAACACTGACATAAACATCGTTGGCAGGCACTTCAATGAACCTGGCCATAATGGCATTAGGTCCCTTTCCGTGAAGGTATTGAACTTCGCGAAAGGACACCCTGACTCCAAAACCAGCCTTACCATGCGACTGGAATTGGAATCAAAATGGATAAAAAGACTCAGGTGCTTCGTACCCCGAGGACTTAACCTCATGAAATACACTGAACGCAAATAATTTAAGGACAACTCTTTGCCCTGTATGCCCTAACCTGGTCATCCTAACCACTTAGGCATAAAAGATTATACCGTGATTAAACTATCACGCGCATAAGGTCACTCACATCTTAATCTGAGACCTCGATACACCTTTTAAGGTACCCAATACATCAGCAATATGTATATCCAGAGCAATGTCAATCCTACCAGAGTATCTTCCCCAGATGATCATCCGAGGTGTAGACATACCCCGTTCTAACTATATTATCAACTCTCCACACCGAGGAGATCACGCTCTACACATACAAGACCCCTATGTATGACTCCCCAACATCATAGCATTTTCACCAATATGACGAATTTTGGTATTATATACACACCACTCCAGCACCCTGTCACCGATGGGTAACAGGACATACTTTTTATACTACACCACTAGTTCACCAAGAGAGGCAACATCACATACCTCTCGCAGCACCTTAACAACTAATCCGCATATCCAGCGGGCAGTAGCCCGTTATCCCAACGGACATCTACATCGATTACATCAACATAAGGATAATCTACTGTTTATAATAGGGAGGCACTCCACCATCCCGACCGCATAATAGGACAAAAATCCTCTGACGAGACCCCTCGTGGGTCGAAACCGCTTATCATGTAGGCTACAACCAAACCCTACATGCATATTTCGGGGAACACATCTGACTGTACCCCTATGACGTCATCAGTGTCCCCCCCCTGTTGACCTAGACGACCGCAAAACAATATCACGTGGTCTATTCTTGGTGCAAACACAACGCTGGAGTAACGGTGCGCCATTCCCATCACTGGAAGGCAAGCGGTAAGGTACAACCTATTCGCCTCCGAAAATATCCACCCAGAGCCATCTTACCCCGTTTTAACTATATATATATATATATATATATATATATATATATATATATGTATATCTATATCTATATATATAGTATATATCATTACTTTTATTATCATTATGATTATTATTATTATTATCATTATTATATAATTATTATTATTATTATTATTACTATTATTATTATTATTATTATTATTATTATTAATTATTATTATTATTATTATTATTATTATTATTATTATTATTATTATTTAGTAGTATAAATCGACTTCACAATAACTAACAAGTTGCTGTAAGGAGAAGTCCATACTACATGTAAGGTCAGTCTACCAGATGCTATACAGTATTTATTCAATTTCAATAAGTACAAGAAAAGGTGAAAGTAAACACAATATGATTTGATATATTTTTATGACAAAACAACAAACAAAAACAGTATATCAACCAGAACCCCTCTAAACATAACAAGCACTACGTAATACGTAGGTAGCGTGTACTAGTTACTAGATGTATGTCTACATACACAGATATACACAGGAAAAGTATGTAAAATGAAATGAAGAACAGACCACACGTGACTGACTCAAATAGTTTACAACGAACAAAAGATTTATTGAGATGGTTACTCGGTGGAATACCCCACCCAAGTTATATATTTTAACGCAGTGGTACCGTTCTGGCTGAGGGCAGGAAAGTGAATGAGTGTCATCTTTACTGCAATCCTGAAGCAACGAGACGATGTCAGTCCTTAGATATGTGAAAAGGAGAATTCATATTAGTACATTATAACGACTTACAATATACATGTATAGGTGATGCACATCAGCGTTATAGACTGTTTATATGATTTGGACTAACCTAATGTAAGTTGATCTAATTACTCCTTAGTAAGAAATTATATTTTTTGTTATAACCTTATATTTCTTGTATATTCAATGTATGATTTTGTAAGTCGTTCACAGTCAATGAACATATATACACACATACCTAATGTAAGTAATAACCTTGTGTTATATGCAAAAACGAAAAACTTGTTTAATGTGTTTACATGTAAATGGCGAAAAAGTTAATAAACGATATTCATGTTTTGCCTTTTTATTTACGTACCCGAGTGCAAAAGGAAAAGTTATCGTTTGTAACGTAACTCTCTACATAGAGTGAAAGCTCCCAAGGGCCTGCCCTGATGGCCGTGTGGTCTAAGCCTGCGCTGCCAAAAGACGCCGCAAAGCCGCTGCACACGTAAATCCAGGAGGCGCCTTTCTTGCCAAAGCTAATATTGACAATCTAATTAAGCAAAATGGCGTGGATTTATTGCCGTGCCGCTCCAAGCATCTTATCACAGGACCCCCTGCAGCGACAATCACCATGTGCAAAACACAAGATGGCCGCCGCCTGTCTAGGTAAAAAACGTGCGGCTGTTATTTGGGGTGCTTAAAGAGCCCGTACCCTGCTGGGGTAGACTGCCTGTCACCGGTCCCCGTGGCGAACCCTGGGCGGGTCGGGGAAGAAGGGTTTAACCTTTGAGTGTTCCTATCTGTATGCATGAGCAGGCCTCTGGGCCGGCTCCTCCTTATCTAAGCTTCCTCTGGCATTTTAGTGTCAAACCCTTCACCCCTGCTGCGACCCAAAACCTACACGGACACTTCATAGTCATGTCTCTCTGGCCAACAACCCTTTTGTGGAAACAATTTTGAAGGAAAATGTTCACTTTACAAGGTTTTCAACTCTCAGGGATATATCATTTTGAGATTTTTTGTCATTAATCCATATTAAATCCTCTTATTTTGTAGAGATAGATGCATTTGCTGTGTGTTATGTGTACCAGTATGTGTTTGTTTCTATGTTTGTGTGTTGTTAAGAAATTAAAAAAAAGCATGCGTTTTGCAGAAATTAAAAAAGAAAACTTAGGGATGGTAAACCTTTAGATCCAGAAACGATATCAGCCAGTAGGTTTAGAATAGAAAGTGTTAACAAAACAGAAGTTTCCCACATTTGAACATAACTAATTAGAAAGTTAAGTGTTTGAAAATGGTTTAAAATGAATTATTTAGTACAACACAAACAGCAACCATTCAGCCCTGTATGAGAGTTCAACTATAAAATCACTAGATATGCGTTCTATGAACTGTAAATACATCATATTACCAAGGCGATACTTTTTCAATGGGAAATTAGTTAGAATTGTCATTTATGATACAGCCAAATTAGGTCTGGATGATGACATTTTTTAAATAAAATTATTGTTAGATATTGTTAAATATTTTGAGGTGAATTCTGGTTCAACTCCCCACCAATGACTTCTCTTCAAATATTCCGTATTCAAGTATTTTGATGGTTAATTTCAAAGTCATTTTCTAAAGTATCACATATCCGGAGAATAATGATTTCAGTCTTTATACATTTATGAGAGGGGAATGCATGGTCGAGCTGACCATGGTGGGTTAGGGTAATTGGACATATCTATGAGCTGATCACACGCTGATAGCTTAGTTTAGTATAGTATATATTTTATTGACTGCATCTCATAATACAAATTATACAAATACAAATAAATATGAACTCAAACAAAATAAACGAAAAATAGAAAAGTACATTGTGAGTTTTTAACACAAATGGTTGGTAAGTGAACACTATCTTATGGTGGCTTATGGGGTTAATTTGTGAATATAGGGTCATATTCAGAATTTACAATTGTTACAGCCTACCCCCCTTTCTCATAATATCGACTATTACCAGCCTTGGTCACTTCAGGAATGTAGTTTGGGTATCAACTATTAACACATTTGCTTGTAATTTGGCAAGGTTATAGGTAAGTATAGTTCAGAGGGAAGGTTACCACTCTTTTCTTCAATTTTGACTTTGTCAAAAGGGTACAGAATTTGAAAGTGTTTTTTTTTAATTTCAAATTTCATATATGTGCAACAGGATTTTTTTCTCCATAGCAATTCAAAAAAAGAAGAATTCTTATAACATGATGTGAATATACAAAAAACATAGTTAGAGGTAATGTCCCTCCGGACCAACTTACTCTTTTATATAGAAATAATCACTGTGATGTAAGAATAGACTTTGACTTAGCACCTTTTCAGATAATATACATAGCTTTGTGTTTAGAGTATCCCTGTCTGTTGTTTACAATATAGCAAAAAGGATCCAAGATATGTTCAGAAGATATATATTTATATAATATACCAGCTTTATAAAAAGATAAGAATAATAAAAAAAAAAAATACACCAGCTGTGTTTTGTAAAGATGTCAGTTCCGAGGAAGTCAATAAAGAATCTTACAGTTGAAAACATGTTCTCTCTTTCTCGTTTTCACCTACAAATTCGGAAAAATGGTAACAAAAATTGTGATACCCACCCCTTTGCATTAATGTTACCTCTTCTTTTGAAGAGGGAAATTCGAAGGTCCCCGATCATAACTGTAGATAGGAGCTCCGTTCGAAAGCACTCCACATGTTTTTTACCCCAAGCATATTACAACCGATGGGGAAGGTGCTTTTGTGATACTTAATGTGCTCCTGATCAGAAGACCGTTCAGACAATGTGTGCTCTGTGTAGGCTGATTTGTCAAATAACAGCTGGATATAGGAAACAATAAGCCAAGGAAATTAATACCGTAAGCCATACCTTTAGGATCGAGGGAAACAATATAACACCTTTAAATCATAAATTTCAAAAGTTTTTAAAGAGGTTGGGCACCTGGGCAAGTTGAAGATATCTAAGCACCTTTTTATGCATCAGCAAGTATCAGTATGTGTGGTTTAAATACATGAAGATGTTCTTGTTCGAATATTGTTCATTATATAATAAATTTGTATAACACATTCTAAAAGTTTATACATATTCTAAATGTTTCTTTAACTATGTGCGTACACGTCAAATCCCTGTCTAACACATACAGTTAAAACTTGGGTTCATACTATTCACACACAGGGGAAGGGAGCCGGGTGTCAGAGTGAGTGGCGATGGAGCAGAGTTGGGTATGAAGGGTATAAACGGTGAGATGTTTGCACTCTTGTTTGAAATAACGAAATAACTCAGTTTATGTGTGAGACTTTAAAGAGTTGAGAGGTACATACACGTGGGGTTAAATATGTCTGTATGACGGGAGGACAAAGGCTCTGATACTGACCAGATGCTGGGTAGGATATCTGTACTATAGCACGGAAGGACTGGGGAGGAAACAGACCTGATGGGTCCTCTCTAGGGAGTCGACCCCAAAGAATAAAAACGGTTGCAGATCCAAATTAAAGAACCAAATACCCAAACAACAAGCAAAGGCTCTCGGGAATTCCTTGGACTACCTCTCTATTTAAGTGAAATTATCAAACAATAAAGGTATCTGCACGGAGATTTCCTGACTTCATTACCAGAAAGCATCAACTCATATATATATATATATATATATATATATATATATATATATATATATATATATATATATATATATATATATATATATATATATATATATATATATATATATATATATATATATATATATACATGCATGCATACATATATACATACATACATACATACACACATACATACATACATACATACATATATATATATATATATATATATATATATATATATATATATATATATATATATATATATATATATATATATATATATATATATATATATATATATATATATATATGTGTGTATATATGTGTGTGTATATATATGTATGAATGTATACAAATAATGAAATGATAGGTAAATGAATAGATAGATAAATGATGAATAAAGAAAGAGAAAGAAAGAAAGAATAAACTGATTAATGAATAATAAGATAATATTTATAAGATAGAATGAATAAAGGAAAAAAAGAAATAAATGAATAAGTGACTGAATAAATAGAAAGCGAAATAAACAAACACACAATCAATTAGGTAAAAGTAATGTTGAATTAATAGATTGATGACAAATACATACATTCATTACGGTTTATTGACGGTTGAATGATAAAGGATTATGGATTATAGTGTACCAACGTTGAGGGTGCATTGAGTTCATTACATTTGTGACCATTAGTTCGGTCGGTTGTATGTGTGGAAAACTTGATTTTTCAGCATTTATCATGGTAGCTGAGACTCTAAATCCTTGCAGATGTCAGGAATCGACACCATGGAGACTTGTGATTTTGGAATACCCTACCTAGGTTCAGGGTTAGGGTAAGATTTAGGGCTAGGAATCAGATCCAGGCTTAGGGTTAGTGTTACCCAAACCCTAAGACTAGCCCTAACACTAGTTAGGGGATTCCAATATCATGACTTTACTTGACCTTCTTCCTTAGGACTGTGCGGGCATAGAGTCTACCGTTTATTTTAGCTGCGTTGTTCCTAGACGCCGGTAGATGTCGCCAGGTCCACATATCTATGCAGTGTGGACACTTCTGTGGAAATTTTTGACCTGGTGTACAGAGGGGAACCTCTCTCACATCCGATGTTCGTCTCACGGGAAAACTCTCAAATCTCGCACAAACCAACGCGCACCGCCGCCGTATTGGCCACTCTATCGACCCCATATTGTCCCACCCGAACGCGGACCTCGACCGCGCGATCAGAAAAATATCACGGGCTACAATTTAGCCGTCCTGCTTCAAACCTTTGTTGTCGTTGCTGACTTATGGCAATTTGGAGCCATCTTTGGTGCTCTCCGCAACCAACTCTGCATCTGCAAGCGCAATTTCGTCTTTATGAACCCGAGTTGGTCGATCATTTCATTTTCTAGTTACAGGGTAATTTTCCGCGTATATAGCGCCGGAAATGGGTAGGACACCTGTAATTTCATTGTTTTTTCCGCAAATTCGCAATTCATCCCCATGTCAAAATGAAGGATCACCGCGCTGGGAAATTGCGGGAAACTCATTTTGAAGAGAGGTTCTCGAGCCCACGCTACATTCAACGGACTGCTCTTCTTCTTCCTCCACCAGTACTTGGACAAATTGCGCACAAAGTGTCCCCGCAACTCTTGCGCCCGCCTGGCATAGAGCTCGCTTAGTCATCAAGGCTAATTGGCCACTCACTGTTAGTATATCTAATAGCTGACGGAGCAGAGAAAATTACAAGTTAGCCAAGCAATTTGAGGGTAGGTTTGGGACTTAGCTCCCAACGTGGGATTCCAAACACAGGACACAATTGCTTATCTGTGTGACGTCATACTAACATGAAAAATGGTTTCCTTGTCTACCGCTAGGACGAATTGGACATTGCATTCAATCAGGTTTTCCTGAAAGAGAGTACATTAACTTTTTAGGCATAAAACTGGTCTTCTTAGCAAGCCAATGCTAGACATGATATATTCGTAAATAACTTAAAAATTGAAGAATAATTTTAGAGAGTTACTGGCTGCAAGTTTGTCGATTGCATGCTGAACAACATTGTTCCGTCATATATCTTTTTTGCCAGATCGTTTCGTTACAAAGTTATCAACCAAATAGTCAGGCTGTTTAATTGCTACACAAATCCAATCTGTTGTTATGGGCTCGGATTAAATTTGAAGGTAGCTCCTTTAGGAATCAAAGCCTACCGGTTAGGTTTAGGTAATGTTACTAGACTAGGCACCTAGTCCCCAAATAGTTGACATTCCCTTCTGTGTTGACCAAGCAGTGTGGTGCAGTATCACGTATGGTAGCTAGATGACACCACCTGGTCCTCCTATCTCTAGAGGTACTCAAACTGGATCCCCTATCCCCCTGGTGAGTTAAGTGTAAACTAAATTGGCCACTAAGGCCACCTGAACCATTGGGTGCCAGGTAACATAGAAACATAACAAAAAATATAGAAATGACAGCCTAGAAATCTAGTCTAATCATGTCACGTCTAGATAAGATAAAATAGTTGTTGGGGAAGCACCGGTACACGCCTAATGACTAAACCAAACCAAATCACTGGCAACCTTCTCGCATGCCCTGGCACTGGCACCGCATCTGCTCGTCCGCCTTTAGGAATGCCATCTCTTCTAGCGCCAATTATTTTGCGGAGCACTGATGAATACAAGTGGTCTAAGAAAACTTGCAAAAGTCCTTTTAACCCTGCGTGGAAACAACGTTTTAAAACTTTGTTCCGCATTCATTTGGAGCTGACATAAATTGACGATCTTCGATGATTGAGTTTTTAAAATTTTCCTGGGAAACAAGTCCCCGTATTTCACTATAACTCGTGAACTATTTGATTCCACTTGTTCTTCAAGACCTCACTTTTTAACCATCGCAGTAGTGCAACACATGATGCCCAAATCTTTTGATCATGCGTAGTTGCATTAAATAGTTGCAAAGGGTCCACATTATAATGATAGTGATATATAGTCTGCATTCTAGGATAACTGGTCAATCTCTCACTCCCACTCACTCACTCTATATCTAGATACTTTTTTCTGTTACTTCTTAAGATTTTAGAACCAATTATTCGAGTTGTATGTCGCAAATGAGAAGAGAGGTTGCATTTTCAACTTCTAGATTCCATTATTTTTGATCAATGTCAAAATCAGATACCTATCTCCCGAAATAATGTGAACCTTTTACTTTGTCGAATTTCAAGCGAACTCATTTGATATTCAAAATCATTTTTAAAGCGACAATGGTTTGGTGAAGTTCGAAATAGATAAAAGGGCCAAAAACCTTCCCTGCTTGTGTGCAAGCGCATGGGGGCTTCTATAATATTTTTTCTTACTCCGTCCAATGATGGCAGAAACAGTATGTATGTATGTATGTATGTATGTATGTATGTGTGTGTACAAGCAAGCTCCAGTATTCCGCTCAAATTTCTAACACAGGAAACCTCCGCTTGCTGATTGGTCAGTTTATTTAACAGGTGTTGGTGGATAATTACAGGTAGCACACTAATTTTCAGCTACACGATCGTCAAAGGTTAATGGCATAATAAGAGGGTACACTTTGTGAGACTCCGCTTCAAGGGTCAGGCGGTAGGCAAGTAGATAGCTATGCGCCACCTATATTCGAAGAGGGGAACTAAGCCATTCAACTCCTGCGGCAGTTTGTGAAACCAATAGATTTTAAAATTTTGCTGACATCTGAGCAATGATGTCAGAGTCCACATTTGTATGAATGGGATAAACGTAAGAATACGGTTTGATGCTTATGATGGTTATTATGGCATATCGAGGAAAGTTATAACATTAAATTTTACCTCAGTAAATCATTAGCAGGATAATGATTTCCACCGTGCAAGCATATGTGGGTCCTTTATATCTCTTGCGTCAAAAGGACCAGGTCATCCACAATTAGAGATGCAGGTACCAAGTAATAGGCAAATTGAACGAACTCCATGCTCATATTGTAACAATCGAGGAAAATGCTCTACATGTTTTAACTTCAGCGTAGAAAAAGTTTGGTCAAAATTAGAGACATTTGGGGTATCAATCAATCAGGATATGTTGAATGAATCAAGGATTGAAATGAAACCAACACGTTACTCTGATAAGTATTAAACCGGGACAAAGACAATTTCACCAGTATCTATTTAGCCTGTTGATAGTATTAACCACGATGAGAAAGAATAGAAATTATTGGGCATTTTTTCTCCTCTGTCAACTTCCGAATCGAGTCCATCCATCAGACCCAGCGTTGAAACCTGCGGGGCATTATCTATAGTAATTAATGTTTTACCGGCGATGATAATCATCGTTTGCAGTGATTTATTTATCTACCAACGACCTGATTAAAATGTAATCAGTCTACGATCAATGCAGGCTCAGGTTACTATCACCGCCCTTTCCACAGCTCTGGCCGTCAATACTGCACCTGGGCCGGGGGAGGGTGGGGAGAGAAAAGGCACCTTATGGGAACTTAATTAGCTTAACAGAAGGGTTGGCGCTGATAGTATCACCAGCCGCTGCGGATGCTTATACTAATGCTAAATTACTAGTAGAAAGCTCGCACACACAGCCATTATTTTTAACACACACACATACCGATCTCTCTCTCTCTCCATATATATATATATATATATATATATATATATATATATATATATATATATATATATATATATATATATATATATATATATATATATATATATATATATATATATATATATATATATACATATATATATATATATATATATATTATATTATATTATATATATATATATATATATATATATATATATATATATATATATATATATATATATATATATATATATATATATATATATATACATGCATATAATTATACATACATGTACATATAATATTATATATTGTATATATATATATATATATATATACATATATATATACATATATATATATATATACATATATATATATTTATATATATATATATGTGTGTGTGTGTGTTAATTTGTGTGTCTACATATCTCATTCGCGCGTGTGCGTGTGTGTGTATTATATAAGTGTTTGTCTGTGTTTCTGCAAATCTATTCAACAGTGTCGACTAACGTACATTCCCTCGTTGCAAATATGCAATCTGCCAAGTTAAGCAGAACAAAAAGCATATTCTTGTAGGGAATGGCAATTACAAGAATCAAATTTAGATTATGAACAAAGCTTGTTTGTATATACGTTCGTTGCTGAACCCAGGGACGTCAAGCAATAAGTTTAAAAAGGGATATAGCCTCCGTACATGCATTTGGACTTCAGGCCACTTACGCCATCTAGTGAGAATTTTCAAAACTACAATGAAACCCGGTATAATCAAGTATGGCTTAAGACAATGCATGATCCCGAGTTTCGATAGATGTCACATTTTCTGTCGTATCAAGGCTTAAGTGTCACAAGCAATATTTAGATTGGCTGAGGAAATTGGAGATGGAAAGGAAATGTAGGTAAGTGTTACCTAGGAATGTTACCTAAATCATAGGTAACACTTGGGACCATGGTTACATATACGCATGTGGAACGGAAATCTTGTCTGGGCCATGGAACCTAAGACGTCGAGAATTACGCCGTGGGGGGTAATAAGTGCTAACTGAGCGAAAAACATTTCCTCAAGTCGCGATGTCAGTGTCGGAGTTGTGGAACATTCTAAATAGCTATCTGTGTACATCACCACTCCTTCATCCCAGCCATTAAATATTTCTGTTGTAAAATATCGAAATTACCCACTAAGCAAAAACAAATATGTCGGATTGACTATATGGACATTCCATACATCTTCCCCTTCAAAATGATACTATCTATATTACCGTACTCTATATATTGAAGAAGTTCCCATTGGATCATTCTACTATGACGGCGCAGAAGAATTGCAATATGGGCCTGAACAGCAGTGTCACAGTAGTGAAGCAGTGTGCTTAAATTGTTTTAAAAACGTTTTATTGAAACGGAAAATGAAGAGCACTTTCTTTTGCGTCGTTTGCACCCAAACCTCAAAGTACATAGAAAAACCTAATGGCTTGCAGTCTTACCATTGTTTAACTATTTAAATGACACTGATAAAATGGTGCTCATACTGTCCAACTGCAACAATATCTTTTTCCAGTGCCAAAACCTGTTCTAGAATGCTAAACATCAGAACAGATGTGTCCCCAACCGCTTTTATATATTTTCATTTTAACATTGTTTATTCTTTGTTGCTCATATTGCAGGCTCTGCTCTTTCTCTTCCCCCTTTTCTTCTTTCTCCTAGAATTGATATGCTTTCTCATTGTTCTTCAACAGTGAGAAAGGACCACTTTTTGGAAAAAGAACTTTATGGCACGAAATGGTATTTGTGTTCCGATGTGTCTTTAAGCCCTCATTCATTCATTGATTGCTCGTGTTGTATGGCCTCTCGTAGGTCAAAGTTGATCGTCCATTCTTTTACCATGTCATGTATGTATTATTCAAGTATTGGTTATCTTATCTTATCGTATCTTAATAGTTGACGGGGGATAAGCCGTGCCATCAGGTCCCCTCTCTTAATCTGTCTCAGGTAACACTCTCAACCCCCTCAAACTCATGGGGCAGAGCCCAAACCTAGAGGCTTAGATGAATAAAAACAAGTGGGTATGAAACCAGCCGGTCAACCTAAACAAGCTGGCTGTGGCGAATATTCCAAAAGTCCCCTTCTGTGCATGTTGGTACTTCTGTGCAAGTTTCTCTGTAATGTAAAAGATACGAAAGCCCTCATTGATCCTTGTCTACTAGTGACGTCGCAATGCCGCGAGATAGAGACTTCTGGGATAGCCAGGTCTTCACTATAGCGCATAAAGTCATTGGTCTCTCGCTACATATCCATTCTTTTATTCATCTAAGCTAGAGCCAATGGACTGTATGCCTATTTCTATCACCATTATCTCAAAGAAAGCCAAGAACCCTCTCCCACAAAAGAAAAAAAAGAAAAATACAAAGAAACATAAAATTCAACAACAAAAAACACGATATAGCGGTCTGCCGTTACATTGAGAGTTTGCGTCAGGTTGTGCGAAGTGTTGCATTGATAAAAAGACAATAGGAGGGTTAATTAGGCCATAAACATATACTAGTATTCAATGAGAAACCTATGCGGGAACCTATGCTGCTGGAACTTGTTGGATCACACTAACATGTAATATTGCATATGTATTGTTATACGTCTAATGTTACATGTGTATTGTCGCATGTCTTGTGATGAGCGGCTCCTGCTGTGACGGCGCCGACATCACCATCCTAGACTAAACATTGCCACGTGACAGCTATTAGTTGCTCTTTGACGAAACCAAACCTCGAATTCCTCCATGGAAAATAAGAGCGCGCGCGGACACAAGGCGATCTGCACGCGCTCTTTTGCACTACCCTCCAACTCCTCTTTGATTAACGCTTTCATATATGTAAGGCCACTCCAATTTAATTACTTGTCTTACGAGCTTTTTTTGGGAAAAAAATCCTGTCAGACTCCAAAAAAAAAAGTCACCTTTGGTGTCTTACGGACGAAAGTGGTTTTGAAATTTTCTGTCAGACTCCAAAAAAAAGAAAATGCAAGTTTTAAGAATATTCTTTGTAAGGGTGATTCAATCAACTACAGAAAGCTATCATTGCTTTAGTAGAGCCTCAGACTTGAGGAGGTATACCTCCCACCCTTCAGGTTACAGGGATTAATTGATTGATTTATTTTATTTAGTTGAGAATAGGCTGGTAGAAACATATCGCTACCAGTCCTAGTCGTCAGACTCTAAAAAAAATTAAAAAAAGTCACATTTTTCAACTTTTTTTTTATTCCAAAATGGCTCATTTCCTACCTCCTGAGCACGTAAGACAAGTAAATAAATTGGAGTGGCCTAACCTTTTTATATACTTCTAGAAATACTCGATATTTTTTAGATATATTCTGTTCCTTTGTGGTTCCACATTCCTCTTCAAATATTTTCATATTTTACTCTTTTTGATAATTCATATTAAAAGTTGACAGGCCGTTAACCTTTGCAGATGCAAATTGCTTTGCTTTCAAGATCTTAACATGTGAATCTAACCATGAGTACGCTCCACGTGTTAGAGGGTGAACCAAGTCGGGCCTGTGAGCGCCAAGCAATATCGTCGAATCTGTGATAGCTTTGGGAAAAGGGTGTTTTCTCAAAAAATATTTGAGGGGATACGTTGATCATAGCACAAGACAATTATCTTGTTCAAATATAGTGTATATTTATAACGAATACCATATATATATATATATATATATATATATATATATATATATATATATATATATATATATATATATATATGCGTGTATGCATACATATATACATACATATATATATATATATATACTAGTATATATATATATATATATATATATATATATATATATATATATATATATATATATATATATAAACATTTATATATATATATATACATATATACACACACGCATATATTTATATATATATATATATATATATATATATATATATATATATATAGATATATATATATAGATATATATAGATATATCAAAAATTATATATGTATATATATATACACACACACATATATATATATATATATATACATATATATATATATATATATATATATATATATATATATATATATATATATATATATATATATATATATATATATATATATATATATATATCAAAAGTACCATAGGTCTTTACGACAGGGTCTCCATGCATGGACGGGTCCGGGCATCGCGTGACGGCGAGGGCATTGCTCAAAGGAAACGGTATATGTAATCTTAAGAGGAACAGGTTGAGATAACGGCAATCATTGTTAGTCTTCACACATGCTTCTTGGGGTAAATCTCCTTTGAACTTTTGTTTCTCGACTTGAAGACGTTCGCGTGCAGTAAAGCACAGGTGTCACAACCAGACGTAAGGTGCTACGTCGGCGTCCCTTCCATGTCATTGCAAGCCGTTTGGCCTTGCACGATGCTTCAAGAGATAGGGAGAGGGATACTTAAGCATCTCGCTTTGATAACGGTGGGAGAGGCAAGAAAAGTGTTTTCCCATGTTGTATATTAAGTGTTGTTAGAGAGATAACGTAATTATTTGTGTTTTTTCTACTTTCACTGTGGGTCTTCAGTGTGTGGCGACATTCACAAGATAACATCTTCTCAGATATAACCACCACGTCCCCAATGGGCGGCTTTAAGAACGGTGCCAATACTTTCTGTGAACGTTCCTTAAGTGTGACCCCTTTGATATCCTAATGGCTGGGGGAAGTGGTGGGCATGTTCATCTTTCAAAGACAGCTTACTGTGCAAATATTACATATTTGATGGTAATATTTTCTTGTGTTGTACCTTTAAGATGCATTCTCCAGAAGATGATATTTTTAGCTGCAATTCGGTTCCTTTGCCTTGTTTGAAGTATTCTGGCCATCTATACCGTTTTGTATTTAACGAATTATCTTTATAGTTCCAGCTCTATAACCTCAATATGGATGGTATTTTTCAAACTAATATGTATTGGGATTTTTATCATTTCTTAAAATGTAGCTAAATAGCAGGTCGAATTTCAGGAGTGGATTCCTATCTATACAAAATTAGCAGAAGTCAGTTTAAAAGCGTTTTCCTGCAACATTTGAAAGTGGGGTCCTTTTTTACCAGAGCTGAATATTTTAGGGAAGTATAGTGTGCGAGAGTGACGCTATTGGCGGCTGCGGGGTTTGGGGGGTGGGGGGGGGGGGGGGGCACTGAGAGCCACCAGAATATCTAGGGGTCCAGACACTTTGAACTGCACTTTCAGCCATTTCCTGGCACTTGTATTGGAAACGAATCCAAGACAGATTATTCATTTCTTTATTTCCCAGAGACAGATCATATATGTCCCGCTGAAGGCACCTATATAAACCGAAATTTATCTATGGAAACCTAGTTGCGTTCATACCTAGACGTTTATGGTCAAACTGTCATGTCATGTTTTGGCTATGTTATACCGTTATATATTCTATCGAAAAAATTGTAGTTCACTAAACGGAAGCCAATTTTGTTCATATACACTCAAGTTTGTCAAGGAAATGCCGACTTTTGTCGATATGTTTTTAATTCTCAACCTTGCTCAACCTGTCGACCAATGAACAGGAAATGTTGGTAGACCCGTTAGTCCATCAATACTTTGTATAGGTATGGTTGTCTAGGCCCTCCCTCCTCAATTACTAGCTAATTACTACTCCCAGATGCTAACTAATTAATTTACTGTTTGCTTTGAAGTCGAGAGTATTACTTCTCTCTACGGAAAACATATACGCTCTTATTTCAAGTCTAAGTATTACTGTTAGGCACCTACATTTAATGCATTAGAAAAGTTGAGCCAATAAAAAAAGATGAAGAACAGGACAGGCAAGATCCATTAAGATAGGAAGCTAATTTTCGTGTGAATTTGTGCTGATCAAACACTGCATAACACTTTCATCTCAGCACACTTATAATCTGATATCTTCGAGCTTAAATAGTACAATCGAGAAATACTTGAACACAATATTCGAATTGGGATTGTAAACGCCAACAGGAACAGATACTTCTAGTTATTCTTTTTTCAAAAATGTGATTTGTAATTAAAGTGTAACTATTGTGTCAGACCCTTCTACTCGGCAGATGTACCACAATAACTCTCTGACAATAAGATATTAGGATAAAACTAGTCAACGCTGTCCGACATAGTTTCAGCTCAAAAGGTGTAGGTGTAGTATGTATAATAAAAAATGATTATTATTATTATTATTATGATTGTAGTAGTAGTAGTAGTAGTAGTAGTAGTAGTAGTAGTAGTAGTAGAACTTAAGTACTAGTGCTAGAAGTAGAAGTAGTTATTGTTGTTGTAGAGGTAGCAGTAGTAGTAATAGTAGTAGTAGTAGTAGCAGCAGCAGCAGCAAGTAGTAGTAGTAATAATAGTAGTGCATGGCAGTAGTAGTAGTAGTAGTAGTTGCTGCAGTAGAAATAGTAGTAGTAGTAGTAGTAGTACTAGTGGTGGTAGTAGAAGTAGTAGTTATTGTTGTAGTAGTAGTAGTTGCTGTAGTATAACTATTAATAGTAGTAGTAGTTGTAGTAGTAGTTGCTGTAGTATAACTATTAATAGTAGTAGTAGTAGTCGTCATAGTAGTAGTAGTAGTAGTAGTAGTAGTAGTAGCTGTAGTATTAGAAGTAGTAGTAGTAGTTGCTGTAGTAGTAGTAGTAGTAGTTGCTGTAGTAGTAGTAGTAGTAGTAGTTGCTGTAGTAGTAGTAGTAGTTGCTGCAGTAGAAATAGTAGTAGTAGTAGTAGTAGTAGTACTAGTGGTGGTAGTAGAAGTAGTAGTTATTGTTGTAGTAGTAGTAGTTGCTGTAGTATAACTATTAATAGTAGTAGTAGTTGTAGTAGTAGTTGCTGTAGTATAACTATTAATAGTAGTAGTAGTAGTCGTCATAGTAGTAGTAGTAGTAGTAGTAGTAGTAGTAGCTGTAGTATTAGAAGTAGTAGTAGTAGTTGCTGTAGTAGTAGTAGTAGTAGTAATAGTAGTAGTAGTAGTTGCTGTAGAAGTAGTAGTAGTAGTTGCTGTAGTAGTAGTAGTAGTAGTTGCTGTAGTAGTAGAAGTAGTAGTAGTAGTAGTTGCTGTAGTAGTAGTAGTAGTAGTAGTAGTAGTAGTTGCTGTAGTAGTAGTAGTAGTAGTAGTTGCTGTAGAATTAGAAGTAGTAGTAGTAGTTGCTGTAGTAGTAGTAGTAGTAGTAGTAGTAGTTGCTGTAGTAGTAGTAGTAGTAGTAGTAGTAGTAGTAGTAGTAGTTGTAGTAGTAGTAGTAGTAGTAGTAGTAGTAGTTGCTGTAGTAGTAGTTGTAGTAGTTGATGTAGTAGTAGTAGTAGTAGTAGTAGTAGTTGATGTAGTAGTAGTAGTAGTAGTGCATGTAGTTCATGTAGTTCATTGGAGCATAATCAGCAGCAGAGTTATTTCTCAACTGGAGACAATGCGGCAGGGAATGGTTGAAGCTTGAACATGCTCGTCTGCGTCATCACTAACAATAAGAAAAAACGAACGCTTCTCTTCGATACCAATTACAGTCTTTCTTGATACTGTTTCGCTTAGCTTTCTTACGAATTTTCTTTGTCCATCAATTTTTGCATTCAAATCTAACTGAGGTAATATCTCCGCGTCGTGTTGCTCTGTAAACTGTTCAAGCTCAAGTTAGCCTGATTTGTTTTGTGAGCCAGGCACCATTTTCCGTTCATAAAATAACATAATGGGATGGTTTCATTTCATAATCATAATTACCAAAAAGAGCTACTGCCAGTTACCAGTCGCCAGCATTATAAAGGCAGTCGTAATTATAAGGCATTTTAACTATAGATCAAGTTGCGGCGTTATCGATATCATATCTCTTTAGCGTTAGGGAGAGCGTTATTTATTATTCCAAATATGGTCATCAATCTTCCCTGTATATCATCATTATCACCGGTCCTGTCCGCGGGCTCAGAATAGCGTGACGAGCCCTCCACGCCCAAAACACTTTATTAGAACCCCCTTGTTTGATTAAAGCTTAATTAAACTGCTTTTAACTTAATGAGCTTAATCCCAAAGCTACAATAAATCCACACTCATGTGAATTGGAGATGGTATTAATCAAAGGACGCGCTGCTCCTCGCGGGGGTAGCGTTGGGGGCGATTGTGTGAGCGAGTGGGTATAAAGGGTAGTGGGCAAGGGGGTTCTCTGATGGGGTATGGTCACGAAGGCAGGGTCACGCAATTGGGTATGCTGGTAGTGAGCGGAGGCCCTATGATCTAAAGGTGAGGCACCCGGGCTGTCAATACCCTTCTCGCACCTCCACGGTTGGGTAGCGTTCTGATTGCTAGCCACTGCCCGGGCACCGTCGGCGGGTATAAAACTGACCGTGGGTATACACACAGTCATTATTATCACTCGGGGCACGTCCCAGAGCAAGGACCTAACTCGGCCACTGGACATCACTGAGCCAGCAAGCAGTATTAACTGCTGTGAGAGGTCACCTAGACAGTCCTGGAGGATCATCTCCTAACGAAAGATACCTCTACACACTCTGCTGAACAATTCATCTCAAAGAGATATAGTAAAGGTATGTCATAATACTAATTTTTTTTATTTTCTTTATTTCTAATGTGTGACTGATATTGCGTACATACCGGAAATATATTTCTTGAGTTGAATATATCAAAAAGGCTTGTTTGCGAAGGTATGCATTATTTTATGAATATATTTTGCACATTTAAAATTCTGTGATTAATTTTGTATGATTACAAGAAATACATTTCTGAATTTGAATGTATTTGAATGGAATGTTGCAAAGGTTTGTATCAATTTTGAATACATGTTGCGCATTTGAAAGGCTGTGATTGATATTATAAAACACCAGACAGATATTTCCGGAGTCGAATGTAGGTAAAAATATTGCTACGGTTTATATCAATTCTATATATATTTTGCATAATCAAAAGTCTGACGTTATCTAAATAACAGAAATATGTTTCAGAAGTTGAATGTATCTCAAATATATATATATAGAAAATGTAAGTAATGTTTTTAATTAATCTAATTGATATATCCGCTTTTTGGTATGTATGAAATCCTTAGTAATATACCTAAATCTCACAAAATATTTCCGAAGTTTCCATACATCTTAAAAGGTATGGCAACGGGAATTCATAATCACTGTTGAGGAATGGTTGAAATATTCGATGTAGATACTACCAGGGTGAGCGCTGATCTTATTTCAATTCTTAACATGTCATTCTGCATACGTAGATTTGTATCAGTTGCCCAAAACCTCAAAACTATCACTAGAGATCTATAATCTTACGAAGTTTTGCCCAGGTATGAAATCTGTCTATTTTCATTTTCTATATTTTCATAGAGTTTTTGCCCGGGGCATTTTTGTCTGAGCGTTATATTCATAAATACCCGAAAGGGTTTATAAGCATCCGTATATATGCATCTCAAAATTGTTGCGAAGGTAAGCAATAACTGTACTTGTAATATTGAACTATTCGTTTTGCAAAGGTGGTGTTGTCTCTGAGTTATATTTTCGAATAGCAAAACTAGCCATTCTCTTCTGAAGGTCCCCTGAATTCCAAAGCAATATTTCAAAGTTAAGTTAAAATTAAGGTTTTATTTTGTAAAGAAGCAATAACTAATATTTGTAGAATTTTACGGGTTGTCTGTGGTAATTATTCAATGTTCTAATGAACCACCAAAGATTCATATAGCGCAAGGAAACATTGCCAATATAGTATTGAAATGCAGTGTTATCCTTATGACTCATATGCATAAAATGAAGACAACTATTTCAAAGGATCCAACTGAAATATTTCAAAATAAAAAGAATTCAATTCTAGTTCATGTGTTGCAGTGTTGAGTGGTATGTTTTAATCTTCATGTTTATACTAGTAATCAAGATATAAACATCTCATAAACATTTACAGAAAGATCCTGATCTCAACTTCATTTTATAGATTTACGGTTAGCTTTTTTAATGTAAGTGATTTTTTTTATAGATCATTGGTTTTACTGAGGACCATACACCTAAAAGAAGTATTGCATTAAGCTGGGTGAGTGACAGATTGTACTTTCTTTTGTACACACATATCGGCGAATAACATTGGCTATTTTTGTTATTCAAGAATTCAACCGGAGACAAAACTACTTTTGCAAAACCAAAAGTTCAATATCACAATTTCAAATAAAGAGAGATACATTTCTGGTGACTGGTAGGTGATAAATAAGCCGTTAATTACCATCTTGTCTATTGTTATTATTGCGTTCAAGCAGTATTGCATATTGTATGAAACAAGCCAATCAAGGTTCTATTTTGCCTGCACATGTATCTAACACCCATCATATTTGCCCGACGTTACCCGATATATCATTCTCAACGGATAATAATGGTACCATGTAGAATAGTGATGAGGGCGGTGTAATATTATATGGTGTCCCCCGCATTTTTCTCTTCGGGGCAAATACCAGTATATTTTCTCCTCCCGTAGTATTTTTCTGTCTCCAAATAAATTGAACTAGTCCAGTGTTATTTATGTCCGACACTATGATAGAAATTTCAGTTGATGGATCTAAGTAGGACAACTGGAAGTTGGAGAAAACCTTTCACAAGTGCAGTAACATGGCAGGAAATTGGTAGTAGTATTCAAGATCGAAGAGAGTTTACTTTGTAATTTAAGGGTATTGATAGTTCCATACCAGGTTCGATTGTGGTAAAGTAATTATTTTTCAAGATTATTCATTTTTCTTTTTCTTTAGCCTCTTTTTAATTACAGTCAATGCATGTTAAGTTGACAGGCTATCTTACAATTTATTTTACATATTCTTTTTTTATTATCAAAAATTCAAAATGAAGAATAAAATCCTACACCAATGATCCCAACGCACTTAGTGCGTTCAAGCTAAACTCCTTTCGCACCCGCCAGTCGTCTTTTTAACTTGTATGCTAAGGGACTAATATATAGCTAGATGTCTGGCTTAAGAATAATTTGAGTATGCTCCTTTCATTGCTGTATTTTTCCAATCTAATACATCTGCATGTACATAATATCTCAATTATCAATCAATTAGCTACATGTTGAGATAACACATATACCATGCTAATTCCTCGAGTGCATCATAGTTTACGAACCGAAATACAATGTACTCAGTGATGACGTTTTATGTTGAAAACATTTCAGTCATTTCAAAAACAAAATGCAGGGGCAAGATAAATTAGTTGGATGTGCAATGTTGCACTGCTGACCACTTACAATGCGTTAATTCTAAGGATTTTTATTCTGAAATGGATTACTTAAGTTTCAATCAAAAACCGAATTTTGATTAGCAGAATATTCGTATTTGTAAAAGACTGATTAGAAAGGTGCAACGGCTAGTGGGTTTCCATGACAGCTTCGCAGACTCGAGTGCCCTTAAAATTGTCACTAATATTTCGTTATGGAATGGTGCATAACCCCCCTTCCCTCTCTCTCTACACACACACACGTATACATATATATATATATATATATATATATATATATATATATATATATATATATATTCATCTATATGAGGACGAAGGGTAGGAACTCTAAGAACAGCAAGGGAAGTTCGGGACGGTCCTTGTAATCACACTAAAGTAGGATGTGGTGGTTGGTCTGTTAGGCTGTTAGGTGCATAGCATGCCCATTCACACCCTTTGAAGCAACACTCATCAACATCTGTACCCCAACCCCATGGTGCTAGTACCCGAACCCAGGGAACAGGTTGTTACCGTCAACCAGTCTACCCCATGCAGCGACCATATATTATACATCTTGCACTTCCATTTAATTCGTCTGCTGTGTGAAGTGGACGACCATATCGTCTCATGCTTTAGTTATAGTATTCACCTTATCGTACACGCATTTTGTCTAGTGAGTACATAGGGTTATTCTCTGAAACACTTTTACCACATAAACATATACCTCTCAGATTAAACCTATCGTTATCGGAGTACAATAGTAATGCTTTATTCAGAACGTGGGAGTAATATTTATACAATGCAGTAAGATTTAGGTAGTAATAAAATTTCAGTTAGGTCGAAACCGGTTTTTGTATGTTTGAAAAATACTACCTGTTAGCCTCTGATTTCAATGCGGAAATGTATGAGATTTCCTTTTAATAGGATAAGAGTTATATTGCCGTAAAGGACTCAAACGGAATTGTCATATTTTCTGGGTAAGTTGATTTGTGGTATCAATTAAAGTATAAGCGAGGAGGAGCCAGGGGTATAATTAGGGGTGCTTGCTATTGTACGGCATTAACCGCTTTGCTGCACACGCTGCCGTAAATGAGCGCTGTCCTTTGTGCGGCATCCGGCCGCCACTGACCCGTCCTCCCGCCTGGATACATATCCAGCATGGCCAACTCAAAAGTCTCCCAATATTTACAGAAAATTGTCTCGGGTATCTGAGCATATCTTAAAGAATGGGAAGACTTCCTAATAGTTTGTACGATACGAGCTCCCTCCCCCACTTAGAGTATAATGATACGATGATACATTTAAGTTAGTTTCATTAGTAGTCTCGTTTGATAGGACTATTGGAGGTTTCAGCCCAAGTCTAGATTTGGTTAACCTTTCCAGTGCTAAGGCACTTTTATTCAAAGCACAAGGACCCACATATTTTTTGAAAATCCTCTAAGGCCGGTCATGTTGGTATTCATTGGTTAGCTCCCACTGAGTACTCGCAGATGAGTCCACACTTGCAATGATTTCGTATTGACTAGATTAGCCAGCAGCAGCATAGGGGTTAATCAAATATGATATCAATTAAACTTATTGTCCATAAAACGTATTATCTATGAAGTGTCAAATACCTCGGAACCTGAGTACATCCTCAATGAAGGCATTTGTGAGCATCACGTGTAGGTATGTTGTTCCTAAAGAAATTGCACTTTCACCTATAGGACTCTTGGCTTAGGAGAAGTGAGTACCCCATCTCCATACCTTTTAGGGATGTGCGTCTTCCCTTTGACACTCGTAATATGGGATACCACATTGGGTGTGTTTGCAGACACTGGGTATGACGGGATATATAGGGGTGAAAGGTTTTGAAGCGAGTAAAAGTTCATGCATTGGTGCATGTCTCATAGTGAGCAATTGACCTATAGGAACTGAGGGACACTAGCTTATTAGACGTTACTGAATCTTCAACAGACAGAGGTATTCATATGTTAGTGCACTCCCAGCAAACAAACAGGAGATACGGAATGGTCAGGCAAATCCACCAACTTCAGGATACCAATAAGGTACATCTCCGATACTATTACTACTACTACTACTACTACTACTACTACTACTACTACTACTACTACTACTACTGCTATGATATTTATTAAACATCTCACTCTGTATGGATAAACATATCAAAGACAAATAAAATCATATGCACGTTCAATATAACTGACCACTCTAAAAGAGTTATGAGAGACAATGTCTCTCATAACTCATTTTATGTTAATACATTACCACATTTGAAACAATGTTTTAAAGATTTATAAGACATCCAATGTCCATGTGAGGTTTCATCAATTTAGATCATCTAATATCCTAGATGTTTAAGGAAAGCTTGCACATTGCTTGACATCACTACCATCGCTTGATATTATCTTAGGTTTCTGCTTCTCTGGTAAGTCTTGGATTGACTACTCTAGTCTTATACACAGGGTCGGTCTGTGATGTGCATTATAAAGAGGGCAGATAAGAATGACATTTTTCGACTGCAATATTTCCCTATTATGAGACTTGCAGTGAAAACAAAGCATGTCCTGTACTGACAAACCCTGATATCGCCTCTATCTAGAACCAGAGGTGCAACCCCAGCTCTAAATTGGGCTAGAGCTCTACCTTGTGCTCTAGGGAAAATATCTCCGATTGCGGTTTAACCCATCCTGACACATTAAAGCGCAGTTGATTATATTTTCTGAGGAAATCGATCCAAACAAACGTTACTCCTCAAAACTAGTGTGAATGTGTTCCTTATTCGGAAATTATCATAAAACGTATATCATAAACTCAGAAGATACTTTTAATTTGGCATATAGTATTGGTAAATGAAAAGTATCAAATAGGGGTTTAGTTAGCCACCAGCACCATAGCCAAAGGCTACAGAAAATTGTGTTGGGCTATAATAATATTTGCCTTCGTAGCCCGGCTGGCTATAAGAAAAGTGAAATTTCAAGATCATACGTAGAGTAATATCAATAAGACGAATCAGTTTAAAAACACCATTTGACTCATCATTTGTCCTTCAGTACAATTCCAATAAGAAATAGAACAATGAAAAGATAGCTTATGTCTTCGAAAAGTGTTTTTATGGAAGACTGCAGTGGGACTGCAGCATTTAGAAAATCTAGGGTTATGAGATCTTGGGTGTGGCTATGGCGAAGTGGTGTCACGAGTTTCTGACCAAAGCCTGACCCCTGGCAAACTATATTTAGGCTTATAACCAGTCTGTCGTAATATCTACCCTTATGTGGTAGCCTAACTTTAATTTCATATTGTAAATCTCGAGCCTAGTTCTTTTTGTTTTACCATAGTGTCCTAATTAATGGTTCTAGTATTATTATTATCATTATTTTGTTATTATTATCCTTCATTATTATTATTATTATTATTATTATATCATTACTATTTTATTATTATCATTATTGAATTGTTCAGATCATTCACTTAACTTATTGAATACTTATGAATTCACAGTTACACACATTTTCATATTTGTTTTACTTTTACTTACAGATACAACGGGAGATGTTTCTTGAAAGAGGGGTGCTTCAGCCCCATATATACCAGCACCCTGCACCCCATACCCACAGCCTGCAGATCCCGTCCAACCCACTTCAGCACTTCCGGTCAGTTCATCACACCAATATGTACCCGTGGGGCAAAGTTATGAACGGAAAACCCTTCAACACGCCATCATTGAAATGGACGACCAAGCATGAACCTGATGGTGTAAAATCTGGCGGGAAAGCCAACGGCCTAAACTTAGGAAAAAATCAATTTCCGGTGTCATTTCCTGCACCACCTTTGAGGTTCCCACGATACCAATATTTTGGGCACCCCAATTATATGACACCCCTTGTTGGGTTACTGGACACGAATCATGTCACAAACAGAAAAACAGAGACATTTGGTATTGATGAGCACTCTGATAAAGAACATGCAAAAATGGAGACAGGAAATAACGTCAGAGGTAAAACTATTGAGGAGATAGTGCCAAATGCAGTTGGAGAAACGTCTCTTGAGAGAGTTGAGGAAATGGCCGAGGAGTCCAAGCATTTCGCGGCGGCTGGGAGGAGGGTATTTACATGCAGTCAATGTAGATATACTACGGACAGAAAGAATAACTTGAAGCGTCACGTGGGCACGATGCACAAGGAAGCATCGAAGATTCTCGAATGTTGTGACATTATCTTCAGAAGCAAAGCATCGCTTCGTGAACACGTGCGCATGTATCATCGCCATGGTTACGAATGCAGATTTTGTTCGAGAACATTTTGCCGCAAAGCTTTGCTTAAGAGGCATCTGACTGTTCATAATGGTAGAAAAGATTTCGTCTGCTCCGTGTGTGATTACGCCACTAGTCACAAGAGCAATCTTGAACGTCATAGAAAAGTGCACTGCCGGAAATGGTCGAGCGATGACGAACCAATCAAAGAGCACATACGAAAATGCCCGACTGATATCGTACCAAATAGAATTATCGCACAAAGCGAGTTTAAGCAACTCTCACCTGCGGAAAATAGGGAATTGGTGCAGACCAAAATTGAAACCAAAGAACAAAGCCAATCGACACAAAAAGCAGCACTGATTGGTGATAATTTTGCGAATAACGAGAGTAATAAACGAAATATCAAATCGAGGTCCATGTTCCCATTGCGACTGAAATATACACATTCCATTGCCGACATAATTGCTAAGCCCGATAATGTTAGAAATGTGAAATCTATCAATTCTAATGAAATAGTATCAGAAAATGAAACAGATCCTTTACATGCTGATATGAGAGAAGCAGCCACACCTGTCGTGGGTGTAAATTCTGCCATGGATACAGACATTCAAGTTGTAGATAAAGAGGATGAGGACATTGGCAGACACGTACCAAGACGAATGTACGCGGTTCCTTACGAGTGCTCCGATTGTGGCAAAGTGTTTTTCACACAATTGTCGCTTGAGGAGCACACAAAGGCCTGCGTGGCGACACCTGGCGGACGCCCTCTGCGGCAGCCTTTGGAGAGCTGCGCCACAATATGTTGCGACAAACAGAAGCATATTGCAGACGCCGGGAGATCGCGGCCCTTACACAAACACACAATCGTCGACCTGACCAAATAAAGGGACAGCGAAACTCATTAAGGGGCAGCCCCCCATCCAAACCCCTCATTATCTAAATTTGCCAACACCTCGCCAACTGGAACAGGTGTTAAACTGGACATTGGCCGGACTATCAAATAGGTGAGCGGGCAGTGGTCATTTTAGCATGTGCTCGACCATGTGACATCGGTAAGGGACTATTAAGATTGACCAGTGGTCAGATAGTGGCATTTCACAACTCAGCTTCTCACGGATGTAGCCGGACAATAGGGTGACAAGTGAATTCACTGGGCTTGGCGCGAATTCTGTTTTCTGAGTGAATGAATGACACAGTACCGCGAAATGTGGGAATCACACTTAGGCCTTGCTCTAAGTTGTTCGTGGGAAACGGTCTTTAATTACGACTGAATAATAGTCAAACCACTGATAATCTAAACTCTAAACGGAATATCAAACAACTTTCGCGCTCTTTACATTTATACTGTGAATTCTGTAGATGTTTTCTGAAATAAACCTTTATAATTATAAATTGTTTTATTTGAGTTATCTGGCTCTGGGTAATACGAAAAGAAAAGATTTACATAGAAAGTACACAAAATGGCCATACGTTTGGGCACCGGTGTATATTAGATAGGTATAGATGCAGTTACACCATTTCTGGTCAAATAGGTAAATTATCCATTGAGTTAATCCTGAGTAAATGTTTTGAGTGGTGTTTACGTACGAGTCAGTGTGGATTCACGAGGGTTCTTCAACAACAACCCTTGACCACTTGACCACTCAAACGTACAAGGGGAACCCAAAACAGGTAGCAGCCCTTTGTCCGCTGATCACTTTCACGGACAATTGAGCCCGATCTACACCCTACTGGACAATGCGATGATTGGTGAGCAATGGACTTCCTTCCCTTTGTCCAGTTAATTGGGCGGTTTGACCAAATCAGATCTGAATGAGCTAGGCACTTTGTCGAAAATTATCAACAACAGACTTAACTACCATGCGGGAGAAGTTGATATAAGCCGGAAAAAGATCACTTCCTGCTATAATTGCCAGTGAGGCGAAAGAAGAACTACATGTTGCCTTCTCGTGTTGTACATACTTTACCCTCTTAAGACAACGATGAGACAAACTCTCTTTTTAATGCACGCATAAATATAACAATAAGAGCAATTTAGTCAGTGTATGGATGTGCCTATTAAAAGTGCACCTTGAAGGTGGCATAGTAGAACCCAAGTATAAGACAATATTACTTAGTCGTGATCATAGTACATACACGTGAGTGTGTCGACGTACGAGGGGATATTCTCGTATTATCCGCTCAAAGGATGTTTAAACAGCAAAATCCCCCCAAATTGTCCGTTTTTGACCAATTTTGGCTTAAAATGGCCCACAAATAAGTCAGAGCAGTGACCTACAATGTGTGTCCCCTTCCTATTTTTCTTAGCATTCCTTAAACTATAATTGTACCAAGTTTCATGCTTCTACCCCAAAGTGCACGATTTTTTCCTTAACCGCCCTACTATTACAACTCATCCCGTGATATGCAATCGTGTCTTAGATCTGTACCTATACAGAACATATCTGTTATTTTTAACTGTTGTCCTTTTTCAATTAGTTTATTTCTGATAAATGTATCATTTTGCTTTGATTATAATTACTTAACAAACAATAGATGTTTTCTCAATAAAATAGTATCTATAGAGGTCTCTAATGAATTTTGAATGAGTTGAGTGTCGTCCAGCCTTCTATCTCTCAAAAAAGTGATGACTTCTTTTCATATTAAAACTGTGCTGGCTGTCAAATGACAGTATGACAACAAAGTCATTAACGTAGCCTTTTTAATTTATCAATTATTGTACTCTTGTGCAATTGTTTGTATAGTTGACATTGCACACTGACAGAGGTTTCCTAACTTAAACTGATTTAAATGCATTTTGATTCTATTTTCTGAAACATCGTCCTGAAAATGCAGTTTACCAATCCTAGATAAAACAACTCGTATCCCACCATCTCGATGACGGAGTGATGGCTGCACGACTACCATTCTACATTAGTTTGGGATATCGTTGCGGTGAACCCTATATAAGTGAAGACCTCTTCTCCCGTGAATACCACATTTGGTCTCAATATTCTTTTAGGTAAAGGTAGAGGTAAAGGTATTCGGTTTATAGGCTTGTATCCACCGAAGCGCTCACAGGAGCTTCCTCCCCTAGCAGGCCTGTACACACGGAAACCATTTCAATCCCCCGGGGGATATTCCAGAGCAACTGGAAACATATAGCGCACAAGCTCTAAGCACTGCCTTATTTATGCTAGGTACCCATTTTGCAGCTGGTTAGACTGAGGCAATATAGAATAAACTGTCTTGCCCAAGGACAGACCAAAGTGCCCCGGCCGGGAATTGAACCAGCTACCTACTGGTTATTAGTCCAACAGCTAACCAACTGAGCTACTTTGTCCCTTTAAGCATGGAGAATGACCTCTACCATGGTGCAGGTGTGAACGGCAGAAAAAGAAATTATTTTCCGGTGTTTTTGGAAAACGGTGGAATTATTTTTATTTCTCTTCTGCTGTTTATGGAAAAAGAGTAGAAATATTTTTTTCTGTCGTTTTCCAGAAAAACAGCGAAAATTCTTCTGTCGTTCACACCTAAACCATCGTAGACCTCCGATTTGTGAAGTTCCCTTGATGTGACCACTTTTGAGATGTACACGTCTTAGATGTACACTGAGCATCTCCCTAAGTGACTCGTTCGTCTAGAGTAATTACAACATATAAACAATGCATTATCCTATCCTGCAGTTGGGGAATATGTATGTTCATAGCTGCTATAATTCCCGACAAAATGAAATTCAACGGAATGTGGAAAGTCATTAATCAGAAAACATTGTAATTTTGTAATAGAACCTGACTGCCCATATTTTTTTATATGAAGTTTTCATAGACTTAGCATGATGTACATGTATTTCATTAGACTAAATTATCCCTATTCGTCAGTCACTAACCATAGTGACATTCGGAACGTTTAGTATGAATGATTCTTAGAATTATCGGAACACCGCGACACACATTGGCAGGGACTTTACAGAAACACAACCATTATGCAACGGACGAAATACAACAATGCACTGCAATTTACGTGTCACTATAGACGGATACTTTTATAATTGATTGAGTATATCCTATGTGAGATTTAAAAATATAAATAGAGGTATGTTTTTTTTCTTTGGGAAAAAGTACTATTTCGCATTAATGACTAGAATGTCATCATAACAAGGTAAACATTAGGAATTGAACACCAAATCATTTATGTTGAATGCATCACTGTATGATGTGTTATCTGTTACGACAAAGGTCCGCCTTATAGTGTATGTATTGTTTGTTTTGTGGAAAAAATAAGAGATAACAACCAGACCCTTGTCTCCTGCCTCTCGTCAGTCCTCACACGAATTTCAATGATTATCCTACTTTAGTAGAATAATGCCAAATTTGTAGCATATTTTCCAATAAAACGACATCCATTCCGGTAAGGGCCTAAATACTATAATCGCTTTATATAATGCCGAGACAGAGTAAAAAAAATATGAAATATCAACCCTAATAGTCTGGGTGCCAAATGCCATTTTTGGACTGAAGTGTGCAAAATTTGGTGCATAGTTGTTTTCAGTGGATTCTGACTCTGAAAGGGGTCTAGATCAATAATCCATCGGGTGACACTCTGTCACCCTTGAGGAATTTGAGAAATCCAAGATGGCGGCCAACATGGCCGCCAATCAAGAAAATAACTATATCTCATTTGACTTTTGGCCTAGGAAAGAATTTTTTTCATCTTGTTGTAGGTTTTAGGGGCCAAGGAGTTCATTGAAGCTGACAGAAGTTACATTTGATAACTAGGTCATAGGGTTTTTCAATATGGCTGCCAAAATGGCCACAATAGCAGGAAAATGACTGTAACTCAATTGTTTTTTGACATGGATGAATACCTTTTGCATGTACACATGGGTTACAAAGGCCAAGAACCTCATTGGTGCTGGTTAAAGGCATATCAAGATTATCATAAATTCAAAATGGCTGCCAAATTAGGTAAACCACAGGTGTCAAACGTACTATATGTGACTCATATAGCATATACTGACAGATTTATCCAAAGTTCCACAGCAATGAAAATTAAATGTTTCAGATATTTCAACATCTAAATATCAGCAAATTATGTAAAATATTGCATCTTTTGAAGACTGCTTTTGATAATTGATGGGTTAAAACATAGATAAGAAATGCAAATGCATGAATGAAATGTTTTTATGTTTGGTGAGTCCTACCTTTATCTTCTATATTTTGTACCATCATATTGTAGTACTATCTATGTGTCAGTATCACCATTGGAATCTTCATTAAACTCCTGTTCTTCTCTATCTGGACTCACTGTAATTTTATTGAAGCAGCCTGCATGGCATTGAAGGATATGGTTGACCATTTGCACACAAGCACTGTATTATCTATAGAACAAAAGATGGTGCAAAAGTGCTGATCATGAGGCATGGATTTGGTCTGTAAGGATTTGAAACTATCATCTTTCACCCAGTCAAAGTCACATGAATCCATGTCAGGGGGATCCGTGTTGAACACTGGATGCCAGATTGTAGCCTGCAGATGTTTTTTTTCACATTTCCTTTAAATGCCAGTGAAAACGGAATTGAATCCTTACCATCTTAGCAACCAAAAGAATTTAACCGACATACATCACGTCTCCTGGTCTAATTGTAGTGCTATAGCAGGCTGCAATATAGGATGTTGCCTCCTTAATGATTTCCCCCTTGTTCGAATCTGTATTCAAATATGGTGGAATTGGGACCCTGTTTCAAGAACCTTAACAACTTTAACCTTGCCTATATATACCAAAGTATGCTCCAACTTTGTCATATCCTGTTAAGGGGTGTGCTGCAATTGAATTTGGTACAATGGAAAGGTGCTTTTTGACCATCTCTCCAGTATTGAAACCCTGTGAGGTCTTGTAGGTTTTATGATAACTGTTGAGTGAACATGGTCAGTATATCATGGTATTACTGCATGTATGCTGGACTCAGACATCTTTAGCAGCAGAGAAAACCTGAACACATTCGCAACCAGCAGCAACTTGCTTTATCATCTGCTGACATCTGCCTCTTTATGGGTGGTTTTGAGGTCATGGCACTTTTAATTTCAGACTGTACCATCCTTGACTTCTGATGGAATGGTATCTTCTCCTATATGGTAACAGCAAATGTTGGGTGGTTCTTATCTTGAACAGTCTTTATCAATTCTGTGTGGATAGGATTCATCAGCTGTACCTTATTTTTTGATCCTGTCAGTATAACAGTGTGGGGAGGCAGTGGATCTTTTAGTGCCAATCGGTACTGTCTTTATGATTTTGGGGACCTGGATGATCTAGTACCACTTTTAACGATATACTCTTGGTATCCATCAAAACCAAAATAGAGGTGTGAACATGTTTCCATCTTTTCTAGAGCAAACCTCACAAACACATTGGTATAGTCCCTCACTGTTCCATGAGATGCAGATACAGATGTCTTTGTCCTGCTTATGCAAAACTACTATGCTCATCATGTTCAACAGTTACTATGGAACCTACAAGTCCTCACAGGGTTTCTGTGAATATTGGTGAGACAGTCAAGAAGCACCTTGCTATTGTACCCAATTCGATTGCAGCACACCCCATAATAGGTTTTTGAATTTGAATTTTGTTTTTCGTCACATTTATGCCAATTGTGGCTAATTCGTGACTAGCCAGTTGTAAGTAGTGGAGGAAACCGGAGTACCCGGCGAAAACCACCACCTAGCCCCAAGTCACTGGCAACTTTCTCACATGCCCAGGCCAGGATTTTAACCCAGGCAGTGGTGAGAGACAGCGTGCGCTCAGAGGCGGCGCCTTAGACCACACAGCCATCAGAGCACGCCCTCCCCTTGATAGGATGTGACAAAGTTGGGGCATACTTTGGTATAGGCAAGGTCAAAGCTGTTAAGGTTCTGCAAACAGGGTATCAATTCCATATTATTTGCAATACAGATTCGGACATGGGGGAAATCATCAAGGAGGTGACATCCTACATTGCAGCCTGCAATAGCACTACAATTAGACCAGGAGACGTGAAGTCTGATGTTCTTTACAGAGTTTGGGGTGCAAAGATGGTCAGGAAAGGGGTATGCATTCAGCCTGAACTACAATATTTACCTCAGTCTTCTATGGCATTTGAGGAAAATATGAAAAGAGCCCATTTACAGGCTACAATCTGGCAAACAGCACTTAACAGTGATCCTCCTGACATGAGTTCATATGATTATGTCTGGTTGAAATATGATCATTTCAAATCCGTACAGCCCAAAACCATACCTCATGATCAGCAATTTGCACCATCTGTCATTCTTAAGATAACACAGTGCTTGTGTGCAACTGACCAACCTTATTCTTCGATGCGGCGCAGCTGCACATCTTGGATGTTCAATTTTATGTAGATGCAGTGGAGAACAAGGCTGCTTCAATCAAAGAACAGTAAGTCCATACAGAGAAGAATAGGAGTGGATTAAAGACTCCATTTGTGACATAAACCGATAGATAGTACTACAATATGATGGTACAAAATCAAGAAGATATAGGTGGGACTCACCACACATAATACATGTCATTCATGCATTTTTATCTCTTATCTATGTTTTAACCAATCAATTATCAAAAGCAATCTTCAAAAGATGCAATTCTTTAGATAATTTGTTGATATTTAGATGTTGAAATATCTGGAGCATTTACTTTTAATTGCTGTGGAACTTTGGACTAATCTGTCAATATGCATGCTATATAAGTCACATATGGTACGTTTGACGCCTGTGGTTTACCTAATTTGACTGTCATCTTGGCAGCCATTTTGAATTTATGATAACGTTTATATGTCTTTAACCAGCACCAATGAGGTTCTTGGCCTTTATAACCCATGTGTATATGCAAAAGGTATTGATCCATGTCAAAAAACAATTGAGTTACAGTCATTTTCCTGCTATCGCGGCCATGTTGGCAGCCATATTGAAAAACCCTATGACCTAGTTATCAAATGTAACTTCTGTCAGCACCAATGAACTCCTTGGCCCCTAAAACCTAGGACTAGTTGAAAGAATTTCTTCCCTAGGCTAAAAATTAAATGAGATATAGTCCTTTTCTTGATTTGGCGGCCATGTTGGCTGCCATCTTGGATTTCTCAAATTCCTCAAGGGTGACAGGGTGTCACCCGATGGATTATTGATCTAGACCACTTTCACAGTCAGAATCCATTGAAAACAACTATGCACCAAATTTTGCACACCCTAGTGACGATTCCTCCAGACTATAATCCTCGGAGGAAAATTCGCGAAACTTCATCATTGGTAGCTGGAACCTTACATGTTTTTGTAATTTGCATTAGTCAATAAACACGCACACACACACACGTGATTTGAAATCAATCAATCAACGGGTTTTCGCTGTAAAGTTAATGCTTTAGCTACTAAACGACTGTCGACCAAACAGACAGAAAGTAGGCTGGAAACCTTAAAAACAAATGATGTAAATGAATATCAAAGGGAATGATCTATACGTAAATACGTCAACCGATGTACGTTCCAAGTAAGGTACTACGACAAATATATTAACTTAGTTTCTACCAATATACATTTATATATCTCTGTGAGAGAATAATAAAATGTTCCTTTTAGGTATTTGATACTAACATTAGTGTAAGGGTATATAGTTATATTACCTTCTGTTCAACAATTCATATTTTGTTATATGTTATTCTGAATCTGGATGTAATGAATTTTGTAGTTGTTGCTACAGTCAATACATGTATATTTATTCATTCATTCACTGCCCCCACCGCTATAGCATATACTGGGTGTCAGGTACGTTTGATGTCCCTCTTAAACTATAGATGGCAGCACAGCTTTCACGAGTTGCAGTTTGGGTGGATTCCCCTCGAGGTTTAATACAGAACTAAACATGGAAATCAAGGGTAGATCAATGAGACTACGGAAAGAGTCACATATTTGTAGCAAGTCTAGTATACAGCATAATGGTAGCCTCTAGCTAGTGTTTTAATATCTCAATAGAGGGCAGCACTTACCGACATAATGTACATATCGACCGAATGCACCACCCTGCCATTGTGGGCTATTTGCATTTTGCAGCGCCCTCTATTCGCTGTAACCTTAACTAAAGTTCATGGCCGGATCAGTTCAACTGTTCAATAGCAACCGGTGTAAACTATGGTAAACACGCGAGACATTCTCGGTGGTAAAATATACCAAACACATATATGGTAAGCATTTTACCAATTTGAATTGAACTATTTGGAGCTTTCAACTAGATAGTGAGATATGCATTTCACGCTAATTCATAGGTGAGGTATTAACACGCTATTGGGTCGGTAAACATTAATTCGCTGTGTTATGACTGTGACGGTGTTCGCGCTAGATTGTACTATTGAATCATTCATGTTTTGGACGTGGCTTTTCCCATAGGTATATACGGTTACGGGTATCTACATGTTCTTTTCAAAAACACCGATCCAGGCTTTAGCGATTAGCACATTTGAAATCGCCATTTTCGAATGAAATATTGCATAGTAACAGCTCAAAAACAAACTCATCTGAAGCTCATGTCATGAACACATTTACCCAGTCCGATGATTTCGTCGAACTCTAAATTGCTAAAATCTACGATGGTGCAGGTGTGAACGGCAGAAAAAAAGTTTTTTCTGCTCTTTTTGCAAAAACAGTGAAAGAAATTCAAACATTTTCTGCCGTTCACACCTGCACCATCATGAAAATCTTTATGCTATATAGATATATTATAATGGTGTCATTTTAATCAATAGTTTCACACTTCACATGCTCACACTATGAATACTAATACACATGTGTAGCTTATGCGCTTTAACTTGGTGAACGGTACCTCAGAGAGCACAGTGTAACCATCTTCGCTCTATCATAACTGATATAGAGAAGAAGCAGTGTGGGCACGTTATTGATTAGCTGTAACTAGGCCTACAATAACATTACTACCCGGGCAGCAGGTAGTTCTTTATGTTGCCACACGTGAATAATTGATCCATTTCGTCGACGGGAACTTCGGCAGGTCGATGTTGGTGATTAAAAGGTGGCACGCTGATCATGCGAGATGACAAATATGACAGTGAATATGGGGAACTACATATGCTTTTTGTTACATATACTGTATATATAGTAGTAGTTGTAGTAGTAGTAGTAGTAGTAGTAGTAGTAGTAGTAGCAGAAGTACTGCTACTACCACCACTACCACCACCACCACCACTACTACTACTACTACTACTACTACTACTACTACTACTACTACTACTACTTCTACTACTACTACTACTACTACTGCTGCTGCTGCTGCTACTACTACTACTACTACTACTACTAAAGATGATGGTGACGATGATTATGATCAAACTTTTTAGATGCATTGCGTATGTTGGTTATAAGCGATAATGTGGGACAGAGCCAAGCCATACAAGGACCAGGACTATGAGAGGTTACGGAAGGACTGCCTGTCATCAGGGACGGTGTTTGAGGACCCAGAGTTCCCGGCGGCGCCCGAGTCCTTGGCCTGCAGCGAGGAGGGTGCTGCAGACGGCATAGAGTGGAAACGACCAGGTGTAAGTTCTGTCAGAGATTTAGCCAAACTCTCTCAGTATTGTGTGCGGAAGGGTCAGATTATGGAATTTCCAAATAAAACAACACTTTGGATTGAAAAAGGAAGGGGGGGGGGGGTGGGATACGGGGGGGATATGGAACCCCTTCAACTGTATCTACAACTTTGTGCAAAAATATGACATTTCCTGACGGCCAAACAAAGGGACATATATATACATATAGTGTTATTCTATTATTACCATAATTTCTCTCGACCGAGTCGGGATTCGAAGTGCCCAAGCACGTCACTGCCCGTAGGGCTTAATAGGTTCAGCATTCTCCCATTCGCCCAGATGGGATATTACTAGGTAATAGGGAGAATCGACGATTACAAATTCGTCGTCAATAACGGTTTATGGTAGGAGTTTATTGATGAAACTGAGCGGCCAAAAATCAAGTCATGCGTGCGATTGAAACATTGTCTGAAGCTTATATATGGGAAAATTTTTGGCATATTTTCGCGCCCGTGTACTTTTAGCTAATATGTCGAAAAAGGGGAACAACTTTACTGTAATTCCGCGCATAGCGAGACAGCGAAATATGTATAGGACGTACACCTACGGCATACTATTAAACTACGGAGATGCCTCATTCTGAGAATATCGCTAAACTGGCCATAAGTTCTTAAATCATGGTACGTGTGTGTTATGAATTCTTCAATTGATATTGTGCACGTACGTTGGCATACCTGTCAGCATTCAACAATCCAAAATCAGGATATATCACTTATCAGGCGGTTACTGCGACGTCTTTTGGTTTCATTTTGTTTAGTTCCAATTCTGGGAGGGGCCAGGTTAGTACTTTTGCTTAAGGAGCGGGCCTTTAGAGTTGGTAATCATGGAAACATATGTTAATAGGATAACTTTAATTTTAGCAGATCACAATTGCTGCATGATAATATTCACACAGTTTTAAAAAACACGCAGATAGCTTTGGAACTGAAAATGTCGTCATCAACAACATTTACATTGTGTGATCTTTCCAGACATTGTGTGATCTTTCAAGATCAAATACTTACTATGTTCAGCATATTATGAAATTCTTGGCTCTTGGCTAGAAAATGAATTTATTCTTGAGGAATTGTGGATGATTTTTGAAAGTTGGCAAATCAGTAGCTAATCTGAAGATTTCTGACCAAGTTATATAATTCATACCTGTTAACATTCAACCATCCAAAATCAGGAGATTTTATGCGGTTCCAATCCTGGCCACCAGGGGTCAGATTAGTTTATTAGTTTAGGAGTGGGCTATCATATTTTACAGGTGTTGGCAAATTAATAACCATACAAGTATGATTATGAAATAACTTTAATTTTATGTAGCAGATCACACTTGCAGCATGATGACAAATTCCCAGTTATGAGAAACACACAGAGATTACTTTTGAACTGAATACATCATAATAGTCCATGACCCAGAGGTGGTCAGTATCATATTGGGGGAGGGGGGGGGGGGGGGGGCAAATTCTGATTAATGTTTTTGAATTCCCCATATTCTCACCTTTATGGTATTTCAGTAACAAATATTTTCCAAATCAGACCTTTTTTCCCAGGTGAACATAGCTTTAAATATTTACACGATCACTAATTTGCTTTTCCTCACTACCCATATTCCTCATATAACTAATACATCTATATCCATTCCCCTTGAGACATGGATCCGTGCGCCGGCCTACATATTTTGGCGCACGGATCCATTCCTCTGCCATACCTCCCTAACCTTTGCGCTGTGTTGCGCCCAGCGCCACTAGCTTCATACTACTTTCCATTCCTTTCATTTCCCCTCCTATCACCTTGTATCGGACTTTCTCTGGATTCCAGTAATCTCGCTTCGATTTTGGAGATCTGCACAAAGCATAAAATATTCATCATTTTTTAGATGTATCACGCTAATATACAACGATAATTAAAGTCTTCTCATCATGTTAGAGTTAAAACCTGAGTTTCTATTCAAAAGACTGATCAGTGTTGGCTAAAATGATTAAAAAATGATGACACAGTATGAAATTCTTATATTGATTGATTAACATTACAGTTGATTTAACATCTTTTTCGATTAATCAGATTTTTTTTTCATCTTTATGGATGGATACTTCTTATATGAATTACACCCTTTTTTATTATTGTGACATTATCTATTTGGATGTTTTCCAGGAGCTGGTCTCGAGCCCTCGCCTAATAACGAAAGGAGTGGACGCCAATGATCTGGCGCAGGGGGAGCTGGGGAACTGCTGGTTCGTGGCTGCGTGCGCATGCATTGCCTCGAAGGAAACACTCTGGCAAAGGGTACTGATAATACCAGGCGACTAAGTCATAATAAGTTAAATAAGTAGCTCGTGCACTCTTTAGTTAAAATGCGGAGAATGTGACAAAATATGTAGAGCTGTGCGATTTCCCAAATAGTCATTGTGATATTTCTAATGCTGTTTTCACCCACATATAGACCTTTGAACGTTTCACAATAATAATCCAAAGTAACGATTTGTATCTAGATTGGTGTTCTCGTCTTTTTCTATTTGCCCACATAAAATACGTGGCCAATTAAGCCGTCATGGTAGGCGGCCATATTGTATTTGACAGGAAAAATCTTAAAAAAGGAGTGTCTGAAGTGGGTGTGATCGTGAATGAATATAATGGATCTGATTTTTTCTCCAGAATGTTGTTAACAGAGACTCGGAGATAGACTAAGTCTCTGGTTGTTGACGGTTATATATCATATTGTCTTACGTGTGTTGGTTCCTCATACACGACATTTGTGATTTAAAAAAAGTTATATTTCATCATACATTTATTTGCTCTAAGGTGATGGTGGAACATAAAGCACAAGAATGGACAGGCGGAAAGTATGCCGGGATTTTCCACTTCCGCTTCTGGAGGTACGGTGATTGGTGGGACGTTGTCATTGACGACAGACTTCCGGCGCGAGATGGTTGTCTTCTCTATGTGCACTCGACTGACCCCAACGAGTTCTGGCCTGCCTTGCTCGAAAAGGCGTATGCTAAGTGAGTGTTCCTAAATCGTGACATCAAAATATCATGAAAGAAAATTTTTATGCATGAAAATAAAAAGTTTGCCCAAATATTTTTACCCATGAAAATTTCTGGGGCGAAAAAATCATGCAAAGGTCGAAATATTCATTTTCTTGTATGGATATAATGTTTTTATGCATGAAAATTACATTTCATGCATGAAAATATGAAATACCCATGAAGGCGAAACTTTCATGCATAACATTTTCATGCCAGGATTTTTTCATGCATGAAACCTTGTATACGGATACCGTAGCCACAACAATAACCTAGCTATTCTCATGATATCTATCACTTTGTTTACAAAATCATCATTTACAAAACCATAAACTATCATCCTAAAGCCAGCCAAAAACTCCTTAAAATACTTTTTCAATGCATGTTTTATATATATATTTTTTCAAAAGCGCCATGGATCCCGAGGACAACAGTACTTGATTGCTGAATCAATTACCCCTTATGATATTTCTACATTGACACAGATGAAAATGTTGAGACATATCTCAGCAGTAGTTAACCCTTTCAATGCGGAGGCTACTTTCGTCCAAAGCACAAGGATGAAAATATTTTTGAAAAACATCTAACCCTGTCATGTTGGTATTCATTGGAAAGCTAATGAGAACCCATAAGCCAGGGTTTCATTCAGGTTTTTCATCATTGTTCTTTTGGCCAAATTAGCCACTGGCAGCATAAGGGTTAAAGGAGCATTTCGATTTTATTAAGTAAACTTATGTTCTTCACATTTCTGCAGGTTATTCGGTAGTTACGGGAATCTGGATGGCGGGAAGGCCCGGGAGGCTCTGGTGGATATGACCGGTGGAGTGGGGGAGGGAGCATCTTTGGCGGAACAGCAGGAGCCCGAGAAACAAGAGGCGCTCTTCTACCATCTGGAATCCTGCACTGAAAACCATTCTCTCGTGTCTGCTGCCATAAGTGTACGTATCATGGGTAGCAATGATGTATGAAAATTGGTTGAAAATTCCATGGATGCTGTTGTGTACAGCCCGACAACCCGACAACCTGAGGCGAAAATTTCATGCCAGGGGCGAAATTTTCATTTTCATGCATGAACATTTTGCCACGATTTATTCATGCATGATACCTTTCGTACGAGATTATCGACCACAATGCCCGGTTTGACATGCTTGCAACCAAATAATCTCAAGGAAAACATTTGAAGCAGAAATGCTTATCCTTAGTCAGCTTACCTACATCAGCTGATGTACGAGTTCATGCAGTATTTCAGAGTCATGGTAAAGAGCACTGCAAGTGCAGACGTTTTGCTAAAACTCAAAGCATGGTTTGATATTCTACATGGGCTAAGGTTACCAATTGCAACCTGTGCTTATAAGGCATCTATGCATCTATGAAATTTATCAACTGTTTGATACCAACTTGTAGGCTATATTGGATAAGCAATTACCTTCCAAAATATGTTTTGTTTAAGTTCGTTCATTCTGGTCTGCTAGAAACTGGATCACACAAATTCAAATTTAATGACATTCCTTACATAGGATAAGAAAGAATAACCTGGTATCAAATGTCGATCGTACGTTCCTAATCAAAGTTGCACCCAACCAGTGCTATTCCATTGGTTATTTCCGTGTCTTTTGCAAAGTCCACTATCTAGAAGTTTCTAGTTTAATGTATATTAGTTACTACTGTGTATATGCTTTTTACTTGTTTATCCTTTTCTTTTACACTGTCTGCTGAACGTGTGCTGTCAATCTAACCAATTTTGCTGTATGTACTCATGTATATGCATATTACGTATGTTACATAAATATACAAACAACGCAGTACCACCCATGCAAAATACAATGACATATATTGGAATACACTATAGTACGAAACTTTTCTTTACAAAACAGTACAACGTAATACGATGCAATGCAATTCACTACAATAGAAGACAATGTGATACCATACAGTCAACAGTGCAATACAAACCAATCCAATCCAACGGAAACAGTACTATACATAGTACAGGGTTGCGCAAAGGAGTTGGAATCTCAACAGGAGAATGGTTCGGTTTGGGATCATGCATAAAGCAGGATATCTATCACTCCACTACACTGCACTGTAAGTTACCTACCCACTTGTCATTATTTTCGACGACCGCCTAGAACAATAGACTCATGGTTGGGTGGCATCAACTCCTTACAAACATGACCTATCTAACACATAACATATTCATATCATTGTAGTGTAGCAAAGAGGAGCTGGAGTCCCAACAGGACAATGGTTTAGTGAAGGGCCACGCGTACAGCATCACGGCTATCAAGGACGCCAAGCTAGGTTCTGGACTGGCTGCATTCTTCAAGTGTGAAAAAGTGAAACTGGTCAGGCTGCGGAACCCCTGGGGGCAGAAGGAATGGACAGGAGCGTGGAGTGACGGATCGGAGGAGTGGAAAGCTGTCAATGATGGAGAGAAAGAAGAAATGGGTCTCACGGTTGAAAATAATGGCGAATTTTGGTAAGTTTGAAATTTTGGAATTTGGAATTAGTTTTTCGATATTGAAAGCATTTCACATTACTTATAAAGGCTAGAAATAGCTAGAATGAGTTCACCTCTTACCCATATATGCATTACACTCGAGTCGAGTCTGACGAAGAGTTTTACCAGGATGTCCGCTGCAAGAACCTTGAACTTAAAATTTGGTGTGCTTATCGTAATTCAAAATTCATGTGGGGGAGCTGATGATAAATTCGTTGTAAAATTTGTGAACGTCAAGATGTCTGCCTTCACCCAACCGATATTACACCTGGTCTAACGGCCTCCTTCGATATCGTCTGACTTCTCGGAGACGGAGATTTAATATTGAACGTTTAAATTTAACATCATACGCCATAAGCGATATGACATGGTAACCAGCAATGTAATATATTTAATTCATTTCCTAACCATCCGTACCCTACTCGGCTCCACCTCGTGTGATATGGATGACTTTGGGTGGATATCAGGCCGGACTGCACTTTCAAACACGGCTAAATAATAACATAACATCTCTGATATGGGCCATGTCTTCAACTTCGTGGGCCTAATATAGAATCATAACTATTTCAAATTATCAAACGAGTTTGGATGAGGTTGTTTGGATATTATATAATTCCCACTAACATATGTAAAGAGCGCGATGAAGAATAAATTGACAATTTCTTTCTGTTAACATTTGCCAGTTCTAAAACTTTTATTTTCCCACTTGGTTTGAACCATATGAAACTGTTCCCACTGTGTGCCTCTCTAGAGCTTATTTATGCAATAGGAGTTGGCACCTCCCTGGGAGCCCTAAGCTGATATGGCACCCTGCACGCCTTATAAAAGAAGGGGGGATTTGTGGATCTGTCTATGGATACCCTGCATTTAGAATATCCCTTGGTCCTCTTTTGATCTAAAGGCTCTGCTCTTACTCTACTCCTTTTTCTTCTTTCACCGAGATTAACTACGCTTTGTCATTGTTCTTCAACAGTGGCAAAGGACCAATTTTTGCTTATACATTTTGGCACTAAATGACCTTTGTGTGTCGATGTGCCTTTAAACACATATTCATTCGTTCATTGGAGCTTATTTTACCTTCCAGGATGTCGTGGGAGGATTTCATGAAGAATTTCACCAGCCTGGACGCGTGTCACATTGTCAATACGTCTGTCTTTTCCTTAAAGAAGACCTGGAAGGAATGCCAAATCGTGGGCGCCTGGAGCAAGCCTGACAGGGCAGGGGGCTGCAAAAACCACACCTCATTCCTAAACAATCCTCAGGTATGGAAAACATCTGACGCCTAATTTCGGAAACGAGTAGTTTGTACCATTTGGGTAGGAAAAGTTGTTTTGTTAACCAAATGATCCCAGGGTCTTCTTTTGATCTATAGGCTCTGCTCTTAATCCCCCTCTTTTTCTTCTTTCACCTAGAATTAATATGCTTTGTAATTTTCTTCAACAGTGACAAAGGACTACATTTTGGTAATACTTTATGGCACTTAATGCCAGTAAATGGCCTTTGGGTGCCAATGTGCCTTTAAACCCTCATTTATTCATACTTATATATGTGTGTGCATGTGTTGTAGTGTTTGTATGTAGTCTTCATCTAGTCCTTGCTCAGTATAAAGGTGAAGGTGATGGCGAATCATATGAGGTTTTATCACAATTTGCAGCACAATCATTGTATCGTCTCGTCTTTTCTTGCAGTATCTGTTTGACATAGAAGAGGATGAGGATGAGCTGATGGTATCTCTGCAACAGGAGGATAAGCGAGAAGGAAAAGATAAAGGAGTGACAAACTTCGCGATAGGCTTCTATATAATAAAGGTAAGTTGCTACTCTCGCTTCTCACTGTCGACCACATACTAGTGGCAGGCCAACTAACAATGGAAATAGAAGAAATGGAATGTTTTTTTTCCAAGAATAACATTGTATGTATTACTAGTACTACCAGTAATATTTTTACTACTACTACTACTACTACTACTACTACTACTACTACTACTACTACTACTACTACTACTACTACTACTACTACTAATACTACTGCTGCTGCTGCTGCTGCAGCTGCAGCTGCTGCTGCTCTCAATACTACTGCTACTGCTACTACTACTACTACTACTACTACTACTACTACTACTACTACTACTAACATTATCATTATTATCAATAATAATGATATAACATTACAACTATCATTGCACTGTCCTGGATATTCGTTTGATTTACATGTCCCATCGATATCCCTTATACTCTCGACAGGCGAGCGTATTGAAGTAATGGTTTCCTTGTTTATCCTCATTCATTAATAGACTGATATCAACAGGAAGTACCGCATTCACGATGTTCTCGAGGAAATCCCGCTCGACTCTTCCTTCGTCAACTCTCGCGATATCTTCAGCCGAGTCAAACTAAAAAAAGGTCGATACTGCTTGGTGCCTACAACATTCGATCCTGGATTAGAAGGATCATTCATGCTCAGGGTCTATGCTTCTAAGGATCCAGAACTTAGGTAAGGTTGTAACGTCATTAAGGAAAAGGCAAGGTTGACTTTGACACCTTTTTCGATATCACCATTATCATCATCATCACATTGAACAAAAAATGGGAATGTCTCTTTGCAACCAGATCTCGCACGACATGGTTTCCAGTTATCATGGAGCATATTTAATGCGTTCCTCCAATGGATATTCGTTTGAATTTAGTAAGTTTGTTAAAAGACATGTACATATATTCCAGAATTGTGGAAAAGGACGCCCCTGACCCACCAGGATGCTGTGGCGCAAAGGTCAAGGCCGTGACCTCTGTATGGGTCATGAATGCACAGGGATTGGAGAAGCAGGACATTTCTGGAGGTAACGCAATCTAAAAATCAGATCCATGTATACATGCGTATCTCTTAGGATAATGGCACTGATGTGCAACAGCTCATGCATGCCACTGAGACCATAGGCGCAGACAAATTAACAACAACGAGAACACCTAAGATGAATAAGAACAAGTGGATATGAAACCAGCCGGTCTACAGACTGGCTGCGACGAATAGTCCATACGTCGCTTTCTGCGCATGTTGGCGCGATGTAAACGATACGAGAGCCCTCATTGGTCTTTGTCTCCTAGTGACGTCACACTTAGGCAAGGTTCTAGACCACTGGCACAGCCAGGCCGTCACTAATAAAGCGCATATAGTAATTGGTCTCCAGCTTCATATCCATTCCTTTTGTTCATCTTAGATAAATATAGGAACCGCCAACACTCACCATTACCATGCCATCACCACCACCACCCCTCCCCCTCATGATTGTTTAGGCTGCTGTCGATATTGTTATAGGTGCGGACCCCTTTTGCATAATCAAGTGCGAAGATGAAGAGGTGCGCCTGCCAACCATAAAAGATACTCTCAATCCAGAATGGAAGCAACGTGCCGTGTTCTATAGGAAGAAACCTACTAGCGATATATATGTAGAGGTAAGATATGAAACACTGATTTGTATCAAAGAAGTATGCAAATCAGTATCTTCCTAAACAAATAGGATAATTGCTTTTATAGATCACAGCAAAACATATGGCAAACATAAACATGGATCTATAAAGTAATTTTAGTAGTTTCTTATCATTTTCATTAAAGTGGTAACTCAATCAATTGTGCAGATGTGCATCTTTGGAATTTTGGATAAACATGTATATGTGAAAGTGATATCTAGTCTGTTGGTTGTAAATTGACGCTTAGCAGATTCCGATAGATCCCTGCACTTATAGGTATACTGATTGATATTGTCAAGTTGAGTGCAGTTGATTAAAATGCATTCATTCATTTTCACAAACGAGTGATTCACATTTTCTTGTGTTTGACGTCAGGTTTGGAATGAGAATGTCATAAAAGATGAACATATGGGCACCGCTCTCTTCAAGATGGCGTCCAATACACAAAAAGATGGCGTGGTGCGACCGTGTAATATGATAGGAGAGGGAAAATACGCCAACGCCATGAGACCTGGACGCCTGTACGTAGGGATCAAGCATGACACAGATCCCATGGACTTCTGATTTGCTTATTACTGAATGCAATACTCTGACGTCACCTTTTCTGCCATATGAAGGACGTCACATGATCTGCTATTTACTAAAGTATATGGACACGTGTTTATTTAGTAAAGCCAATGCCTTAACCTAAATGAAAGGCGACTTTCTAGAGCTTCAGGAGTGCTAGATCTTCTGCAGTGATGAGACAAGCGAACAACTTCATTCCTACAGACAATTAACACTCACCATTCAATAATCGAGGGGTAAAAGCACCAATTGAGGTTAATTGGAATTCAAATAATCGTTACTTTTTCTGCCATATTTACGCTAATTTATGACTAGCCAGTTGGTGGAGGAAGCCGGAGAACCCAGCAAAGACAACTGCCTAACCCATAATCATTTCCAACTTCCTCACATGAGAGCAGTCAGTGGCAACACATTAGAACACTCCGCCATCAAGGCAGACTCCATTCCAATGTATGTTATCCAATACATACACACACACACACGCACACACACACACACAGACACACACACACACACACACACACACGCATACCGTTGCAATATCATACTTTAATTATGTTCTTAAATAATGGGGCCTGCCACGATGGCGGTGTGGTCTATTTAGGCGTCGTCACTGACTGCTAGCTGCCTTTCAACACTGCTCAGTTCGAATACAAGCCAGAGCATGTGCGAAAATTGCCAGTGACCTTGAGCTAGGCGGTGGTTACCATTGGATACTCTGGCCTCATCCACCATTTTAAATTGGCTATTCAAAAATTTAGCTGCTGTATTGCAGAAAAAGCGACACAATCTAAACTAAAAAGTTTGGTTCTCAAATGGAATATACAGAGGAGGAGAATTTGTAAAAAGAACATCATATGGTGTTGTTAACATTTCATTATTAATGATTAAACACAGTGATTCACATATTATTGATAACTTACTTTGAAATGTGTTTCAAATTTAATAAATGTCCATTTCACTGCTCATACATGTACTTAGCTACGTCTGCATATCACATACCGTCTGAAAGGTCTTATGAAAAGGTGTACTTTAAAAGGCAATGCATGAGTAAACGGCATACCGGAAAACAAGGCCGTTTAGTGCTATTAAATCTGCAGTCAATAATGGTCCATAAAGATCAACATAGCAATTAAGAAATACATGTGTTCTCTAAACAACGAACAATCGCAGAACATACGTATTTCATGCATGATTTAAAAACCACTAAATTCTTATAATGTGTCATTATCAGAATAAACAGACAAATCTTATGTAAATAATATAAAATGCTGTCTGGAGGAACTTTCTCACAGAGTGCAGTAAAGCTCGTTACGTCAAATTAAATTGGCTATTTTTAGATTCAATACCATCAAAACAATCAAACAAAATATGTTTGACGCTCAAATGTCAATCACAAAAACTGAATTTAGATGGTTCTCCTTTTTTAAAAGGAAGGTGTCAAGTGACAAAACTGTATACCTGCTTAAATACTCTCCTTACATATAATATTTCTAAAACCTCTGCGCCACAGCGTCATCTGAGGATGAATTGTATGTATTGTATTCGTCCTAATAAACACAACGACTCCTGTTAACCTCAGACTTCCCTGTATTTTTTGAAAAATGTTGGAAGGGGCAAGCCACTGGACATTATTTTCAGGCATCCTGAACCTACCCCTGCAAATGATTCCTTAGCTGTATACGTGGTACTGATACAGACTGGATGTATATGAAACAAACTATTACAATACTGTATGTTTCTTT
>OZ012698.1:19577951-19599427 GCA_963942565.1 Maea johnstoni | reverse complement strand
TGTCCGCGGGCTCAGAATAGCGTGACGAGCCCTCCACGCCCAAAACACTTTATTATAACCCCCTTGTTTGATTAAAGCTTAATTAAACTGCTTTTAACTTAATGAGCTTAATCCCAAAGCTACAATAAATCCACACTCAGCTGAATTGGAGATGGTATTAATCAAAGGACGCGCTGCTCCTCGAGGGGGTAGCGTTGGGGGCGATTGTGTGAGCGAGTGGGTATAAAGGGTAGTGGGCAAGGGGGTTCTCTGATGGGGCATGGTCACGAAGGCAGGGTCACGCAATTGGGTATGCTGGTAGTGAGCGGAGGCCCTATGATCTAAAGGTGAGGCACCCGGGCTGTCAATACCCTTCTCGCACCTCCACGGTTGGGTAGCGTTCTGATTGCTGGCCGATGCCCGGGCACCGTCCGCGGGTATAAAACTGACCGTGGGTATACACACAGTCATCATTATCAATCGGGACACGTCCCAGAGCAAGGACCTAACTCGGCCACTGGACATCACTGAGCCAGCAAGCAGTGTTAACTGCTGTGAGAGGTCATCAAGACAGTCCTGGAGGATCATCTCATAACGAAAGATACCTCTACACACTCTGCTGAACAATTCATCTCAAAGAGATATAGTAAAGGTATGTCATAATTCTAACTTTATTTTTTTTAATTTTCTTTATTTCTTATATGTGACTGATATTGCGTATATACCGGAAATATATTTCTTGAGTTGAATATATCAAAAGGGCTTGTTTGCGAAGGTATGCATTATTTTATGAATATATTTTGCACATTTAAAATTCTGTGAATAATTTTGTATGATTACAAGAAATATATTTCTGAATTTGAATGTATTTGAATGAAATGTTGCAAAGGTTTGTATCAATTTTAAATACATATTGCGCATTTGAAAGGCTGTGATTGATATTATAAAACACCAGAGAGATATTTCCGGAGTCGAATTCAGGTAGAAATATTCCTACGGTTTATATCAATTCTAACTATATTTTGCATAATCAAAAGTCTGATGTTATCTAAATATCAGAAATATGTTTCAGAAGTTGAATGTATCTCTATATGTAGGAAATGTAAGTAATGTTTTTAATTAATCTAATTGATATATTCGCTTTTTGGTATGTATGAAATCCTTAGTAATATACCTAAATCTCACAAAATATTTCCGAAGTTTCCATACATCTTAAAAGGTATCGCAACGGGAATTCATAATCACTGTTGAGGAATGGTTGAAATATTCGAAGTAGATACTACCAGGGTGAGCGCTGATCTTATTTCTATTCTTAACATGTCATTTTGCATACGTAGATTTGTATCAGTTGCCCAAAACCTCAAAACTATCACTAGAGATCTATAATCTTACGAAGTTTTGCCCAGGTAAGAACTCTGTCTATTTTCATAGAGTTTTTGCCCGGGGCATTTTTGTCTGAGCGTTATATTCATAAATACCCGAAAGGGTTTATAAGCATCCGTATATATGCATCTCAAAATTGTTGCGAAGATAAGCAATAACTGTACTTGTAATATTGAACTTTTCGTTTTGCAAAAGTGGTGTTGTCTCTGAGTTATATTTTTGAATAGCAAAACTAGCCATTCTCTTCTGAAGGTCCGCTGAATTCCAAAGCAATATTTCAAAGTTAAGTCAAAATTAAGGTTTTATTTTGTAAAGAAGCAATAACTAATATTTGTACAATTTTACGGGTTGTCTGGGGTAATTATTCAGTGTTCTAATGAACCACCAAAGATTCATATAGCGCAAGGAAACATTGCCAATATAGTATTGAAATGCAGTGTTATCCTTATGACTCATATGCATAAAATGAAGACAACTATTTCAAAGGATCCAACTGAAATATTTCAAAATAAAAAGAATTCAATTCTAGTTCATGTGTTGCAGTGTTGAGTGGTATGTTTTAATCTTCATGTTTATACTAGTAATCAAGATATAAACATATCATAAACATTTACAGAAAGATCCTGATCTCAACTTCATTTTATAGATTTGCGGTTAGCTTTTTCATAGTTTTTAATGTAAGTGATTTTTATAGATCATTGGTTTTACTGAGGACCATACACCTAAATGAAGTATTGCATTAAGCTGGGTAAGTGACAGATTGTACTTTCTTTTGTACACACATATCGGCGAATAACATTGGCTATTTTTGTTATTCAAGAGTTCAATCGGAGACAAAACTACTTTTGCAAAACCAAAAGTTCAATATCACAAATTCAAATAAAGAGAGATACATTTCTGGTGACTGGTAGGTGATAAATAAGCCGTTAATTACCATCTTGTCTATTGTTATTATTGCGTTCAAGCAGTATTGCATATCGTATGAAACAAGCCAATCAAGGTTCTATTTTGCCTGCACATGTATCTAACACCCATCATATTTGCCCGAAGTTGCCCGATATATCATTCTCAACGGATAATAATGGTACCATGTAGAATAGTAATGAGGGCGGTGTAATATTAAAGGATGTCCCCCGCATTTTTCTCTTCGGGGCAAATACCAGTATATTTTCTCCTCCCGTAGTATTTTTCTGTCTCCAAATAAATTGAACTAGTCCAGTGTTATTTATGTCCGACACTATGATAGAAATTCCAGTTAATGGATCTAAGTAGGACAACTGGAAGTTGGAGAAAACCTTTCACAAGTGCAGTAACATGGCAGGAAATTGGTAGTAGTATTCAAGATCGAAGAGAGTTTACTTTGTAGTTTAAGGGTATTGATAGTTCCATACCAGGTTCGATTGTGGTAAAGTAATTATTTTTCCAGATTATTCATTTTTCTTTCTCTTTAGCCTGTTTTTAATTACAGTCAATGCATGTTAAGTTGACAGGCTATCTTACAATTTATTTTACATATTCTTTTTTAATTATCAAAAATTCAAAATGAAGAATAAAATCCTTCACCAATGATCTCAACTCACTCAGTGCGTTCAAACTAAACTCCTTTCGCACCCGCCAGTCGTCTTTTTAACTTGTATGCTAAGGGACTAATATATAGCTAGATGTCTTGCTTAAGAATAATTTGAGTATGCTCCTTTCATTGCTGTATTTTTCCAATCTAATACATCTGCATGTACATAATATCTCAATGATCGATCAATAAGCTAATCGTTGAGATAAAACATATATCATGCTAATGCCTCGAGTGCATCATAGTTTACGAACCGAAATACAATGTACTCAGTGATGACTTTTTATGTTGAAAACATTTCAGAGTCATTTCAAAAACACAAATGCAGGGGCAAGATAAATTAGTTGGATGGGCAATGTTGCACTGCTGACCACTTACAATGCGTTAATTCTAAGGATTTTTATTCTGAAATGGATTACTTAAGTTTCAATCAAAAACCGAATTTTGATTAGCAGAATATTCGTATTTGTAAAAGACTGAATAGAAAGGTGGGTTTCCATGACAGCTTCGCAGAATCGAGTGCCCTTAAAATTGTCACTAATATTTCGTTATGGAATGGTGCATAACCCCCCCCCCCCCCTCCCTCTCTCTCTACTCACACACACACATATATATATATATATATATATATATATATATATATATATATATATATATATATATATATATATATATATATATATATATATATATATATATATATATATATATATATAAATATATGTGTGTGTGTATATATATATATATATATATATATATATATATATGTATATATATGTATATATATATATATATTCATATATATATTCATATATATACATATATATATATATATATATATATATATATATATAAATATATATATACACACACATATATATATATATATATATATATATATATATATATATATATATATATATATATATATATATATATATATATATATATATATATATATATATATATATATATATATATTCATCTATATGAGGACGAAGGGTAGGAACTCTAAGAACAGCAAGGGAAGTTCGGGGACGGTCCTTGTAATCACACTAAAGTAGGATGTGGTGGTTGGTCTGTTAGGCTGTTAGGTGCATAGCATGCCCATTCACACCCTTCGAAGCAACACTCCTCAACATCTGTACCCCAACCCCATGGTGCTAGTACCCGAACCCAGGGAACAGGTTGTTACCGTCAACCAGTCTACCCCATGCAGCGACCATATATTATACATCTTGCACTTCCATTTAATCCGTCTGCTGTGTGAAGTGGACGACCATATCGTCTCATGCTTTAGTTATAGTATTCACCTTATCGTACACGCATTTTGTCTAATGAGTACATAGGGTTATTCTCTGAAACACTTTTACCACATAAACATATACCTCTCAGATTAAACCTATTGTTATCGGAGTACAATAGTAATGCTTTATTCAGAACGTGGGAGTAATATTTAAACAATGCAGTAAGATTTAGGTAGTAATAAAATTTCAGTTAGGTCGAAACCGGTTTTTATATGTTTGAAAAATACTACCTGTTAGCCTCTGATTTCAATGCGGAAATGTATGAGATTTCCTTTTAATAGGATAAGAGTTATATTGCCGTAAAGGACTCAAACGGAATTGTCATATTTTCTGGGTAAGTTGATTTGTGCTATCAATTAAAGTATAAGCGAGGAGGAGGCAGGGGTATAATTAGGGGTGCTTGCTATTGTACGACATTAACCGCTTTGCTGCACACGCTGCCGTAAATGAGCGCTGTCCTTTGTGCGGCATCCGGCCGCCACTGACCCTTCCTCCCGCCTGGATACATATCCAGCATGGCCAACTCAAAAGTGTCCCAATATTTACAGAAAATTGTCTCGGGTATCTGAGCATATCTTAAAGAATGGGAAGACTTCCTAATAGTTTGTACAATTCGAACTCCCCCCCCCCCCCACTTAGAGAATAATGATATGATGATACATTTAAGTTTCGTTACTAGTCTCGTTAAATAGCATTATTGGAGGTTTCAGCCCATATCTAAATCTAATTAACCTTTCCAATGCTAAGGCTATTTCACTCAAAGCACAAGGACCCAAATAATTCTTGAAAATCATCTAAGACCGGTCATGTAACTCATGTTAGTATTCATTGGTTAGCTCCCGCTGAGTACTCTCAGATGAGTCCACATTTGCAATGATTTCGTATTGACTAGATTAGCCAGCAGCAGCATAGGGGTTAATCAAATATGGTATCAATTAAACTTTTTATTCATTAAACTTATTATCAATGAAGTGTCAAATACCGCGGAACCTGAGTACATCCTCAATGAAGGCATTCGTTAGCATCCCGTGTAGGTATGTTGATCCTAAAGAAATTGCACTTTCACCTATGGGACCCTTGGCTTAGGAGAAGTGAGTACCCCATCTCCATACCTTTTGGGGATGTGCGTTTTCTCTTTGACACTCGAAGTATGGGATACCACATTGAGTGTGTTTTCAAACAGGGTATAGGGGTGAAAGGTTTTGGAGCTCGTAAAAGTTCATGCATTGGTGCATATCATAGTGAGACATTGACCTATAGGAACTGAGGGACTAGCTTATTAGACGATACTGGATCTTCAACAGACAGACATATTCATATGTTACTGCACCTCCAGCAAACAGACAGTAGACACGGAATAGTTAGGATAATCCACCAGCTTTCGGATACCAAACAGGTACAACTCCGACTGCAGTTTAGTCAATCCTTACACATAGCGCGATGGATGATTTCTTTCTGAGGAAAGTATCTTTAGAACAATTATTTTAAAGAGAAATATTGAATCGACCCAAACCAACGTTACTTTTCAAAACTAGTGAGAACGTATTATTTATTCGGAAATTAATATTGAACGTATGTCATAAGCTCAGAAGATATTTTTAAATTGGCATGTAAAATTAGTAAATGAAAAGGTAGCAAACTATATCACAAGCTAATCACAACATTGAATCATCTTTGTCTCTAGACAATTTAATGTTTAGTATAGTTTCATAGTTCGTAACTAAGGCAGTAAGCGGCTAAGCTAAGTCTCGATGAGAAACAAGTAGTTCACCTTCGAATTTGAAGCGGCAACTAGAATTGAAACTAATTCTGATTTAGCTATAGAGTACTGTAGAATACATCACTAATAATGATTCACGTAGGCTTGTAACCAGTCTGTCGTAATACTAGTATCTACCTTTAAGTTGCACCCTTAACTTTAATTTCACATTGTAAATTTCGAGGCTACATCTTATTTTTGTTTTACCATAGTGACCTAATTAATGGTTCTATTATTGTTATTATTATTATTTCATTATTATTCTAATTATTATTATCATTATTAATATTATCATTATTGAATTGTTCAGACCCTTCATTGAATATATTGTATACTTTCGAATTCACACTAACACAAATTTTTATATTTCTTACTTTTTACTTTCAGATAAAACGGGAAATGTTCCTTGAAAGGGGGGTGTTTCAACCCCATATATACCAGCACCCTGCACCTCCTTCACACAGCTTGCAGACTCCCTCCAACCCACTTCAGCACATCCGGTCAGTTCATCACACCAATATGTACCCGTGGGGCAAAGTTATGAACGGAAAACCCTTCAACACGCCACCATTGAAATGGACGGCCAAGCATGAACCCGATGGTGTAAAATCTGGCGGGAAAGCCAACCGCCTAAACTTAGGAAAAAATCAATTTCCGGTGTCATTTCCTGCACCACCTTTGAGGCTCCCACGATACCAATATTTTGGGCACCCCAATTATATGACACCCCTTGTTGGGTTTCTGGACACGAATCATGTCACAAACAGAAAAACAGAGACATTTGGTATTGATGAGCACTCTGATAAAGAACATGCTAAAATGGAGACAGGAAATTACGTCAGAGGTAAAACTACCGAGGAGATACTGCCAAATGCAGTTGGAGAAACTTCTCTTGAGAGAGTTGAGGAAATGACCGAGGAGTCCAAACATTTCGCGGCGGCCGGGAGGAGGGTATTTACATGCAGTCAATGTAGATATACTACGGACAGAAAGAATAACTTGAAGCGTCACGTGGGCACGATGCACAAGGAAGCATCGAAGATTCTCGAATGTTGTGACATTATCTTCAGAAGCAAAGCATCGCTTCGTGAACACGTGCGCATGTATCATCGTCATGGTTACGAGTGCAGATTTTGTTCGAGAACATTTTGCCGCAAAGCTTTACTTAAGAGGCATCTGACTGTTCATAATGGTAGAAAAGATTTCGTCTGCTCCGTGTGTGATTACGCCACTAGTCACAAGAGCAATCTTGAACGTCATAGAAAAGTGCACTGCCGGAAATGGTCGAGCGATGACGAACCAATCAAAGAGCACATACGAAAATGCCCGACTGATATCGTACCAAATAGAATTATCGCACAAAGCCAGTTTAAGCAACTCTCACCTGCGGAAAATAGGGAATTGGTGCCGACCAAAGTTGAAACCAAAGAACAAAGCCAATCGACACAAAAAGCAGCACTGATTGGTGATAATTTTGTGAATATCGAATGCAATAAACGAAATATCAAATCGAGGTCCATGTTCCCATTGCGACTGAAATATACACATTCCATTGCCGACATAATTGCTAAGCCCGATAATGTTAGAAATGTGAAATCCATCAATTCTAATGAAATAGTATCAGAAAATGAAACAGATCCTTTACATGCTGATAGGAGAGAAGCAGCCACACCTGTCGTGGGTGTAAATTCTGCCATGGATACAGACATTTTAGTTGTAGATAAAGAGGATGAGGACACTGGCAGACACGTACCAAGACGAATGTACGCGGTTCCTTACGAGTGCTCCGATTGTGGCAAAGTGTTTTTCACACAATTGTCGCTTGAGGAGCACACAAAGACCTGCGTGGCGACACCTGGCGGACGCCCTCTGCGGCAGCCTTTGGAGAGCTGCGCCACAATATGTTGCGACAAACAGAAGCATATTGCAGACGCCGGGAGATCGCGGCCCTTACACAAACACACAATCGTCGACCTGACCAAATAAAGGGACAGCGAAACTCATTAAGGGGCAGCCCCCCATCCAAACCCCTCATTATCTAAATTTGCCAACACCTCCCCAACTGGAACAGGTGTTAAACTGGACATTGGCCGGACTATCAAATAGGTGAGCGGGCAGTGGTCATTTTAGCATGTGCTCGACCATGTGTCATCGGTAAGGGACTATTAAGATTGACCAATGGTCAGATAGTGGCATTTCACAACTCAGCTTCTCACGGATGTAGCCGGACAATAGGGTGACAAGTGAATTCACTGGGCATGGCGCGAATTCTGTTTTCTGAGTGAATGAATGACACAGTACCGCGAAATGTGGGAATCACACTTAGGCCTTGCTCTAAGTTGTTCGTGGGAAACGGTCTTTAATTACGACTGAATAATAGTCTAACCACTGATAATCTAAACTCTAAACGGGATGTCAAACAACTTTCGCGCTCTTTACATTTATACTGTGAATTCTGTAGATGTTTTCTGAAATAAACCTTATAACTATAAATTGTTTTATTTGAATTATCTGGCTCTGGGTAATACTGTAATGATATTATCTATGGTATTATCTATGTGCCTCATTAGTGGACGAATGGAACTTGTTTGCGCACTTATCTTTTCGGTCTTTGAATTATAGTAAGGACCTGGTATTTGTAAAACTACATGAAATCGCAAATATTTGAGGATGTTTCCTTTATTATAGCTTTCTTCGATTCTTCTTGAATCCATTTTGGTTTTCATTACAATTTCCACAATATCCCATTGAACTACTCTTTTGTATCTTTAAATCATGATTCTGTGCTAATGGTTACATTAACTTTTATTACTCTACATGCTGGTTTAATTGGTAAAATTACCAGGACAATAAAAAAAAGAAGGAAACAAGCTGTAGCAGTTACAAAAAATCTTAGATAAATTAAAACAAGTGTCGCTACATATCTATTATTTTATTCATCTAAGAAAAGATTTACATAGAAAGTACACAAAATGGCCATACGTTTGGGCACCGGTGTATATTAGATAGGTATAGATGCAGTTACACCATTTCTGGTCCAATTGGTAAATTATCCATTGAGTTGGTCCTGAGTAAATGTTTTGAGTGGTGTTTACGTACGAGTCAGCGTGGATTCACCAGGGTTCTTCAACAACAACCCTTGACCACTTGACCACTCAAACGTACAAGGGGAACCCAAAAACAGGTAGCAGCCCTTTGTCCGCTGGTCACTTTCACGGACAATTGAGTACCATCTACACCCTACTGGACAATGCGATGATTGTTGAGCAATGGACTTCCTTCCCTTTGTCCAGTTAATTGGGCGGTTTGACCAAATCAGATCTGAATGAGCTAGGCACTTTGTCAAAAATCATCATCAACAGACTTAACTACCATGCGGGAGAAGTTGTTATATGCCGGAAAAAGATCACTTCCTGCTATTATTGCCAGTGAGGCGAAAGAAGAACTACATGTTGCCTTCTCGTGATGTACATACTTTACCCTCTTAAGACAACGATGAGTTAAACTCTCTTTTTAATGCACGCATAAATATAAAATAAGAGCAATTTAGTCAGTTTATGGATGTACCTAAAGTGCGTGAAGGTGGCATAGTAGAACCCAAGTATAAGACAATACCACTTAGTCGTGATCATAGTACATACACGTGAGTTTGTCGACGTACGACGGGATATTCTCGTATCATCCGCTCAAAGTTACTTGACACTGTACCCATGCAGGCCTTTACAACTCCTCCCGTGATATGCAATCGTGTCTTAGATCTGTACCTATACAGAACATATATGTTATTTTTAACTGTTGTCCTTTTTCAATTAGTTCATTTCTGATAAATGGATCATTTTGCTTTGATCATAATTACTTAACAAACAATAGATGTTTTCTCAATAAAATAGTATCTATAGAGGTCTCTAATGAATTTTGAATGAGTTGAGTTGTCGTCCAGCCTTCTATCTCTCAAAAAAGTGATGACTTCTTTTCATGTTAAAACTGTGCTGGCTAGAATGTCACCATGACAAGGTAAACATTAGGAATTGAACACCGACTCCTTTATGATGAATGCATCACTGTAAGATGTGTTATCTGTTACGAGAAAGGTCCGCCTTATTGTGTATGTATGGTTTGTTTTGTGGAAAAAATAAGAGATAACAACTAGACTCTCCGGCCTCTCGTCAGTCCTCACAAGAATTTCAATGATTATCCTACTTTGGTAGAATAATGCCAAATTTGCAGCATATTTTCCAATAAAACGACATCCATTCCGAGAGAGGCCAAAATACTATAATCGCTTTCTATAATGCCGAGACAGAGTAAAAAAAATGAAATATAAACCCTAATCCTCTGCGGAAAATTCGCGAAATTTCATCATTGGTCCCTGTAACCTTACATGTTTTTTTGTAATTTGCATTGTATGTATGTATGTATTTTATTGACCGTATCGCTGAAGGATACAAAATAATAAGTATACAATTGACATACGTCCTTCTCTTGAATATGGTACTTATTAAACAAAACATAATTGTGTTAAATTAGCTGCAGGTTTGATACTAACAGCTGATCCGTTTACCGGTTATATATGTATTGGATCTACTTATAAATCGCTGCAGGGTTTTACACTAAGCAGCGTATAGGGAGACTATCTAAGTATCCTTGGAAAGTACTAAATGTCTTGTTAGACATAAAGAGAGAGGAAATAGAATTCTAACGAAAAATATAAACTAAACTTTTTTAAAAAGTAGATCCACATCTAGTTGTTAATATTAAAGAAAAAGTACCATACAGAGGAAAATAATAACTTTTTAACAAGATGAGAACATGGAAAATATTATACAGTGTTGACAAATAATGCGGTAATACTTCTAATACATACTACCTATTATACGTAATTATCTCTCAATTTAGCCATTTAAATGACAGTGTATTAATTTGAGAGATGTTTTATTTGGGTAAGTATAAGGTGCTTACATACATGATACACAGCACAGTGACCTTGTTATATGCTTGAAAGCTCACAATAGGATTGTTCTTTGTTGCAAGGTTGGCATAAAGCAAGGTTGTACGTTTAGGAAATGACAGGTGATTATCAGCTAAAGGTTGCACCCTTAGTCAATAACGAAACACACACACACACACACGCGCGCGCGTGATTTGAAATCAATCAATCAATGGGTTTTCGCTGTAAAATTAGTGTCTTGCCTACTAAACGACTGTCGACCAAACAGAAAGAAAGTAGGTTGGAAACCTGAAGAACAAATGATGTAAGTGAATATCAAAGGGAGTGATGTATACATGAATACGTCAACTGATGTACATTCCTAGTAAGATACTACGACAAATATATTAACTTATACATTTATATATCTCTGTGAGAGAATAATAGAATGTTCCTTTTAGGTATTTGACACTATCATTAGTGTAAGAGTTATATCTTTATATTACCTTCTGTTCCACAATTCATATTTTGTTATATGTTATTCTGAATTTGGATGTAATGAATTTTGTAGTTGTTGCTTCAGTCAATAAATACATATCTATTCATTCATTCACTGCTCCCACCACTATAGCATATACGGGGTGTTAGGTACGTTTGATGTCCCTCTCAAACTATAGATGGCAGCACAGCTTTCACGAGTTGCAGTTTGGGTGGATCCCCCTCGAGGATTAATACAGAACTAAACATGAAAATTAGGGGTAGATCAATGAGACTACGGAAAGAGTCACAGATTTGTAGCAAGTCTAGTATACAGCATAATGGTAGCTTCTAGCTAGTGTTTTAATATCTCAATAGAGGGCAGCACTTACCGACATAATGTACATATCGACCGAATGCACCACCCTGCCATTGTGGGCTGTTTGCATTTTGCAGCGCCCTCTATTCGCAGTAACCTTAACTAAAGTTCATGGCCGGATCAGTTCAACTGTTCAATAGCAACCGGTGTAAACTATGGTAAACACGCGAGACATTCTCGGGGGTAAAATATACCAAACACATATATGGTAAGCATTTTACCTATCTGAATTGAACTATTTGGAGCTTTCAACTAGATAGTGAGATATGCATTTCACGCTAATTCATAAGTGATGTTTTAACACGCTATTTGGTCGGTAAACATTAATTCGCTGTGTTATGACTGTGTCGGTGCTCGCGCTAGATTGTACTATTGAATCATTCACGTTTTGGACGTGTCTTTCCCCATAGGCATATACGGTATCTACATGTTCTTTTCAAAAATACCGATCCAGGCGTTAGCGATAAGCACATTTGAAATCACCATTTTCGAATGAAATATTGCATAGTGACAGCTCAAAAACAAACTCATCTGAAGCTCATGTCATGAACACATTTACCCAGTCCGATGATTTCGTCGAACTCAAATTTGTTAAAATCTACGATGGTGCAAGTGTGAACGGCAGAAAAGAAATCCGCTCTTTTTGCAAACACAGTGGAAACAAATTAACATATTTTCTGCCGTGCACCATCGTTAAAATCTTTATGCTATAGATATCTTATAATGGTGTCATTTTGATCAATAGTTTCACACATCACGTGCCCACACTATGAATACTAATATATAGCTTGAACACGTTTATAGGGTAAGCGCTTTAACCTGGTGAACAGTACCTCAGAGAGCACAGTGTAACCATCTTCGCTGTATCATAACTGATATAGAGAGGAAGTAGTGTCGGCACGTTATTGATTAGCTGTAACTAGGCCTACAATAACATTACTACTCGGGCAGGTAGTTTTTTATGTTGCCATACATGCATAATTGATCCTTGTCGTCGCCGGGAACCTCGGCAGGTGGATGTTGGTGATTGAAAGGTGGCAAGCTGGTCGTGCGAGATGACAAATACGACAGTGGATAAAAAAATGGGGAACTTGCATGTGAATGATATTCATTGATGCCTAGTAGTAGTAGTAGTAGTAGTAGTAGTAGTAGTAGTAGTAGTAGTAGTAGTAGTAGTAGTAGTAGTAGTAGAAGTAGTAGCAGTAGTAGTAGTAGTAGTAGTAGTAGTAGTAGTAGTAGTAGTAGTAGAAGTAGTAGTAGTAGTAGTAGTAGTAGTAGTAGTAGTAGTAGAAGTAGTAGTAGTAGTAGTAGAAGTAGTAGCAGTAGTAGTAGTAGTAGTAGTAGTAGTAGTAGTAGTAGTAGTAGTAGAAGTAGTAGTAGTAGTAGTAGTAGTAGTAGTAGTAGTAGAAGTAGTAGCAGTAGTAGTAGTAGTAGTAGTAGTAGTAGTAGTAGTAGTAGAAGTAGTAGTAGTAGTAGTAGAAGAAGTAGTAGTAGTAGTAGTAGTAGTAGTAGTAGTAGTAGTAGTAGTAGTAGTAGTAGTAGTAGTAATAATGGTGGTGGTGGTAGTGGTGGTAGTAGTAGTAGTAGTAGTAGTAGTAGTAGTAGTAGTAGTAGTAGTAGTAGTAGTAGTGGCAGTGATGGTGGTGGTGGTGGTTGTAGCATTACTACTACTACTACTACTACTACTACTACTACTACTACTACTACTACTACTACTACTACTACTACTAAAGATGATGATGACGATGATTATGATCAAACTTTTTAGATGCACTGCGTATGTTGGTTATAAGCGATAATGTGGGACAGAGCCAAGCCATACAAGGACCAGGACTATGAGAGGCTACGGAAGGACTGCCTGTCATCAGGGACGGTGTTTGAGGACCCGGAGTTCCCGGCGGCGCCCGAGTCCTTGGCCTGCAGCGAGGAGGGTGCTGCAGACGGCATAGAGTGGAAACGACCAGGGGTAAGTGTTGTCAGAGATTTAGCCAAACTCTCTCAGTATTGTGTGCGGAAGGGTCAGACTATGGAATTTTCAAATAAAACAACACGTTGGATCGAAAAAGGAAGGGGGGGGGGGGGGGATATGGAAGCCCTTCAACCCCATCTGTATCTACAACTTTATGCTAAAATATGACATTTCCTGACGGCCAAACAAAGGTATATATATATATATATATATAAATATATATATATATATATATATATATATATATATATATATATATATATACATATATATATACATATATACATATATATATACATATATATATATATATATATATATATATATATATATATATATATATATATATATATATATATATATATATATATATATATATATATATATATATATATATATATATATATCTATTCCAGTAATTTCGCTTAGATTTTGGAGATCTGCACAAAGCATAAAATATTCACCATTTTCAGATGTATCACGCTAATATACAAAGACAATTAAAGTCTTTTCACCATTTAAGAGTTAAAACCTGAGTTTCTATTCAAAAATCTTATCAGTGTTGGCTAAAATGACTAACACATGATGACAAAGCTTGAAATTATAACAAACCAAACAAATGATGACACAGTCTGAAATTCTTATATTGATTGATTAACATTTCTGTTGACTTAACATCTTTTTCGATTAATCAGATTTTTTTTCATCTGTATGGATGGATTCTTCTTATATGAATTACACCCCTTTTTTATTTTTGTGACATTATCTATCTGGTTGTTTCCAGGAGCTGGTATCGAGCCCTCGCCTAATAACGAAAGGAGTGGACGCCAATGATCTGGCGCAGGGGGAGCTGGGCAACTGCTGGTTCGTGGCTGCGTGCGCATGCATTGCTGCCAAGGAGAAACTCTGGCAAAGGGTACTGATACCAGGCGACTAAGCCATAATAAGTAGCTCGTGCACTCTCTAGTTAAAAGGCGGAAAATGTGACAAAACATGTAGAGCTGTGCGATTTTGCAAAAAAGTCATTTCAATATTTCTAATGCTGTTTTCACCTACATATAGACCTTTAAACTATTCACAATAATAATCCAAAGTAACGATTTAATCTAGATTGGGTGTTCTCGCCTTTTTCTACTAACCCACATAAAATACGAGGCCAATTCAGCCTCCATGGTAGGTGGCCATATTGTATTTGACAGGAAAGATCTTAATGTTGTTAACAGAGAGATAGACTAAATCTCTGGTTGTTGACGGTTATATATCATATTGTCTTACGTGTGTTGGTTCCTCATACACGACATTTATAATTTTAAAAAAGTCATATTTCAGCATAAATTTATTTTGCTCTAAGGTGATGGTGGAACATAAGGCACAAGAATGGACAGGCGGAAAGTATGCCGGGATATTCCACTTCCGCTTCTGGAGGTACGGTGATTGGTGGGACGTTGTCATTGACGACAGACTTCCGGCGCGAGATGGTTGTCTTCTCTATGTGCACTCGACTGACCCCAACGAGTTCTGGCCTGCCTTGCTCGAAAAGGCGTATGCTAAGTGAGTGTTCTCAAATCGTGACATGATTTTATCATGCATGAATATTTTATGCATGCAAATTTCATTTTTATGCATGAAAATGAAAAGTTTGCCCAAATATTTTTACCCATGAAAAAATTCTGCAGCGAAAAAATCATGCAAAGGGCGACATATTCATTTTCATGCATGGATATAATGTTTTCATGCATGAAAATTACATTTCATGCATGAAAATATGAAATACCCATAAAAGCGAAACGTTCATGCATAAAATTTTCATGCCACGATTTATTCATACATGAAACCTTTTATACGGATACCATAGCCACAAAAATAACCTAGCTATTCTCAGGATATCTATCACTTTGTTTACAAAATCATCATTTACAAAACCATAAACTATGATCCTAAAGCCAGCCAAAAACTCCTTAAAATACTTTTTCAATGCATGTTTTATATTTGTTTGTTTTTCAAAAGCGCCATGGATCCCGAGGACAACATTACTTGATTACTGAATCAATTACCCCTTATGATATTTCTACATTGACACAGATGAAAATGTTGAGACATACTAGTATCTCAGGCAGTAGTTAACCCTTTCGATGCTGAGGCTACTTTCGTCAAAAGCACAAGGATGATAATATTTTTGAAAACATCTAAACCCTGTCATGTTGGTATTCATTGGAAAGCTAATGAGAACCCATAAGCCAGGGTTTCATTCAGTTATTTTCATCACTGTTCTTTAGACCAAATTAGCCACCGGCAGCATAGGGGTTAAAGGAGCATTTCGATGTTATTAAGTAAACTTATGTTCTTCACATTTCTGCAGGTTATTCGGGAGTTACGGGAATCTGGATGGCGGGAAGGCCAGGGAGGCTCTGGTTGATATGACCGGTGGGGTGGGGGAGGGAGCATCTTTGGCGGAACAGCAGGAGCCCGAGAAACAAGAGGCGCTCTTCTACCATCTGGAATCCTGCACTGAAAACCATTCTCTCGTGTCTGCTGCCATAAGTGTACGTATCATGGGTAGCTATGAAATTTCCATGTATGAAAATGAAAATTTTCCCCCCAAATTTTCATGGTTAAATATTCCATGGATGATGTTGTGTACAGCCCAACGACCCGTGAAGATTTCTGAGGCGACAAAATCATGCCAGGGGCGAAATTTTCATTTTCATGCATGAACATCTCATTTTCATGCATGGAATGTTTATGCCACGATTCTTTCATGCATGAAACCTTTCGTACGAGATTAACGACCACAATGCCCGGGTTGACATGCTTGCAACCAAATAAACTCAAGGAATACATTTAAAGCAGAAATGCTTATCCGTAGTCAGCTTACCTACATCAGCTAATTTACGAGGTCATGCCTTATTTCAGAGTCATGGTAAAGGGTTTTGCTGAAACTCAAAGCAAGGTTTGATATTCTACTTGGGCTAAGGTTCCCAATTGCAACCTTTGCTTTTAAGGCATCTATGCATTTATGAAATCTATCAACTGTTTGATACCAACTTGTAGGATATATTGGATAAGCAATTACCTTCCAAAATATGTTTTGTGAAAATTCGTTCATTCTGGCCTGCTAGAAACTGGATCACACAGATTCAAATTTAATGAGATTCCTTACATAGGATAAGAAAGAATAACATGGTATTAAATGTCGATCGTACGTTCCTAATCAAAGTTGCACCTAACCAGTGTTATTCCATTGGTTATTTCCGTGTCTTTTGCAAAGTCTAGAATCTAGAAGTTTCTAGTTTAATGTATATTAGTTACTACAGTGTATATACTTTTTACTTGTTTATCCTTTTCTTTTACACTGTATGCTGAACGTGTGCTGTCAATCTAACCAATTCTGCTGTATGTACTCATGTATATGCATATTACGTATGTTACATAAATATACAAACACCGCAGTACCACCCATGCAAAATACAATGACATATACATGTATTGGAATACACTATAGTACGAAACCTTTCTTTACAAAACAGTACAACGTAATACGATGCAATGCAATGCAATTCACTACAATAGAAGACAATGTGATACCATACAGTCAACAGTGCAATACAAACCAATCCAATCCAATCCAACAGAAACAGTACTATACATAGTACTCGCTCGCGAAAATAAGTACACGCTAAAAACCGAAAAATCGGCTTTTCGCGAAAGTTTTGTAGCGCGATATATACCAATTCAGGAGAATGGTTCGGTTTGGGATCATGCATAAAGCAGGATATCCATCACTCCACTACACTGCACTATAAGTTACCTACCCACTCGTCATTATTTTCGGCGAACGCCTAGAGCAATAGACTCGTGATTAGGTGGCATCAACTCCTTACAAACATGCCCTTTCTAACGCATAAATTATTCATATCATTGTAGTGTAGCAAAGAGGAGCTGGAGTCCCAACAGGACAATGGTTTAGTGAAGGGCCACGCCTACAGCATCACAGCTATCAAGGACGCCAAGCTAGGCTCTGGACTGGTTGCATTCTTCAAGTGTGAAAGAGCTAAACTGGTCAGGCTGCGGAACCCCTGGGGACAGAAGGAATGGACGGGTGCGTGGAGTGACGGATCGGAGGAGTGGAAGGCTGTCAATGATGGAGAGAAAGAAGAAATGGGTCTCACGGTTGAAAATAATGGCGAATTTTGGTGAGCATAAATATCCCTGATATTGGAAGCATTTCACATTACTTAAAAAGGCTAGAAATAGCAAGAATGAATTCACGTCACACACACACGCACACACACACACACACACACACACACACACACACACATATATATATATATATATATATATATATATATATATATATATATATATATATATATATATATATATATATATATATATAAACACACACACACACACATATATATATATGATGATAGATTCGTTATCCTTCTTGTGAAATTGGTGTACGCCAAGATGTCTGCGTTCAGCCAGCCAATATCGCACTTGGCTTGATGGCCACGTTTGATATCAGTTGACTTCTCGCAGACATCTTGCCGTACACAAATTTCGCAACAAGAATAACTGATATCCTCACCAGCTGCACTCTATGACTATGTATCTTTCTCGCGCATATCTCACATTCCAGGATGTCGTGGGAGGATTTCATGAAGAATTTCACCAGCCTGGACGCGTGTCACATTGTCAATACGTCCGTCTTTTCCTTGGAGAAGACCTGGAAGGAGTGCCAAATCGTGGGCGCCTGGAGCAAGCCTGACAGGGCAGGAGGCTGCAAAAACCACACCTCATTCCTGAACAATCCGCAGGTATGGAAAAACATATGATGCCTAAATTCGGAAACGAGTAGTTTGTACCATTTGGGTAGGAAATGTTTTTTTTGTTAACCAAATGATCCAAGTAACTTCTTTTGATCTATAGGCTCTGCTCTTACTCCCCCTCTTTTTCTTCTTTCACCTAGAATTAATAAGCTTTGTAATGTTCTTCAACAGTGACAAAGGACTACATTTTGGTAATACTTTATGGCACTAAATGCCAGTAAATGGCATTTGGGTGCCAATGTGACTTTAAACCCTCATTTGTTCATAATCATATGTGTGTGCGTGTGTTGTAGTGTTTGTATGTAATCTTCATCTAGTGCTTGCTCAGTATAAAGGTGAAGGAGATGGCGAATCATATGAGGTTCGATCATAATTTGCAGCACAATCATTGCATCGTCTCGTCTTCTCTTGTAGTACCTGTTTGACATAGAAGATGATGAGGATGAGCTGATGGTATCTCTGCAACAGGAGGATAAGCGTGAAGGAAAAGATAAAGGAGTGACAAACTTTGCGATAGGCTTCTATATAATAAAGGTAAGTTGCTACTCTCAATTCTCACTGTCGACCACAGACTAGTGGCACGCCAACTAAGTGGAAATAGAAGAAATGGAATGTTTTTTCCATGAATAACATTGTCTGTATTACTAGTACTACCAGTATTCTTTTACTACTACTACTACTACTACTACTACTACTGCTGCTGCTGCTGCTGCTGTTGCTGCTGATGATGATGATGCTGCTCTTAATACTACTGCTACTGCTACTACTACTACTACTACTACTACTACTACTAACATTATCAGTACTATCAATAATAATGGTATAACATTACAACTATCATTGCACTGTCCTTGATATTCGTTTGATTTACTTGTCCCTTCGATATCCCTTATACTCTCGACAGACGAGCGTATTGTAGTAATGGTTTCCTTGTTTATCCTCATTCATTAATAGACTGATATCAACAGGAAGTACCGCATTCACGATGTTCTCGAGGAAATCCCGCTCGACTCTTCCTTCGTCAACTCTCGCGATATCTTCAGCCGAGTCAAACTAAAAAAAGGTCGATACTGCTTGGTGCCTACAACATTCGATCCTGGATTAGAAGGATCATTCATGCTCAGGGTCTATGCTTCTAAGGATCCAGAACTTAGGTAAGGGTGTAACATCATTAAGGAAAAGGTAAGATTGACTTTGACACCATTTTCAATATCACCATTATTATCATCATCACATTGAACAAAAAATCGGATTGACTCGTTGCAAGCTGAAGTTGTGAACAGCCCAACTACCCATGAAAATTGGGGCGAAAAAATCATGCCACGATTTGTTAATGCATGAAACTGTTTGTACGAGTATAGGCAACAATGCATATAGCCGTCTAGAACTTTATAATGATCAAACCATAGATCAAAATATCAACTGAGGTTCCGTGAATTATTAACAATAGTTAGTAGTTAAAGGTGAGACAGAATTCTGTAAGGAAACTACATGGTTTTCCAGTCATCATGGAGCATATTCAATGCATTCCCTCAATGGATATTCGGTTGAATATAGTAAGTTTGTTAAAAAGACATGTACATACATTCCAGAATTGTGGAAAAGGACGCCCCTGACCCACCAGGATGCTGCGGTGCAAAGGTCAAGGCCGTGACCTCTGTTTGGGTCATGAATGCACAGGGATTGGAGAAGCAGGACATATCAGGAGGTAACGCAATCTAAAATAATCCGATCGTGTATACATGCGTATCTCTTAACCCTTCTAGCTGATACTGAGGTTACTTTTGTCCAATGCACACGAATGCAATATATTATGAAAATCTTCTTAACCAAGTCGTGGGTATTCATAGGAATGCTTTCACCGAATACTCTCGGATCAGTACCCATGTGCCAGGATTTCACTTTTTCAGGGGTTTGGCATCATTTTGTAGTAGCCAAATTAGCAGAATAAGGGTTTCAATAATGGCACTGAATCGCAATAGTGATTTATATTATAACGAATAGACACTCATGCATGCAACTGAGACCATAGGCGCAGACAAATCAACAACAACGAGAAAACCTTAGACAAATAAGAACAAGTGGATATGAAACCAGCTGGCCAACAGACTGGCTGCGGCGAATAGTCCATACGTCGCGTTCTGCGAATGTTGGCGTGGATTTTTTTCTGTAATTTAAACAATATGAGAGCCCTCATTGAACTTTATCTCCTAGTGACGTCACACTTCGGCCAGATTCGAGACCCCTGGCCAGGCCATCACTATAGCGCATGTATTGATTGGTCTCTCGCTACATATTATTAATCTGAGAGAAAACATAGGAACCGCCAACACTCACCATTACCACGCCATCACTCCCCCCCCCCCCCCATCATGATTATTTAGGCTGCTGTCGATATTGTTATAGGTGCGGACCCCTTTTGCATAATCAAGTGCGAAGATGAAGAGGTGCGCTTGCCAACTATAAAAGATACTCTCAACCCAGAATGGAAGCAACGTGCCGTGTTCTATAGGAGGAAACCTACCAGTGATATTTATGTAGAGGTAAGATATGAAAAACAGATCTGTATGCAAATAAGTATGCAAATCAGTATCTCCTTAAACAAATAGGATAATTGCTTATGTAGATCACAGCAAAACATATGGCAAACATAAACATGGATCTACAAAGTAAATTTAGTAGTTTCTTATCATTTTCATTAAAGTCGTAATTCAATCAATTGGTGAGATGTGCATCTTTGGAATTATGCATATACAGGCATATGCGAAAGTGATATTTAGTCGTTTGGTTGTAAAGTGACGCTTTGACGATAGATCCCTGCACTTATAGGTATACTGAATGATATTGCCAAGTTGAGTACAGTTTATTAAAATGCATTCATACATATTCAC
>OZ012698.1:19567951-19572951 GCA_963942565.1 Maea johnstoni | reverse complement strand
TTTTGGGCTTGATCGACCAATTTAACAAGTCGTCTAGCTTTATAAACTGGATAGCAAAAATTCTGGAAAAGATCCCTGGCATTGGCGACATGGCGAGATTATTGGCCTATCTAGGTAACATGTTGTAAGTATGAAAATCTTTTGAATCATATCACTTGGAAAAGTAATCCACGCCATGAGAATATGAGACGTATGCTGTTCAAGAAGTGTTGGTATGTTTTCATACCTATATCTAGTGTATATGCTAAGAAACATATTGGCAAAATCATCAATCTTATGTCAATTAGTACGGCGGTATCAAAGGGTGTAAATAGTTGTGTACATGTTGAGTCAATGCAAACATCTGGAATTACTGCTTAGGATAGTTTTCAATATATTTGTAAATTAAAGTTGTACTAAATTCTAATTTTGCTATAAAAATCTGCATTTCCAGTTCCCATGCTCTGGCTGCGTTCATGATCCCGCCTGATTTCGATGACAGCTATCTGAACCTAGGCCTAGGAGCTCTACTCAATCAGTACAAGGCCGACCTCCCCCAGGCCTACCAACAATGGCGCCGTAGCAACAAGATGCCGACAGAGGCCATAGATGCCATGAAGCGGTACGCCTACCGACCATTCTCCACAGACGTCAATAAGAACACTATTGATACTAGGAGTTATTTCCCGCTACGTGGCTTCCTGGAGAAGGCTAAGGCGGAGGGTAGAGATGTGGCCCTCGTTCCCACATGGGTAGGTATGACAAGAAGTGGGTTCTTACAGTGCCGATATTTAATTCATGCTCTAAATGCCCAGACATGAATCACGACCGGACGCCCGCTTGCCACCCCTTTTCCTGGGCATGGGTACATGGAAGACCTCACAACTTAACAATTCATCCATGGGTGTTTGAATGACCAGGCACTGGCAGACGTCTGGTCGACTGGTGCAGGAATGACATGGCTGTATTGTACATCTTACATATTACTTATTCCTAATTCATATAGCTCAATAGCTAACTATAATATTTAGTCTCACTGTTGACTTGCTATAAGTTATTATTTTTCTTTATCTTTTCTCAAAGCCTACGTTAAGATCTTCCCTTCATTCAGAAGAAATCCCCTACTCAGACATTTCCGACCTGCCCCAGACTACAGCACTATACTAGCATTGGAGGGTAGACATATCACAGAAGCATTAACACAAACACTAACAGAAAGGCCCCTAGTTAGCACTACCGATGAACCCACATTTACACCATTTGATCACACTAAAGCTAACAGTAATTCTTACAGATGACATGGGGTCACCCACGAACTTCGTCCTACCCGGTATGTTACATTTAAGGTGATGAGTACCATTGAGACCTAGTCCCTAAGGTTAATGATATCCCTAAGGTTACTCTGAGACCTACCAGTGACCGCCAACTCTGTGAGAAATGAGATTATGTCATTTGAGTTGAAAGGCGTAAATATGGAAACACAATAGAATATGGTTTACAAAGGGCGGTTGAATTTGATATTCTCTACCTGATAACACTCGAGAATCTAGGGATACACCGTCTTACATAATTATGCTGCTGCGAGGTATGTACATAAGTAGGTCAGCTTTCGAATATTACGGAGCACAATACTTTGAAATAACATGAGCAAAAAGTGATGAGCAAAGACAAACATGATAAGTTGGAAAGAAAAGTATGGAATTTCTGAAGAACCTCAGAAGAAATTTTGGGAGAAATTCTCAGGGTCATGGTGCATAAGCACATATTTTGTATTTAACTTGTAAATCATATTTCATTTGTAAATCATCAAATATTTCAAATATTTCGTAAATTATCTCCTTATCATTCACACTATTGTTCGCCAGTGGTGAATGTTAAGAGAGGGGTTGAAGTGTTTGACACTCCAAAGAAAAAGGTTACATTTCTGCATATTCATATGCATCGCATACTTTTCTTTTATTCATCTTAAAACCTCTGTTAAAACGGACCCTACAGAAGCATCCCCTGCACAAAGATTTTGGATCCACCCCTATCTACAGATGTCAGTAATTAAGACACTATTGTATAAAAAAACACTGAAAAATTATAATTATTTTAATTTTCTCTAGATCCAGAATATTGATGAAGTACGGACGATGTATTACAAGGGAGTGGCCATGCCTTTCAATGTGAACAATATCGATCTGACCATCGCTGCTAACGCCCTCTATGGGCTCAGCGCCGCACTACTCCAGGATATCCGGGATGGGCGGCGGCCGGATGCTATCAGGGAGAGCTGGTTTGATCCTGATGTACAGGTTAGACAATGATATGCAAAGATTATGCTGTTTCTATCTTATCATTATTCATATAAGACTTTTTAAACAAAAATCTATAGCTATGAAACAACATATTTTCAAATACTGCAGAATAGGAAATTAATCCAAGTGCAAATTAACCCAATTTGTGATTTTGGATTTCTCCGAGACTTTCTATTCCGAAAAGGTTAAAGGTTAATATTTTAATTACAGAAATAATACTGTAAATGTAAGGTTCAATATTTCTGTCTTTCATTATATCGAACTGAACCCACTCGGAAATGTTCGGCAGAATAAACCACTCGGATTAATTTCTTTTCGACACTATCGTGTCTTTTCGAAAATATTCTTGTTTAAAACTGTAATGCTCAAAGTTCCTTTTGATAAGTGTCGTCTATGTATTATGATACTTCTGATAATGACGTATTTTACTGTATTGTATGTTTATTGAGTGTACTTCGATGTTCAAAGACGTGATTGCGAGCAAAGGGATAGGTTGATAGAAGTGATAGGTTTCAGTGGTTCAACGGATAATTCCTCTTTCAATTTCAATTCAATTTTTTTTCAAGTATGCATTTTCTGAAAAAAGATATACTGTCGGAGTAGCTAAGCATATTGGTGAGATTTCAACAGGAATTGGCTAAATAGGTAAATTCATATGGCTGTGAATTTACTCTATACCACGGTTTAAGGTGAACTTTCCCAGACCAGCTTAGGAAAATCATTAATCGAATCTTTTAATTACCTTTGCTCCAAACAAAAGGCATCTCCGACTATTCTGTAATTTAGTTTCAAACCCATGAAAAAGAGGGCGCTGTGTGCACTAAATGCATAACCAGTTTAAAGGAATTTTCTTACATGATAGTAGCCCTGTTGGTTTAGGTCAATTGAATTACACCAATAGGTTCTTACCATTATTAAAGGAAACAAGCATAATAGATGGTTCTGTGTATCTAAAATTGATTTAAACCCACATCGCATTGTCTTCACCAGAAAATATACGCCAACACCACAAGTCTGTTGCAATGGATGCTTGCCAATAACTTCACTGGACGTCCAGATCTGACCATGACCTACTACCCCTCTCGCTACGACTTCTATTGGTTCCTCTCTCGGAGTCTCTTCCTCCTAGAGTCATACACAGCAACAACTGGTAATAACTTACCCTTTCCAGTGAGTGATGTTGCGGTGATGTTGACTTTTATACATAGATATCTTTCATTCTTTAATCAAAGGGGACTGTCTAGTATATGATTTAGATAACACATGGGTTTTGAAATAAAGATGAAAATTGAATCAGCCGTATTTACATATAGCAGATATGTTTTATCAGCTTTATTTTTTGTAATAATGTAAACAGCAATCGCATTTCTTTCAATTGTTTTCAAGCAATATAAACAATTACTCCTTTAGTGATTTTAGCCATTCACTTTATTTGGCATATGTAATGCATTTCTTGTATTCATTTCACATAGTCTGAGCTAATGCGTCGTGACTCGTGACCTATAAAGAGGTTGTTGATTTGCACTGTGAGACTAGCAGCTGATTGGTCCATTTCTTTGTTGTAGTGGACTATATTGGGTGCCTACCATTTCTCTTAACAATTATCAATATTAGGAGGCCGAAATAATCCTCTATAGTAATCCTTACAGTATTGTTAACACCACTTTTAGAAAAGGTATAACTAATAATATCAGGTGTCCCATTAAGACACAGCTAATTTCGGGTCGTATATCAGGGGAGGACTGCTGATAGCAGGAAACTGAATTGTACATGTTTGAAATACGCATGTTATCGTTCTTCACTGTGTATAGGTTATGGAAGATTCCCGCCAAAGTCTTATCGTCATGCTACGTCGGAACGTGACGTCATATCTTCTCAATGCCAGCCAATCAGTAGAAGAGGGCGTGTACTTTGATGATTTCCTTGGAGACGGGGATACAGACATATTTGGTAGGAAATCGGTAAGAGGCGATTGCTCAATGATATAAATGGAATTTCGTTCCTCCCATATCTTTCGTCAAATAAAATATAAACCGATATTTTCCGATTTTACTGCTTAAGAAAACTGCGGGAAAACCTCCGAGTATCCTTCATCAATTAGATGAATAGAAATTACGACCATTTTCAAGTGCAAATGTGATGTGGCATCTTTGAATAGTATTCATCCTTTAGAGTCGAAATGCTCCATACTCAACCAATTCTTGTGCTATTGCCATACGTGTGTACAACGCGAATGAAAATGTTATAAGCACACATAGTCATTGTCCTGTAAATCGTTTGGAATGCTTTCTGAGCATGTATGAATGTTTACGTATGACAGCTTGAAATCAGATATTCTAATACTCAGGCGAGTCGATTTCGTATCTCTCTCTCTCTCTCTCTCTCTCTCTCTCTCTCTCTCTCTCTCTCTCTCTCTCTCTCTCTCTCTCTCTCTCTCTCTCTCTCTCTCTCTATATATATATATATATATATATATATATATATATATATATATATATATATATATATATATATATATATATATATATATATATATACAAACACAAATGGTAATTGGGAGTAAACAGTAGATTGAGGTAGATAAATCACGTAACACTTCTCACTTAATTACTTTCACATGTAGGTGTTAGGTGAGGATCGTATATTCAGTACATCCATGGCCATTAACACCTTAATCGCCAGCTGGACATCTCAGCAACAAGATGGAAAATCGAAACTGGT
>OZ012698.1:19533517-19567751 GCA_963942565.1 Maea johnstoni | reverse complement strand
TATATATATATATATATATATATACATATATATAATTATCATTTGCTGTAAATTCACATTTACAAATACATCCACAAATGATAGTCAAAATTATCATTGCCCCATAGGTGAGAGGTCATTCAAAATGACTCAAACTATCTAGATGGACTGCAGGCTATATCTAAAATACACGTTCTGGGATTGTACTTTTAAAAAAATTGAAATTGCACAAGTGTGATATGAAATCTATATCTTAGAAAAGAACAGCTTTCGAGCCGGGGCTCTTGATAAAGGAGGAATGTATTATGTACTGCACAAAACTACTGAATGAAACCAAATTCGATAAAACTGTGAATAAGGCATATACATTTCTCTATTTGTCTGTGTGCTTTTCTAGGTACTCCAAAACAAGTAATGGATACTCTCCATAAAGCTGTCAGTTGGTTAAATGCGAATGTATTGAGCGGGCGCTATTCAGCAAGCAATGCCTTCTTCTCAGGATCCATGAAAGGATTCAGGTAGGGCTAATGCGAACTCAGCTTATTCATATTCGGACACACAAAGCCCTAGGTTTGTGAGATCGTTCCTTATCTTTCCCATTTTAAACCAACATTATTTTTTGGGGGGAGTGTTTTGAGCTGATATTGCGCTTACATAACCCTAACTCAAAGGCTAACCCCAATGAGACAGAAAACAAGAAAGATATTTGTAAAAGCATTGTGAGATCGATCTCACAACGCAACGACGCTTCAGTGAACACTATCATTTTAGTTTTGTAGGTGATCTCATAACTCATAAATACGTATACACACACAATCACACACACACACACACACACACTCATTGATTCACCTATGCTCATTCCTCTTTTCGTTTTGGGTTGGATGGCGTCACCTTCCAACAATTTAGATGTATTTTGTACGCCATTCTTCCATAATAAGTTCTTTCTATAACATTCTTATTTGCCTATATGAAAAATATTTTCCATGCTGTTTTAGAATTTTACTAAATCTATTGCTATCCATAAGTACTAATCTTTAGCATTTTTTCATTTTCAGACTAATCCATATGAGTATCCTGGTAACTTTCTGCAGTATCTGAATGGCACAAAGATCCCCCCTAACGCCACCCACATCGGTGGTTCTCCATTGGTGTATGGCATGTCTGGATTGATGGATAAATCTCAGTACGAGGCTCTGATGGAGAAACTAAGAACTCCTCGGCAGTTTCATGGTTACAATTCCGGGAAAAGTACCGATGTGTTCCCTTTCTGGTCATCTGTTCCTTTTACATATTCAGCGGCCATGTTGGCACTTTCCCAATTCCTGAACATAATGATGCCTTAGACGAGAACAATTTAAAAGACTTCTTCGAATATAAGACATGCTCAAATACATAGATAAGAATAGATTAAAATACTTCTTTGAATATAAAACATGCTCAAATACGTAAGCAAGAATAGATTGGAAGATTTCCTTGAATATAAGACATGCTCAAATATATAGACGAGAATATATTAAAAGACTTCTTTGAATATAAGACATGCTCAAATACATAGGCGATACTAGATTAAAAGACTTCTTTGAATATAAGACATGCTCAAATACATAGGCGAGACTAGATTAAAAGACTTCTTTGAATATAAGACATGCTCAAATACATAGGCGAGACTAGATTAAAAGACTTCTTTGAATATAAGACATGCTCAAATACATAGGCGAGACTAGATTAAAAGACTTCTTTGAATATAAGACAAGCTCAAATACACTGCAAAATGAACGTATTATCGTAGCCCTATACAAATGAATTAGTGGGTCCAATGTCATCATCTAGTCGGCTGTAGCAGTTAAATGAACAGACACACCACTCCCTGAAAGCGGACTATGATGAAGGTATTCTTGATGGAAGCACCATTTGAACTACCGCTGGATGAGAACTATTAATTAGACTCCAACCAACAACTCTCCTCCAGAGTTCTGCTTGGTTTTCTATTGTGATTGTCAAAAGAAATACAGTCCCGCAGGGCAATTTCAAGAGGAATTCCTAGCTGTAAGATATTAAACCAACAGAACGTTTCATCATTTCATCGAATAGTATCGATTAAGAACATTCGATAAACGACTATGTAGGTGATGATTCTCGAAGATATAATGCTTTTTATTTGGTAAACAAAACTTGACCTGGTCCCATTATTCACTAGGTCATTGATCCAAGTTCTGCAATAATCAAGATAGCAAGACACTCGCTACTAAAATCAAGAAGATCGAAGAAAATAATTCGAGTTTGATCAGAGGGACTCCCTTGGCTCATGATTGTATGCCAGTGAGCCGTTGTTGTGCTTGGCTTATTTTTTTGACATGTTATCCATGAGTGTTTGAACAACCAGGCACTGGCAGACGTCCGGTCGACTGGTTCAGTAATAAAATAGCTGTACATGTAACGGGTATCCAGGGCTGGCAAAATACTCAGCATGAAGGTTTAGTGCGTTTGGAAATCGTGTTCGGTTCGTAATTCCATAAATCCCCCAGACCAAAGTGGAATTGCTAACAAACGGTATTTACAAAAAGTTTCATGCATGAAAAAATCGTGGCTTTAAAATTTCATGCATGCATATTTTCATGCAATAAACTAAAATTTTCATTTTGATTTTTTTATGGGAAGTTGCGCTGCACATAAGTTAATGCATTGAATTTTCACCCGTGAAAATCTTTGGGCAAACTATTGATTTTCATGCATAAAAAAATATTTCATGCATGGAAATTTCATATTTCATGCATGGAAATTTCATATTCATTCATGGAAATTTCATATTCATGCATGGAGATTTCATATTCATGCATGGAGATTTCATACGGGGTCACTGCGTTAATTGGTCACCAGCCTACTCGTCAACAATCTGGAAGATTTCATGCCGCCAATTTGATTTCTTGTTGTGCAGAGCAAGTTAACCTGACTCTATGTCCATTAAGCCAGTAGGACGGTCCCCCTGGCGATCATGTAGTAATCACGCGGGTTCGTGATGCCACGAAACCCGGAGACCAGAGTGCCTGATTGCTTCACTTGGAAGTCAAACGTCTTTTCCGGCAAGACGCGGTAGTTCAGCCATCTGCATGAGACAACTACCCATCGCGGGCCCGGCAATCATCCCCGGCGGGCGGCAGGTTCTCCGTGCCGCAGTTAGTCGTCAATGGGAGCTGATTAAAGGCGCTGGGATGTCAGGCAGCTAATTAGGGAGAGGCGTTTAGCATAATCATTTTGCCCCAATGGCCAAGCCGTCTAGACTGCTGAACCCTTCCAATGCTGAGGCTACTTTTGTTCGAAAGACAAGGACACAACGATTTTTGAAAATCTTCTAAACTCTGTCATACTGATATTCATTGGATAGCTCTCACTTAGAACTCTCAGATGAGTACCCATATGCCAGCAGCATAAGGGTTAATTGTGTCTAGCTACTGCATACAATTAAGGTTTCAGATTGATTTAGGGATACCTACGTATATCGTAGATTAACTTACACTTGTGATCTGCAGAAATACCCTTCTCGTCTTATAGTGTGACAAATATATTTACAAAATGATAACGTATTGGAATGGTTATAGAGCAACAAGTTTATTTCTGTCACTTATCAAATATTACTTTAGGCATCCGAGAAGGATGCACTGAACATTTGGTCACATTTTGTCTGACACTTCCTCAATATTAATTACTGGCGATCCACTCTTTAGTCATACGTGGATAAGAAGGGAAAATAACCTGGTCCCCTATGTGCTATGATGCAAGATACCTTTAGTGCAAAACAGCAAAAACATAGCTTCAAAACAGTTTGAACTTAAATTCTTTGGCTCATTAAGTGCAGTCACTTGCATCAAAATATAACATCTTCCCTTCTAGATGGGCAAATGCACAGTTGGGTTTTGGAGGTAAGATTATCGACCCTTTACTGTCATATTAAGTCTAAAACCAGACTCAAATGGCAGCGGCAAGATTGTCAGACTGTGTTCTGGGAGGCATGGGGTCCAGAGTTCAATCCCATGCCGGGACGAGTATGGGTTCGATTCCTCTGCAAACTGGGGCAACCACGGTAAACCTTCATTTCTTGCTCTTTATTGTCTATCCCCCAATCATACGGAGAGATAAGTTAGAAGAGCTTACCATGACTTAGCTTACCAAAAAAGATAATATCATGGCATAAAAGTTATACATTTGTTGTCGCATTTCATATCGTCGTTCATGCTTTCTGTATCGTCGTAATATACAAAAAAGCTCTCCTTCTTATATGTCTGAGCCACCCCTAAAAAAGTGGTGGCGAGCGCTTGATAAAAAAGTCTAAGCGATAGCTAATCTCACTGTATGGGGAAACAGCAGTACCCGAGGAACAAGTCACTGGCAACCTTTCCCCTTGCCTCGCGCAGTACTCGATGCCTGGTGCCTTTGTTAGTTGAAAGAGACAGTTTCAGCAGTCAGTGGGACGCTCAGAACCACTAAGCTATCAAGGCATCGTCCATACACATGTACCTCATATGTTGCCTCGGTGATTCAATTATGTGAAGGAACACGGCATCAATTAGGACCTCTCTCCGCAGTAGTTCCAGCTATAACATGCCTCTTCTCGTTGTCTGTGATATAAGCTAGGCGCGATTAAGAGGAGTTAGCATGCAACTGCTCCGCGAAGCATCTCCAATACATCTTCCGGGTGATATACACACGCGCGGAAACTATCGGGCGTCATGACGTAAATCTCGCGAATAATGATGTAAATCTCGCACGCGTTGATTTAAATCTCGCGATGGTGGCTTTGGTAGCGCAGGTTAAACTCACAGAATTACGACTGGCTCGATGCTGCACCCCGCAAGGAAGTATTATGTTCCGGTTGCTATTAAAAACAAATAGGCGAATGGAAGAGAAATATTTTTACACCCCTTTCTAAATATCAAACCATTAATTTCCCAGAACCTATTTGTATCTTGAGTTGATAACAATAATAATAATAATAATGATAATAATGATAATAATAATGATAATACAACTACTACTACTACTACTACTGCTACTATATACTACTACTACTACTACTACTACTACTACTACTACTACTACTACTACTACTACTAATAATAATGATTGATACTTGATAAAACGCTCTTCCCACATGTAATGTTCAAAAGCGCTTTATAAACAATAGTCAGGAATAAATGTTTATAGTCTATATATATAGTCAAAAGTCAAAAAAATGTTTTTTAGCTGTGCACTATTACACCAATGTGTGTTAATACTAGGAATCTAGTTGTTGCCCGCATCTGTGGGATATTCATAATCAGAACTTTTGTCTTATCTACGTTCAGCTTGAGTTTATTTTGAAAAATCCAAATGTAGATGTCAGTGAGGCAGTTTTTCAGTTTTGCTACCCCTAGGTCAACTGCACGCTGATTGACAGTTTTGATATAGATGTAGAGTTTGTGTATCATTCGTTTAAGCATGGAGTTCTAGAACATCCTTTCTCATGAGTATTCCTAAGGGGGCTGTTTACAACCTTTAAGACTTGGATACTTTCAAATTCATTTCACAATGAAATAAAGTATATCATAAAGTACATTATGATATATTCCTAGGCCAGGTCCGTCTATCATAGAAACAGAAGCAATCTTCTTAGCCGTCTGCGTCAGTTAGAAAGTCTGTGAGTAGCAGCTGAGAACGTGATGACGTAGAACGAGCAATAAGCAGTCTACCAACCTGTGTCAATTAAAGGCAATCTCGCGAGATCACGCAATAACCCACAGGAATCTATTTGAGCGCCCCCTGGGGAGAGTGGGAATCACTAAGAAGCGTCGCATCAGGTGCCATTCGCAATCATTCATAGCAAAGAGCTGGATGCTGTCTTGGTAGACATATTGATCTCTGTGAGTACGCTGTCTCTGGGCGATAGTTATACGCTAATGGACACATGGTGCTCAGGTCTATCACAATGTATAACGTGTAATACGTCATTACAGTATCACTCGTACGCGCTCATCTTAGATTAAACCAAGACCCACGTTCCTTGACTTTTCCTCCACAACTGATCCATATTACAGAGTTGCGCCTTTCCTGGATATATCCTTTCTTCCCTATCACAAAGAAGGACAAAATGGATATGGTATATAGTGCTACTATATATAGTATCAAATACATGCTGGCTAGGTAACATCATTTATAGCATGATACTATTAGTTATCAACTGTTTTGGAGTGTGATACAACTTATATCTCGCAATCAGAGGGCTGTATCACCCGAGGCGCAGCCGAGGGTGATACAGCCCTCTGATTGCGAGATATAAGTTGTATCATACTCCAAAACAGTTGATAACGAATTTATCTCATGATTGCCTCCTCGACCTCTGCATAGGTAATAAAAATGAACATACATACATACATACAAATACTGGGAGGTTAATATAGTATTCTGAGAGGTTAATACAACTTCGTATCATATGCCAATTGACCAATCAAAAGCCTAGAATTTTGCCAATCATGAGATAAGTAACTTTATCATCAGCTCCACTGTGATACTCGAAGCTGATTGGTCAATTGCTGTTGGGTACTGGATTGTATTTCATTGCTTTTCATTAAATGTCAATGCTAGGATCCGGATAAGTGTTTTATCCTCACTCTCAGTGTTTTATCCCACTTCGCCATGGCAACTATGGGTTTGACCTCAAGTTTACAGGTCACAGCCTCGTTTTGAACCCTTGACGACGAAAAAGAAAATGGCGGACAATCCTCTTCACACCGCCGCCTGACTCGATTCTTTTGCCGTTTAAAACACTATTTGCGCATGTTAGTCTGCCAACATGGTGTATACATGGAAATAAAGATGGCAGAAAGTAATTAAGATGGATTTAGGTTGGTATGTTGTTCATACATAAGAGATATAATTTCCGTTTGGTCGGAGTCAGGTCTGACGAAAATCTCCGTTGCTACATAGCCTGTCGGACTCGAGTCTGGCAACCGCTTTTTTAATTTTCTTTGTGATCAATCGCTCGAATTTGCCATCCAAACTTGGCAAATCCCTTTGGAGCACTAAGTTGTGTATAGATGAACGTACGTTTTGTCTCCACTCTGCATAATGTTAATTTTACCCATTAGGTCCCATTGTGAAATTTACCCATTGCCAACAATACTGTACACGTATGTTGGGAGGCTTGGGGGGGGGGGGGGGGGGGGGGGAGCTGATGATAAATTCGTTATCCTCCTTGTAAAAAAGGGATACGGCCTGGTATCTGCGTTTAGCCAGTCGTATCACACTCGGCCTCCGGCCTCGTGCGATACGGCTGGCTTCACGCAGATACCAGGCCGTATCCCTTTTTTACAAGGGGGATAACTAATAGTATTAAGCGTGTAATATGTGCAACACACGGTGACGTCTGCGATTTTCATTTGTTAGGATTCGAATTTGTATACAGCCGAATTTGCTTACTTCGCAACTTGGCCTTCTAAGGACTCACCTAATTTGGGTTTTCGCCTACCTTGGATAAACGTCTACCGATTCACTCTTTATCCTTCACACTTAAGTGCTAAGTATCATTGGATTTGCTTAGTTTGTTGCAATGTTATGCAATATCTAGATGATGATGGTAGTTCTCCGTTTTTATCACATATTCAACTAAAAGAAAAGTTATAAGAATGTGGCAAAAGTTACAAAAATGAAAGGCCTTTTCTACGTATTATGTTTTCCTCCAGATTTGGCGGTTTACAAAACAGGTATGAACGTAAACATGATGTTGACATTTGATTTATTTATTTCTATATTCCTGCTTGTTATGGTGCTGTTTTGATAATATGCCCCTGCCCTGCTTTATGCAAAGTATACAGTACCTCAAAGGCCTTTTGGTGCAGATTTAGTGCCACAAATGTATTTTCCCCGTAGGGTGTAAAGATTGAGGTGTAAAAATGAACAAAAAACCATGCATTGTGTTTTCAAATAGAGCTCATACCAACAATCATAAACCGGGTACCATCAAACCTATAAGTAGGAAGAAAGGATCCTTACGCAGGGAAAGATATTTTCCCCCTAAATCTTTGCTCGGTTCAAATGTTCTGTCCATTTCATTCAGAATTTCAGTCAAAATGAAGTTAAAGCAATTATTATCATCCAAGTTATAGATTACATAACTTTAAATCAGAAAGAGCATTAAAAAGCTCTGATATCCTTCCATCCGTAACACACGAAGCTATTCAGGTATTTATGCTTCTCTTTTGAATCAATCCCCTTTTAAAGAGTTAAAAGAAAAGCTCAAAATATTTTGTTTAATATAACTTCATCATTTAAGATAAACTTGGGTAAGAAATTCAATAAAAAAAGAAAAATATTTTGTTTGATATAACTACTTTATTTAAGATAAACTTGGCTATGAAATCTAATCAGAAAGTAAAATGTTTTGTTTAATATAACTACATTTCCTTTTTCCAAGAATATTGAATAAGTGGCGATAAGCGGAATTCCTCATTTCTTACCGAGAGGAACATTGTCTTTAAAGCCAATCTTAGTTTCTGCACAAATCAGACATGACTGCGTTATTCACTTGGCTGGGTTTGCATCGTTTACAAACTTAATTAACTGTCTCGTAGCTCTAAAAGCCAATAGATTTCCTGTTGAGAATATAGCCGTCTCTGTCACACTGGCCGACACGTGTAGACACACGCTACATCAATCATCACTGTTTTTCACGGGCAAGAGGAAGTGATTTAATATCTCTAATGCAATCTTCCATTTATCATCTAAAATCTTCAAGGAGACGTAGCCCAACGATAAGGAAATGTCCGAGAAAATGCATTTTTTCTTTTTAAGGTATTTACTCACAAGTAAGAGTTTATCATTATAAGAACGATTTTCTGCTACAATATGTAAGGGAATATCGATTTCCTTAGCATACAGTATATTTACTGATCACGTACATCAATATCTAGAAAGATTTCACCAAAACGTGTTTTTCTTATCAATAAGGATTTCATAACATGATAATTAACATTTCGCCGTTTTCTCATGAAAATGAAGTGGTCACAGTCTTTTCAGACATCACCAAAACAGTTGGGCTTCTTACGAACGGTACAGGTATGGAATCCCTCAAGCATAGATATACTTTGTTGGTGCAACATGATGAGCATTGCAGCATATATGGCAGCATTTGGGGAAACGTGTCCAGAAAGCAAGGAGCGTAGGTCGCCCCGCCTGGCTATGGACACAGGCACTGGCGGTGATTAGATGGCATTAGGGCCAAGGACAACACAACTCGGCAGTGCGGCTCAAACATTTAATAGTAAACGATACAAAGTATCCAACAATTGCAACAAAGTATCTTATCAGTAAACAGTAAGGAACAGTGTTTTATTGGTAAAGTAGTAACAGGAATACTCACTGGTACAGAGCAATCCCAGTGTGAAAAAGGGGGTAAGCCCCGCGTACCCTAACCGATACAATGTATCCAACTAGGTACAGTTAACCCTGAACTTAGTAAGTTAACTTTAACCGCGGCAAACAGTTAACTCGCGGCAAGGAGTTAGTTAAGGGGGGTTGGAGGTGAGGGCCAAGGCTACCTTAGTACGCGCGTCGAATTCTGAGTAATAAAGCTTGACTGCATCACTGGACCAACCGCCGTGGGACTTAATATCGGCAAGCGCGCAGCCTTGTGCGAAGGCAGCCGTGCAAGTCCCCCTTCTGAATGAATGAAAGGTAAAGGGTCCCCCCCTCTCCCCGAGTGCCCAAAGCAGCCTGCTGAGCCACTTCCGAGCCTGGCTTAAAGTGAGGGAGGGGGCCCCCCGCAACACCTGTGGGTTGGAGGAAGTAAACAGAGGAGACGAGAGGGGAAACCCCTCTCCCCTGCCCCGTAAGAAAGATGCGGCCCCCGCGGGGCATGCTGCCGAATCGGGCAAGGGTAAGAGTGGAATCCAATTGGCCTCTGGGGCCAGCTGAAGAGACTTGGACCACTTAAGGTTCAACCGAAACCCCGTCTCCTGTGGCTGCAGGTCAGCCAGGGTGGGCTGCCTGGTAGGGTCGAAAGCCACGGCCGACTCCGGGAGGAGGGAGGAGAGCCTGGCCATGGAAAAATAGCATACGGCCATGAGGGCCGAAATGACTCGAGCTTCCCCCCCCAGGGCCGCCGCCAGCGCGCAAAGCCTCTCCAGTAGGGGCAGACCCAGGGGGGCTGACCTGTTAGCAGGGTTCCTAAAAGTGAGAGGCAGTGCTCGCTTCCACCGCACTAGCACGGGGGCCTCGAAAGCCGAAACGTCGGCCTGTAAGTCTAGGTGCAACCGGTGCACAGAAGAAAGCGCATTAGTGACGGACTTAGGGGCGGTGAAAGATCGCAGTAAAAATTCTGCGAAACAGAGAAGGGTCTGCGGGGTCGCTGGGATATCCCTGAAAGAAAAATAGCTCGCAAACGCAAGATAAAGTAGCGCATGCGACTGGTGATTGCTCCGGGTTCCCGGACGAAATGCCTGTGTTGCCCTCTCCTTAGCCGACCGTCGTAGGTCGAGGCGATCTGGAAGAGAAAAAAGATGATTAGGGGTCAAATGTGAGACTGAAAGTGCCCTGGGGAACCCTAACCCTGTGTGCTCTCTGCAGAGCAGTGTCATTGTTCACTATATCTACATATTTCTGAGCTAAGTGCATGCGGGACAGGGCATCGGCCCTGCCCATGTCCTTGCCTGGGCAATGTACAGCCCAAAGTTCTATGTCTCTGCGTGCTGTCACGAAGAACAGCTCTCGTACACATGATTGGACGAACGGATCCCTCGAGCGACCGGACTGAATGGCCAGGCAGGCATTCATATTGTCGCACGATACCTTGACACGGCTGCCCGCCCACTGTTCCTGCCACACTTTCACGGCCACGACCACGTTGAGAAGTTCTAAGTGTTCGATCTGGTGCTGCCCCTGCAGCACAAAGTCCGGGAAGACCTCCGAGTAGTAGTGGTCACCCGTGGTGGCACCGCAGCCTGTAAGACAGGCGTCTAACTCCAAGTGTTCCTGACAGTCGACCGAGGACTTGTCAAGAATCCGTACACCGTTGTACTGCGGTAGCAGCCGCCGGAAGAACTCTAGGTCCCGTTTAAAGCCTAGAGACAGCGTGTCCCTCCCCCTATGCGGCATCTCCCTCAAATTGTTCAGCATCCGATTGGTGAAGACACGCACTGGGGGGGACACGCTGGCGACGAATTGTAGCAGCCCGAGGAGGCTCTGAACCTCCTTCCTGGTTGCCTTGATGCGATGCTCCCAGTCGCTGACGATGCCCATGACCTCTGCCATTTTGCCCTCGGGTATAGTCATGGTCATGGCTATCGTGTCGTACATGATGCCGAGCCATATCATGCAGGTGGAGGGCGCACATACCTTGTGGGGGGCCTCCCTGACCCCCAAGTCGTTCATGATACCCTGCAGGGTGTGTAGGGCCTGAGCAGCCCTGTCGCTGGATTTCTCTGCCCCCCCGAAGTCGTCCAGGTAGGCCCTGGACAGGAAGCCCCGCTTGCCATGGATGAAACAGATGGCCTGAGAGGTTCTCTGCATAAACATGGCCGATGTTTTAAGTCCAAACGGGGGGCAGACATCCATGTAGCAGTGGCCCCCGTGAGTGAAGCCCAACAGAGGCCAGTCCCAGGGGTCCACCCTCAACTGGCGGTACCCCCGGGCGAGATCCGATTTGTACAACTGGGCCCCGGGGCCCAGTTCGATGATCCTGTCTGCCATGTAGTCGGCAGTGGGCAGGATGATGGTGGCAGTGCCATCGATGTAAAAATCCGACGGAATACCGTCATTAACGGCCGCTCCGTGCGGCCAGGAGAGGTCCAGAATGACCCTCCTGTGCTCCGAGTCGCGTTTGTGTCGTGTCATGAGGGGTGACATGTGGAACCGGTCCACCGGAGGGCCCCCGAAAGGCCCCAACAGAGCACCGTGTGACCTCTCCACTGCGATGTAGTGTTCTATGTCTGCTGCGTACCCCTTCGCGGAGGGGTGACAGTCCGCGGTGGACTGCAACGGAGTGACCCGGTCGTGGTTAATCGGCCACCCGAATTCGAGGTAATCCGGGACGGCATGATCGGCGTAGTCCTCCAAGTATTTGTGCCAGGCGGGGATGCGAAGGCCGCTAGGGACACGCAATCGTGCCCCTGCGAAATTGTACTTGCCTGACCTGATGACGGCGTCGAAGATGACGCGAAACGATACAATGGCCCCGGGGCCTGGGACGACTCTCGGTTCAGAGAGTACGAGTTCAGAGACAATGTTGCGATGAGTCACTGGCCCCTCGGCGCACCTGCTGTCAACAACTCTCTCCCCATGACCGGGCAAAGTCGTCTGCCCGGCTGTGTCCCTAATGTCTTGCCGAGGGAGCTCTATTGCCCCCCCGGCCTCACGTTTTTTGAATCGTTGGCCTTGTGGTAGCAGCTGTTCTTGGCGTGCCTACACAACAGGGATTTCGTCCTGTGGCAATAGGCGCAGGCGTGCGTGAGCGGTGGATGGTCCCTGTCATGCTCGCATGCGGCCCTTTGGTACGCATCGCATGTCTTGGTGCCAGGGGGAGCAGCTTGTGGTGCCGGACGTGGCGTCTCTTTTGGCTTCTCCTTCTCTTTGGCTGGGAGAACTACCCTGGAATAGGCCGTACGGAGCTGTTGGATGCGTTCCACGTTTGCCCACTCGGTGACCCCCATCTCAACCTCTAGCCCTGCTATCTCGTAGAAGGAGAGCGCGCTGCCCCACGTAAAATCCATAGCATCTAGCATGAGGTTCTTAAGTATTAAAGTCATAGTACGGGAGTCCCATTTGCACTTAGGGGAATCTATCATAGATTTAAACCCAAACACAAACTCTTCGACGCGTAAGTCCCCGAAAGTGACCGGCTTTCTCCTGCCCCCCACGGCTCTGCGAACATACAAATGTGGCCAGTCTATGCTTTCTTCTACCGTTTCGGCGGCAGTTAAAACGGAACCGGATTTCTTACCGCGAGAGCGTGATGTCCTGACTGTGGCCGGTTCATTGTCGTCAGAGTCTTCCATGTGCAGGCGGGCCAGTCTGGCCATTGCCTGTCTCATAATCCGCGCGTCGTTTCTGATCATCTGTGGAGTAGCGATCGTTAAATCCGCAGCTGGTTGGCCGCCTACGGCCCCCTGGGCTTCGCTGACTGGATCTGTCGTTAGTTGGCTGCTAGGTTGCTCTACTAGAATGGCTTCCGGAGGGTTAGATGCTGCCTCCGGTGCCTGTTCTGACAGTTTTTGTTGTATGAGAAGTAAACCGGTATCGTTCTGCTGTACCCGTTTATCGATGTCGGAGATGGTGCTCTTGATATCCCTGAGCATTTCCATTAAATCCGAGTTTCCCCCGGCCGCTGGCTCGGGGTCTGTTTGGTCGCGCCGCCGGCAATGCTTCCCGGTCGGTGTATCATGCGATTCCCCGCATTTTTTGCAGTAGTAAACCCTCGGCATGCTGTTAGATTGTCCGAACGAAAACGCCAGGGAAAGCTGCGCGGGTCGACGAAGCGATGTCACACCGTAAGCGGCGTGTAATTAGGGTACTTGACTCGCTGATTGCCAAGCACAGATTGCGGGAAGCGAGTGGCGAATGCTGGCGGTGATTTCCCGCCACGTGCGCTGTGCGCTGATAGGCCGAGCCCGTCAGTGGGCCCCGCCCCGAGCAGTGCACCGCACTGTCGTGCGCTGGACTAGCCAATGAGCTGCCCTCTCGGCTAGAGTGACAGCTGCTGCGTGTGTCGCTGCGTGTGCCTGGTCCCCAATGCCCCAGAATGACGAGCCATTCTAAACAAATCATCATTGCACCTTGCCTTAAACCGCCTTGCATTTTGGGTTAGTTCTGCTTGCTACTGATCAGACAAAGCAAGTGGTCAATATACCTTGCCTTGCTATGGGGGTAAGCCCTACTAGGGACCAGAGAGGGCAAATGGTCATTGCACCGTGCCGTAAACCGCCTTGCTATGGGGGTATGCCCTACTAGGGACCAGAGAGGGCAAATGGTCATTGCACCGTGCCGTAAACCGCCTTGCTATTGGGGTAAGCCCTACTAGGGACCAGAGAGGGCAAATGGTCATTGCACTGTGCCGTAAACCGCCTTGCTATGGGGGTAAGCCCTACTAGGGACCAGAGAGGGCAAATGGTCATTGCACCGTGCCGTAAACCGCCTTGCTATGGGGGTAAGCCCTACTAGTAACCAGAGAGGGCAAATGGTCATTGCACCGTGCCGTAAACCGCCTTGCTATGGGGGTAAGCCCTACTAGTAACCAGAGAGGGCAAATGGTCATTGCGCCGTGCCGTAAACCGCCTTGCTATGGGGGTAAGCCCTGCTAGGGACCAGAGAGGGCAAATGGTCATTGCGCCGTGCCGTAAACCGCCTATGGGGGTAAGCCTTACTAGAGACCAGAGAGGGCAAATGGTCATTGCGCCGTGCCGTAAACCGCCTTGCTATGGGGGTAAGTCCTGCAAATGATCAGACAAAGCAAATGGTCAATGTACCTAGTCTAGAACCGCCTTGCTATGGGGGTAAGCCCTGCTAGTGAACAGACAGAGTGAGCGGTCAATGCACCTAGTCTAGAACCGCCTTGCTATGGGGGTAAGCCCTGCTAGTGATCAGACAGAGCAAGTGGTCAATGCACCTTGCCTTAAACCACCCTGCTATGGGGGTAAGCCCTGCTAGTGATCAGACAGAGTGAGTGATCATTGCATACTCCCTTAGACTGTTGGGGTAGGTTCTGGTAGTGATTAAACGCAGTGAGTTGTCATTGTACTATCAGACACTGCGAGTTGTCATTGTACCATGCCTTAGACCGCTCGGCTATGATTTCTGGCCCGGTAGTCATTTAAAAAAGTAGTGGTAGTTCTGCAATAGACTGCGCTGCAGACCCGTCTAGCGGCTGGTCATAAGCTGCACTTGGTAAATATATCGGCTGATTTGCACAATTAGATTATCCCCATCTGCGGTGAATCCCTCGGTGTCCCTCTGAGCCCCCAATGCAATCTGGTTTGGCGATGCTTTCTTCGCTTTCTGGTAGCACTTTAAATGCGGAAACGAATCTTAGGCTATTAGGCCTTGATCAAAAGTATGCCCATTGCCCCTGCACGGGCAACATGGGAGCCGTTCTGTATGTACATTTATGTATGTATGTTTGTATGTGTGTATGTACACACACACACACACACATATATATATATATATATATATATATATATATATATATATATATATATATATATATATATATATATATATATGTGTGTGTGTGTGTGTGTGTGTGCCAACATACATTATTACAAACTATCTAACACATAAGCGTTTTTACATCCTGCTCTGCCCACATTACATAAGATTAATTTCAATATTTACCTATTTTGCCTGCACTGCTTACTTCATCCCCTCGGACATTTTCCTTTCTCTCTTTAACCTAGGCTTATGTTGAACTCGTTATGAAGACATGTTCGCCTGGTAAGACGCCAATAACTAGCACTACTGAGGGCTGCATGCGAAGGCAATTATCTAATGATGCCCAACTACCATCTTAATCACGTGAGAGTAGATGAGATCACGCAATCGAGACGTAAGGGGACGATTATCTAACTCATCAACGATAAGCTTCAATAATCTGCTTTAGATATGTGAAATATCCCGTCTACCCGATAGACATAATACTTATTGTTAATAAGATACCCGTGTCGGTTATTCCATCTTCGTTTATGTTCATCTACTGTAAATGTTGACATGTTTGAAATTAGTTTGTATATGGAAGTATACAGTCAATAAAGATTCATTCATTCATTCATTCCATGAACGGTACTTTCCAATATTAGTGCCAAAGTCATGCACTAGCGCTTTTCTCGTTTTCTAGGACTATTTGTCTTAACATCGACACAGACCGCTGATGATTTATTCCATATCATGAGAAGGAGACAATTTCAACAAAATTGGCCCTGGCATGAACTCAACTCTTATTGATAAATCTTGCTCGCTGTTGGAGCAATGATTCAAAATCCTTTATTTTTGATTGCTTTAATTACGATTTTATTAAGCACTATTGTCATGACTATCATCATCATCCACATCATTACATTATAATAGTGCATAGTTTTCGAATGTATTGGACTTGTTCTGATACAGGAACATACACACTTCAGAGAGAATCTAAGAAATATCTGACAAATCCAGAAACTTGTCACATAAATTCATTCCACCTAGTGTTACTTTGAAAATAAGTTTCATTTAATTGTCTGGTCGAGGCTTGAAAAAATAATTTCCAAATCTGCCTGAATCGTTTAGTACTGGGAACCTCCTATATTGCATTCATATGATTCAAAGGTACACCATATTGGAGAAAGAGCCTTAACTATTATCAACAAGTAGGTTTCTTTCAAAAACTGATACATCTCCGATGCAAATTTCTAATCCATTTGAAAGTAGGTGGAAGCAAAGTGATCCTCACCGACTTTCTTGTGAATAGCAAATTTAAGTCTTCAAAATCCAACCAGTTCTATATTTAGAGCCATAAAGCTGTTAAATCTGATTTTTCTGGGTATTCTTCTGGGTTAGTAATTGAGTGGAATGTTCTCCCATGTTACACTTTAAGCTCTTGCTTTTGTATTTCCTTGGCCATTTTCTCACACTTAAAGCTTTGTTTCTTAGTACTTAAGTATGTAGTATTTTAGTATTTTGTACTGATACACTTGTTTTCATATTTGCTTATGGTAAAGGAATGCATGTGAAATGATCCACTATTTCCTTTTAACCATCATAAAAATAAATTGTATTTTCGATACCATTATTTAGTGGTCTTGTCACTTTTTAATGCATGGACATGTCATTTTTATACGTATTATTTAATGCCAAATTTAGTTCATGCCTGAAAACTTTCGTCACTCCTCTGCATGATTCATGACTAAAAGTCTACCCAGCAGAAGTGGGAACCCATGGGTCTCAGAGTTGTGGTGACATAGGATGTGTTCACATGAAGAGATTCCACTTGTCATGTTTACGCGGAGTAAACTGACGCATTGCTTCTATATTGTTTGTATGTTGCTCTAGCCCTCAGCATCTGTGTTCACTATAAGGGTTATTCACATCTTAAAGGTGTTCATATTACGAAGTTCCATTCTTCATGCTCAGGCTGAGTAGACTGGCGGAGTGAGTCTATTTGGTGTGAGAGTTACTCTACGGTTGTTGTTCGCTCTATTGCTGGCTGTGCGGGCGCGCTACTGCGTGCGATCTTCTATTCAGGTCAGCTCTCTCCTATAGAGAGTTGGAGAAGTTGACCCTCTTAACGGTCTCCCTGCCCTTGTCACATCTGACTCCTCGCACACCTGACATCCAGCGACCCCCCTCCTTTGTTTGTTATCTAGCGCACCTTTAGAGAGTTGGCGCAGATATAGCGGTCATCCAGCACTCGTATACTGGTATATCATGTGCTATACCGTCTCGGCTCGCAACCTCTCACCACTGGTCTAGATAGCCACGGAACCCACGGACACCAACCCGGATCCCTTGAGTGCCGCATGTACAGGTATCGCACCCTTCTTCACATCTATCAAGGTAGGTAAATCTCTCACACAAACAACCTTTACTATTACAAGTTATGTTGTGCTGTTCGAACTCGTCTTAACCGAATCTACGCCTATATGGAATTGGCTTTCCTCGTATTTAACTGCCGTGGCCTCATCTTAATCGTAGTTTCGTCTACCTCGTAGTTAGGACTTGGCTCATATTATGTACTACCAATTCTAAACACATATACGTATAACTCAGCCTGTGATATGATATGTGCGAATATCCTAGTCTCTCATGACTCACTTCGTGTACAAACCAAGGACTTTTTACTTCTTATCAGCGATCATGTTTTTTCGAAAATTACTATTTTGTTCGATATCAACTATCATGATATTCATTGGCGGTTCAGCCAGTAGACAGTTCATAGACAGGTATCAGATCTATACCGGGGTATGGGCATGTGCCTTTGGGCAACCTACACAATGCCTATACAACGATGCTATATATTTTTGTCTATCTGGGATTCTATTTTGTAACTATGTTACAGTCAATAAAGATACATACATAGACACATATCATATCTATACCGTGGTTTGCGGATGTGCCTTTGGTTTGGGCAACTTGGTATACTGTTTGATAGCTATAGGGCACAATGGCAGGGGGGTAGACTTGTACCATTTCTATAGATGAGGGTTCGGGTGTTAGACATTTGGGGTAGTCAACATTTTTTCTTTAATGAGCTGACATTGTTAGATGTCTTTTGGTATAGATAAGGTTATGGTTGGAGTGATGTTTAAACAGTGAATAGCAAGTTGTTTTGTTGAAGGACACTGGAATATTCTTGCGAAACCACTGACTGACCCTAAGTCTCCGGCAATACTCTCACATGCCTTGAGCCGGATTCTAGCCGATACGGGTGTACTGTTCGTCAAGAGCACGATGCGTTTCGTTGCCCGTAAGCATCGTCGCAGGTACAAGTCTGCTGGATAGGCCGGTCGCTATATGTAGATGTGCAGCGTTGTGGAGGGCTGTCTATGGCGTTTCTGCAACTAAAAATAATCAGTAGTTATGGAATGGAATTTGGAATGACTCAAAATCGAAACGGTCTATAGCGCATATGCGTCCAGATAGGTGTTTTATATTCGGGTCGGTCAACGGAATTCGTTGCGTTTTGACAGATTTTGGGTTTTCCTTCTGGCCAAATACGAGGAAACCAATAGTGGGCGTATCCTTCACTACCGACAATTAGCTAGTCTTAATTAAGCCCAGAACGGCAGGAAAAGGCCACAATAAAACAAGATTTCAAATCACTTTGTTGCGTTGAAATCCCTAAACTTCTGAATGTGTATACATGCTGACGGAACAGTTATCGAAACCAAGAGTGCTAAGGGAAAATTCATATCTATCATACGACTTTGTACACACATCATTTAATAAAAGAACAACAAATAAACATAACAATTACCAATCACATTAACATAACTTCTGAAAGATTTCGCCTGCATAACAATTAGTTATGAAGAAAAAGGAGTAAGCTCAGATATCGCACAAACCTGTTCTTAAAGAGATCGTATTAATTCAATAGGTAACAAAGCTGTCTTGTGCTAACCTTCTATGGCAATTATTTTTCATGTTGTTGCCAGGCATATCCATGTCAGATTCAATTCATTATATATTCACAATATTAGATTACTTCACAACATAATATGCTTACATGCGTCAAATATCACCCTCAATCCTGTCTTCAGGATCTCTCTCAGTCTACGCTATCTCTACAGTATGCAGCGTAGAAAGTTTCATTTTGAATCGAGAACTAGGCTAAGCATTCTATGTAAATATCGGTACATGTCTCATTCACATTCAAAAATTTTATGGCACTAAATGGCCTTTGTGTGCCGATGTGCCTTTATGCAATCATTCATCCATTTTTACTCACATTCGCTACTCCGAATCAAGATATGGGCATACATATATATATATATATATATATATATATATATATATATATATATATATATATATATATATATATATATATATATATATATATATATATATATATATATATATATATATATATATATATATATATATACATATATATATATATATATATATATATATATACATATATATATATATATATACATATATATATATATACATATATATATATATATATATACATATATATATATATATATACATATATATATATATATATACATATATATATATATACATATATATATATATATATATATATATATATATATATATATATATATATATATATATATATATATATATATATATATATGTACATATATATACATATATATATATATATATATATATATATATATATATATATATATATATATATATATATATATATATATATATATATATATGTATATAATTTATGTGTGTGCGTAGATATGTGTGTGTGTATTCATGTATGTGTTAATCTATTTATCTATATTATATATGTACTCCTTCATCATCTATTTATTTATTTATTCATGTATTTATATATTTTGTTTTATTTATTTAAGGTGTCTTATTTATTTATATACTCATCTATTTATTCATTTATTCACCTCTCTGTTTACTTATTCATTTATTCATATACTTATTTATTTATCTACTGTAAATCACTTAATTATAGCGGGAACAATACGATAGCGATAATAGCGCTCTGCCCATATGCGCTATTATAAAATCCCTGTCTTTATTAAATTCTTAATTGAACTTGTTGCTGCTGTTCCCGTTCACCGCTATACTTCGATCACGCTATCCAGGGCAGTAACGTAACTGCACTGTATAATGTTCACGCCATATTTAAGTGATTTACAGTATTTATCTATTCATTTATTTATTTATGTATTTATGTGTTTATTTATTTATTCAGTCATTTATTCATTCATTCATTTGTTTATCTGAAGTTCATCCCATTTATTCATCGTTCTACTTATCAGAGAATCTGTGTTAAGTACCTGTAAAAAGAACCCCAAAGAACCCCCTCCATGGAGTAGGGGTACAGGGTTTCATTATATATATATATATATACTAGTATATAATGCTTTCTGTGTTAATGATATCTGTAAATATAATTCTCAATCTCCCCTTTCCCAAATACTACGAGATTGTACGGCAAATGGTATGTACGTCACCTGTAACGTATCTATATATTTTTTAAAAATACATTACGATACAACTCATATATCTTTAATCTTGACGTATTTAGAGTTGTGTAATTAGGCCATGCTTTCTGTGCTTGGTATCTGTAAATACAGCTCTCAACCACACCCCACCCCCATCTTATTGATACACTCTCCGACCGGGTAAATACTCGACAGAGCTGATCCATTAAATACACATGCGCACTTCGTCATCACGCTTCTTGGAATACACCTCTAATCCAGGTGCCGCGTCGAGTACTGTGTACGGCTTTAATTTGGAGTCGGAAAAATTTCGCTCTACAGCCCTGCTGGAAGATTTTTGTGCTACATTTAATCCCCGTACATTCAAGTACTTAAAATATATGTTTATTATTAGAAAGATATTCATTTTGCAGGATGCTATTTTGGCGCTATCATGGGAGCGCGAAAATAGCGAAAATTAAATGTCAGTCAAAATACCAGCTATACAGTATAACATTTTTACGTGTCAAACAGTCGAATTGCAGGAGTTTCTGACCAAATGCAACGATTATGAAAAAACGAAACAGCGTGTCAAGATAACGTTACATCATGCTGTTACTGTCTTTAGAATATCCAATTATCCTGTGCGAGTAAGTGACCCATTGCAACCAAACCAAGTATATCTTGTTATATTGGAGCTGACTCAAGTTGTTTATAAATATAACTCCAATTTAACTGAAAAAAGTGCTACAGAAATATTCGCTTCATACAATTTAAGAGACAGGACATGAATCATAGCTGTGGTGTCATTATCGTTAAAGCATGTATAATAATACCTTATAACACCATAGACTAAGCTTTTAGTTGATAATGAACAAAACACATTTTCATACCTTCCCCACGCTTGAAGTCCCCAACCTCTCTGGCTAATCTTATCCTTGACACATTGCAGGGATTACGATTGAAACAAGAGAGACAAAATGATTTGTTTTTGATAACATATTATCAACTCATTCATGTTTGGGTATAGAAACTAAAAGTATATTTCACGGGGTATTTGAAAAAAATATGTTTGTACAAATTCGACCTACAACTCTCCTTAAAATAATTTGTGATCAATCATTTTATTGCTAAGCTAATATAAAAAGTGTGTTTAGTCCAGACGACTCAACAAGGATTCTACGTATCAAAAAGTTGATATATCTCCTGTTTTAAATAACCACTAGTGTCCTCAATCAGTCGTTTCTGTCCAGGAATAAAGAGACCGAACATCATTTCACGCCATCCGCTAGAAAATAATTCCAGAATTAATGGCATATTTTCCAGCGCTGCACATTTTTAATTACTAGCAAGCAATAAGTATCGTATTTATGCTGCGGCATCCTCAAATCTTCCGCCTTGCATCCTTAGAAAATCTGCCACTTTGCTGTTTCCCGCTAAGCATCTTCACCCTCGTCTCGGAAGCCGAGATGCTTTTATTTATCTCTGTAATTCTCGCCGCTTCGTTTAACAGAGAATTTACTAGATGCTAGCGTATAGAGCGCTTAAGTCGACTGTAATACCTGCCATCCATCCGTGCCGGGCAGCAGCGAGGATCAGCTGGGAGAGCCATTAGAGAAAACACCATCTAGGTAGGGGCGCCCCCACGAATGAGCAGTTGAACGTATTGCACACTGAATGGAAGGAATGAAGGAATGAGATGTTACGTCACTTTCAACAGCTTAGATCATATCAAGAAGAGATAGAAACCTGGAACCGGGAAGAGATTCCCTTCTCTTCGCGAATAGTTCCAAGGGGTCTTTTAGTTGCTGAGGGACCATAGACAGCCCTACAAAACGCCGCACATTTATATACACACTGAATGGTCGCTTTGCCTTATTACCTTCACGTGAGGATCGGGGTGATAAGCCTTGATAGCCTTAAGATCGTATAATACTCTGAACTAACCGGTGAAATGTATTGTGTTTTGGACAAACCGAAATAATCTGTTTACCTAAACCTGTTATTCACTGGGAAAGGATTTGGTACATTTCGACTACAATTGTACCATTATGACTATGACCCCCTATTCTGTGTAGTATACTTAAAGAAGGTTTTGGAGACTTTATTTTTTGGCTACAATGATTTTCATAGTTATTGACATCTGACCATATTACATAATTTAGAAAATATGTATGATGATCAATCTACGTCTTAAAAGGGTTCCCTTGAAGAACAATATCCCATATAAGAATAAGTTAATAGGTACTAATTTTGGTAACTCTTTTGTATCATTATTTGGGAAATCTTGCCAAAAAGGCCACACAACAGATAATTTTCCATCTGTGGTTTATAAACTAACCCAATAACGTGTCATTTTCTTTATATCTACCTGTTAAGAGCATTGTGTTTATCGTTCAGTCAATTTTGGTTAAGATTTAAAGGCGACGCTTTTGGGTTAAAACTTGTATTGTATCTTAAGTTCCTTGATTATCCTTTCATCTTAGAGAAACAGTATTTGAGGCAGTGACAAAATACCTCTGCAGGGATACAATTCACAACGAAAGAGACCGATTAAAGTAAATGATACGTTTGTCTTTTAAATTGCATTATATTTTTAAAATATGTGGAAACATCCATTTGACATCAATAGGAATGGAATGGTTAAAAGGGCATTCTTTTGACACACTCTTTGCCCGTTTCGTTCATTTCGGATGCGCCATTCATTCATTTCAGTACCGCAATGGATGCACGCAACTCTTACAAGCAAGAGAAGGGCGTAAGCTATTTATAAGCCGTGTTAATAGCTTCCAGGTGTAAGGAAAGAATTATGCTTCTCAGATCCACTCTAAAGGCAACACAGGAAGTCTTCCCTCGTATGGTCAGTATGATTAGTTACACCCTGTTAGGCGGTTTAGTCAGGCCTGATATCCACCCGAGGTATAATATCCGACGAGGCGGAGCCGAGTTGTATCCGGATGACAAAATGTGTATAGCAGTCCAAAACACATTTTCTGACAGGGTGTAACGAATTTACCACATGCTCTTCCATGGTGTCAATATATTTCTATGCATTTTTACAAAATATAAATGTACTGATATTACCATAATTATCATTCTGTGGTGTCGTGAATTTACTAAATTCATTTGATACCTACATAGCGATTCCTTTGGAGTTTTTCTAGTAGATAAATCAACTACAAACGTGGATATAGATAACCCTGTCCCGTAGTGAGTGGGTGGGGATGGCTCTTTTCCCCCAGGAGCATTTATTTTATTTTTTCACCTTTTGCGATTTTGACACCGTTTAGCTTTGATATGCCAAACAAAGTGATATTAAAAACGAAAATCCAAATAAGAGAAAAACAAACAAACAAAAAAACAAAATTTGAATTCCACATTCGTCATCTATTTGTAAGCAACTTTGTGCACGTACCCCACGTTCCCATGACATATGGCGCTAGGGGATCAGAGGAGGGTGGGAGTGAATTTTGACTGGCGCACGCGATGGACATCAGTGCACCTGCAGGGTTGTTATGGTAACCGTTATAATGATGACTTTCGAAAGGAGCATCCTTACTTTGGTAGGTTTCGGTCTACAGTTGTAGGGTCTCATACAATTACCTCGAAATGTTTCATATATTGCCTAACCTTGGCCCGAGCAGCATCGATTTGGCCTTCGGTTTTAATGATGTTTTTGATCTTTGACTCGCGGACGAACCTGTGTAATTTACGAATTCAATACACCAATTAACCCTTAACATTGTTCAGTTATGGAGGGCCTATCAACCGAGCCGGGTTCTAAATGTTAACTATTTACCTATGTTTAGAGGGGGTCTGCCACTGGCCTTGTGGTTACTATGCCAGGCTCCCAAGCGTGAGTTCGAAGGTTCGAATCTCCAATTGATCCCCAAGTCCTTCTGCAACTAAAAGACCCCTTGGAACTATTCGTGAAGAGAAGGGAACTTGGGGAACCGGTTCCTGTTGGGGTAATCTCGTCGCGATATGACCTAAGTTGTTGATAGCAACGCAAAATCCCAAACCTTCCTCCCTTATTCCAATGATAAGCTCATCAGATACACAATTTCTGAAATTTCACCATTTGTAATTTCATTGTGTTTTTTTTTACTCACAGAGCACTGCTTTATTACGAACGATATGTCATTATTTTACCGAGGCGTAGCTTGGGCACCGACCAATGTAGCCACTGCCAAACGTTCCGGGTTTGATCCATGCTAGAGGTATGTGAGAAAGTTTCAGGTGACACCCTGTAATACTGTTAATTCGAAAAAGATTGCGTTAGTTATTTTTTTTGCGTTTTTAGGCGTTTAGCCTCGGACGCAAAATTAGAATTCGCAATGCTTAGTGCTGCCACTTTAAGTGTATAGCTGGCACTTGTTGCGGCCAATTCGCAAAGTTAAAAAACGCAAAAATCGATTTTCCCTTAATTCTCAAAATTTACTCTACACAATCTTTTGTGAATCTACAATAGTCGGTGGTTTTAACAAAAGACTCCGTTTTAACTCTTTACCAACAGCTGACTAGTCACAAGTTGACATTGATTAGACCATTATCAATTTAACTTGACTAGTGGGACTCTTGTCAATCAAAATACACACACACACGTTTTATGCGCAGGTTTAAGCAATACATTCTTTTATCAAATATATATGTCAATCCTGCACAATAATATTACTATCATACATTTATACAATCTTATGATACTCTTGGTATGATTATTCTCTGAATACTTTGTCTCATACCATGCATCATCATTTGTACACTGTTTATGATTTGTGAAGGAAAGGAAATAAAAATGATTTAAAATTTTTAAAAAAGGTTTAAGGACGACATACAAAGCATAATACTGGCTATCCTGATAAATCGCTCTCTTCTTATTGCTACAACTTTTTGACCTATTCGGTGATGAATTTAGGTTAATAGATGTGCCTTGCGAATCTCCACGTTGGAGAAATTGCGCCGCTAACTTCATTATCTCGCTGCGTTGGCTCTGCAATTGTATCACGCACGTGAACGTTATCAGTTAATGATTGGCTCATGTCGATTTGAAGGGGTCTGTAGTTTATCTTCTGTGTTCTGTGCCTTTCATAATTCAAGGCTGCTTTCCGCCTAAGAACCGCTTAAGGATATTGCGAATCCAGTAAAAATACCACCCCCATATTGCTGGGGGATAATGTTCACAAACACAATGTTTAAGCTTATATTTTTCATTGGCTTATTAAGTAACTTAATTATGTTTGTTTCTGAATATATGCATCAAAGAATATAGGCCATGATGACATGAAACGATTAGAAGAGTGATTTAGGTCCCTATAGTGTATATGTGAATATTTGAAAATTCGTATATTTTCATCTTTTATTTTTCTAAACCCTGTATTTTTTATTAGGGTTTTTCGCCTCATCTTGATGCTAGTATTCAAAAAACATTTATGTATGGAAGAGAAGTGAGTTTACAGTCAATAATGACACAGTACAATACAAAGAGGATGGTTTCCGTGTTGCATTTACATACAAGTTTTTGTCACGTCAGTTTTTAGTGATATTTGATATTGATGATATCGTGACTAAACAGATTCCATTGTTAGAGGAAACCAGCTTACCCAAAGAAAACCAAGATTAGCCAAAGTTCTTTGGCAACGTTTTACATTGCTCAAGATGAATAAGAATATTGAAAGTTTGATATTTGTTAACGTGTCATTGATCTGCAATGCGACAGAGTCTAGCCTATAGATATACACAACATTGACATCAATTTACTCCTTCTGTCAACGGGGTTTGAGGTTTCAAAATTCATAGATTGTTGAGTTACCACGGTTGGGTTCTATCCTCATCCCCTTTTAGACTAGATGCAATTTGTATTAAGAGCAGTGGTCTTTGATCCTGTTTAGACCGTCTGTCTACTTTTCCTCTATATAAATATAATACTAAGCTGTATTATCATATGTAAGCTGTAGTTGTATATTCTATAGTTCGGTTGCATGTCTTCCTCTCGTATCGTTCTGTGTTTTAGTTCTTATTTGCTTTGCTGTTCTTTTATGAATCTTTATTTCATGTTGTAACGACATGTTCAATTAGCAATACAATACAATCAACACTCCAAGTGCTAACCATATACATTTTGATAGACGCCTAATATGGTGTCACGGCCCTATTTCAAATGTTAGTACCACAATAATGTTATACAATGTAATGCTAGAAATATTGTTACCTCAACCAAACCCTGTTTTTTTAGAAGACCTAAATATACTAACACTACCAGATTCCTCGCACTTGTCTTGTACATCCTTTGATCCTTTCAATGCTGACGCGAATTTTGCCCAAACCAAAAGGACACACAGATTTTTGAATAACATCTAAACCCTGTCATGTTGGTATTTGTTGGAAAGCTCTCGCTAAGTACTCTCAGATCAGTACCCATGTAACAGGGTTTAAGTCATTTTTCATGTTTTTTCCATCATTTTGTATTGGCCAAATTAGCCACCAGCAGCATAAGGGTTAAGGAGTGGCATAGGCCATGGAACTGAAAATGAGCGTTCGACCCCTCGCTACTGACTAGTCACGAGTTAACTTAGAATAGCCTTAGGCCAAGCAATCTCTTTCTTTCGCCTAAATCAGTGACCGGAATTGTGTGCAAACTCAAATTGAGCTCTTCCTCTTTTAGTTATGCATATGACCACCAGGTGGCCACCTTATATTCTACAACCTAGAGTTCAGCTGAATCAGGTGTTTACCTTTGGATGTCATTTATGTTGACCATAGGTAGCTACCACCTGGACATAATGTAAAAGATGGATCTCAATTTAGAATATACTGCATTGCAGCAATACACTCTTTAACGTACACCGAGATCGGAATGTGTCTGCAGAATTCATCTTAGGGGGTCATATGTGTAAAACATTCGAAGAGGGATTATTGAGTCCAACAGGAGCATTAACACGCTGTGCTCCGTGAATGCTTTCCAAGAGATAGTATTGCATATTGAAAATATTTATCATCATTATGTTTCCATGTGCATCACATCGAGTTTAAGCCTTACATATGACTGGACGTTTTTGCGCCAATTCTTTGTAGCTTACTCGCATTTCCATCGTAAGGTATAGCGCCTCCTTAATAGAACCTTATACTAGTTAGATATTTCAGTGAAGACTGAGAGACCACATGACCACACCAATGACCTTTCAATTCGTCTGTTTCACACGTTAAAAAATACGTGTGTGCGTGGATAGGGGATGAGATGATCCGCTTTTGTCTGTAGGGTTTAGTGAGATAGTGACCTATTTCTTCTCAACCTGACGTGCGGTCGCAGGTGCCCTGTGCCTGCACAACTTCGTGTGTCCCACCAAAATATTACTCCCTCAATCCAATATTTCCCCTATTGAATTACGTCTTTCTGGGTTAAATGATACCACAGGTCAGTAGCCTTATTTAGATGCAGCCTAAATATAGCAGAAAATATATATTCAAAAACGTGATAATCAGACATTACAATTCAACGAAAAGAAACGCGTTGTCCAAGGTCTGTGTCATGACCCTAAGGCGATTGCGAAGCACGAATTTCATGACCTTGCTCTTTTGAAAAGTTTTTGATCAGTCTCTGTTTACTGGAGCGTTGGCTATCGCGCCTTTCATCTTTCTGCCTGGCTTTTTGTGGCTATCGTCCCACATGGCGAGTCCCTTTCAGCGTATCCAGGGTGTCTCCACGACGAGCACCTCACATACTTCACACAAATGTGCAGTTGCCATGGTAGCATCAACAATACACCACCCTGATGTCAGCTTCGAGATAAAATACATGTGGAGAGTAGGGTCGTAACTACACATTTGGCATCACCTGGAAGTTATCAGTCAAAAGGCAGGGGCTGTTTAATTATTGTGAGGAAGATACACACACACACACACACACACACACACACACACACACACACACACACACACATATATATATATATATATATATATATATATATATATATATATATATATATATATATATATATATATATATATATATATATTTATTTATATATATATATATATATAAGCATCTCCAATTCCTCGTCGTCAGGAAAATAACGTGAAGCCCGTTGTATATGTATGAGGCTGCTGCTAAAAGGTTGGGAGGTATAGCAAATGGGTAGGGCACTTAGGCTACCAGACTCATCGCCAGGAAGCTAAATGATATCAGAAAATCGCCAGAACATCTGCATCTGAAAGGAGTAAGCAGAGAAGGATGTTAATGTTGTATGAAGTTGTAGGTCACTGACGACCAAACTCTCATCATCATCATCATCATCATCATCATCATCATGATCAATTGACTTGCTTTCACAACATACCGGGACATGAATGATCGAAAGGATTAGTCAGAAAAGTTTTAGAAAATATGGTACAGATACATGACTACACTGGAAGAAACTAATGATCCTTTACAGGCGTCGTGAGGTGGCCGAACGGCTCCCTTTGTACAAAGTTTTCAAGCCAAATCCGTATGGGCACATAGATGATCGCGAAGATGGTGTTACGAGCAATGAATGAATGAATAATTAAGTGCTTAAAGGCACATCAGCACACAAGGACATCCAGTGCCATAAAGTGTTTTTTTCTTTAGAAAACTGGTCCTTTGCCATTATTGAAGAACGATGGCAAAGCATATCAATTCTATGAGAAAAAATAAAAAGAGAGAGAGAAAGAGCAAAGCCTTCAAATTCAAAGAGGATCTTTGGACGGATCCACCCATCTAATAAGACAAGCAGGGTTCCCCGGGAGGTGCCAGCTCCTATTGCACACCATTGAGTAAGTCAAGAGGGTATGCCCCTTGCGGCTATTTAGGATGTATCTGGAGGAAAATATGTCGATAAACGAAATCCCAAATAGAACTTTCTTCATCGGATCACTCATTTGAAAACGTGTTGTTCTCTTATACACAAATAGGTATGCTTATTCAAACGTCCCCTACCCCATTTATTTAAAAGAAATGCAGCCCAAACGAAAATAAGCATTGAAAGAAAAATAAATAAATGCAGTTGGTGATAAGTGATGGGGGAACTGCGCCCTCGGAAACCACTGACCACCAACTACTGAACTATCCCCAGTCAGCTTACTTGCTGACTTACATATCATGTCAGGCATGGCATACATGTATATGGCATAAAGAGTATGTTTAAATTTCTGGAAAGAGTCCTAGTTTCGTCTGAGAGTCTAAAGGTCTAATGGCTTGGTATCGCTTAGGGACATACACTGAAATTCACCTTTCCTATTATCGCTTAAAATGAGGAGGGCGGAGAAAGGTATCGTCTTGGCATGTACTAATGTGCCGCTTTTATTGGTAGTTGATTTTGAAAAATGAAGGCGATGGATTTGATTTGTGCATTTTGGTGGGGGGAGGAGGGAGGTGGGGGAGGAATTTCCGTCCTTCGTTCAAAAACTGCAACCCTCTTTTATCGGCGTGTGGTGGTTATCAGTGATTCCCCTTATCAGAGGCTCCGCTCCGATTCATTTATTCAAAATATGGTGCTGATTTAGCTTAGAGTTTGACCTGCCTCCATAGTCAGGTAGTCTAACATAGTGCACAACAACTGGATCTACATGTACATGTAGTAGCTTTATACGAAAATCCGCGAGGTGCCGGCAATTCCTGGGTTTAGTGGGTGTTCTTCTGTGGTTACTGCGTATTATCTATCAATCTTCATTCTGCCAATGCAGGCAGAAAAAATGACAATAAACAACAAACAGTTTGATAAGATCGAATGCTCATAACATTGCATTTAGGTGATTCGATTTCTTTTGACGCCGCTGCCAAGGGTTCTTGGTCTGACTCAAGGCAGATGTTCGCATGCCCAGATTCACTCCAGACTGAGGGCATGTGGGATTGTTAACCCTTGTGCCGCTGCCGGTGCCTAATTTGGCCAATACAAAATGATGCAAAAAAACTCAAAAATGACTGAAACCCTGGCAAATGGGTACTCATCTGCGAGTACTCAGTGGAAGCTATCCTATGAATACCAACATGACAGGGTTTAGAGGGTTCTAAAATAATCTTTGCGTGCTTTGGACGAGAGTACCTCAGCATTGGAAGGGTTAAGCGGAGGATATTCCTGGGTATTTCACTTTCTTCCAAGCTTTATAATTGTCTAGTTGAGATTTCATCTCATACGACAAAAATAGTACACTAAACCCAATTTGGTTCTAGTTGCAGTAATAGCGAACTTCTAGATGTATGGATGGCATTGACTCCTGCACGAGTTTGCGATCGATAGCCATAAAGGCGGCTACTGAAAGTCAGCGACCGTGACCTGGAACGACTGACGTGCTGTTGTCGTAAAATGCTCATGAAAGTGCTGGCTTTACGGATTTCCTAGTTGGCTTGCGCATGCGCCGTCGTGTACCTCATCAAGTTTTCTTCTCCTTCTTCTCCTATAACATTGGTTAGGAGAATTATAAAAAATAAAGTTTGGTGTACTGTCTCACATCATTTTGATATGTTCAACGTTTTTCTTTACTTGATGAATCTTTAGACAGGATATAAACACATTGCAGTAAAACTAACTGGAAAGATGCAATTCGTGAATGCAAGGTTTTATATAAAAATGTGGTCGTTTCATACCTCTGATAAAACCTTAATGTCAATACAATGAAACTCACAAATATGTGTTTTGTTTAATGATGGTTGGTTTGTAAAAGATACTATATATATTTATATTTTCTATATGAGTGGATGACAGGCCTCGGCGCTCACTTAGTTGTATAAAGTCAGTGGCACCGTAGAAACAGTTGGACTGCAAATGTTTAACTTTTACAAGAATGCCACTTGATGTCTCTACTGGAGCAAAGCCATTTTTGGGAATCTTTAATGTCCTGGGGCCAGCGTTCCACTGTTAATGTCGAGCCCTGGATGATGTATGTCCTTTGAGTACTCCAAGAAAACACTGCAATTCCTTAAAATAAGAAGCACTGCATGGAAGTGTCATAGTTTAATAGACACAAACAAGCAAAAACAAGAAAAAATGGTCCGAGATTACTTACTATGTTTGACAAAATAACTTTAAATAGAAAATGTGGCAAAAGAATACATGAATGTATATCTAACAAACCTCAGAAAATGTCATAAATGGAATCAAGTTCAAATAGGAGAATATAACATCAACTGATGATATTGGCCTGGTTGATGTGATACATAATATTACACAAAATGCATTTGATATTACACAAAACTATCTATAAAATTTAAATGGATATATCCAATTAAAATTCTGCACAATATATTGAATACAGAATTATTGACTATTAAAAAGAAGACACATATTTGTATTCTAAATACATATTGGACTCTAATTGATTGTTTTACTACAGAATTAGGTAACAATCTCAAAATAACCCTATACTCATAAACTAACCCCATATTAGCCATATTGATGTACATGTACAGCTAAATGAAAGTTTACCAATGTGATAGAATATGGAATATCAGTGCAGTGAATTACCACGAATTAAATTTGTTAAAATAGGAAACTTTATACATTTTTCTTGAAGGGAAAGAAGCGTTTTCATAGTTCTTATGTTTGAAATAAGAAAATGATACGCTCAGTTTATTTCTATTTGTGTAAATGATCTATATTTGTACTTGTATTCTCATGTGATGTTTTCATCTTGATTGTAACGCATTGTGTAACAACTTTGAGAACACTACAGTGAATACACTGTATTGTATTGCCTTTATGTTAGAACGAGGGATTGTTGAAATCAACAGGAATAATAGCTTGAAAGCTACAAAAATATTTCCTTTTCATCATATTGATATATTTATATTGTGGCATACCGGACGAAGGGGTGACACGATATCGATTTTTATTAGGTCTCAATATGCAAGTAATGGGTGTCGGGTCTTGTATAAAGCCAAATCTCTAAGTCAGAGTTTCCCTTAGAATTGCGGTTTCCGTATTTAGTTATTGAAATGAAGCACAACTCTCTTAATAATTAGCCTTGGCGCAATACATTGATGGAAAACTAAATCCAAACCCAAATCTCTGAGTCAGATTTTTCTGACATTTTGTACCACAGAGAGGGACGGACGAAGGGATGACACGATATCGATTTTTTATTAGGTCTAAACATGCAAGTAATGGGTGTCGTGTCTTGTGTTAACATGGACTTGGTATGAGTGGAATGGAACGTAATTACCAGTTTCTGAAGAATCGCTGGAAAATAATGCTGCGAGCGATGGGACTAGATTTGTCCCGAGATACGCGTGCAAAATAATTTGATGAGAAGAAGATAATCGGATTAAATCCACGTTCCCAATAGCCTTTCTGGCTACAAGCCAATTAATTTCTTATTCTCCTCTCCTTCTTGTTAAATGGGACGTAATTGTATTTTCACGAGCCTTCGTTTACTGAACATAAATCATTTATTTTTCGCAAGTTATTTCCTAACTGGTATGGCCTTTCTTCGCATCTCTCATCACAATGATGAGTTTTCAACAATCATCTTCCGATTTCGATGCTTTGTGGTACTGTTTTGAACAGTGATCTAGATCTCTCTCTTTCAAAGATAACCACTTATATCTGGTATATGTTGCTCATATATGTATGTGACCATCTATTGTGTCATCCCTGAGGGGACAAAGTAGCTCAGTTAGTTAGGTGTCGGACTAGTAATCAGTAGGTCGCTGGTTCAACTCCCGGCCGGGGCACTTTCGTCTGTTCTTGGACAATACAGTTTATCCCATATTGCCTTAGTCTACCCAGCTGCAAAATGGGTACCTAGCATTAATAAGGCAGTGCTTAGAGCGTGTGTGCTATATGCTGCCAACTGCTCTGGAATATCCCTTGGGGAATTGAAATGGTGTCCGTGTGTACAGGCCTGCTAGGGGAGGAAGGTTGTGTGAGCACTTTGGTGGATACCAGACTATACACCGAATACCTTTTTGTGTTCCGTGTAATTTAATGTTGTAAACAGTGGCGTGTCCTTTAATCGTGTTTATTTTGATGACGCGTTCTCAATGAGAACTGTTTTGATTATATCGTGGCATTTAATTTGCAAAAGTAAACCTTTTTACATTGTTATGGTAGTTCTTTTCAAAATTATCTTTCAATTGTGTTTCGCAATCGCACGTTTGCAATAAAAATCTTCCCTTTTCGGTGTGTATCCTCTGATGATATATTTTACTATTATATACTATTTTACTTGTTGGTCAAAGCGGCCTCATCATAACTATTTCCTTTTCTTTGATCGTTGTCCGTGAATATGCGAAAACACGTCAAAATTTCAAATGACCGAAACGGTTAGAGGGTTTTAAATCAGACGGGTATAATCCTACTCGCCACTGCTTGCTGGGTACTGTAAATCAGACGGTGTTAAAACTCACTGACCAGTTTTTAGAGGATTTTAACTCAGACGAATATAATCCTACACGCCATTGCTTCTTGGTTACAGAATATATATAATACTCCCCGGCGTCCTGCCAATTAGCTGTCAACATACAAGTATTTAGCAGGTGCCCTCATGGATGTATTCCTATATCAATTGACTTATATTAGGACGCAGTCGTGTAAGAAGTAATAAATTTGCTCGTCGCATACTGTCGCTTTACGCTTGCTTGTCGCAAC
>OZ012698.1:19486017-19531017 GCA_963942565.1 Maea johnstoni | reverse complement strand
GGGGTTGCCAGTATTTATGGAAAGAAGGATTCTTTATTTTGTCACTTTGCGGAATTCTGTACTCTTTACACATTCTTGGGTGTCTTCCTATCTTGTTTTAAAGCTGCTCATGCATAGTAACTGACAAAAGTTCCACACTTGTCATTCGTCGACCGCCATTGGGCCCTATTTTTAGTTGCATGTAGGTAGACGTATACATTAAGCTGTTGATAATTGTTCTTATGTCATACTTTTGTTAGGAAATGTTAGTGCTGGTGCTTCATCTCATTTTAAGGCCGAACCTTAAAGAACTGGAGAAGATACAGCAGGGAACCACTGACTAATCCTGAACATGTCCTTTTGATATAGAGGGTAAATACGATGTAATGGGTAAAGGAGGTTTATATGAGAAATGGCAGACAACTTGCTGCTAGCATACTGTGTGAAAATGTGGACAGAATGACATATTAAGTTTGAATGAGGTTAAAACATTTATAACGCTAGTCTTGCTCTACTTGGAAATTCTAGTTTATTTTTTACGTGTTTCCCTTTTTCTTATATAACGTTTTTTTTGCAAAACGCATGTGTTTTGTTTCTAAACAACACGCACAAACACGAACACACACACCCTCAGCAAATGCCAATTTCTACATAAAATTGGAGGAAGATTAAGAGATCAAAAATCTTAACTAAAATTCTTAGTTGATGTTGATAGTATCAATATTATTACAATACCAAACGATGTTGTAGTAATATTTTGTAAAAATGATTTTACACACAATAAGCATTACACGTTGACATTCTGTCAAAGTTAGCAGAAACATTTTTTGACGACATTCCTTTCCGTAAGTTCGCTTGACTTCAATGCTTACAGGCCCTACAGTACTACAGTAAAGGAATTTAGATGAGCTGTCACGACTAACGAGCGATCAATCAATGTCGTAAAAAACATGCACTAATGGCATCTTGATTGTCGTTAATGTCCCACTTTTGAGCCCGGGAGCAAGGACAGCAGACGGCAACGATTGCCGTAAAACGGCCTCACGACATCAATTTTGACCGTAACACGCCATTTAAATGCAAAACAGCACAAAAGAGCCTGGAGAAAATCACTTAACCTGGCGGCAAGAGCGGGGGAGCTAAAGATGTTTATTTCCTATTCAGTCCAAGGATTGGTAATTTCGCTCAGAGCGAGATGTACTCTTGCATGGGTAAAGTCAGATCAGAATCTTAACGAGTGGAAAATTAATAGCCATGTCCCCAGAGAGTGTCCACATCAACTAAATTGACTAGCACTGATAAAATCAACTTGTCTGTGCACGGTGAGAGAGTCGGCCATCAGCCGTAATACCCTCCCTATAAGGGATTTAACCTCATTTCTTTAAGAAAGAACGCCAGCTTGCCTCAGGCGTGATCCTGGTTTCGAGAATTGAATGAGATTCGATTCCGGTGTGCAATCAGTTATTGATTTGTGATAGTCAAAGACAACCCCAAAATCTTCCCATCGGCTGAATCAGCCGGAAGGCGGCTAGTGGGCAGGAGAACTCGGTAGGGATGTGATTTATTTTAACTCATCCACGCCTAGCGATCCCCGGTTTGAATCATGACCAAGACATTTAAGAAACTTACCAGTGACTTAAAGGTCTAGCCATTGATTTTTGCCTTGTTCTCCGTTTTCCCAGCACTCACAACTGCTTAGTCACACTTTAGACTTCATGTGTCAGGAACTGTGACGACAATGGGAATTCCTAAATTCTGCTCTTAACACTCACGTACAAAAAGTTTCATGCTTGAAAAAGTCGTGGCATTAAAAATTTCATGCACGAAAATTTCATTTTCATGCATGAAAATGAAATTCCAATGCATGAAAATGATATTTCCATGCATGAAAATGATTATGCCATGCATGAAAATGAAATTTCTTTGCATGAAAATGAAATTCCATGCATGAAAATGAGATTTTTCAATACAGAGGTAGAAAAATTCCAACCACAGCAGAGTGGTCTAGCTCCGGACAGCGGTCTATATGTGCGACAGCGATTTTATAACGGTGGTTTACCAATGGCTTAAGCTAATCCACAGAATAACTTCCATTATCCCAAGTGTGAGATGCATAAGGTCGATGCAAGCAGAACGATGAGTGAACGGGTGAAACGCTTTCAAGGCACATCACGGACTGCAAGAAGGTGGTTTAGTCTACTTGTAAACAGTGTGGTAAATGACCCCGATCAGCCGCTTTTGCTAAACTGACCAAGAGTTACGAGGAGTTTAATGCATGATGAAATTGTGGAATGAATATTAATGCATAAAAAGTCCGTCTTCATGAATAACAATGAAATTTCCATGCATGAACATGAAAATTTGCCCAAATGTTTTCATGGGTAAAAATTGCATGCATGAAGTTGTGTACAGCACAACTACCCATAAACATTTCTAGGGCGAAAAAATCATGCTAGATGAGAAATTTTTCATTTTCATGCATGAAAATTTTATTTTCATTCTTATACGGGAGATTAGTGGGTGGTTTAGCGAGGCAACCGTTGTAACCGTTAGATATGAGGGATAACATACGTTTATTGGCACTTATTCCACGGAAATAGTACATTTATCTATCAAATAAAGTTTTTCATTGCACATCAAACTAATATATATATATATATATATATATATATAGTTTATTGGCTTGTATTTTCACTACAAAAATACATATATAAGTATGAACATATAACGAGAAAAACAAAAGCTTATAATATACCGCACAACGTGTTACATCATACTCGGGACGGCCCAACTATTAATTATAAATACAAATAAATACAAATAATCTATGGTGAGAATGGGGATTAATTTGTTATCAATAAATGTTACCTCCTAAAGTACATATGTATAGCGCAGACTATGATAGAAAAGTGGTACTCTCTTATTTTCTGCTCGAAAATCTTCAGTTATAACTAGTCATAACAATAGTCTTATCCATTCAATCCAAAGAATAATGACTAAATAGCGATCTAAGTATACAAAGGTGTTAGCTACTTTTGCCATCCAAATATGCCTCGTGTAATTCAAAACGGAAATTTTAGAGCTTGCATCAGGTTCCAGATAGATTAAAAATATTTAAAAAAAAAGCATGAATCGGCCATTTAAGAATGTTTACTAGGTAGACAAAAGAAAATTTCATAAAAGAAGTACCTGATGAATTTAAAAAAATGAGCGCAGAAAGCAATGTTTTTCCTTGTTTTCGTCAAAGTTAGGGGGGGGGGATTCCCTTGCTTGCTCATCATGAAATAACTTATTTATAACAAAAAGGTCTCAATATTGCACCTAAAACATTAAGTGCCAGAGTAAAAAACATGATAGAATTCAAATCAAATGTACAATTTTGAATAAAGAACCAACTTTGAATATAATTGAATATATTGCCATTTACTCATGTTCAGTTAATGATTCATTTCATGAGGTGGCGGCGGCTTCACAGGTGATTCTCTTACCTTGTTAACCATTTCAAAGGAATCGCTGTAAAACCTCTTAAAATGGATAAATGAATCTTTGAAGCTACACATGGCCCTTAGGAATGACTCACTTCGCTATTTCTTAATGCAAGACTAAGTAGAGCAGGGTTTCTAAACTGCGGGGCAATTTCAAAGAGATGTTACGGTCTTTAGTTCCTCTGTTCACCACCAGAAACCATTTTTCATTGAAATCTGGAAAGAAATCGACGAATCCTTGGGATTCAAGTTAAGTCTAGACTTAAGAAACAGAAATTCCTTCACGGAAGCAACCATTTGTGGCAAATGGCTCAGTAATCGCTGGCGACATGGAGCAAAGGTTGCCGTTGTATTCCATTAAGCTGGTGATTTACTGCTTCAGGTAGCTCCCTTCGCCGTCCCTACACGAATAAGATTAAGTGCCCCAGACTCTTTAAGAAATAATGAGCTGGCGCCAAGAATTCAGTAGTTCTTGCTCACTCATAGTAGGCCAACTAACGGCCACCTTGCGTATATATATATATATATATATATACATGTATATATATATATATATATATATATATATATATATATATATATATATATATATATATATATATATATATATATATATATATATATATACATGTATATATATATATATATATATATATATATATATATATATATATATATATATCTATATCTATATCTATATATATATATATATATATATATATATATATATATATATATATATATATATATTATATATATATATATATATTTGTATATATATATATATATATATATATATATATATATATATATATATATTATATATATATATATATATATATATATTTGTATATATATATATATATATATATATATATATATATATATATATATATATATATATATATATATATATATATATATATATATACATGTATATGTATATATATATATATATATATATATGTGTGTGTGTATATATGTATATGTGTATATATTTATATGTATATATATATAATATATATATCTCTCTCTCTCTCTCTCTCTCTCTCTCACTCTCTCTCTCTCTCTCTCTCTCTCTCTATATATATATATATATATATATATATATAATATATATATATATATATATATATATATATATATATATATATATATATATATATATATATATATATATAACGTATGTATATCAGATTGTGTGTGTATGTTAGGTGGTTATGTCAGGAAAGTGACGATAAATTAAACTCTTAATATACACTCAATAAGGGCCAATGTCAAGTTGGTCTTGGCTGGTCTCTAATCAAGCCTACATTCAGAAACATTGGCAGGAAATCCGTCTTGCAATTTATCCACAGACAGCCACCATGTCAACTCCTCGTCAAATTGCCCACATGTACAACTGGTAACCTTTTATGCGATCTTTTATTGATCGGCTTTTGAAACATCGTCGACGAGTCCTGATATTTCCTGGACACAGGCCATGATTTCCGTGGAGAAATGGTAATTGTGGGAAAGTTGTCTGGAAGTCTGCAATTTTTTTGTCAGGCTTTTCCAGTTTATTTCACTATTAACTCCAGGTCTGGCACTACATGTATTTAGCATGAACGGCATTCCATAATGTGAAAATTAGAATGGTATTTCATTTTTTCTTGGCATTCAAACAAAAAACATCTTCTATGCTTTTCTAAAAAGATAAATGAATAAAAAGTAGCCATCTTGTATGTTCTGCTTATAAATGGAGGTATTTCTAACTTCAAACTATTTAGATTTATTAATTGATTTGTATTTTCTGCTGTATTAATTTTCACAGCATTCGACAGAATATTACATTCCTCGATTTTATCTAATTTTGTCTCATGGTCTTATGCCCAATTAATGTACCTCTCATGGAGTTATTTTCTTTGGTTCTGTTTTTCCTCTACCCTACTTAATTTGACTTTTCTACCTATACGAAGTATGTATGGCCTGAGCGTTCTTTGGATGAGGAATACGATAAACATCAAAACTACCTTATTGCGAGGCGCTGGATTTCTGGAATAAAATCCGAAAAAATACGTTGTGTTTTCAAACATAGTTCCTAAGCATTTATATATGGTCCGGGAACTATCAAATATCATAAATCTGAAGAAAATATCGATTGTAAGGGAGTTTTTATTTTTCAAATTGTGTGTTTGTTCAAATGTCATAACCACCTCTTTAGGAAATATGTCAAAAATCAGATTTTTTTTTTCAACTCATGAATTGCATAACTCACAAATTTCATAAGAATTGGAAAATTATGTGATATGCTTACTTTGAAATACTCCTAGCTATAAATTTACCAAAATTTTGACAAATCTATTAACATTTTATATCCAAAAAGGCATATTTGAAGCGACCATACATTTAGAGAAATTCAATATATAGAAACGAGCCCAAACCTTTCCTGTGTAGAATAACTACCATGTACTTGTATGTAAATTCACATCTTTCCATACGTCTGATATAACCAATGATCTATTTGAAACGTACATCCTGATGTATGTCCATTTGAAATTTGCATCAAGGTGTGTGTCCGTTTAAAACGTATATGCCAAGGTAACTTCCATGTATTGATATTGAGGTTTGTACAATTGAAAATACTATATCCTGAGGTATGTCCGCTTGAAACCTGCATCTTGCCCATACAGTGTGCATTGACTTGTGGAATGACAAAGTCATTATGATTTCTTTTTTTTTTACTCAGAACATTTTTTTTCATTTCGCATCAGACACGACTGTTTGTTTCCAGTGGCTGGGGTTCCCCCTCCCCACGCCAATAGCACAGCCCCGGAATTAATTATCCTCTCCGGGACCTATTAGCTGAGAAAAATCGCCCCGAAGCCACGCTCATATTTGAAAAATCGAAGCTTTCTCCATTTTGCGGATGACACGTGGGAATTCATCTCTCAGACTGATAGCAAAAGCAATCAATGTTCCGCTGAGAGGGGTGGAAAACATAGTGCGTTTTGTGTGAAGTATTTCTCTTTCATGTCGGAGAGATGCTACGTTAACGTGCTAATGTATTGGTTTCACGTTCTAGTTTTGTTTCGTGTACGAGTCTAGGAACAATCGGGGTCAGAGAATAGACACAGGAATAACCATACCGTATTGTATGGATTCTGCTACTGCTTCTACTACTACTACTACTACTACTACTACTACTACTACTACTACTACTACTACTACTACTACTACTGCTACTGCTGCTACTACTACTACTACTACTACTACTACTACTACTACTACTACTACCACTATCACTACTACCACTACCTCTACTACAACTACTACTACTACTACTACTACTACTACTACTACTACTACTACTACTACTACTTTAAGTGAATACCATATATGAGACCAGTTAGTGGATCACTCTAGTAGTACATGTGTAGTGGCCTGATATATTCCTCCCATACCCATTGGGCCTACTCAAAATTATACAAACATGGCACAATATCAATTAAGTGCATTTTCATTGCACTCTGAAAATGACATTATTTATTTGATTTTAATTTTGCTTGATAAATTGAGGAACATCCCTATATTTAGATATGCATTTCTTGGGATAGTTGTGGTAAAAAGGGTTTTAAAATTCCAGTATTCAATCTTCTAGTAGGAATACTTTCTATGTGTAAGGTGCCCATAGTTGTTCATAGAAATATATTTCACACTCTGTTTGGGGTTTGAAATGGAATTGACATGCATCTTGATCAAAAATATCAACCGGTGTTGTACTTACCAACTCGACCAGATTGATTTTGGGGACCTAAGGCAACTGTATTGTTTTAACATCACAAGGGACAGGAAGTTGTGTTGATACAGCATCAAATAGTGTTTATTGTGAAAGTTTAATTGCCACTGAAATGAATTTAACCTTATACTGCCAACGATAAGGGTGATTTTGATGGTTGCAGAGATATGTATTTGATATGTGTGATCAATGACATTTCTCATTCCGTATGCATTACTATTTCATCAATATCTTTGTTGAGCAGAGCATTTCTCATAAAGTATTTGAAAAAAGGAATCTCTACCAGGATGAAACGCACAACTCTTATTCATTTACCATCTAAATATATGCTCAATGCTAATTATATCGGGAAAAGCACTGCAGTTCCAGACGACTTGTGAGTAGCTCTCCAGAAATAAAGTGTTTTTTGGAAAGACCAACGCCATATCTCTCATGCAAATATGATCTGAATATTTGTTCTATTCCAAGGAAATTGTGAAAATCGAAGGTCGAGAAAGAGTTCCTAAGATGCCAGGCCTACAGTATTACCACTCTTTCTACCGATCGAAGCCTTGGAGAATGAATGAGTGTTAGAAGGCACATCGACACACAAAGGCCACTTAGTGCCATAACATATCATCAAAAGTGGTCCTTTATCATTGTTGAAGAACAATGATTGGAATTTCGTTCTTCGTTGCATTTATGCCATTGTGGCTAATTCGATTCGTGACTAGCCAGTTGTAAGTAGTGGAAGAAACCGGACTACCCAGCGAAAACCACCGACTGAGAAAAAGAGTTAGAGTAAGAGCAGAGCCTTCAAATCCAAAGAATACCAATGGATATTTTCAAAGGCTGATAAGATAAAGGCGTTCAACTTAGCTAAAACGGCTATCATGCCAATATACACAACCAAATTCTTTTAACGTATAAAAATAGCCAACACCCCAGCACAAAGGCCAGTACTTTTATTGCCTTTTTATGACATTAACGACTTTTAACGACCACCGGCTGGCAACATGAAGCATTCTCCTGCAGTTCTCCCCAAGATGCGTCCCACGAATACAACAATCAGGTTCTATTTATAGATTCTCGGGGCTACAGACATGTGGACTCATCTAGTAGAAGTTGAACGCCTTTATCTTATCAGCCTTTGATATTTTGTATAGGGTATCCATTGACCGATCCACACATCCCCCTTCTTTTATAAGGCGAGCAGGGTGCCCACCAGCGTAGGCTTGCCCGAGAGGTACCAACTCCCATTGCACACCGTAAGGTGTTCCCCTTGCAGGGTGGCCTTGAAGAAAAGAGTGGACTAATCAGTGTATCTCATCTGGGAGGGTACTGCACTTAGTGGCATGCTTCATCAATGTTCTGCATCTCCACAGAAATGCCAGCCTAGCTTGTACTAAAGTGATTACACTCCCGCTGCGATGCAATTAACCCATTAATGCTCGCGGAGGCCAAACCAGCCTGGACAATTTTGATAAAGATCTTTGAGGGAAAAGCAAAGTTGAGAAAATATTTGAGGGAGAAATGTTCATCAGAACACTACCAATAACTATCCTTCAAATATATTTAAAAATCATTCTCAATTTCGAAGTTATTGTCAAAAGTAACATAGGTCCAGACGACAACTTCTGATTAATAGGTTAAGAAGAAGGTGGGGGATGAACCCTGTTTTGTACCATACACCAGGCAGAATCTATACGAATTGAAGCAGGGTCTTATATCACCAATATATTTGTGAATTATATCATTTATGGTAATCTCTCAAGAATCACAACCGTTTTTGAATATTAAATTGCAATATCTAATACTATTGTTATCATTGCTGTTATCATTCTTCTTATTATTACTTTCATATATCATTTTCGAATATCATCTATACATTGTTGTAACTTTGTTTCGTTATTTTTAAAGTCTCTTACTATGATATTATTAAACCTATTATTAAACCTATTATTATTATTATTATTATCATAATTGTTTATTATTATCATTATTATCATTAGTAGTAGTAGTAGTAGTATCATTATTTTCTATTTTCTATTTTATCTGAACATCTTTTTAGTCGAAGGATATGCATAGACCTAGTGGTTTCGATAACTGACTCCACAAGCAGGTTGGTCCGATCGCTATATACATGTGCGGCATTGTGGAGGGCTCTCTTTGGCCCATATGCAACTGAAAGACCCCTTGAAACTATTCGCGATGAAAAGGGACTTTGATCCCGTTCCAGGTTTCTATCTCTTCGCTATATCACCTGTTAAAAAAAGCGACATAAAAAGCCATTTCCTTCTTCCTTCTCCCCCGTCAAGTTGTGTGTCCTATGTAAACGACTTAATTCGCATCTATATGAACACATATTTTCAGGAGAAGTATGTGGTTCCCTGCAGAATCTTCTCCAGTTGTTATCTATGTGCAAATGGATTTTGTATATTGTTGTGTAGGCTAAGTAAGTAATTTCGAAAATGCGGCCAAATCAGTGTCGTCAAAGGACAATTGCGGAACTATGGTCAATCAATATTCATGAGCAGCAGCAACTTCTATTAAACAAAGTAGTTTGTTGTAATTATACATTTCCTCATTTGAAATACCCAAAGTATGCCTTTGTTCTGAGAGAGGCATAACATGCACCTCATTGTAGGACCTTTTTGGGAATTGTGGGTAAAAGACTTTTTTAAATTCTCTACTGTGCTTTTTATTGTTGTCTCTCAATGTCATAAAAATTCATCAAAAAGAAATGGAAGTTTAAAGTTATACAACTATTCTTCACGAGTATATGTCAAAGCAATACATATACATTCAAGTAAGAATGGATATTAGTTAATCCTTACCTAACGATATCTCAAGTAACAACATCTCACACATTAGTGAATTTTCAACATTAATATATCTGCATTAAGTCCTATTCTATCGAACCCCAATTTTCCAAAAGGTTTGACTCCACATTTGTCATTTGTTTTGAACGAAAGTTCTTCTTGTAAACAGTCTTCACCATTCTCAAGACCCCGCAAGTGGCACACCCTAATGGCTTGCGCATTGGTGTGCAATAGGAATTGGCACCTCCCGGGGAACCCTTAGCTGGTGTGGCACCCTGCTCGCCTTATAAAAGAAGTGGGATGAGTGGATCTGTCTATGGATACCGTGCATTCAAAAGATCCCCTGGTCCTCCTTGGATGACAAAGACTCTGCTCTTACTCTCCCTCTTTTCCTTCTTTCACCTTGGATAATAACGCTTTGTCATTGTTCTTAAACAGTGACAAAGGACCACCTTTTGATAATATTGTAAGACACTAAATGGCGTTTGTGTGCGGATGTGCCTTTATAAGCCCCTATTCCTTCATTCAATACCATTCTCAATTAGAGCTGTGTGGTTCGCTACCATCCACCCCTCGACCAGAGATGGAAGGAGACCACTTTGGATAATTTGCCGCAAGTAGCTAGTGTGCCAATTTCTCAAGTCAGCGTAACCCACAAGCTTTTCCAAGGAAGTGCGGCATCCTTGGCACTCCTCCACGTGCTGGTGTCCATACATCTCACACTGGAGATCGGGGTCAATCTATCCTAATATATGAGAGTACCTGACTACCCTCGCGTGGGAAAATTAACGTAATGTAGCGTCTAATTCACAGCTTGGTCATTTGTGGTGTGTGTTGTTTTGTGTCCATCACCTTTGAATTGTATTGGGCGTCACACTGGGCCACGCTAGAAGCTATACGTTTAGAATGAAAGTTCAGGGGTCACTCAGGTTATAGATCGGTATCGGTTCACATGCGACGAATGCCGCGGATGTCTCGTATATATGCCTTGAAGCATGCTCGTGTTTGTCAGTGTACCGGCTAAATCAAGTGTGACCTATGCTTAGTCAGGGCACTATACGTTACGAAAACTCAAAATGAAATAAAAGAATAGAAATAATACGAAAAATTAATTGCATCTCATAAAAACAACAGGATATCAATGCAACATGAACATTCCCTTACTATATTGCCTAACCTGGATAAGCCTTATAAAATCACTTATCATTATAAGCACGAGGTAAGCTACTCAAGGGTGTCGTACAAATAGAACCCGAACTGGGGTCACATAACTCCACCCAGTATTGATTTGAGAGCGACAGATGCCTTTACCATACCGCATACCTGCTATTGTGAAGTGTTGCCATTGTTATACTAATAATAATAATTGGAATTTATATAGCGCCATTTCCATTCATATAATGTTCAAAAGCACTGCACGTTGTCATAGTTTGAGTCATAGTCCACAAAGCCTCAGTGGGCAAGCCTGAAAAGGTGTGTTTTGAGACACTTATTGAAGGCCTGACACGATGTAGAATCCTTCAGGTGTTGTGGAAGTGCATTCCATAATCTCGGAGCACTACTGGAGAAAGCACGATCTCCAACTTGAGTCTAGTCCGAGGCTCATCCAGAAGGCACGTAACTTCTGATCGTAGATGACGTCTGGATTTGTATGGCACTAGCAGCTCCTAGGTGTACTTAGGTGCAAGTCCATTAAGCGCCTTCTATACCAGCAGTAGGTCCTTAAATTGATGCGGAATTTGATTGGTAGCCAGTGAAGCTTGATTAGAACAGGTGTGACATGTTTATACTCCCTGGTTCTCGATACTATCCTTGCAGCACTGTTTTGTGATCCGTGCAGCTTTGCAATCAAATCATATTGTATTCCAATTAGAAGAGCATTGCAATAATTTAAGCGAGACATCACCAGTGTTTATTGCACTGTGTAATACGTTATCGAAATATGCAGTCGTTTATTGTCTCGTTATTTACTTACCGCTGGCCCAGGATGAATACAAATAAAAAGCAAAATAAAAACAGATAATAGAACATAAGACAAAATTTGCGATGGGAACCGAACTGTGACTATTACAAAATACAAACTGTAACACAAAATTGGTAATCATATCATAAATAGGATGCTTTAATAGTAGAGCAAAGCATATCAAATAAACAGAAGTGCCTATACACTGGACTGTCTGTATAGGTATAGCTTCCATGTGTTGGTTTGGTGCAGCACGTTGAACTAATTGCGAACCTTAACATTTGATCCTGAATGGATACCCATATCATAAGGAAGTACACCCCCCCCCCCCCCCCCCCCGCTGATGATGCCTAACAATTTGTTCCAGTAGCTTTTGAGGACTAGCACACAGGCAGCTGTGACGTCACACAAATGGTTCAGCACCCCCACTTCTACTCAGACATTAATATGTGTGTGTGAAAAACACTCAAGGCAACGGTGGACGAAGGTGCCGCGTCATTCTCTGGGAATAACAACATTTCTGAGTATTAACAATTCATACGATTAGCGGACTTAAAGCGTAGACCAAGTCACAATACACGACCCGTCAGTATTTTCATGCCATCGACGACTGGCATTGAAAGAGTGCTGGGAGATTATGAAAACGGAAAAGTACTAAATCGTAATTTCGGATTTGCCGGGGAAGGATATTTCATAATCTTTCCAACCAGGCGACGACCTAACAAGCGAGCCACGAAGTTATTTGGATTGGTATGTCTATTTCAGTGTCTAGGAATGTGATCTGTTTCAATCCGACGTCAGGTCGGTAGTATTGATTCGTTTCAATGAAATAAGATGTATGAGTCATTGCAGGTTGATCTTATACTGTGTATGCCATAAAAGGTTCGTTTATTTCTGCTATCTACGAGGTTTTTCCAGCATATTTGGGCTTATCTCAAAGCTGAGTTGTCGAAGGTAGGGCGCAGCATCTGCATACTGTCTCTCACCGCTATTAATGAATATAAGACATTAACCAAACTGTGATATAGCGAATGGTGGACTATAAAAATATGTTTGAACTACACAAAGTCCGACGTATGTGTACGTTTGATATGCTGGGCTAGAGTTACTATTGTTGGATCCGGGTTAGTTGAATTATATAATAACTGACATGTGTATGACTTATATTATGCCCCACAAACTGGTGTATTGTGTAAGTGCATAGACTTGCATGTACACGGACCACCGGTCAATGACCTTTACATCTTAAGATCTCTTCTTGGTAGACATCATCTTTGCAATTGTGATACTTGTCAAAGCAAATTTGAACAAGAATTATGAAAAAATATTGCGTACTGAAATTTGACAGAATTCTTCCCAAAATATTGTCCCACAGGTGCCTTCTCAGAGATTATAAAAAACAGATACCTTAGGGTTTCCATGGGCATAGATGAATTAGCTGGTCTATTCTCAAACAGTCATTTGATAGGTTACTGTCGCAGCAGGGTTCTTGCTGCCAAAACAGCATTATTCTCAAGTCGAACCAATGCTGTTTAGAATGACAATTTTCAATGAATGAACAAAACCATAACTGCGGGGACTTAATATACATTGCAAAATGTTCCCTCATTCAATCGTACATTATTCAGTACAACATGGGGGCTGCCCTGATGGCCGTGTGGTCCTAGGCGTTGCCACTGACTGCTAGCTGTCTCTCATCACTGTCTGGGTTCGAATCCCGCCCGGGGAATGTGAGAAAGTTGCCGGGCGTTAGGCGGTGGTTACAACCAGTTACAACTGGTTAGTCACAAATTAGCAGCAATATAGCAGATAAAGTGACGAAAAATCAAAATTCCAAAAATATTCCAAAATTCATTACAATACAAAAGCACAGTACGAGAAATAACTAAAAGGTTGAGACGATGCTCACTGATAGTACTAAAAAGACGCACGCGGAATAATCAGAAACTCAAAGTGGCAGCCAGTGTTGCAGATATGATAAACTGCTTCACAGAAGCCCGTATTTTGTAATAAATGTCATTCGTATCTTATTCCATACTTTACAGATTATCGTAAATCATGACGCTTATGATTGCCTATTGTGATTGCTTATAGGTTTATCACTTACGTTTGGGTGTTGTCGTATATTTATTGCTTTTGGATCGCACAGTTTCTGTTATTTGTATTCTGTGAATCTATGCCTACTGGTGTGAAGATATCATGCATTTGACCTGCTTCTAGGATCATTTGCAGGATCTTATCGATGTACGTGATATTATCCATAAAATATTTTCAACCTAATCTTTTTGTTTCTTTTTCCACTTGTTCGTATTTACTTAAAAGGTTTAGTAAACCTAATACTTTTTTCTTATATACCTATTGTTATGCTTGTAAATATTTAGTCTATTACCTTAAAATATATCCTTCGTTTTATTTTTGTAAACGAAGTATCTGTTATATATTTAGTAATGAAGTAATTGAATCTTCCTCTTGTATGAGTAAAGTTCTAGTACCTGCTTAATCAGGTTTCCGGACAGTATCACTTTATAACTCCTTTTCTTGTTCACGTATTTATCATGTTACGATTTATAAATGTATATGTGTGATTTTGTACATCCCAGTGCAGTCAATAAAACATACAATACAATACAATACTCATTATCTTCTCTGATGGAAGAGCTTGTTTCATGGTTTAAACTGATCCCTCATTTGGAATGAAATACCCAACGGTAATTCCAATCCAAACCGACTGTAAACAGCATCTCATAGGGGCGCCATCACAACCTCATTTTTATTTCAGTAGGGTCCACGAGGTAATGCAATGCTTACCGTACATTGTATGCCACTCATTTAGGTGCTTTATTCTTAAAATGGCAGAATAAGTGGCAATGGACGTAAATCAACCTACCACACTTTTATCATGATGGTAATATACTCGCATTTGCATGCATCGTTTGTTTGATTATAATGTTTTGACTATGCCAATGTTTTCATAAGCAATTACGAATGTAGCTCTTCCAGCTAGGTAATGGTTGACAGATAAAATGTCGTTGTTCAAATTATCATGATTAACAATTTTCTGTCAAATATTTCTCAACATATAACCTTTGATCGAGATTTGTTCATAAAGATCATATGTACATTTAAACCATAAAAAGGTTAAACAAAACAACGGAAACGATATTCTGAGGATGTTTCCTATTATATTCATTACTCATTAGTTCCTCTTCAGATGTTTCAAAATATTGATTAATTTAATCAATTATGCTCAAACTTGTCAACCACACGCTCTCCTCGTAATTGCACATGGTTTAGATCCATCTGTCATATTATCCATCACAACCATAATGCTCTGTCTGAGTGGTCATTGGCATCACATTGCCAACTCTCTTTGAAATATCAGGCCACGCCAGACTCCATGTTGTGTTATGACCAAATTGGTCGACGAATAAATAGGTCCTCGAAGTATTCGTAAATCATGAGCAAATTGAATTCCCAATTTCACAACTTTGCAGACTAGATGAGGTATTTGTATGCAGTGTTGTTGCCATAAACGGTTTATAGTCCGAACTATATATTTTTGTAGATCAAAGCTCGTCCCCACATGTATACGAGGGCTTCCTATGGTGTTTGGGCCAGGTCGTAAAACGGAGGGTAAGCGTGCTTTATCGACCCATTTATTAGTGGTTATGCCATTCCCAACAGTCTACTCCTGTTTCACCATCTCCGCATGACTCTCTGGTACTCCAACAGGGCCTGCCCCGATGGCTGAGCGGTGTAGCACATTGCAGCTGACTGCTTGCCGCTTTTGGCACTCCTCTTTCAAATCCGGATCGAGTCATTTGGAGGTGTTACCAATGACTTGGGGTAAAACGGTAGTTTTCACTGCGTGCTCCGGTTTCCTTTGCCACTGGGTAGTCACAAAATATGGACCATATTGCACATCCTTTATCCCCTTTGAAATCCAATTAAGGTATGGTATAGGTATTGCTATAGGATGAAATAAAGAAGGTTCATTCCTTCAGAAAATGATATGATATGCTGGATAAAACTAAAACACTATATCGTACGAGCTCAAACATGGCTATCCCATGGTTATTTTCTTGAGGCGAAAAATTAGGAAGGTTTCACTCTTCCGGAAAATGAACAAACTCGACACTCTATCCCAACTATGTTAGAGGCATTTATCGATTTCTCATACGTGGACTGGTAGTTTTATTTAATCATGCATGGAGTACTCGTGTGTATTATCGCTGACATCACACAGGAGGTATCACTGGCCACTTGGATTAGCAAGTCAGATTTCCGCGGTATTATCCAGTTGCTTAAAATTGTTTTACCACTTTCTACTGAAAACGTCTATTCAAACGTACCGCACTTTTGATTTTGCACCTGAGACGATGTCTGTCTGTCTATCTCTCTATCTAACTCTCTCTATATGCATAATATATATATATATATATATATATATATATATATATATATATATATATATATATATATATATATATATATATATATATATATATAATATATATTTATATATATATATATATATATATATATATATATATATATACATATATATATATATATATATATATATATATATATACATGTATATATATATATATATATATATATATATATATATATATATATATATATATATATATATATATATATATATGTGTGTGTGTGTGTGTGTGTGTGTGTATAGCTACTCGCACATATGTTGGCCTAAATACTCATGCTGTATGTCTAATGATGAACTTCTACAGCATTCTAAGAGAGTATATTGCGAGTCTTTGTTGTTGTCTCCAGAGGGTGAAGGAATTAGCTGTAATTGACAGGTTTCCAAATCTTATTTCGAATATCTCCCTCGCGTGGCAGTGCGGAGACACTTAGTATCGCAGATATGATATATGTATATTTCGCCCTAATTATCTGCGTAGGGGAAGGAAGGTATGATAGAATGGTATAAATATATCTAGTATGATATGTAATAAAGTTGCAATACGAAAGTGTAAGTGGTATGGCGATGGGGCCATTAGCTTCATTTAAAGGAAATGGACACAGGATTGCGTTATGTCTTGCTCACTGTAAGGTCAACAAATGCGTCTTTGGTGTACGTGTAGTATAACATGGGACTAAATGTACGCAGATCACTCATCGAACCGTCTTATTATTTCATGTTTACAATAGCCTTAATGAATTCTGCAAAATCCCTAAAATCAAAACTAAACTATATTTTACTATATTGTTTAGTTAGGAAAAGGTTTTGTACTGAAAATAACATGCAAAATCAGGCCATCTAGTGACGTATAATTGTTTTGGTATTTTGGGATAATTCATATATTATATACAGGTGTATGTCAAGCATGTATCATATACTGTAATGTATCATATGGTTTAGTGTATTGTATATACGTGCATTTCCGTCTAGCAATGAGCTTGCCTCACTTATTTATATGATGTGTATTTCATGCGCTAGGCAGTTCCTCAGGTAGAATCCAATTACCGTTGCCAAGTAGATTGCATGTAATCAAAGACAAAACTCATTAGTTGTAATAAGACTCTGAATTAGTTATAAATCGGAATCATCTTGACTCTATACTTACTTAACTGCCAAACCGCTACCAATGCCCGTATTCACAGTAAACTGTTATAAATCACGTTTGCTATGTATCATAAGACTACAAGAGAAAAAAATAGATTTAGCACAGAAGGGATAGTTGGTCACACCCAACACATTTATATATATATAACTATATTTGGAAACAATTTTTAAAAATGCACCTAAATCTTGAATTATAAAATAAATTTGCCGAAAAGAAGATATCATAATTGGTTTATTACATCCCAATTTTCTAACTATGCAGTGCTTTATGAAATCCATTTTTGTTACATTATTTAATTTGTTTAATCGAGTTATTTAATGTTCTAGATCAATTTCTATTTTCAGATAATGTTTGGGCAAAAACGATATTGATAATGCATCTTTATACACCTACACATGTATTATCTCTGCTATCGTTTTTACTTAGACTATTCTATTTGTATTTTCAGGAGAATCTATGACCGGAAGTGATCTATGACAGGAAGTAATAATGGCGGATTTCCAATTGGTGGCCATCTTTGTTTTGGCATATTTCACCTCAGCGTATTCCTGCCCACACAGATGCATCTGCAACACAATGACGCAGATAATCGACTGTCGCGATGCCGATCTGGACCGAATACCGACGGACTTACCCGAACCAAAAGCTGTTCGTGAGTTGTACCTCAGCAGGAATAAAATCAGAGACATAGTATTTGAACTCTCGCCTTTTAGCAATTTAGAAGTGTTGGATTTGTCTTACAATGAAATTGTGCGCATTGACGACAACTCGTTTGCTGCGATGCATCGACTGCGCACGCTCCGTCTGGATCACAATAGGCTTTCGGGATTAACCATAAGGACCTTCGCTGGATTGGATCATCTTGTAAGTCTAGATGTGAGCTACAATTACATCAGCAAAGTAGTATCAAACGCATTCAATGGCCTCGATCTATTGGAAGACCTGCATCTGGATGGTAATAGCATAAGCGATCTTGGGAAAGACGCGTTCAAAGGCATGCCAGCGCTGACCTTTCTGAACCTGGGAAAGAATCTCCTGACTTTTGTTCCTTCTCGATCGTTACGTCCTCTTTCTAACCTTCGGTACTTGTCACTTGATGGAAATCACATACCTACTTTAGTCGACCATGCGTTCGAGCATCTTAGTTCTTTGGAACACCTCGGCCTTTCTGATCTCAACCTGATGCATGTGCACGAACTGGCCTTTTCTGATGGCGCCACACCGGATACGCCCTACTTACGGCACCTGTCGTTAAATAACAACAGGTTGAAAGAAGTCCCAACGTTAGCCATTCATCCAATAACAACATTAGAAGAACTAGATCTGAGCCAGAATTTTATTGAGGTTCTTCAACCGGAATCTTTCAGGAGCATGCATCGTTTGCGCTTGATAATGATGAACGCAATGCGGAAACTTAATACAGTTAAGGATTTCGCATTCGCTGATTTGCCGGATCTCTCCGAGGTAGATCTTTCGTCCAACCCACAACTGAAAACGATCGAGCCGCAGGCATTTAAGGATACAATAAGTTTGAGGCGAGTCGATCTTCATGGTAATGCACTGGGGAGCATCAGCCAAAATTTGCTACCGTACTTGGACCTAGAAATGCTGGATTTACGATTTAATCCCTGGATTTGCACATGTGAGATCCGCTGGATGCGGGATCTTCTACTCAATAATCCTCACACACCGAACCACACTCTCATCTATAAAAACGACGTTGCGTGCGCATCGCCAAAGACTTTAGCCGGAAATGACCTTGTGACCTTGACCCCTGGCCAATTGGGGTGCAGCCTCCTATTCCCAACCACCAATTACAAGTTGACAATTACGTTGGTGGTCTTGCTTGCTGTGTTTGTGATGACCACTTTACTGTGTGTGGTCTATAGGTACCGTAATACTATACAGGCGTACATGGGCACACAGAATAAATACAAGCCCCAGAGATGTGAAGACGATGATGAGGTTACCATGGCAGACGACATTCAACAGCCCTCCATAGATGGCTCACTCAGCTTTAGACATGATGGTGGCCTCTCCCATTCTGTCACTATCATTGGGAGATGATCTATTCTCATAACTCTTTCATATCACTGTGAGGCAAAATGAAGAAAAAACATGGTATGAAGGTTTTATGCATAAACATTTCATGCATGGATATTTCATATTTTCATGCATGAAAATGGTATTTCCATGCATTTAAATGAAGATCTCGACCCTGGCATGATTTTCCTTGCCCCAGATTTTTTATGGGTATTTTGGCTGTACACAATTTCATGCATGGACCTTTCACCCATGACAATCTTGGGCAAAACTTTCATTTTCATGCACGAAAATTTCATTTTCATGCAGGAAATCTTTCGTACTGTAAAAACAGGTTATGATCTACCATGATGGGTTGTAGGAATTATCACGGGACTTATAACGTGTAAGTCGCCTTACAAACGTTTGGTGTTATGGACCACTATTTGGGTGTTTTAGCAAGTGAAGAACCCCTAGGGACTGGTGTCTAAAGAGGAGGGAATGTATTCCCGGTTCCGTGCTACTGACTCTTTGCTATATGGTTTAGATTGTTAGAATGATGGAAAGCAAGCACACTTGCCTCGCTGTGTAAATATGAGAAGTATGATATAGCAGCCTATATTTCCAGCCGTATGATGCGGCATCCCAGGTTTTACTACTAGTATTTTTATAAACGGTATTACAACACACGTATCTTCACTGGTATGAAAATTGATTTTATATATATATATATATATATATATATATATATATATATATATATATATATATATATATATATATATATATATATATATATATATATATATATATATATATATACATATATATATATACATATATATATATATATATATATATATATATATATATATATATATATATATATATATATATATATATATATATATATATATATCGTTTATTAATAGCCATGTATACGAAGCAATTTTTAACTAGTAATTCTATCCCACTATATCGATGGGAACACCAGTGGAAAAGGCTAAGAGGCAATACATAGTTAATACAAGTTATACGGCATAACATGCTGGGTAAAACTTGGCGAATGTGTAAATAATGGAGAGCTTTCTAATAGTGTGTTGTGTTTGTATGTGAAAAGGAAATACTTAATACACACTCCTTAATACGTTTGAAGGTATACGATGATTAAATATCATGATTTAACCTGTTGCATTTCACCACAATAACGTGAAGACGAATCCGTTTAACGATCCTAATAGGTGTGATATAAATGAGTTTATATACTACAAACTATTTCACTCTAAGAATGTCATTATGCTGATCCTGAATTGGCAGATGAAAGCAGATCAGTGTATCGATCATGTCAGCCTGATAAGTGCAAGGAGGTCAAAAAGTATTCGGGTGTTAATTCCAAGCATGCCAATATATTGGTAACTGCGCTGTATATTTTGTAATATTCTCCTCCTTACATGTTGAAAGGCTATAAAGTCATCTCCTCTGGTTCAATCTATTACTATTGTATGTTGATCCTAAGTGTTTCATTCGTTAGGTAAATGCATCGATAATAATGGATCTAATCTAATCAGTCAAATATAACGATTTATATTGGTTGAATATCTGTAGGGAAATGCATTGATATTAACTATAAAAAGAATGTATGTAGATACATCGCTATTGACATTGACTAGTTGAGATAGCATATCAGGATTGTAGAAAGAGTGGACTTTGAAATACAGTTTCTATGACTAAGGTTTATGGTGGTACATTTCATGCATGGAAAAAAACACGGCATGAAAGTTTCATGCATGAAAGTAAACTTCATTCGTGTTGATCGCTACGTAAATATTTTGTTTATGATTTGATTTTTCGCCCCAGAAATGTTCATGGGTAGTTGGCCTGTACACAACCTCATGCATGGAATTTTCACCCATGAACATTCTTGGGCAAAATTTTCATAAAAAAATCCTTTCATGAAGTTTTCATGCCACACTTTTTTCATGCATGAAGATTTTCGTACGGTTTATGTAAATATTTCATAGGTATGATTAAATCGTTGAGACTTATTGAACTAGAAGGTGGCACTGTCCTATATGCACTGTTAACGTTTTGTACATGTATTTTACTCTGATCCTTTTGATGATACTTTATGTACATGTTTTGACTCAATATAACGATGATGATAAGGTGATGAGTTTATTTCCTTTGTCCATGGCATTATGCATTGTATAACTGGTATCTTACACTCATTTAAATTTAGCTATTTCATGCTCCCAATGATAGCGCGAAAATTATATCCTTCAAATAAATATCTATATAGTAATACATATATAGTTCAAGTGCTTGAGAGAACAAATTTAAAGTAGCACAAATACCCTCCAACAGGGCTGTAAAGCGAAACATTTAGCACTCTATATTAAAGCCTTATTTATTTGTACAGTAATGGATTGAAGATTTTCTTCGTAAATATGGATACGACTTCATAAAATGGCTGACTGATCATTAAAAAAACGGCCAGATTACACCTTAAACTTTGCATGCCATTCCTCCTCAGAAAATCGTCTAGATATACGATATATTAGAAAATGAATATTTCAAAAATATATATTGACTAAATCGGCAAAACCTGTACCCCATGTGGTAAGTCCTACGCTCGGGATTCTACGCCTTTCTGCGTTGAGAATTGTCACGAAATTTGACGATTCACAAGGGAGCGCCGTTCCAGCTGATGCTGATTGGCTGTTGATGTGATCTGGAGAATTCCACGTCTTGCATTAATGCTATCGGGCTATGATTGACAAGACACTGCACAGCCAGGCTCGCGAGTACTTATCATTGAACCTATCAGTAGATGGTATACGTCGGTATTTTACATATTCTTTTTCCTTAATCGGGGTCACTTTGGTTAACGAAAGACTCTTTACTTTTGGAATAGATCTAACAGGTTCTCTATACGTGCCACTATTCACCCTCCTCCTCTACTACTACTACTACTACTACTACTACTACTACTACTACTACTACTTTTACTAGTTTTGCTACTACTACTACTACTACTACTACTACTACTACTGCTACTACTACTACTGCTACTACTGCTACTACTACTACTACTACTACTACTACTACTGCTACTGCTGCTACTACTACTACTGCTACTACTACTACTACTGCTACTACTACTACTGCTACTACTACTACTACAGGCATCAGGCCTTCTACCACCGACCTATCATCTACCACTACGAAATCTCAGCACTGCCACTACTTTCTCTGCTGCTGCTGCTGCTGCTACTACTACTACTACTACTACTACTACTACTGCTACTACTACTACTACTACTACTACTACTACTACTACTACTACTACTACTACTGCTACTACTACTACTACTACTACTACTACTACTACTACTACTACTACTACTACTGCTATATTATCACTACTACTACTACTACTACTACTACTACTACTACTACTACTACTACTACTACTACTACTACTACAGTAACGTCGCTATGTATTGAGGTCGCAATCTCCGCTGGTATTATAAGAGCTGCGGCAAAATCGCCTTCATAATGGGCAGATAACACAAGATTATTGGTCGCGATAAAAACCCGCTGATCATTTCCTTTGCTCAGTCTGAAGCCATGGGATGTTCCACATAAATAATTGTATTATCGAGGGAAATTGGCACACTTTATGGGGTCTTCATGCAAAAGTAATTCTATTAATTTCGCGCGTCACTAGGCAGCGCTTTGATGGTGCAACGCCTGTTATGCCTGTGTCTAATGTGGTGAGATGTGTGCAAAATCACTTGCTCATCTTTTTGCCCGGCATCAGGGCGTCGCGAGATAGGCTGAGCTGCGTTAAGCGCCGGTGTAACAGAATCAATTGTCCTGTGTTCCGCCGGTGTAACAGGAATACTATCACGAGCGGATGGAAAGAGAAGGTATCTTGCACGAGTGAGTGATTGTGTGTGTTGAAACGAGGCTTGCCGAGTCCCACGACACAAAATCACTCACGAGTGCAATATAGTATAGGCATAGTGTAGGCCTCTGAGTGGGAGAATCCATTCCTGTGTTACTCCGGTGTGTCAAAATCCATTATTATACCTCACGTGAAGATCGTTAGCCGTGGTTGGCTGATTGCCGGTTGCCAAACCATCATGTCCACTGAACAGCGTTATGGCTATTACTGGTGACGCCACGTGCGTTTTGCTTGTTGGCTGACGTCATTGATTGTCACGTCATCATTGCACGTGCAAATTGCACATCGACAACAAACATGGTGCGACAGGCGCTAGCGCAACATGGCATTCTTGATTAAATTATATAATATGCAGGGATTATTGATAGGGTATAATAAAACAAATATGACATTCCAGTGGGGATACCCTGGTGGAATGTCCCCCTCGGTAATATGGTTTCCCGAGGGCGAAGCCCGAGGGAAACCCATCCTCGCTCGGGAGAAATTCCATCAGGGTATCCCCACTGGGATGTCATATTTGTAAATTATTATTGGACGTACATGCATTTAAAGAAACGTCATATTATACTGGAAATTATGAGAATAAAAGAAGAAAATTTTATCATATAATTTTTACACTACACAGGAAGAAATTGACAATTTCGCACGACCCGTACAAAACGTTTCATCCATGAAAAGATTGGGACATGAAAATGGCGTGGCGTAATTAATAATAGCTAGATTGATATATGGATCCGATACTTCTATTTTATTTAATTGGTTCTCAGATTCATCATTTGTTGGATTTTGGGGTTAATTTTGTTAATGCTATTGTAAATGTATTAGGTATCGATGGGTTTTTAACATTTTGGTCAAGAAGGGGGGAGGGGGATAAGGTATTCACATCAAAAAGTTTCACTGAGCTAATGATTGTCATTGCATTTGGCTTAAAAGCTGTGTCTGCACTAGCTATGGCTTTACTTCCTAAAGGTTGAAGAATCATGCCATGATTAAGAGCAGTTACAATTTAATCATGAAGTGATTAGATGTGTGTGGCAGAGATCCTAGGGTAGCCATGCGTGTGGATGGCATTAACCAAGACAGATTGAAATGGGCGGGAGATTGCTTTGCACTTTGTAAAGTACCTTATCTGCACACACCCTACGCCATCTTTTGAGCAACTCGCTCACTAGTTAACATATCTGAAAGAACAGCGTAGGCTGGTTTATACAATCATGTATTTCCAAAGGTTTTTTGAACAGTGTAATTTTCAATCTCGTCAGAATTCAAACTGTATGAAGATTACATTTTGTAGATAAAAGAGTTGTTATTCATGTAGTGCATAGTTGATAATCACATATACGTCACAAGTGCCTAAAAACCATAAAATAGAATTTTGAATACACGTGTAATGAATGGAATGGTAGATGACAACACACAACCTTTTTGATCTTTGAGGTCATCTATTCAACAGTAGTTTTAATACTAGTGCAAACGTGAGTGTAGCCATACCTTAATGCATACCACAGGGTGAACATAGGGTATGTTGACATGTATGTACAGTTAACGCTAGTGCAAACGTGAGTGTAGCCATACCTTAATGCATACCACAGGGTGAACATAGGGTATGTTGACATGTATGTACAGTTAATACTAGTGCAAACGTGAGTGTAGCCATACCTTAATGCATACCACAGGGTGAACATAGGGTATGTTGACATGTATGTACAGTTAACGCTAGTGCAAACGTGAGTGTAGCCATACCTTAATGCATACCACAGGGTGAACATAGGGTATGTTGACATGTATGTACAGTTAACGCTAGTGCAAACGTGAGTGTAGCCATACCTTAATGCATACCACAGGGTGAACATAGGGTATGTTGACATGTATGTACAGTTAATACTAGTGCAAACGTGAGTGTAGCCATACCTTAATGCATACCACAGGGTGAACATAGGGTATGTTGACATGTATGTACAGTTAATGAAAACATAATCTACCACATTGACGTTGTCTCGATGCCATTTCCAGACACAATGTACGATCCATCTGTCCCAAACTTTGAATCATCAAGTGTCTAAACATATACGTTAAACAACACCGATATGTTCATTTCAGTTTCTATTTGTTGCACATTTAAAAAAGATCACAATTGTGACAAGGCCTTTGAACTATTGGTGTACTATTTTCCTCATATATTTCCGTATGTTTCTACCTGCCAGAAGTGTCGTTAACAATCTCTATCAATTGTATTTCTCGTGCATAGTAATTTATACATACGTGTTCGGATGTCGGTCATTCTTGAAAAAGTATTAGTCTGGAGGAATCCCCACTAAGGTTGGCAAAATGTGGTGCATAGTTTTTTTCAGTTGATTTTGACTCTGGAGGGTTCTAGATCGAGAATTCACCGGGTGAAACTCGGGCACCCTTGAGGAACGCATTCAAGAAATCCAAGATGGCAGCCAAGATGGCCACCGAATTAGGAAAATGACTCTGGAGCACTTTTTTATATGAATCCATAGTGGGTATCTGGGTCAATGGTAATTAAAATGTAACAACCAAGATGGACGCCAAATTCAGCCAAGCACCTTTATTTGTTTTTTTGCCATGTTACAATGACTAAGCACATCAACCATCTGCACTTAAGTACGATCGAGATGTCTGTTTGTGCTAACAGAATCCATAGTGGACAACTGAATCATCATGTTTTCAAGACTTCCCAGACCTGGTAATCTATCATGATTGTCTATCATAAGTACAGAAAATAGAACAAAAAGGTTTTGCTAATGTGCAACTGTGCGGTATGGAGGAATAAGGCGGGCCAATTGCACTCTCACTTTCTAAATGCTGGTGACGCATATTTCTGACGTTTCATTATGACTATGTTTCTAAGCTTTTGAAGTGTTCATTACTATTAGTCAGCCATGGTAACAAATAATTACATTTGATGACGGATGTTAGGTGCTGCATGTCAGATGGGATATTTTTGTCCTATATACATTTCATCAATAGTAGGTAAAGATGCAGTTGATACGTTTGCTATAGGCTGGTCTTGAGACCAACATCTCTTGGAAAGATCTGCCAAATAATTACTGGCTCAATTTAATTTTTGTGACTGTGTTCTATTCCTGCCAGTTCCGATTGAAGAATTGGTCTGAAAAGTCAGGAAAATAATGGCATGCTTATCAGCCTTAAATATAAACGAAATATCAAGCCTAAACTATAATATCTATAATCACTGGCATTTCAAATGACAGGAATGATAAAGGCAACACAGTAGAAAGAGCAAGTTTAAAGGATCCATTTTCGAATGCAGCACCCAAAGTCAACATGCTATAAATGATTGATTATGATTAGGCCTTTGTGAATATAATCAGGTGCAAGCTTCAACTAGGAGGAGTGGTGGGGGGCAGGGTTCTTGGTTTTCATATGACTCACTAAATAGATGGCTTTTTAGAGTACGTTTGGTAAGAGTTACAATAACGCACAATGCTCAAGGATCACAAGTATCTAGTGGAACACATATCTAGCAAGTTTCAAGTTTCTATCGTGATTTACATTCATATAAGAGAATCCAAAGAATGAGAGCTTTGTGATGTTTGCATTTCCTAGAGACGAATCCAAATGTTACAACAACGTTTTGTGATATTCTGCATTAAATCCCAAAAAGCAGCAAAATCATACTTATACTGTTACACCATTAGCCTACCCCTGTATAGCGGCTTGTAACGAAAAGCGCCATCTAACGTATAACTATTGCACTACAGGGCCGTCCGCCTTTTTACCAAAGTTGTTTATCTCAGCCTTCGAGAGAGTGTTTTCATAACGAGAGAGCGATGTGTTATTGATAGGCACCAGACTTCTGCATAGCGAACTCAGTAACCCATCAATATGCCTACAAAGACTTTTCCATTCAGCTTTGACGCCTATCTAACGTACTGCCATTCTTGAAAACATATAGCATTGTAGCTAATTCTTTTGATGCACTGATCCCCCTATTGAAATGTACCTATGATACATTTGTAAATAGTTTTACTAGGCAGCAGGTCAGACACTATTCGACGGAAAAATATTAGTTCGTTCCCGTCTTCACCGTACAAACAATACTCAGGTAGAGAATACATGAATACCAAAATGTCTGGATTTATTTTGGGAGACATGAATAAGTTAGTGTGCGATCCATTCTTTTATTTACACACACCCAGCCCTGTTTGTTATCTGCCATCCGTATCATATTCGGTATCTCTACCACCTCCGTTCTTTATCTTACCTACAAATGTATCTATGCCGCGCATGTTTGCCTTCGCGACAAAGCGGTGTTCCCAGCGGAAGCTTGGTTAATTTTGTTACTGTTTGCATAGTACCATGTACATTATCTGGTGTAATACTGCTTTGCGGAACCTGTACTGCTTCACAGACAGATATCTGAAATTAATCCATTTGTATATAGTGTCAGTCGTATTGTTATCATACAGTTGTTGAATATAATATCACCAAACGTATCACCTGTTCACAAATCAAACTTTCCACACTCGGGCATGATCGTTGGCCATGGCTGAGAAGATTGGTCCCACTCATAAAACACTATAGAATCCATGTGGTATATAACTTACCACTCTGTGAGTAAGGCCTGTTGGACTACATGTAGTATACACGGTGCCGACACAACTTAGGCGTTGTTGGATTGGATTGGGTAGCAGTGCCAGCCAAAATATTCGTGGTATATGACCTGACACTCACATAGATTCCTTGGAAGCTGTAGGTGTTTCTCCCAAAGATGCTCGGCTTGGCCTCACGACATCTCGGGTATTACACACCCGCACAAACCAGCATGTTCTAAAGGCCTCATACTTAATGTCTAAAAGGTAGGAAGTGATCAGAACCCGTACATTTCCGTTGATCTGGGACACTTTCATTAATAACGTGTTATATTTGGAGAGGGTGATCCATGTCTGATAAAGAAATGTCCAAAGTGCAGGATAAAAGTGGCTCAGATTTCCCGAAAATAAACTCGACTGCCTTGATCAAGTGACCGGTGAGATCAGGCAGTTGAATCCCATTGTGATTGTAATTGTACCACCTGAGCATTTGTGGAATATATATATATATATATATATATATATATATATATATATATATATATATATATATATATATATATATATATATATATATATATATATATATATATATATATATATATATATATATATATATATATATATATATATATATATATATATATGGTTATATATATATATATATATATATATATATATATATATATATATGGTTATATATATATATCATATATATATCATATATATATATATATATATGTATATATATATATATATATATATATATATATATATATATATATATATATATATATATATATATATATATACATATGTATATATATATATATATATATATATATATATATATATATATATATATATATATATATATATATATATATATATATATATATATATATATATATATATGTGTGTGTGTGTGTATGTATGTGTGTGTGTGTACTCTTATGTATGTGTTTGTATGGCAATATGTTTGTCTGATGATGTCCACATCGATTATTGTCACCTTGAATATATGTCTTTGCTCGAAGGGTACTTTAAGCATACTTAGAAACCTACACGAAAAAAGGACTATTCCCACGATGACGTTTTTTATCACGTCCATTAGCAAAACATTGTAATCTACCTTTATTAGCATTGCACCTAGCTCTACGAAAGTTATATGAAACAAGCCATGATCTGGTTGTCTTTAAGGACATATTCGACTTATAGCTCTAGGAACGCCGCCTTTATAAATGTTGATCGATTTCCCCCACGTTGTACTTTCAGCTGTTTTTGTATACTGATCCTTCTAATGTGCAAAGTTTCACTATAGGTATTTCGCCCTCATGTTGTGAAAGCATATAATACACCTCTCGATCAATGGCAAACCTGGGGAAATGATGGAACATAAATCTCCATTTATCATCACCTTTTGCTATATTGAGGATATATCATGACAGGCCAGTTGTTTGATTGAGGGAATCGGAGTACCTAGGGAAACCAGCTGGCAATCCTTAGTCACTGCCAGCATATTATCATACCTTGAGCTGTATTTGAACCTGGATCGAGAGACAGGTACCGGATCAAATATATATGCAGACCTAGTATTATAAAACATTCAGTACTAAGGCTAATTTCATCCTAAGAACAAGGATACACAACTCTTTGATAACCATCTAAACCCTGTCATGTTGGTATTCATTAGAAAGCTCTCACTGAGTAATCTCAGATGGGTACCCGCGTACTAGGGTCATTTCCAGCTTTTTTGCATCATTTTGTATTGGCCAAATTACCCACGAGCAGTATAAGGGTTGAGACGATTGTTGTTAGGCTTGAATTGCCTACAAGCACCTAGCGATGGTACCTGAAAGATACGGTACACTACCTCAATCAATAACATTGCCACGAAGAACACTACCTATGCACCGCCAAATAAGGGTGTTGTTTTAGAGGCATATTATGTGGTGATTTGTCAACACATTGCTCACTCCTCTACGTGTTATGGATGTGCACACATGGTCTGGTGTTCTGGCCTTGATGCTCGCGTTCTGCACCACCTCGGCCTCAGCAGGTAAGTCATGGTAATTGTTTACTTCGACTAATTCGAAAAAATCTTAGCCTAGAATCTGGCACTCAGTACGATATTGAAAATGTGTAAGTTTTATTTTTCTGAAAGGTCATCAGTAATGTGAGCCTGGAACGTAGCGTTGATTTATGGAAATTAAGCTAAATGATAGATATGTACGTAGTATATGAGTTATATGTATGTATGTATGTATGTTGTTTACGCAGATTAGTCTAGTTGCTATTTCTAATAACAGAGTAAAAGAAATAACAACTCTATAATTACAAATTTCTTATATATATATATATATATATATATATATATATATATATATATATATATATATATATATATATATATATATATATATATATATATATATATATATATATACATATACATAAATATATATATATATATATATATATATATATATATATATATATATATATATATATATATATATATATATATATATATATATATATATACATATATATATATATATATATATATATATATATATATATATATATATATATATATATATATATATATATATATATATATATATAAATATATATATATATATATATATATATATATATATATATATATATATATATATATATATATATATATACATAAGTATATAATATGTATTTTATATATATATATATATATAAAATGTATCTGTCCAGATAGTCCTAAGTACCCTTTCGTCGCCTGGATAGGTATGATGTTAGCCAACATTGATCCATTAGTCCACACTAAATATCCCTGCTCCAACGTATTACACATATTACAAGAAGGTATTATATGAACTTGCGGGGGATAATGATATTTACATGCATAAAGGTAATGGTTTGGTAACTACGGTCTGTCGCTTCGTAATGTTTGAACTCGAGCTATACCATCGAATAGGTATCATGTTTCCATGATTGTCTGTTGGGATTTACATGGCTTTTAACAGCTTATAGGCTATGCCGTAATCAGACCAGAATCCACAATGTTACTATATAACAGAATTCTCTTCTCTGCATGACAAGGTCAATTAAGGGGCTTTAGATTTCAAAGGATCCGTAGACGTCCATCTTCAAGGCCGCACATTGAAAGGGGGATTATGCCCACTTCATAGGATGAATAAGTCTTAGATTCTGATATGACAACAAACGTAGTCAGTTTGAGCACTTATCCAACATAACCTGGGTAACAAAGGGTAGTATTGCGGTTTCAAAAGTATGATGCAGTCAGAACTGTCACAAAATCAAAAGAAAACTAAAATAATATCAACAAATACCTGGAGTTCTCGAAAACCTACACAGGCTACATGTACCTGTAATTACATATTAGATTCCAAATTGCTTAAGAATTCTAATCGTCAAAAGGTTTCCTGATCACCTACCTGCTAAATTAATTATAATCTTCTCGTTCCATGCAAAACAAAAAAGGTTTCTTAAATTTTGACGGAAAACCTTATCACTGCATGTAAGACCATATGAGGAACCTAAACACAATCTGTCAACGACTGCCGCCATATATTGATTCATGTGAAACCCCTTAAGTCGTAGGTTCTTTTCATGAACATATACCTGAATCCTTTTGGTACAAGATCAAACCAAAATATATTCTAGAGATCTCTCATGCCTTATATGGGAGTACGTCTGGCACGTAGGTGACACCTATAGGAAATCACTTAGGGGAACTACGTATGAAAACAACATAACACTCTGAGTCAGCCACAATACCTTATGCTGCTCTCCCACATACGAATCTAATGTGCGAACATACACGATCTCAAATCTACGATTAAAGCCACGAATTGGCTATAAAATTGGTGTTTTCCACATTCGTTTGATATGTACGTTCAACCACTTTCGTAGGTTGTTGTACCTTGTCGAACATTTGATTAGTGTACGAAGATGTACGTCAATGTACGACAACATACAACATGTTGCGACAGCATATTCGACAATGTACAACAATGTTCGCCAAAAAATACTTCCCTACGACAGAATTTTTGTCGCACTCAAAAGTTTTACATGTAAAACTTTTTTTTGAATTCGCAGTATTGCCTACGAAAACTTAAGACTGACTGCGAACAACCACGATACATCACGACAACACTCGAATAACTACGATCTTTTAATTCGCACCTTGTCGCACCTTGAAATTCGTATGTGGAAGAGCAGCATTAGCTGATGGCAAATCTGCGCTAAACACTAAGATGTGTACAAGCATGGCTAGCCGACCAGTGTGAAAAACACGTTTATCAAAGGCGGACCGTTGTAGATTTAAGATTCTTCAGTTGGGGCCCAGAGAGTGTAATCTGCCATCCCTGGACTATAGCCTGTACGTCAATCATTATGCATCATATCAGGGGGTCCATATTGTACATAAGCGCAGTGCACGTAGACATCCAACCTGCCTGAAAACCATTACATTAAACTATGCATACCGCAAAATCAATGAGAATAATTTCAAAATGAAGGGGAAATGACAGGATTCAAATAATTTCATTTGACAACCAAATTATGCAACAGTAAGATTTTTGAAGTCCAATACGGGTCTATGTGTAACTATACCTTCAGGGATACTGCAAACTGAACTTGTATTATGCTGCCACCTCTATTAGTTCACGCCTAAAGTGACCAACTGCACCATAATCACTTAATCGGTCGCCGTTTCCGTTCACCGCTCTGTCACTGGACGGTGGACACGACCCCACACTCAACTTAACAAATGTCTCATTAGTTACGTTTATGGTGTGCCTCTGTACGGTAAGGTGAAGTACAGGTACAGACATTTAATCCATGCACCAGTCGTCCGGATGTCTGGCATTGCCTGGTCGTACAGACACCCATGGATAACATGTCAATGAAATACGATAAGCACATCAATGAACCACGTAGCTTGCGAATCAAAGTTACGTTTAATAGTAGGCCATTCATGCATCCATGCCCAGGAAACCGGGTAGCAATCGGGCATGTGGTCGTGTATTTCGCCCGGGCTGCCCATGTATTTAGTGCATGAATTAAGTGTCGGCACTGTACATGATAGGTCAATAAACTAGAATTTCTAGTTTTGTTTGTCTCATATTTGCAAAAAATCACACGTGTAAGTGTGGTCAGTTCTGCCATATATTGTTGTTACTTCCAAGCACTGGCCTGTATTTTTGCAGTAAACCAAATGATGTATGACCATTACACTCCAGGTTGTTATCGCTAGTGGCCTTCTTGGGAGAACATCTCAACATGACCAGGATTTGTGTGACCTGTCTGACTGGGATGGACACACCGCAGATAGATTCTGCTGAATCTGTTTTCTCGCATCTAATTTTAACCGAGCCGAGGCGGGCAAATAATGAAAACCTCAAGTGCGATCAATATTTAGCTCAGGAGTTTGTGTATGACAAAAATAGTTTTGGGTGAATGAATTTTACTAAACTTTCTGACTCAAAATTCAGTATATCAGATAATAATTCTCTTTGTGTTATGCGCAGATAAAGTTGACTAAATGTAGGTCGATATCATGTCCTTAAATAAGATATGCTTTCACTTACAGACTTTTGCTCGGGGAGAGTGGATGGATATTACGCTGACACGAGTGACTGTAGGTACTTTATTCGATGCTTTGCTGGCAACACCATTCAGCGACAGATTTGTGCAACTGGGACTGTGGCTCAGGACGGAGGTGCTTGTGTCTGGCCATATCAATCAACCTGCAAAGAGATTTCACCATCATCTGTGATTCCACGAATCACAACAACACAGCCTACATCCAACCACCCTATGACCACATCAGAGCCTTCAGCCCGCACACCTACCACTACAATACAGACTACATCCGACCACCCTCTGACCACATACAATCCCACAACTCGCACACCACCTACCACTACAATACAGACTACACCCGACCACCCTCTGACCACATACAATCCCACAACCCTCACACCACCTACCACTACAATACAGACTACATCCGACCACCCTACAACCACATCCGAGCCCACAGCCCTCACACAATCTACCACTACAACACATGCTACGAACAGTCCACCTTCTACCATTGCACATCATACGACCAATTCACATACCGCTACAACACAGCACGCAAACAGCCCAGCCATATTTGATGCGCAGCCTAAAAGAGCATCTTCTTCAGGTATGGCACTATTTTTACTATATAATAATGATAACACATATCATCTCATAAGCTTCGCAATTAATTAAAAATAATTTATGTAATTGGTACTGATAGAATATAAATTGATATCAATTAATATAATAATAATAATAATAATAATAATAATAATGATAATAATAATAATAAATATCATAATAATAATAATAATAATAATAATAATAATAATAATAATAATAATAATAATAATAATAATAACAATAAGAGTAGTATCAGAAGTTGTAGAAATAGTTGTACTGGCAGTAGTGATGATGAGGAGGTGAAGAAAAACAACAGAAATATGATATTCAAAATTTTCATATATGGGTATTGATTCATTATTGCTACTGATGCAGAGTTTATCGCCTTTACAGTTGGTCAATACGGCAGGCTGGTCATGGCTGAGCACGTTTTGCAGGAAGGAATATTGGAGCGTATCATGGTTGTGTCCCTTGTCAACTGCTGCGCCCGCTGTATCTCTACGTCATGCATGGCCTTCAACTACAATATCCGTGGCACTGCCTCTAAGCACGAATGCCAATTACTTTCCAAGACAGCAATGTCTCACCAGGCACTCACCCTCCGTGTAGGGTTTTCATACTATGAACTCTATACAAATGATGACTAAACATACTGTTACATAAGGACATTGACTTTTATATGGTGTCTGATGAGGTACCTTTTCATTGTGTTTTATATGATGTTTGTTTGCAGTGTACTCCCTTGGCATTAATACTTGTAAGCTGTAGTGCAGTTGTAGCTACGGAAGTAAGTCGTTAGAGAGGATCAATATTATTTATTAGTCCCTGAAAAATACCATTCCCTTCAGAGTTGACTAACCTGAGTGTGTTGTAGTACCGACTATGATAGATGGAATAATATTGCCCTCCTGTCGTTACCTGTTTCAGGTGGCATATCAAACGGAGTCCTCCATTCACTATTGGTGAGTTAAGAGCGAACTGAATTGGCAACTCTGACCACCTTGATCACTTGGTGCCTGATAACAGGCAAAGTCAGGCGTTTTACAGCCTAGAGATATAGGCTAGAATAATAAACAAATGAATATTTAGTGACTTTACATGTATATCGATATACAAAAGTTCCATACATCTGTTATAACAGCAAAAATCTGCAAATAAACAGTTCTATCCTTGACTACACAAATCTTATAACATGTATCTAAGTGCATTGACAAAATAATATTCAGGAAACAAATTGCTTGGTTAGATGAAACAAATCAAATATGAAAAGTATTACACATTATTCGCTGCCTCTCTTCTTCTTCTATTGCCTTTATTGGTGCGATGGTGTTCAGTATAATCACGCCATCTGGTGGGTTGCCAGTAAACTGAATACCCGGCCCATTGATCATTCTTATCATTATCAAAATTTTTAGCGACAACTCCGAGGTGGTCATACCTCTCTTTTTCAAGAACCTTTTGACCTCCAAAAATAAACTTGCGACATTTTGAGTTAGTAGCTCTTTCCTGCTGAATATCACCCAAGAGCAATACTGCACAGTTGTCTGCATTGAATTTGTGACGCCAAATGCATCCGTTTTTATTTGCTATGTCAATTGTCCTATCCCTAGATCCGTTATCATTTCTATAGAAATCAGGTGATCAGAAGATGCTTTATCCATACAAATGTGCAGATGTTATGCTTAAGGTTCGCATACTTTCCTTCTAGGAGGCTTAACTAAATAGGAGAGAAATATTTTTTTCTTGCATTTCTGGACTACACAGATATCATAAGAGGTGATGTAATGGATATGAAACTCTTCAAAGTATGCCCCCATGCTATATGATAGGGCAATTGACAACCAATACTAGTAGCAAGAAATAAAGGTTGCCGGTCGTTGACCTTGTTCGTGGAAGAATTGAAGCTCCATTAGCCCTGGCATGGGGTTTAACTCTGGACCTCATGCCTCCCATTGCCTGCATTAGAAACGTTCAACTACACCTTGCATAAAACATGGGCCCAAATAGTATGCCGTAGTTATTTCCAAGCCCAACTACTTTACATATAAGGAGACCAGAGGAAGTTTGGCATCTATGAGCGGCTATCTCAGCTCACATGCAGAAAGCATCACAGCATATGGCTCATGCTCCGTCGGATAGCAGGAGGGGAGTAGTTGTGTGGCTAGCCAAACTGCATTTGTGTTTTATATTAGTTACTGTTACAATTTCTGTCTTGTATTCTTCTTTATTTTTGACAATAAGATTCAATTGAATTGAATTGAATAGTCAGTCCTCCCCCGGTAGTATAAGCTACACACTTCGTGTTTTGGGTTAATGCGACAGAAAGGATTATCAAGCGAGTAACCAGATACATTAAAGGTTTGTGTTAAAATATATTTGAAATATAGATAAATTGTTCTACTGAATGACTAAGGCTGGTCTTAGTGGATGGAGTCATGCATCTCACCCTCTTTCTGCAATAATTTGTTTGTCACGTTTTCTCCAGTTACTCTAAGGCTTTACATTTCCATCACTCGCAGCTATTAGTGGTGGTTTGTTTGTAATTGTAAAAAGGCAGGAAATGGTGAGCAGGTGGAAAACTGACAATTAATTCAAATCCATTTGATGAATGCTATTGACAAAGGGCACACCCTCTTGGCTTGCTCAATGGTGTACAATAGGAGCTGGCCCCTCCCGGGGAACTCTAAACTGGCTTGGCACCCTGCTCGCTTTATAAAAGGATAATGGGGATGACTTTGTAGATTTGTCTATGGATACCACGCATCTAAAAGATCCCATAGTCCTCTTTGGATTTGAAGGCTCTTCTCTTCCTCTTGCTATTCTTTTACATGCTTTGACATTGTTCTTCAACAATGGCAAAGGACCACTTTATGGAAAAAAAACGTCATGGCACTGAATGACCTAATGTGCCTTTAAGCCCTAATTCATTCATTCATTCTTGCAGGTAAATCCTTTTCCTTGATTAGTCTGTTGGTTTGGAATGGTGAAAAGGGAAATCCTCTCCCCTCCATTTACTACTACTACATATACTACTTTTTCATTCAGAAAGACTACATTCATCAATTTATAACATTATTGTATTACTAGTGTTTTAATTAAGGCTATTTGTGAGAGTAGATATCATCTAGATTGATATCATTCTATTTCGGTGAAGACCAGTAGCAGTAATTCACAGTGGAGGGACAGAACTCTATGAGTTGAGTAAATATATTTATTGTTTTTCTGGTGAAAATACATATTTTGTTTATTTCTTGATGAAAATACATAATTTGTCAAATGGAAACAATCTTTTGATGACCGTGTCAACTACTTATATTACACTATGCAACATTTTACATTGCACTTAGATAATATTTATCTTACCTAACCAAATAAACCTGTTCTACTCTGTCAAAATACACCTAAGATACAGTGCCGACATTTAATTCCTGCACTAAATTTGAAGGCAGCCCAGGCATGATACACGACCGCATGCCCAATTGCCACCCAGTTTCCTGGGCATGGATGCATGGATGACCTCACGAACTGAACGTAACTTTGATTCACAAGCTTCGTGCGTCATTGATGTGTTTGGCTTATTTTTTGACATATTATCCATGGGTGTTTGTACAACCAGGCTCTAACAGACGTCCGTCGACTGGTGCATGAATTAAATGTCTGTACTGTAGGTGTTATTTAGATATGTGTGCAGCATGGCCGTGGTATTCGGCGAGCAGGAAACTATGGGGCCAAATTGTCCATTTGAGAGCATATATGGGAATATCTTTGTGATTCATTTTCATTTTCTCACAATATTTGGCCACATGACCTTGATTGACCTTGGATGACATTGAAATGACATTAGAAAACATTCTTTTCTCAGCAGGTCCCTCTTTGAATCACATTTTCTGCTCAAAATTTGGTGAAAATGCAAAAATCTGCCCTCACACGATTCTGGGCAAGGCACTATATAATACGTCTGCAAATAAATCGGAACAAAAATGATTTTTTTTGTGAAAGTCAAAATTAACATACCTATATTCTCTTCTACTGGAAGACAAGTACACCCTACCATATTGAAAATCACCTAACGAGTTAGTGCTTAAAGTGTAGATACATTTAAGAAATGTATCATTTAAAAAAAACATCCCAATATCTGCTTCTGTTGCAAAGATATGTTCAATTTTAGGTCATTGCAGATTTTGAAAATAGGACATAACTTTGCGATGAAAGCAGATATTTGGATGATCTTTATTTCAAATAATATCTTCGTCTTACGACCAACCTGATAATGTATTTTTTCTCTTCGTAGGGGTGCTGGGTTTGCAAAAAGAAAGGCAAATATGTATGTTTATATCATCCTTCATAAAAAAAGGTAGAAAGTTGCTTTTTTAAACAGATTTTCTTGAAAATATATACTAAAGTATGATGTCCAAGATAATAAGGGGGAGTAACTTTCACTGCTGTATTATTAGGTGGCAATAATTTTGACCAAATGTCAGATATGGTGAAAATACAGAGTTAAAGGTCATTTCAAGGTCATCTGAGGTCATATCAATGTCATTTGAATCTTTCATTTTTTTATATCTCTGCAAGCTATTCGGTGGCTAGATTTTATAAAGTTTTGGTCATGCACTCCAAAAAAACATTGCCACTGGTCAATTTAGGCCCATCTGGCCCCATAGTGGAAAATAAACAAAAAAATAGAGGAAAAACCGCTGAGCTGAGCCGTTTATCTATTAATGACCGCTGCCAGTACCCGCACTTCCTGTGTGCTGGAGCTAGGTTTAGGCTACTGCATACGTCTTATAAGGTGGCGGCCAGCCAGCACTTTGGATTTAACCATGGTATACCATGGGAAACTATTTAGGTCTATATTTCATTCATGGAGTAAATGTCCTTTAAGTATTCATGTAATATGTAATCTCTGTGAATGCAAACATTCTGCTATCCTCCTTTTACTACGAGGGTGTGAACACTAGCACATACACACCATTTCACATACAAGCGTCTGTATACTCTTATTGCATAAAGAATGAGCCAACCCTTATTAATATCATCGATCAAATTGACGTTTCGCCAATTTCCTAAAGACTAGATCCATACTCATATAACAGGCTTTTTCCAAATCCTAGAAAAAGGATTTTCCCGTATTTTAAAAGAAAATGCTCAATTATAACAACATTATGGCTCGGTCCCACATTGTATTCCTTCTCTGTACGTTGTGTCCATGTCCTTTCAATATTTGTGGGGAAAAGCTCACACAATTGCATTTTACCAAATCCTCAATGAACACATTTTTTTCACATTCTGGAGCATTGCTAATTCAAAATGTGTATTTATATACATGGTGATTCACATGTACACATTCCTAAATCGACAAACACTTTACTGAACATTGTTTTTTTTCTGTTTATGTATATAATTTACAATTTCAATGAAAATACACCTGATGATCAAGTTCGACTGCATCCATAACACTTTGCACATGAGAATAGCCTGTTAGATAACAACGAATGGGTCCTCATTCATGAGAGCCTTTTCATTGCAGCGAATGGGGTCTTTGCAAAGCAGGTTGGTGCAGTGCGACTTCCGCTTTGGTACAGCTCTGCCTATTATAGGAAGAGGGTGTTTCTTGTGAAACTGCTGACTGGACCTGACAGATTGCGAGTCCAAGCTGTCCACCTCGCTACTGGCCGTCAGTATTGTCTCGGCGATCTCCGGGGTGTAGGAATAAGACCTGCCTGACCGCGAGTAGCCCAAACCACCCGCGCTGCTGGGAATGGACAGGGTGCTTGACGCACAATAGCGTGTGTTCTTTTCCTCTGACTTTGCCGCGAGATCCGTCGCGCAGATGTTTTCAAAGATCAAAGAGGGCTGCTTTTCAAAGTCATTGAGCGAAGAGGTAGCTTGACTAAGGCGCGACACTGACAAGATATCTAACGACGGACGCCTGTCGGATGCAATCGAGCGAAGCTCGAGTTGCTCGACCATCAGTTCATTTTCGTTGGGACTGTCGTAGATTGCTTGAGTGAACTCGGTGAAGTCCCTCTCTGGAGACATTGTTTTCCTCTCGGCTATGTTGATGGCCCCTGATATTGACTTGATTGCTTTGATGTCCTGGGAATGTGAATCCATGTTTACCAAGAACTCGTCCTCGCCCTGGTGGAGAATCCGGGGGAACGACCCGGGCGTACTCAGGTGAACGTTCTCTGCCGACGCGTCATCAAAGTCCGACCAGCAGTGGCGAACACTATGACTGGGTCCCACATGTATTCCCTCCTTGTTCTTGGTGTCCATGTCCTTTTCTACGCAGAACAGGGAAGGGTCACCGCGCGCAGGCATTCTTCGCCTATGAAGAATGAATGAATATATATCGACTGTTATTTCACATCACAAAGTATAGCATTCATACGAATAACATAAGAAAAAATTCGCATACACAGATAAGTCAATACACATATGTAGATACACCGATAGGGAAGTTGATTTTACCAAAAGATTAGCCGAAGCGTACAGCGTCTATATATGTTATACAACGTATACAGAAACTGGAAGCAAACTCGGTCAAGATTGTCCGTTTGCACAAGGACGTCGTATGAGTTATACACATACGTTTCTATATGCAAAATAGATCAACACAGATTAATACAGATCTCAAAGGGAGATAATCTTAAAACTCAAAGAAAATTAACAAGTTTCCTTTTTTGAAATTTAGTAACAAATAAACGATTTAAGTAAATCTCTATATATCCTTAGAACAAGACGAAATTCTACTTGACAGCATAATAGCCCACAAATCCATTTTAGACCTTTCCAAATTTATTTCGTATTGTCATAAGGGGCTAAATAATCTAGAAACTGACAAACAGGTGGCAACCTTGCATTACCGCAAGTGAGACGCAAGCTTGATGATTAAAGAAAATTTACGAGCCAAATTGAGTCCAACACAACTTCCACAAAAAGTGGGAGTCCACTGAAGATCATCCTTGTATATATAGATTGCCAACTGATTAAGTATGTCTGTATGATCGAGTATGCTGCTATTGTGGATCATTGATTTTCAATTTGTTATTGTAATTTATCGATTTCTCTTTGTTATTTATGCATTGTTGATGTCATTACTGTCAATGTTACAACAGATTAACCTGAATTAATGTAGATATGTAACAGCTTTTATAGCCAATTTAGTGACTAGACAACTTATATCACATAGACATGATTTGCACATTGCATTCGGTGAGCCCCAGTCACAATTACTTCCCTTTCGTGTTCGCAATATCATAACCACATTTAATATAAAAGGGTGTATTACTCTAAGGTATCATATGGGGTTTTCATTTTTCTCTCCTTTTATTTGATCATTCAGCCAGTAAGTATATATTACGAATTGCGTTTATCAGCACCCTTGTCACATTGCGTCGAAGAAAGTACTTTCCGCAAATAAGTGGTTGAGGAAACAGGAGATCTTAGATAAAACACAGCATTATTCCAAGTCACTCGCTGACGACACTACTTTATTTCTTGAGGAGGATTTAAACTCTGCTGTAAGAATTTTTAAATGGTTTGAAAAGGTTTCGGGGTTAACGATTAATTAAGAAAAAACAAAAGTGGTCAAAATTGGGGGGTCAAGAGACAGCCAAATACCCTGGCAGGGCAAACATGGGTTCGAAGATCAAGATCCTAGGTATACATTACAACATTGAGAACATTGGTGAAATTACTAAAATAACTAAATATCTTCATAAAGGTGGGGAAAATTAAAAAGCTAATTAGAACTTAATACACTTTTTTCAGTTTTTTTATGGGCAGGTAAATCGCCAAAATATAGGAGGGAGATATTAGAGGCGGAAACAAAAGAAGTAGGTTTAAAACTCCATAATCTATAATTAATCGATACTGCCTTGAAATTTAGCTGGCTCGAAATATATCTAAGAAATTCCAGTAAAATGACAACCTATCCAAAGGATATAGAATTAGAAGGTGTTTTCATAAACGGTCCAGACTATAGAGCAAGAATAGAGGAGTTATATACATATACTAGTATATATATATATATATATATATATATATATATATATATATATATATATATATATATATATATATATATATATATATATATATATATATATATATATATATATATATATTTGTGTGTATACATATATAAAGACACACACTAACACATACGCACAGACACATGCCTTAACATACTTACGGAGCTAGGGGATTTGGTGCAACGCTTTTCTGGCAACAGAGGCACCAATTGCGGAAAACATGGCCTCTAAACTGCTGGTTGAGTATGCTATAGATAATGGGGTTGAAAGCGCAGGAAGCCTTGGCAAAGAGGGTAGGGAATGTGGTCACCCATATTGGCAGGTCCCCAAAAGCATGGATTATGGAAACCACTGCATAGGGTGTCCACACTAATAAGAACAGACTCACCATCAGCAGACACATCTGAAACAAAGAGAGGGAGGGCGTTAATCCTTAATCGAAAAAATGAATTAATGAATGAATTTACGAATGACTAAATTAATGGATAAACGAATATACCGATAAATGAATAAATACATTAATAAATTCATGTATTTAAATATGTATGTATGTACCGTATGTAGTAGGGATATTTAATTCCTCGCCCTGCCGTCAGAATGTCTATAGGCGCACACTCGACTGGCTGCATAGGCGCCCCCATTTGCCCTCGTGCGTTAATTAGGTATGCATATCCATAACACAGGAAACCGCGAATACTTGTGATTGTATATACGAAACCTTGACAATATCTTGATGAAGCTTGCAATCTTAAACAGTATTTGTCAATTAGATGTTGGCAAATAGTCATGACAACTAACACGGTAGCCTGTTCATAGCCAACTTTGGTGCTTCTGTTTTGGTCGGTTCAAGCAACATCAAAGGCACCAGTAAATGATAAGTCGGCTTGGTGTAAGGCTGTGATGCTGGTGACATACTCAAAATAAGACAACTCCTAGTTTAGCACTCCTGTACCCTTTCTAACAATAGTTAGAAACACACACGCACACACACACGGCTAATCTCGATTTAAAGCATGCATTCTCTGAATGATCAATACTAGTATATATATATATATATATATATATATATATATATATATATATATATATATATATATATATATATATATATATATATATATATATATATATATATATGTGTGTGTGTGTGTGTGTGTATATATATATATATGTGTGTGTGTGTGTGTGTGTGTGTGTGTCTCGTTAATCCGATGTATGAATCAAATTTAGGTCATGAGTAAATATACCAATCGTTCCCAATAGGCGGTGGTTCTCACTTGAATCAATTTTCTCCGTTATTCTAAACTAAATTCCAAAATGCATTGTTTCTTCTATAGTATCTCTGTGATCACTCTCTACATATGGCATTCGCTACTCACCCACGTAACCCTCTTTTCTCGCCTGACGTTATTCCGGCGTAACCCAGCCAGCACGTTCCCTGTGTTAGGGTCTGAATAAAGCCTGTAACTCTTGGCCCTGTGTATGATCTGAAGTGAAAATAACATAAAGGTAAAGTCATCAGGATAAAAGATATATTCCAATTTGATATCACCCGTAGTTATTGTAATGCAATTTTGAAATCTTATTCAACAACATCGTAACCATCAATAGTGGGAGTAGTATCTTTTTTTTTTATCAAAGTTGAAGCAATCAGTAATGAGTTTGAACCATACGTATGTCGAACTATTTTGATATAATGAGAATGAGAATGCTGTTTAATGGGTATAGAGTATAATGAGAATACTTTGAAATATTTGAACAGTTCCGAAAGAGTGATTTATTCATATTACCTGCTAGACACTTCGGTTTGCAAGTTTGACATATCCAGCTAAAACCAAAACATCAATTAAAAAAAAACTAAATTACTATATAAGCTTTAGACCCCTTTCTCGATTGAGGGCTGATTTATTCGGATGATTATAAAGGCAGTGCGATGAGTTATATATATATATATATATATATATATATATATATATATATATATATATATATATATATATATATATATATATATATATATATATATATATATATATGTATATATATATATATGTATATATATATATATATATATATATATATATATATATATATATATATATATATATACAAATATACATATATATGTATATATGTATATATGTATATATATATATATATATATATATATATAATATATATATATATATATATATATATATATATATATATATATATATATATATATATATATATATATATATGTATATATATAATATATATATATATATATATATATATATATATATATATATATATATATATATATATATATATATATATAATGGATTGTTTTGTAACTCGTTCAATTTTCAACATGAAGCAAACTTCAAAAAGCAATTATTACCTTAACGTAACAGAAGAGCATTATTATCAGGTGCACCAAAAAGCAAAATATTGTTGTCCCGAAAATATAAGTGATGTCATCAAGCTCCTTGCCTTGCCAATTCATACTGCATGATGTCTGAAACGGCTCGTACGTATAGTGGGACCAGCCAACCAGCGGGGGAACGTCCAGACAAAGG
>OZ012698.1:19484744-19485817 GCA_963942565.1 Maea johnstoni | reverse complement strand
AACGCAAACAGTAGACAACTATATATATATATATATATATATATATATATATATATATATATATATATATATATATATATATATATATATATATATATATATATATATATATATATATATATATATATATATATATAGAGAGAGAGAGAGAGAGAGAGAGAGAGAGAGAGAGAGAGAGAGAGATATATAAATATATATATATATATATATATATATATATATATATATATATATATATATATATATATATATATAGTTTGCATACAAACATAGAAAATACAGTATATCAGTTGGTCATTGCTCGAATGGTAATTTAAGGTTAGAGATTGTGTCCAACTGATTTCTTTACTCTCACTACAATCGTCAATGAAAATGATTGCAACCCTAGTGATATACCTATTCCTTAAATTTCTCATTGACATATCGTCTCGGTTTTTGAAAATAATTGAGAATAATCTGGGAGTAAAGTATAAAGTATAAATATGTAAATTTGTAAAACAATAGGACAGTAGCAGACAACGTTTTGGTAAACATTTCTAATTATATGTTGACTTTTTCCTTGGATATTACATATTGCTTTGGTCAAAATGGATCACAAAATAGTTGATATTCGAAAGTTGCTTTGTCCAAAAAGTATGACCTAAATGATTCATTTTTTATGGCAACTGTTGATATAGTTGTTTAAGCCAATGCAATTACGATATAGTCATACTATGGCAGAAATTACGGCAATAGATAAAATTTCGAAGATGCGAAAGATCCTACTTACGGTAGCCAGGTTTGCAGATGATGATATATCGATATATACTGATGGCAACCAGGGTGTCCATGCTGCCCATTGATAGGAAGAAACACGTGAAACCGTAGATACTACATCCCATGTCTCCGAAGAGCCACTTCCCGGAGAATCCAGATGCACCCGAATAAGGGTAACCGAATAGGGATATCCCAAAATCCGCCACGGCAAGGTTTAGAAGCAGGAGTATCTGTGGCTTAGATCGCAATGGCTTGGACTTGATTATTGTTGCGATCACTAGGAGATTTCCCACAGTGGCGACCACTCCTACAAAGAC
>OZ012698.1:19462244-19479744 GCA_963942565.1 Maea johnstoni | reverse complement strand
AAGGCTGTCTGTTATCACCGATACTATATTCAATTTGTTTGGTAATCTGGTAAAAACAATTAAGCACCACTATATTGGAATCGCACAACGGGGATACAATACTTATCATTATTCTATATACAGGTGATGTATTCAACCTTCCCTCGACCCAAGAAGACTTACAGTTAATGCTGGATACCATTCATGCATGGTTAGGAAACTGACGGCTAAATTCGAATGGTAAAGATAAAGTTATGCATTTCATACCAAAGAGAGTGTAACAAACTAACAAAATCTTCCCCTCTGTACCTGTTGGTATTGGTCTGACTTACACTTACACTCTGGGCATGTTGGTATTGGTCTGACTTACACTTACACTCTGGACCTGTTGGTATTGGTCTGACTTACACTTACACTCTGGACCTGTTGGTATTGGTCTGACTTACACTTACACTCTGGACCTGTTGATATTGGTCTGACTTACACTTACACTCTTGGCATGTTGGTATTGGTCTGACTTACACTTACACTCTGGACCTGTTGATATTGGTCTGACTTACACTTACACTCTGGACCTGTTGGTATTGGTCTGACTTACACTTACACTCTGAACCTGTTGGTATTGGTCAGACTTACACTTACACTCTGGACCTGTTGGTATTGGTCTGACTTACACTTACACTCTGGACCTGTTGGTATTGGTCTGACTTACACTTACACTCTGGACCTGTTGGTATTGGTCTGACTTACACTTACACTCTGGACCTGTTGGCATTGGTCTGACTTACACTTACACTCTGGACCTGTTGGTATTGGTCAGACTTACACTTACACTCTGGACCTGTTGGTATTGGTCTGACTTACACTTACACTCTGGATCTGTTGGTATTGGTGTGACTTACACTTACACTCTGGACCTGTTGGTATTGGTCTGACTTACACTTACACTCTGGACCTGTTGGTATTGGTCTGACTTACACTTACACTCTGGATCTGTTGGTATTGGTGTGACTTACACTTACACTCTGGACCTGTTGGTATTGGTCTGACTTACACTTACACTCTGGACCTGTTGGCATTGGTCTGACTTACACTTACACTCTGGACCTGTTGGTATTGGTCAGACTTACACTTACACTCTGGACCTGTTGGTATTGGTCTGACTTACACTTACACTCTGGACCTGTTGGTATTGGTCTGACTTACACTTGCACTCTGGACCTGTTGGTATTGGTCAGACTTACACTTACACTCTGGGCATGTTGGTATTGGTCTGACTTACACTTACACTCTGGACCTGTTGGTATTGGTCTGACTTACACTTACACTCTGGACCTGTTGGTATTGGTATGACTTACACTTACACTCTGGACCTGTTGGCATTGGTCAAACTTACACTTACACTCTGGACCTGTTGGTATTGGTCAGACTTACACTTACACTCTGGACCTGTTGGTATTGGTCTGACTTACACTTACACTCTGGACCTGTTGGTATTGGTCTGACGTACACCTACACTCTGGACCTGTTGGTATTGGTATGACTTACACTTACTTTCTGGACCTGTTGATATTGGTCTGACTTACACTTACACTCTGGGCATGTTGGTATTGGTCTGACTTACACTTACACTCTGGACCTGTTGGTATTGGTCTGACTTACACTTACACTCTGGACCTGTTGGCATTGGTCTGACTTACACTTACACTCTGGACCTGTTGGTATTGGTCAGACTTACACTTACACTCTGGACCTGTTGGTATTGGTCTGACTTACACTTACACTCTGGATCTGTTGGTATTGGTGTGACTTACACTTACACTCTGGACCTGTTGGTATTGGTCTGACTAACACTTACACTCTGGACCTGTTGGTATTGGTCTGACTTACACTTACACTCTGGACCTGTTGATATTGGTCTGACTTACACTTACACTCTGGATCTGTTGGTATTGGTCTGACTTACACTTACACTCTGGACCTGTTGATATTGGTCTGACTTACACTTACACTCTGGACCTGTTGGTATTTGTCTGACTTACACTTACATTCTGGACCTGTTGGTATTGGTCTGACTTACACTTACACTCTGGACCTGTTGATATTGATCTGACTTACACTTACACTCTGGACCTGTTGGTATTGGTCTGACTTACACTTACACTCTGGACCTGTTGGCATTGATCTGACTTACACTTACACTCTGGACCTGTTGGTATTGGTCTGACTTACACTTACACTCTGGACCTGTTGGTATTGGTCTGACTTACACTTACACTCTGGACCTGTTGATATTGGTCTGACTTACACTTACACTCTGGACCTGTTGGTATTGGTCTGACTTACACTTACACTCTGGACCTGTTGGTATTGGTCTGACTTACACTTACACTCTGGACCTGTTGATATTGGTCTGACTTACACTTACACTCTGGACCTGTTGGTATTTGTCTGACTTACAATTACACTCTGGACCTGTTGGTATTGGTCTGACTTACACTTACACTCTGGACCTGTTGGTATTTGTCTGACTTACACTTACACTCTGGACCTGTTGGTATTGGTCTGACTTACACTTACACTCTGGACCTGTTGGTATTGGTCTGACTTACACTTACACTCTGGACCTGTTGGTATTGGTCTGACTTACACTTACACTCTGGACCTGTTGGCATTGGTCTGACTTACACTTACACTCTGGACCTGTTGGTATTGGTCTGACTTACACTTACACTCTTGACCTGTTGGTATTGGTCTGACTTACACTTACACTCTGGACCTGTTGGTATTGGTCTGACTTACACTTACTTTCTGGACCTGTTGGTATTGGTCTGACTTACACTTACACTCTGGACCTGTTGGTATTGGTCTGACTTACACTTACACTCTGGACCTGTTGGCATTGGTCTGACTTACACTTACACTCTGGACCTGTTGATATTGGTATGACTTACACTTACACTCTGGACCTGTTGGTATTGGTCTGACTTACACTTACACTCTGGACCTGTTGATATTGGTATGACTTACACTTACACTCTGGACCTGTTGGTATTGGTCTGACTTACACTTACACTCTGGACCTGTTGATATTGGTCTGACTTACACTTACACTCTGGACCTGTTGGTATTGGTCTGACTTACACTTACACTCTGGATCTGTTGATATTGGTCTGACTTACACTTACACTCTGGACCTGTTGGTATTGGTCTGACTTACACTTACACTCTGGACCTGTTGGTATTGGTCTGACTTACACTTACACTCTGGACCTGTTGATATTGGTCTGACTTACACTTACTTTCTGGACCTGTTGGTATTGGTCTGACTTACACTTACACTCTGGACCTGTTGGCATTGGTCTGACTTACACTTACACTCTGGACCTATTGGTATTTGTCTGACTTACACTTACACCCTGGACCTGTTGGTATTGGTCTGACTTACACTTACACTCTGGACCTGTTGGTATTTGTCTGACTTACACTTACACTCTGGACCTGTTGGTATTGGTCTGACTTACACTTACACTCTGGACCTGTTGATATTGGTCTGACTTACACTTACACTCTGGATCTGTTGGTATTAGTCTGACTTACACTTACACTCTGGACCTGTTGGTATTGGTCTGACTTACACTTACACTCTGGACCTGTTGGCATTGGTCTGACTTACACTTACACTCTGGACCTGTTGGTATTGGTCTGACTTACACTTACACTCTGGACCTGTTGGCATTGGTCTGACTTACACTTACACTCTGGACCTGTTGGTATTGGTCTGACTTACACTTACACTCTGGCCCTGTTGGCATTGGTCTGACTTACACTTACACTCTGGACCTGTTGGTATTGGTCTGACTTACACTTACACTCTGGACCTGTTGGTATTGGTCTGACTTACACTTACACTCTGGACCTGTTGATATTGGTCTGACTTACACTTACTTTCTGGACCTGTTGGTATTGGTCTGACTTACACTTACACTCTGGACCTGTTGGTATTGGTCTGACTTACACTTACACTCTGGACCTGTTGGCATTGGTCTGACTTACACTTACACTCTGGACCTGTTGATATTGGTATGACTTACACTTACACTCTGGACCTGTTGGTATTGGTCTGACTTACACTTACACTCTGGACCTGTTGATATTGGTATGACTTACACTTACACTCTGGACCTGTTGGTATTGGTCTGACTTACACTTACACTCTGGACCTGTTGGTATTGGTGTGACTTACACTTACACTCTGGACCTGTTGGTATTGGTCTGACTTACACTTACACTCTGGACCTGTTGGTATTGGTCTGACTTACACTTACACTCTGGACCTGTTGGTATTGGTCTGACTTACACTTACACTCTGGACCTGTTGGTATTGGTCTGACTTACACTTACACTCTGGACCTGTTGATATTGGTCTGACTTACACTTACTTTCTGGACCTGTTGGTATTGGTCTGACTTACACTTACACTCTGGACCTGTTGGTATTGGTCTGACTTACACTTACACTCTGGATCTGTTGGCATTGGTCTGACTTACACTTACACTCTGGACCTGTTGGTATTGGTCTGACTTACACTTACACTCTGGACCTGTTGGTATTGGTCTGACTTACACTTACACTCTGGACCTGTTGATATTGGTCTGACTTACACTTACTTTCTGGACCTGTTGGTATTGGTCTGACTTACACTTACACTCTGGACCTGTATGCATTGATCTGACTTACACTTACACTCTGGACCTGTTGGTATTGGTCTGACTTACACTTACACTCTGGACCTGTTGGTATTGGTCTGACTTACACTTACACTCTGGACCTGTTGATATTGGTCTGACTTACACTTACTTTCTGGACCTGTTGGTATTGGTCTGACTTACACTTACACTCTGGACCTGTTGGCATTGATCTGACTTACACTTACACTCTGGACCTGTTGGCATTGGTCTGACTTACACTTACACTCTGGACCTGTTGGTATTGGTCTGACTTACACTTACACTCTGGACCTGTTGGCATTGATCTGACTTACACTTACACTCTGGACCTGTTGGCATTGGTCTGACTTACACTTACACTCTGGACCTGTTGGTATTGGTCTGACTTACACTTACACTCTGGACCTGTTGGTATTGGTCTGACTTACACTTACACTCTGGACCTGTTGGTATTTGTCTGACTTACACTTACACTCTGGACCTGTTGATATTGGTCTGACTTACACTTACACTCTGGACCTGTTGGTATTGGTCTGACTTACACTTACACTCTGGACCTGTTGATATTGGTCTGACTTACACTTACTTTCTGGACCTGTTGGTATTGGTCTGACTTACACTTACACTCTGGACCTGTTGGTATTGGTCTGACTTACACTTACACTCTGGACCTGTTGGTATTTGTCTGACTTACACTTACACTCTGGACCTGTTGATATTGGTCTGACTTACACTTACACTCTGGACCTGTTGGTATTGGTCTGACTTACACTTACACTCTGGACCTGTTGATATTGGTCTGACTTACACTTACTTTCTGGACCTGTTGGTATTGGTCTGACTTACACTTACACTCTGGACCTGTTGGCATTGATCTGACTTACACTTACACTCTGGACCTGTTGGTATTGGTCTGACTTACACTTACACTCTGGACCTGTTGATATTGGTATGACTTACACTTACACTCTGGACCTGTTGGTATTGGTCTGACTTACACTTACACTCTGGACCTGTTGATATTGATCTGACTTACACTTACACTCTGGACCTGTTGGTATTGGTCTGACTTACACTTACACTCTGGACCTGTTGGTATTGGTCTGACTTACACTTACACTCTGGACCTGTTGGTATTGGTCTGACTTACACTTACACTCTGGACCTGTTGATATTGGTCTGACTTACACTTACACATATTTTGCATTACTATTCCCAGAACTCAATGGTGTTTAAATTGACAAATAAGAATCAGCTACTCTAAACACCTGGTATCAACAAGAAATTTATCATATATTTATAGATTTTGTAAATGTGTCATTCTCTGTTATTCTAGAGACGAATATTTGAGTTTTTCAGAATTGTTCAATCATGAATGAAAGGACAATTGTTGTTTCAAGGTTTTCAAGTAGTCAGCAATCGATGTGTTGTAATATTCGTTCCTGGCTATAACTGCCTCTCTCTTCATGCCACCACGGGACCTATGCCTACCCTTTCATATTTGCAACAGACAATCACTTGAAAAGTATTGCATTCAAAACCTTTTCTTCGTGATGAGTTTAACAATTGATGTCTGTTATTTGTATACCTCTTGTTACTTTTTGGTGCTGGGCGTTTTCGTGTGCATGAAATGTACCCTATGTTACTTAACATATACATGAAGCTGGCTATGTCGATGGTACCTGTTGAAAGTTTTCTCAATCTAACCTTTCCTATTTTCTGTGTAGCACACCTATAATGTATGTGTGTATGTATATTTATTGACTGTAAATTTCAGATTTACAAAATCATACATATATGAATATGTAGTTGGTATGAAATAAATAATAATACAATATAGAACAATAAATAAACTGTAATATTGAGATATAATCAGATCTGCCTTGAAGTGGCTATTTTACAATATCATTCTACTCTTTGATATAGTAGAACGTATGATATGGATTTCTGACAATACCAACGGGCTACTCATTTACATTGTTTTTTTTGTTTTTTTAGGGACTAAAGTATAACTAGAGTCATATAAATCAACCGATACCTTGACGATCTCTTATCACAGTTCTGTACATTTTGCTTATATACATTGCCGCAATTACATTGAAATCCATGTTTATATGTTCTTCGACTGCATTGCATTTTTTACCCAAAATAGTATAGAGAATGTTATTAGACTTGTTTAAGATATCATCCCCCACACCACCTGGTATCTCTTAAATCCGAGCGTACATTTCTGCCCTCAGATCATTCACATACGGGCAGTACAGAATGAGATGTGTCACACTTTCAATAGCAAAACTTTCACATAGTTCACACTTTTCTCAACAGGTGTCGCTGTCTTTAAACGAGGATCATCACAATTTGGCCATATCTTCGCATTGCCTTATCAAATCCGGTACGTGTTCCGGGGATCCTGTGCATTACGTCATCCAATAAATACGTCATCCAATTGTTAAACCAATCATGAACAGTATTTCTCAAATGATCGTTTCACATCAAATGTTTGTCTATGTGTCACGACATATGTTCGTTACGGATATATATAGTAGCAATAGTTGTTGTTAAGCATGGTTCGTGCATTAGGTGATCAGACCTGGTTTGGACACCTGATTAGTGAGGTTGGTGAATAACACGGGCTGTCTTGACGTACGGGAAGATACTTTACTCGTAAGCAGAGGAAGTTATGCAATCTCTGGTTTAGACAGTCGAGGTTCAGTACAAGGCCAAACACTGGAACAACATCTCATCGTAACTAAGTCAATGAACAAACAAATTAGTATAGTGTGTGGTTCGCACCTATGTCCCACAACCTGGGAATCATGTGGTTAGACAGAGATCCTGTGGTTTGCATGAAGAGGCAGTTATAGGAATAAACGAATATTACAACACATCGATTTTTGAATAGATGAAAACCACCCTGAAACAACAATAGTCCTTTCACTCATAATTGAAAAATACGTAAAACCTCAAATATTGGTCTCTAGAGTTACAGAAACTTGCACATTCACAATATCTATCAAATCATGATCATTTTCCTGTTGATATCAAATGTTTAGAGTACCTTACCCCAATTTGACAACGATAACACCATTGTGCTCAGGAAATATGAATGCAAAATAGAGTAAGTGTAAGTCCACAGTGGACGGTTTTGTCAATTTGCTACACTCTCTTTGGTATGAAATGGATAACCTTATCCTTACTATTCAAATTTTGCCATCAATTTTGTTTAACCATGCCTGAATGGTATCCAGCATTAAATGGAAGTGTTCTTGGTTGGAGGCAAAGATAGCTATATCGCCTGCATCTAGGAAAACACTAAGTAGTGTATCCCCTTTGTGCGATTCTATTATATAGGTACTTAATTGTTTTTGCCAGATCATTAATGGAATTGAAAAGAGAATCGGCGATAACAGCTAGACAGCCTTGTCCATCCTCCAATCGTCATTAAACAGAATGTATCTTGAGACAAATTCTTCACAACTGAACGCCTTTGAAATGTGAAACAACTGCTAGCCTTGCATTACGAAAACCAATTACACATGATTAAATGTTTCCGACCTGTATATGACCTACTGTTATGTGGTAGCTATAGCAATACCATTATCTTGACATGGACATTGCAAAGAATGTATGGTTAAGACAGGATTTTGACTAGATATTGAAATAGTAATGCTTACAGCGGACATAAGTAGCTTAATAATATTTTAAGTTGGAATCATTTTTATTGCAAAGGTAAGATAACATGAAGGTAATACATAGTAATATATAGTTATACATCGTGTCACTATTAGTGAGCATAATGTCAACAATGCACCGTAACAAGTTGAAAATATAGGTATTGAGAAAGCATTAAATCAAATGTCAACAGCATTTTTGCCCTATACTTGTGTTTAGTGTAAACGTGTACGTTAGGACAAGTTACATCAGGCGTTGAACATAGGACCATTCGCAGGAGGTTAGCAGTTATAATTTCACATTAATCATTTCATCATGCATTGGGTAACACGTACCTAGGGAAATTGCCAATCTATCATTGGTTTCGGCCAAGTACTTTTCTCTGTGGAAGAGATCTTTCATTACAGACTTTACTTGCTTCAATAGCAGTGTGAAAGGATTCTTTCGGTTTGTGTGTATACAAATTTTTGTAGCCAGTAAGATGCTGTTTATTAGTTTGTATTTCTTCCTAGATTCACCCAAAATAATGAATAATATTTAGAATATGACTGCAAAGATCTATTATTCTGATCCATCCCTGTATTTCATACTATAACAAAGAAGATCGTTCTCTCATTTATAAGATAAATGTTCATGAGTTTCCTTCTGTTTACATCATTTGCAAGAATCATCTGAAATATAATTCATTTTGTGCAATTCTGGTTTATTGGCAACCATATATCGTTATATTCTAAACTGGATATATCTCATGTACATGTTAACATTTGATCTATGATTTGAAATAAAGGAGTTTTCTAATCTATCATTTGTGGAACGTAGCCCAATTCCATTTTCCTATTTTTCAATAATGTCCGAAAATATCTCAACTTTGTTACTGTTAAGAAGTCTATATAATTTGCTTGCTCCTCATGAGTCAATGTTGATATTCGACAATCTTGTTGAAGGCTCGCCGGCAAAAGCAAAGTTTTGAAAGTATTTCAAGGAGAAATGTTCAGAACTTCATTAGCAACTCTCCTTCAAATCTTTGAAAAATAACTCTTAATTCTAAAGTTAGTACCAAAAATATCAGATAGTTAGACGACTATTTCGGGAGGATCGCTTCACGCTTAATAGGTCAAATTAAACAATACCGGTGTATCATTAGGATATTGAGAAGATACTGACTGCATATTAACAGAAATATCAAGATGATATTGACAGGATATAGACAATCAATTAAAAATGGATAGGGAGGGGAACTAAGAAATTGACAAGATATTAATAACGAGCGAAGCTCGCAAGCTGCGAAGCAGCTAGCGAGCGTAGCGAGTACAATGGCAATGCGCGAGATACCTCATTGTTGTCAGTAGGACGATGGCCTTAAATTTCCATCGATCAATTTATGGTACGTCCGGGTCCCGTTGTTAAAAAGGAAGTGACGTCAGACGGAGTCGCGTGAAGGAAGTGGGTAAACACTGAGCTTTGTTATGCTCATTCCCAGGCCCAGCTCTATGTCCTACAACATATGAACTATGGATACGTTTTAACGACCCAAGGTTGCGGACAAAGAAGAGAAATATACGCGTTTTATCGTGAAGCCTATACACTACAGTAATTCAACAATGGTAATGTGCGTGTGTTGTGACGTGCAGCGTTAATTTTCCTTAAATGGCCAAATAGCGAACGTGATACAAGCGCGCCACGCATCATTAACTACATAGTTCGCAATACATGCTGCGCGTTGGGGGGGGGGGGGTATTGTGGGGCTCTCAGGTACAGAGGGGGCCGCACCCTCCTTACGTATTTCGCGGAAGAAGGGGTCTCTTGTAAGACCTCTGAATGTCCGCGATTTTGTATAAGAAGGGTATTTTTTTGTAACCAGGCACGAAGTATGAGGGGTGAAAATCCCCTAACAATCCACGAAATATATGTGGCTCTGACGCCGAGTGACTCCCGAAGTGACGTGGGCTTCCGAGTCTGCTGCCGCAAACTGAACAGGCAGAGGATTATAAAATCTTAAGTTAAAATACGTGTTCCCGTTCATCCAATGTCATTGTTTTGATAAAAGAAGGGGTGTTTTATACTGGAAAAAGTCAGCGTTTTTAAAAAATAAGGATGCTTTTTTGGCCAGAAATCAGTGCTTTAGGCCTTAGGGGTAACTTTAAATTTTGATAACTAGCGTTAATGTACCCCCCTAAATACCAAACCCCCCCCCCCCTCCCCCCCCCCCCCCCCCCCCCCGGGACATGCTGGCACTACGGGTAGAAAATTGCAGCTATGTTATTGTTAAGAGCTTCGCTCGTCGTCGAGGCCATGCCTCATCATATTACAGTACTGATGGGACATTGACAGAATACCAACAGCATCATTAATGGGTGTTGGCAAAATACTAACAGGATACTGACAGAATATCAATTCAAATAGATATAAAATGGATGTTGGTAAAATATTGACAGGCTATTAACGGGATATCGAAAGAGATTAGCTGGTGACATATACCAGCAACTGAGTTCCTGTAATTCCCAAGAGATATCACTAGGCAACAACATTGGGAAGACTTCCTGCTTTCGCTTTTACGCAGGCAATGCTGTTTTAATTGAATGACTGTACAGATATCGCTTCAGGGTTTTTGTGACATCTATTCAGCTTGCATTTACATCAAAAAGCGTTGGCTGCAAATGGCCGGAGGACGAGGCGTACCAATCACGTTTGTTTTGACACAAATAAAGCAAGCTGAAAGCAGAGTAATATGAAATTAAGGAAATCATTAATTGGCCATTTCTTTCTGTCGCCCGGGGCGCCCTGAACGCCCAAGGGGGCACGCCTATCAACGCCCTAATGGTCGAGTGCAGGAACGCTGGGGGCAGACTTAGTACTCAAAGGTCTCCAAACCACGCATGCGCAGCGAATAGTTTACCCCCTCTCACCCCCTTAGGTGCCTGGGAACCGGAAGTAACTTGGCCAAGCGGCATTGAAAGTCGTACCTGTCCCACAATGACTTACAAGTTTCACACGGATGCATATGGATAGAGAGCAGCAGTGATATCTATAGAATGGCGAGCATATATATTGTAAAGTTGCAGCACATTTTTCCGAGGACTCTTCCAATTTCTATGAACTACTGATTAAGGGTGGTAGATCGGAGCCGCAATCCATAGATCTGTCATTAACATAGGTGAGATGAGACACTGTTCCTTAACTCAAGGTTGACTCGGTGTAGCTTGTTTGATACGTAATTGCAATCTCTCTCCGCATCAACTCAAGCATCACTTACTCTCCACGTCAACGAACATCACACGGATTACCAGAAAACTCAAGTCCCGCCTCTACCACACAAACGTTAAGATCAAAGACAACTCTTCATCAGTAAGGTAAGCAGTTTTACCTTTTAAAAGCAGTCTTACTTATGGTAGTCTCACGTCTTACAATGGCTCCAGGTGGCTTTGAGGTTATATCTTAAGAGATAGAAAAGTATTCAATTACTGTTGATAAAACTTGAGAGTGTCTGATCGAAATCCGAACCAAGGTTCGAGTACAGTGGAATATGATATAGTACTGATGTTTAATTCCTGCACCAGTTGACCGGGCGTCTGCCAGTGCCTCTTTGTACAAATACCCATGTATAACGTCAACAATTAAGCCAAGCACATCAATGACCCACGTAGTTTGTGAGTCAAAGTTACGTTCGGCTATGAGGTTATCCATGCACCAACGTCCAGGAAACTGGGTGGCAATCGTACTTGTGGTTGAGTGTTTTGCCAGGGCAGCCCACGCATTTAGTGCAGGAATTAAATGCCGGCACTGCACATGTATATTTAGCACCTTTATACATTGAGCATTTGTTCAATTCGCTGCAGCCCCCAATTGGAACAGAACAAGTATACACTGAACACATGCTTACTGTAAATATTGAGCGTTTAATTTGGTCCAATAGGCAAATTTGAACCTGTCTACATGTATTTTGAGCACTTACTTGTGTATCACTGCAGAATTAAGAAATCTTTAGTTCGTTTCGCAAATGACCTAATTGATTTCGACACATTGTATTTAGACAACGGTAATTTAGAAGCTGTCCTTACCATGAGCAAATCTTCCAGGTACGGTATAGTAATACGCTAAATAGTAGTCATACCCTAAATATCCCTCAATAGTTGACATTCCCTTCTGTGCTGACCATGCAGTGTGGTGTAGTACCAGGTATGTTAGATAGATGGCACCACTTGGTCCTCCTATCTCTAGAGGTTTCACATACTCATACTGGATCCTCTATTCCCCTGGTGAGATAAGTGTAAACTAATTTACATATAAACTACTTTTTCCACAAAATGCCCCAACCCGTAGGATATCATTAAGTCAAGCAAATCTAACTGGGATGCTCATCAGCACATTCTAGGTAATCTTCAGTAGCAGACGCATCAAATCAGAACCTTGATATGGACTAGAAGTTGGCTGTAAAAGTCTGGGAGAATACGAAATTCACATAATTCATAAGCCAACCATCTATATCTGCAACCTTTGTCACACTATCTCGATAACAAAAGTATCTTTTAATAAATAATTAAAAGAAAAATGCTTATCGCAACCCAACTACTGTATATTTTCTCAGAATTGTCGGTGCATCTATGCTTTATTTGTCAAAATAACCAGCGGTCAAGGCGTACACTCGCGAAAGAGAGTTGTACGCACGACTGTGTTTACCATAATAAATAAGCCTTTCCCAGAAAGCAGCTGTCTTTGTGAAGTGTTATCAACACTGTTGGTATCGCGTACAATACATCTATAGATAATTACGTTACCCGCTTGGTGTGATTGAAATAATCAATTCAATGATTGGATATTATTATTGCATCATTTAATAGTAACAGCATCGATGCTACGCATTAAGGGGGAGTGATCCTATGCACGGCACATGCTATAGCGCGTGCTTTCCATCTCTTAGATACTTCTCTGACACTCTCACACTTGAACTGTATTCACAATCTGACATGTGCTAAAACGGTACGATGGTGCAGGTGTGAACGACAGAAAAAAAATCCGTTGTTTTTCTGGAAAACGAGAGAAAAGAATCCACTGTTTTTCCAAAAACAGCAGAAAAAAATGTTTTTGGAAAAACAGCAGAGAATTGTTTTTTTTCTCTGCATTTCACACTTGCACCGTCATATTGACTTTGCTATTGGTCTAGACATAATATGACTCATTAGGAAGAACGTTGAAACCACTGAGATGTGAACATGTCGAAAGCAGGCAAGTGTGCTCCCAAAAAATTTAGGAGGTGTTCATATTTTTGATCTTTATTTACAATGTATTAGATATTTTCGGGAATTTATAATTGTGTCCAAAATAGAAGATGTGTGCATCTCATAGATGTTCGTATCAGGATATTTCACTCCGTTAAAAGACAAAATTGGTTATAAATTGTTTAGTTTTTTTAATTTCACAAATAAATTGCTGTTTTTATATTCATTTCATGGCACACAAGACAGTACCAAAGACAATCACAAGATTATACAAATACATACAAAAAAGGTCTGGTTCATGGCATATAACAACAATGCGAAATAAAGGCTTTCTTATATCTTCATTCACCATAATTAAATACTAGTATTACATAATTCATCAAACACGTTATTACAGACTATTTGGAATTTGAGTTCTTTATTGTTGGTTAGCGCTATACACTCTTTTATCTGCATTTGATATGCCAAACTATATATAACTTCATGAACGTGGTATTTTCCCCCTTCTGTCTGTTTTTATAGATAGTTTGAATAATGGCAATCATTGTTCTGTTTATAATAGGGTTGGGGGATTTGGAGCCAAATATTTTTTCGACATCACCAATCTTGATACCTGGTTCAACTAACAAACTGTTGTTAATCTTTGGTTTAACAATCCCTCTCAGATATTGTGTTTAGATGGCGTTTATGTTTGTTATATAGGTTAGTTTATGTGTTTCCAGTGAAACCTGTCTAAATAACAATCCCTATCACTTGAACACATCCATGCATCGAACGTCAAATTAAGTTATTATGTCGTAGTAGTAAGGTATTTTAGCTATCGTAGTTAAGGATACCACTGTGTCTGTTGGATGCGTTTTCTTCCTTGTAGTTTTTTTGTAACATGCATACATGTCACCTACATAAAATACATGTGAAGGAACGTAGGGCACTAAAATGAAATGGCATTGACATAGTTGATTCCGCATTTCGACATGCACACCATTTAACACACAGAAGTGTAGTTCTGTGGATTGATTACAGTTTAGCACCTGCGAGCCCTTAAGGCACTTAACGTCGGTGCCCTCAAGCTCTCGTCGACGCCTCGGGAACATGTTTTAATGTGAGATAAAACGTGAGCATATGGTAAAAGAGAAAATTGCTACCCTAGAATGAAGCATTTTATAAGTATATTTAGCAGGTATCTTATAGGGCCAGAACTTGAATAGTATTGCTTCAAAAGTTGTAATATTGTGGCCAAACAATACATTTAGGGCCCTTAGAATCTACTAAAGGCATCATATTAAGGTTGTTTAGGGAGATATATGATGACAGCTGATAATATGTCGTGATACTAATGCCCTGAAGTTATAGACACCATCTTACATTTCCCTAAGAGGTACGCCGACCTGACCTCATGGATAATTTCAATGTATCACTTGGCCCCTAAAAGATGTGTGTAGACCCTAAAATACAGCGAGCCTGAATACAACGGACGTTATGGCTACAAACCCTAAAATAGCAGCCATGATGGACCCCATCTTGAATTTCTTGAAGTGTTCAAGAGTGATTGAAGTTCGACCAGCAGATTCTGAAAGGGTACAAACAAAACCTCAGCGACCAATATCAGTTGAAAAATATCTAGTTGCATCCATACTTCTGCCAGACTTCTACAACTGCTCAAATACAGATGCAGGTCGTTGTACTGATGTCTCAATTATCGGTGATCGCAGCCTGCCAGGTATTGAACATATTCAAAACATCCCGCTGTAACAGTGCTCTGTGTCCACCAGTACTCAGTGACCTCCGGGTCAGTCAGCAATAGTTGTGGGTGTCCTTCCTAGTTGCTAGTGACCCCCTTTATTTCTCGACCTAAATATATGTTTATTCAAAGATGATCATTTATAATGGTTAACAGATTATACAACCAATTTGCCATCTTTCCACTGGGGTCCCGGACAGCTAGTTGCTAATGACCCGGGTCACTCATCCCTGGCTGACAGTGATCCGCGTGTCAAAAAGGAGGGGGGTCACTGAGCACTATCATACGCAACTACCTGCGATCAATGCCAACTGACTCAAAGAGCAAGAGCCTAATGGTGGTACACGTAGTTTGTTAGAGGCACGAGGTTCGTGTATGTATAACACGGCATGTGAAATGCGCCTGTGGTCTCTCCATCTAGCCATGTGTGAGCACCTGATGATGCCATCACCTATAGTCAAATCCTTGGATCTGTGCGGCTACTCGGTGTGATTGTAATGTGGACTCGCATGAAGGGAGCGCTATCACAATCAGCTATAGGCTATGATGTGGCACGCTAGCTGACTGTTGACTTATGGTGCCATGTCAACTCCTTTGATCTTATTACATAACAGGATTGTAACTAATCATAAATTATGTAATATGAACTTGAGAGATGATGATCGATATGTGTTCCTTTTTGGATGCATCTCCGGAAACAATATATCATGTGTTCATTACTTGCCCTAGAGTAAGTGAATTATGGCACAAAATAGAATTATGGTTGCGTGAAAAGAAATAATAGCAATGTAAAGGATTCTAATTTAGAAAAAAAGTATTCGGAGGGGACGAAAGATATCCATTGTAGGGAAAGTTATTTTGGCAACAAAAAGGGTTATTTACAACAGTAGAGAGAGGGAAAGACCGTTTAACAATAATACTGTGAAAAAGGTATTCTACCGTCAACAGTGTTTGGAATAATATGAAGCAGAGAACGAAAATAATGTAGAGTTAAAAGACTCATACAACTAGTACCATTTACTATGATATATATTGTGAAATATTCGTTGGATTTCTTGATGTGAACATCCGTAATATATAATGAATGTTTTATTTTCATATTTGTTTATGAAGCAAATCAAAAAGCATTTTGCGGGGAAAAATCTCCTTTGATCTCTGTGATGGGTTCAAATATACTATTGATGGTGATGATAATGACGACGATGATGGTAATGATGATGACAAGACTCAGCCGTGATTTCAAATTGGTGTCCAAAATGGCAATAATAAAAAACCTCGGCGTCATTTTTTCAATAGTGACCACCGTAATCAGAGTTTACCGTAATAAACACATTTCTCCGTATTAAGACAATGCGTGATACCTTTAGAATGATTCGTAGCATTTTCAACGAAAAGGAAAACTGGCATATAGTTTTCACTTTCCGAACAAACTGTTGTGAAGTTATTTGTTTGGGTTTATGTGTCAAAATGACGCTGTAACCTCATAATTTTTGGCTTAAGGCCCTGACATCTACTACCACCACTACTACTACTACTACTACTACTACTACTACTACTACTACTACTACTACTACTACTACTACTACTACTCTTAGGATAATGTCCATAGTATTGCTAAAGACAATGAGAATGGTTACAGGACTGAATATAGACCATTTGCTAGTTAGCCCCAGGCTCTAAGAAGTTAACAGAAACTACCTTCTTCGACACGTGGATGTGTATTAATGTCCGCATTAGCTTTGATGTAGAGTTGGCACCTGTTTGACTCATCATTTACACTAAAGAAGATGTACGAGAGTGCCATGACGTTAACCCATTCCCGCCTGGAGCGTGTACCTAGTGCTAGACCCTCAGGACTGTCAGTATATATATATATATATATATATATATATATATATATATATATATATATATATATATATATATATATATATATAGTATGTATGTATGTATGTATGTATGTATGTATGTATGTATGTATGTATGTATGTATGTATGTATGTATGTATGTATGTATGTATGTATGTATGTATGTATGTATGTATGTATGTATGTATGTATGTATGTATGTATGTATGTATGTATGTATGTATGTATGTATGTATGTATGTATGTATGTATGTATGTATGTATGTATGTATGTATGTATGTATGTATGTGTG
>OZ012698.1:19415881-19458381 GCA_963942565.1 Maea johnstoni | reverse complement strand
CAAAATTTGCCCTTTGATTGTTTACAAACTTAGCTAAGCACAGGATCTGATGATTAGGGATTTGTTTCATTTTGCAATCTTCACTGCTGGGCATGTAAAGGTCTGTGAGTTTATTGTTTGATTTGAACTCTTTCCTGTAGATATCATCGGATGCACACTTCTAAAACAAAACAAATTCTGACATTGGATACTTCTTACATAAACAGTCTGAATCATAAATGATTGAATAAATAAAGTCAACCCATTCATTTTTTTCACTGCAGTCATAATAGAAGAAATGAGCCCAACAGACTTCATTTGAATTGCACTTGTGGAAGTGATACACTCATGGATTTACTAGACAAAATTCAGCTAATGGCAGGATGATCCTTGATAGAAATTAGCATGAAACCCCAACCACTTATCTCACAATTAAAAAATAGCTTCTGCAGTTTGACCATTAACTCAATATTGTACAACTCCCTGTCAGTTGTAGCATAAGACATATTTTAGCTTCTAAAGTGTTACTATTTCTTACATATTCCTCATTTTTGCACTTTGACAGATAGCAAATCTGCATATTGAAATTTCAAAGTGGCATAATTCGTTTAAGGTTGGGTTGATTCCAATGATTTCTGCATCATAAGCCTAATGCCATGTGATACTTTAGATTAATGTATGGAAAAGATTTTTTAATTACATTTTTTAAAATCTCTTGTTGTTGCTACTATGTTTTAGCCTGAATGTAACGTGATTTGTACGTAATCACGTGATTATGAACATTCAAAATGTATACTGGTTAACTAGGTGTTGTCTTCGCGCTGCTACGGGTGATCTTCACGGTCAGTTCATGCTCAATCGTGTTCAAATTTTGTTGAAGAAGTCAACATGAAGGTCTGCGAAGTGAACCAGTAGTAGCGCGAAGTGAAAAGGTGATGTCTTGGTAGTGGACAAGAATGTTGTGTAGGTAAATCTTCGCGGTGAAATTTTTGGAATTTCCAAAAATTTCCACGGCGGCCCCGAAATGACCAGAAGTGGCCACGAACTGATTTCGGTTGATCGGGAAGCCAACAAGAAGCTTTGCGAAGTTAACAAGTACTGGAATTTGGCCACTTCGCGTAAAATCATATTCACTTCGTCCTCTTTGTGAGACTAGCTTAAACCACAGCTGCCTAGCTCCAAGTCATGAAGCCTCGAGTCGAAATCAAACAAACCCGGCCCAGATTGGAAGCGGGCAGCGGTGAGAATAAACAATCAGTGGCAACACCTTAGACCGCTTGGCCATCGGGGCAGGCCTCCTACTTACAACCTATCAATGTGCTTGTCATATAACTCTCCAATCATAAGGATTATAATGATAATATCTATTGGAGCATTTAAATCGGCCCTTTTTACCCAAACTTACCATGAAATACGGAAATCTCGTTGACGCCATAAAGAGGCGTGTTTTCCATGGCTGCGGCATGTTGTCCGGAAGCGGCAGTGACGTCATATATGCAAGCAGTAGAACTGCAATGGCCGCCGAGAAGTATCCGATTTGCTTGATCATATTATTGGCTCTTGTATTCTGAATACCTAGAAGGAACAGAAACTCATAAGTACGTACGGTATGGATCATCCATAAACACAAGGACAGTGAAACCTGAAACCTGTATAGATTGAATAGTTATCTTTGCACCACAGCACCGCTATTGTGGACAACCCTCTATAGTGGACACTCTAGCGGGTCCCCTGGTTGTGCGGATGTCCACAGTAGTGAGGTTCCACTCTCTATTTGTACCACAGTTGCTTGCCTTCCACCAATCAGAGCCCTCGAGTGCTCTGTCAAGCTTTTCTCGGCCTGTGATTAGTGAAAGGCATTCAACTGTGGTACAAGCTACGTAGAGCTGTGGTGTATGTGATGCCTTTGGGGTTACTCGGCTCCGCCTCGTAACACCTCGGGTATATCACATACACCACAGCTCCCTTGGGGTCTATCTATCACATAAATAAAACCTACCACGCCATTTGTTTTAGTCTCTGCTGGAAGCCTGGGTACTAGGAAAGCAGTCTCTATAACTCTTCCCTTAGTTATACGACTGGAACGAGTAACTGCACTACGTTTACCCTTCATCCTATCATCACAACGGCTTACTAAGTGATCAGTACGCTTTGTTGGCATTGACATGCTGAATTGTATTCAACTGTCTTAGAAACCTCCCCAACATTATATAGCAGTGAACTACATAGGAACAGTGTGTTTATTTACTGTAAAAGTCAGCTTACAAAATCATACACAGTGAACATGAATTTTAACCCAACACGCCCTTTTTCGTACGAGAAAAGTCCTCAAATAACATGCACAAAAGCGCACTTTATAATCAAGCTATGTAAAAACTTTGCTGTTCTAACACGTACCTTAACTCTGCTCCATTCTATGTATATACTGTCAAAGGTTACTTGGGCAGAGTTCAGATTCTTATCACTAACATACACCTTGAGCGATGTGTATGGTAATATCTTAAGCAGTATTTGGCGGATATGTGTTGCTAGCATGGTGGGGTCTAATCATCCAGCAGCTGTCTTTCAAAAATATCACTGCTATAATCTAGCGCTATTTGATGAGTTAAGTTAAAAGTTGGCAATGTGTGCAGACAATGAAAAACGGCTATCTATCTATGAAACTCACTAAGCACTGCTGTACTATGTTGAATGATCAGTAAACACTGACATTTACAGCAAGCTTGGAGTCACTACTAGGGATGTTAACACCGTTTGAAGAAATATCAAAATGGAAAATGCGCGAAACATCTATCTTTTCAAAAGAATGTGTGAAGCACACACACACACACAAACACACACACACATGTATGTATGTATGTATGTATGTATGTATGCATATATGTATATATGTATGCATGACTGTATACCTATTCACAAATCATTTCTAAAGTAGTATAGATGATATAGATACATATTTTTACTCAATGCCCCTTCGCAAACCTCAAACCCTTAGTAGGAAAAAGCACACGTGGTTAATTGGGCTTAACACATAACTTTTGTGTTTCCTTAGCTGGCTATCTAGGTCATTTATTTTCAAACGCAACATATTTTCACATACGAATTTAAGAATATCAGGAAGAGCTGTACATTTGTTTGCTTATGTAACTGAATTATAAAGGAATTTAGTAGATCTATATTCCGTTGCATGAGCAAGTGAAATAAAATCAAACACCAAACTCACCCTCGAATCAATTCAGATACTAGTATAACATGTATACATCACCAGATATAATGTCTACCAGATTCACGTTTCCCAATTTTGGATTTCCTTTTTAGATTTTCATTCATGTATTTGTCAATCTATACTTTTCTTCTTAAGGCAATACAACCTGTAAATGTCTACGAGCCAAATGTGTCTAGTCTCGTAGTCAAATATGCCTGTAGTTCTTTTAGACTAGTTACATCTGGATTTTCAATACTCTGGGAAATAATTTGGAAGTATGCCTTTACTGAAATTATGCCTTTACGCCTTTATTGAAAAGATATTGGAAGGAGTGTTTTTAGTTAGTTCTAATATGTTCTAAAATATTCTATCGCTAAGAAACATTGCCTAAGTAGTGTGGCTGCCTGCTTTACCATGCTACAGGCATGAATTAATTAAGTAAAAAACACGTTTATTCGCTAATGAAACTTGGCCAATTACGAAATAATTTGCATGAGAACATAAACGCTAACCCTCTGAGTTCCATAGAAAAGATAAAGAAATCTAAAAACACTAATCATTTTTGATTTATTTGAATTCTGGCGACCGTATTCAAACATTTCTATCTTCATCTTCCGCTCAATACCCATAGGGAAGATTGCTTTGACACTCTGAAACATGGGAAACCAGTAGCTATATAATAGCATAACATTTTGCAAAGAGTGAACATAGACTCGTTAGATGAAAATCATACACACCTAAACATAATGTAAAATGACGATGAAAAGTAACTTGTTACTAACTTTCTGTAATGAACCTGACAAAAAATCATTTATAAGAAAATAGATAAGGAGGGAAATTAGCCAGTTTAGTTTAAATACAATATGCGACGTTCACGCCAAGGAGCTATAATCAGTGTTATGCGAAACTCGACGACGGACAGGAAGATTTTGAATCAACGTGGTGAATAAGTATTATGTGTGCCAAATCATCAAATTTCAATACTAGTAGATATGAAAGTCACTGTAGCCAAAACTTAAACTGTTCAAACCTCTCTCTGTGGATACTGAATAGTTATGTGTCGGATGCAGTGCAATATATTATTTTAGTTTGCCAAATACTCAACAGGTGTGTCATAGGACATCAACGCATCCATGCTTGTAGCAGCCTGAGAAGGCCTCAATGTAGTAATATTTCTTCACGAAAAGCATCTTTTGGGAAATATTTGAAAACGAAATGCTTAACCAATAATTTCCCTTCAAATGCGCCTTTAAATTCATGTATTATCCAAAACATAGTTTCAGAGGTATATATGATATGACAAGATGGTTTCTAGGAGGAGCTTTAGACTTGAATAGGTTCAACATCTGAGTTTTACTTAAGGTGATGAGTACCATTGCAAGCGAGTTAAAAGCCCCATCCCAAAACACACCTCACAGCAACATAATCATATAACAAGGTGTATCTACAGGTTCCTGAGTGTTATCAGGGAGAGAATATCATAGTCAGCCGTCTGTAGTCAACCCATATTCTAATTCATTTCAATATTTACAACTTTTCACTCAAATGACATAATCTCATTACTTATGCAGGTGATGGTCACTACAGGTTCACAGTTACCTTAGGGATATCATTGACTATGCCCAATAAGAAGTATTTTTTTAATCTTTTACTGCTAAAGATTTTTACAGGCCATAACATTTAAACCTTTAGTGAGATATCTCGTGTGTGGAGGCATGGGAACCCCTTTGATAGTAGTGGACATACCTCGCTGATCACTTCTGAGCACTGGAAACAAAAGACAGTTGCACAAAGATACACCTCGACGATCTCAAGACAATGGCTTGTTGTCAGGATGCTATAAATAGGTGCTAGCTATGAGCACGTGAGTTTACCACGTGTAGTTGGTGTGGAGATTTCTAACTAAAATTTTCAACGTTATGGCGTGTAAAAGTCTTCAGCAGTAAAAAATCAAAAAAATACTTTTTATTGGGCATAGTCAATGATATCCCTAAAGTAACTCTGAACCTGCAGTAACCATCAGCTGCGTAATTAATGAGAATATGTCATTTGAAGGAAAAGTTGTAAAATTTGAAATAAAATAGAATATGGATTGAATAATGACAGGTGGCGATGATATTCTCTACCTGATAACACTCACCTAGTTATAGGATACACCTAGTTATAGGATTATGCTGCTTTGAGGTGTGTTTTGGGACAGGGCTTTTAACTGGCCTGCAATGGTACCCATCACCTTAAACATTTTTGGCATGTTCAAATTGGCGTGGTCTACCCATACTTTAAGTGCACCGAAAAGCTGGCGCCCGGATATATTATGTTTTTTGAACAAATGTAAGATAAAAATAGGCATTCATTAAGATTTTGCAGTTCAAAGGCCATTAGAAAACTTGCTGAGACCCTGCAGAATGAAGGAGCTAATAAAAAGTGAGTAGAACCTCAGCTGCATGTGTTTATGTTTGTGACCCACAAAAGCAGTTAGCTTAACCTGATACATGACCACAGTGTCTTTCTATTTCCCTCTGCGCAAGTTGTCTTTAGTTCATTCCTAACTAACAATGGAGCCCATTGACATCGAGGACCCTGGAGCAAGAGATCTGGACAGGCGAAAGAGAAATTTCGACTACAGGTTGTTCATCGTTACCGTCGCTATCTTTGCTGTCGTCTCTACAGTCATTGCCATCACAGTGCTCGTCCAAACCTTGATAAGTAAGGTACCGTTTCTTATGCGTTACACTAGTAGTAGTAGTAGTAGTAGTAGTAGTAGTAGTAGTAGTAGTAGTAGTAGTAGTAGTAGTAGTAGTAGTAGAAGAAGAAATAGTAGTAGTAGTAGTAGTAGTAGTAATAGTAGTAGTAGTAGTTGTTGTTGTAGTAGTAGTAGTCTATATCAAGTAGTAGTAGTAGTAGTAGTAGTAGTAGTAGTAGTAGTAGTAGTACTACTACTACTACTACTACTACTACTACAACGGCTAATACTACTACTACTACTACTACTACTACTACTACTACTACTACCACAACGGCTACTACTACTCCTGCTACTACTACTACTACTACTTAGGACCCCATTATGGGCCCCTACATAGAGACATCTGGCGTCCATTCCAAGAACTAACCTATTTTGTGCTTGTTACTTTTATTATAAAAAGCCACATACTTTTCAGAACTAAAACTTTTGAAATGTTTTGAATTATACGTTTCAAGTATACTATACCACCAAAGGGATAGGTTGAATGTTTGGTTTGCACGCATTATTCCTACTGCACTGATACTCACTAAGAATGAGATTAGGATGCGTGAAACTTGTATCTATATACGATGTCAAGGATCAACTTTCAGTGTAGTAGAAGTATCCGGCTCAGGCTACTGGAAAGTTTGTAATTATGTGCTCTTTACGTGGCCGTGATATCCGTACAGGGCAGATACGGGCACGTAACAATTAATAGTTTAGGCTGTATTATGACTTAGACCACACAAGGTTGTAATAGGCTCGTACTGCAATTATGACGATCATCGCGCAATCGTCAATGTATTTGCCTATGCGGTTTTGGCTTGACATTGGCCGTATGGTTATTGCTGAAAGGCCACCGTGCAGCTGTTGTGAGACACCTGTATGGGATTGTTAATTTCTTCCTGTGAAATGCAAATGCATGTGGCGACATAGCATTGTTTTTTATCAACGCTGCTGTATCATCACCCTACCCCTACAACCAGAACCTCAACGTATAGCTAATGGCCTTTTTGTTTCTAAAAAATATCTGTATGTCTGTTGGATACGTTAGGTTCAATAGAATTGACAAGATTTTCTAAACATTGCGTTTTTTTTTCAAACATCACATTGAATATGCTTTCGCTTATTGTCAGTTCGCATAGAAAATGGATATAAAGTGCTATGTACACTCCCTCGTACTTGCGTGAATTCGAAAGATGGACAAACTCATGTACGGGAAATGTCAACAAAAGAGTCTCGATGAGGTAGCTATGGGTGGGGTCAACTAGAGTTTTGTTTCAAAAGGTAAAAAACATGGACAGCCACAATCTTGTTTTGTGCGATAACGCGACTCGCACCTTAGTATGTTTTCAGATGTCTATCTTTAGAGCGTCTCTTTAGTTTTTGTTTTATTAGTATACGGTTTACAAAGGGGTATCGGATATCCGGGTAGCCACTGGGGTAACAGGACGGTCATGCGGGTGGATATCTCACCTTCCTGGGTACAGCGGGTGCTACCTTTTTCGAGGCTTACAGGTGTGAACTACGGGTATACCTTTAACCCTGTAAGCCAGAAGACGATGTATACGTAGTTACCAAAAAATAACATATGTTTTTTGTAAGATAAATGATTATAACAAAGATAACATACATACAGAAAAGGGCAATATGTTTTCAAATACCTAGTACGAAATAAGTACTGAAACACAGAATATAATGATTTACATGAATTGTTTCAGAGATAAGCAGGTTTAACTATTGAGAGATGCTATGCTTCTTCGGGACTTGGCACATTGAAATAAATTACATGGGAAAATCTCCTTCGAGAAGTTTTTCAAACACATAGGACTTTTGCAATGGACAGGTTAACATGTAAATGATCCATCTCGCTGAGGATTTGTTTGTACAAAAGAGAGTGTTTTATATCTTAACATTTGCATATTCTACCAAATCCCGAATGTGTTTAATGTTCTTTAAAGGTGCCGTATTAGTGTTGTTGTCTCAAACTTGATTGTTCATGAAATGCAGATGTATTATTTCACCAATGTTCAACCCATTTAATATGTTGTATGTGTAATACAAGGCGGCCTTACAGTATAGAAGTGTTCGACTCAACTACTAGTCATACTTAAATTACACATGTATCCAAAAAAGTTCTATTCTACATGTATGTTGATATGTGTGATGTTTATAGATGGCGCTGAATACAGTAAGTTGACTAGGCAATTAATTCACAACTAGAAAGAAGGTATGTTAGGTGCTGAATCGGTAATCAGCATTCGGGGCATGCCCCATATAGCGTATGAACACGACGTCATTGTTTGTGTATTCCGGTAAAATAACATTTGACCAGCGTGGTCCAAACTTTCAAAAACCTTACCTGTAGCACAGGCTTTTACAGGTGAAGTACCCTTCTTTGGAGAAAATGATCACTTACTTTTTGATAATCAGTGCACCCTCATCTGTCCCTGAGGTTATTTGGACAAAGGTTATACTGAAATAGCTGTCGCGACTGTCCACTCTCCATGAGGTAAAAAGGAATTTCCTCTAACTCTATTAAATCAAATTTGTTCCACATAAACAAGATTTGAAATATCCTTTCGCGGTATATGTTACTCGTACACCGGTAAATAGGGATTATAAATGTCTTCAACCATCAACCAAATTAAGAGGTAACTTGTAGGGAATACAACTAAATGCACGCAGAAAAGTTTTCAATGTATTCACATAGAATATATACATATTGTGAATGCGTACAGAGAGTAGTAAGTTTTTAGTGAAGAATATTAGCATTGAGTTGACCCTCCTTAGGCTGGTTGGTTAAGTTAAATCATTGCAGTAGCCAATCAAGGTGGGTGTTCTGATAGTATGACTTTAAATGATTTCCTCAGTTTGGCATTATCAACCAAGGACTGTGAATACATTTGCCTAGTTTATAGTGCATTTCTGCCTTTCCAAAATGACTGTATTATCCGATGCGGTGTTACTAGTAGCTGCATCCACCAAGCGGCAGATCAAAACGCTAATCTTACAAATAGCTTTGAATCAGGACGGACATTTATGTTGCTACACATGCTTTACTTATGTAATATTATTAAAGATTCACTTATCTTGAATTCTCCAGGAAAATGTATTTTTCATAAATTGTTGGCTATTTGAATTTTCATACAATCAGAAAATTGAGGATAGTACGATGAAATACTCCCAATAGATGATGCCAAATGAGTATTAACTTAATATGGCCTGAGCCTGTTCCATTGAAGAATCTGAAACTTGATTAGCCTCCTTTAATTGTGTTTCTTCTGGTTTTATGAAGGGGGCGGGGATATGGTGAGTTTAAAAATAAAAGGGGGTCTACTATGGCAAATCTTCAATGGGGGGGGGGGGGGGGTATAGTGTAAATAGGTCACTTATTTTAGAGAAAATGTAGGTTGTGCAATTCTAATGTTTACCATTTCCTTTGAGCATTCATTTAATTTTCAATCCATTTTTGTGCTTTATTTGTAACATGTAACTCAGTGATTAATTCAACCATTTATATTTCATATTGTTTTGTTATATGATTAGGTTTTATTACTTTGTTTCTGTTGTACTATTGTCAAAGCTGGTCTTATATTTAGTAGTAGCAGTAGTAGTAGTAACAGTAGTAGTAGTAGTAGTAGTAGTAGTAGTAGTAGTAGTAGTAGTAGTAGTCTGCCCTCTTTCATTATTATAAGTATTAGTATTATTTTATTGTTATTATCATTTCTATCATTATTATTATTACTATTATTATTATTATTATCATTATTATTATTATAATTATTATTATTATTATTATTATTGTTATTATTATTATTATAGTTATTATCCGTATAATTAGCATGATTATTATTGCTACTATCATTAATATTAAATCATTATTATTATTATTGTATCATTAGTTTTGTTATGATTATTATTATGATTACTAGTAGGATTATCAACATCATAATTATTATTACTGTAACTAGTATTGTAATCATTACTACTATTATTATTATTATTATTATTTTTTTTATTCTTATCATTATGATCATCATCATCATAATTATTATCACTAAAAACGTTTTTATCATCATCAAAATTTCTATAATAATTATAATCATTAATATTATCATTATTCTTATCATCATTATCATTTTTGATATTAGTATTATTACTATCGTTATTACTTTCATTTCCATTATTATTATTATTATTATTATTATTATTATTATTATTATTATTATTATTATTATTATTATTATTATTATTATTATTGTCATTATTATTATTGTTATTATCATTATTATTATTATTATTATTATTATTATTATTATTATTATTACTACTACTATTATTACTATCATTATTACTATAACCATTATTATCTATATATTACTACACAGATTGGCAGACCTTTGGTCGGGATAAATATTGATCCTGAACACTGCCAGCTCCTACTGCTGCCGTGTGTGGATTGCCTGTGACTTGCAGATGGTTCTAAGTTTTTTCATATTTTGATTTGGGCTATTTTAAGTCTATATTTTTGAAAGGGTATCACCATTGGCAACCGTCTGCAGCCAATGTTAGTGATGCCATCTACTGGCAGAATTATGCAACTTTGCAATGTCTGCAGCCACATTTTTGGCGCCATCTATTGGCTGAAATCTGCAACGGTGCAATCTGCAGCCAGGTGAATGTGGGGGTACCTAAAGAGTTTCAAACATCAATGAATTATGTTCATCTATAGCTTTTCCATCTATCCACAATCTCTTTTGGCTTAAATGTATATTATCAGCTAAATGAGCTGATGAGAAATAATTCATGAAACTCAGCACTGCACACATAAGAATAAGTAGTTTTTTTTAATGCCACAGCATTTTTCATTTTTTTTTGCCAACACATGTTTTTCTTCTTCTTCCTCTCACTCTCTTGCTTTCTATTTTTTGAGGTCCCATATTTTGATTGGGGAGGGGGGGAGGGGTGATCATATTAAATTAGCAGAGCATTTTTATTGTTTATTTGAATTCTTTGAGTTGATTCCTTAATCTCTTAAAAACCTGTTGCAACATTAAGAATTACTTTCAACTGTTTCATGCCTATATTAAAGTTACAGCTCTGTATACTTCTTTCCAGATTTTGCATTCTCTCTCCTGTACTTTTCTTTTTCTTTGAATCTTTGGTATTGCATGATCGTTTACATTCTATCTCTTTTTATATTGTGTATAACTCTGTATCCTGTGAATTTCTTTTTTCACACTTTGTTTGTCCAACCCATTTTTCTTTTTTAAGATTATCTTTCATCCCCATATTGTATATATTCACATCTCTATTGTAATTCTGGCTGCATCCTGGCAAAATCCACTGCCTAAGCAGAAGTCACTGGCAACTTTTACACATGCCCAAGCTGTGATTCGAATCTTGGCAGTTGTTGAATGGAAGTTTACTCTCGCTCTCTTTAATTGCAATTTTTTTTTCTCTTTGACTCATCGATTATCCTCTCATCTGCCACTTGATGTTCATTTTGAAATTCTCTTTCTTAAAAATACTGTGTAATCTAGGGGGGGGGGGGGGGGGGGGGCAGTATACCTTGACATAATTTTTAAAAATTTCTACACCTCCTGCGCATCATTGAAAAGAACTAAGAATCCAAACTCGTGCTGTGCACGGGGGCCTGCTAGTTATTATTATCATTATTATTATTATTATTATTATTATTATTATTATTATTATTATTATTATTATTATTATTATTATTATTATCATTATTATTATTAGTAGTAGTAGTATTAGTAGTATTATTATTGCTGAATTTATTCATATTAGTACCCATAAACAGAGGAAGGGTACAACATCCACTCTGTCCACTCATGAATGCATTTTGTGTTCTCTTCTCACTGAATAGAAAAGTGGAGGATGTCATGCCGATGCGACCATTCATAGGAACATATCATCAAATATGAAAGACAACTCGACATAAAACAAACATTTTGAAAATACTTTAATACACACCATGTATTTACATTATATATGGGATAATAATAAACAGTGTATTTTATGGTGGCTTAAGGGGCTATTTTTTCTTGTCAGATTTTGGTAAATCAGGCTTTCATTTGATTGTTTACTGAAATCATACATTATTCACAATGTCTGTTGACCAGAAAAACTCCAAGAAGAAGTCCCCTCACCAAAAAGGTAGGATATGAGTGCCAAAAAAAAAAAAGGTATAGCTCTTTTTCAACAAAGGCCGATAACCTTGACCAAGCCCACCAAAAAGGAGCCTGTTGTATCTTGTGCCATTTGGTATTCAGAGCCAATGCTCAGACAAAGTTAAGGATACTCTAGGAATGCATCTTTATTTGTAGCAATGGGAACTGTAATACAGGTGAACATGCAATAGTACCAATACTGGTGAATATATATGTTGACTGTGCTGCACATACTGCTGCTTAGATATGTAGACTGTGCTTGGCGTACTGGTGCTTAGATATGTGTAGTGTGCTGCGCATACAGGTGCTTAGATATGTAGACTGTGCTTGGCGTACTGGTGCTTAGATATGTGTACTGTGCTGCGCATACAGGTGCTTAGATATGTAGACTGTGCTGCACATAGTGGTGCCTAGGTATGTAGACTGTGCTTGGTATACCGGTGCTTAGATATGTGTACTGTGCCTGGCATAGTGGGGCTTAGCCATGTAGACTATACTTGGTATACTGGTTCTCAGATAGGTGTACTGCGCTGCGTATACTGGTGCTTAGCCCTGTAGACTGTGCTTGGTATACTGGTGCCTAGATATGTGTATCGTGCTGCGCATAATGATGCTTAGATATGTAGACTGTCCTTGGCATACTGGTGTTTAGGTATGTAGACTGTGCTTGGTATTCTGGTGCTTAGATATATGTACTGTGCTGCGCATAGTTACTAGTGGTGCTTGGATATGTGTACTGTGCTGGGTATAGTGGTGCGTAGATATCTTTGTACTTTGCTGTGCATACTTGTGCTTAGATATGAAGACTGTGCTTGGTATACTGGTGCTTAGATATGTGTACTATGCTGTGCATACTGGTGCTTAGATATGTAGACTGTCCTTGAGATTCTGGTGTTTAGATATGAGTAATGTGCTGCGAATAGTCGTTAGTGGTGCTTAGATAGGTATACTGTACTGCGCATAATAGGGCTTGGATATGTGTACTGTGCTGCATGTGTATATTGTACTTGGCATACTGGTGCTTAGATAGACTGTGCTGCACATACTGGTGCTTCGATATGTAGACAGTGCTTGGCATACAGGTGCTTAGATATGTACTCTTTGCTATGCATACTGGTGCTTCAATATGTAGACTGTGGTTGGCATACTGGTGCTTAAATATGTGTACTGTGCTGCGCAAAGTCACTAGTGGTGCTTAGATATGTGTACTGTGCTTGACATACTGGTGCTTAGATATGTGTACTGTGCTTGGCATACTGGTGCTTAGATATGTAGAATTTGCTATGCACACTGGTGCTTCAATATGTAGACTGTGCTTGGCATACTGGTGCTTAGATATGTGTACTGTGCTGCGCAAAGTCACTAGTGGTGCTTAGATATGTGTATTGTGCTTGGTATACTGGTGCTTAGATATGTGTACTGTGCTGCGCATACTGGTGCTTAGATATGCGTACTGTGCTGCGAATACTGGTGCTCGGATATGTAGACTGTGCTGGGCATACTGGTGCTCTGATATGTGTACAATGCTTGGTATAATGGTGCTAAGTTATGTAGACTGTGCTGTCCATACTGGTGCTTAGATATGTGCACTGTGCTGTGCATACTGGTGCTTAGATATGTAGACTGCTTGGTATACTGGTGCTTAGATATGTAGACTGTGCTGGATATACTACATTGCCAACGAGATTCAATTATCGACCCTAACACGGAGTAGATAGCTTTGATAATTTACCCTGTAAATTTTGTGTCACACAGGTGTGCAAGGAAGGCTCTATCTTGGGGGTGAATTTCTGGCCCACCATGCTGTCACCGAGTTGGTGGGTGATAGTTCTGACCACAGCCAAGGTGAATTGGGAAAGTGCACTATAGATAACCAGTAACCTTTTTTTGTTTTCTGCTTCATGCCTGGATGGGTTCCTTTATTTTTTATTTGATTCATGTTGCTAAGGCTGTCCTACAAATGTGACACATTGTAAAAGGTTGGCACCCTAGAAACTGAAAGACCCCATAGCAATAGCCTCAAAAGGGAAAAAATATCTTATCATAGTAGGGTTTCTGTTCATTTGCAAAATACTAAGCGCCAACCAAGCTAACCCAAATCACAAAGGGTTTCACAGTGCAGTACAAATCCAAAGTTAAGGTAGATATATTCCTATATTTCCTATATTCAACACCAGAGTTGCTCAAAGCAAGCAAAATATTGAAAATATGGCTTTTATATGCACCCTTGACAATCCATTTCTAAATTAGTTTTTATCTTGGTTAATGAATAGAAAAAAAGGTTTGGTATATTAACAAGAAGGCAAAATGTTCCAACTTCAATCATTATTCATAAAGGCTGTCACTATCTATAATTCATTCTCAGCATTTTGGAATGGTAACGGAATCTTTATTTTCATGTGTGACTCTTCTTGGAACAAAAAGTATTATTGAGTAGTGAGTATGAGTGTGGTATAATTTCAATTTGCAAAGAAATATTTTTATTAGAATGTTGTACAAGTGATCATGTATGCATTGTCAAGACTTTTCTTGACATGCCAATGATTTCATTAAAGATGCCAGTAAAATGGGATTCAGAAGAGATGATTGTATTGGAATTCCAAGGAAATGAAATGCATGCTCTGTCAGGACGTTTGATTTGAAAGTATATTTCATTGGAATGCCAAGGAAAAAAATGTTTGCATTACCAATGTATTTTCTTGAGGTGCCAATGATTTAGTAAAGATGCCAATAACATGCTATTCTGGTGAGATAACGTCGCTGAAATTTCAAGAAGAAGAAGAAGAATAGGAAGGTGAAGGCACTGTATGAAGCAGAGAATTGAATATGTCAGAAGTTTTCTTCCGAAAATATATTTCCATGGAATTCAAAAGAAATGAACATGCATGCATTGACAATGCTTTTTCCTGATATGCCAATGATTTCATTAATGCCAGGTACATGCTATTCTTGTGAGATAACGTTGTTTGAATTCCAAGAAAATGAAAATTTGAAAGGATGAATGCATTGTATGAACCTGGGGATAAAATGTGATAAATGTTTCTTGGGAATTCCAAGGAAATAAACATGCAGGCTTTTTCTTGACATACTAATTATCTAATCAAAGATACCAGTTATGTGCTATTCTGGTGAGCTGATTTCGTGGGAATTCCAAGGAAATTGATAGTAGAAAGATGAAAGCACTGTATGAACCTGGAAATTAAATTTGTCAGGACTTTTCATTCAAATTATATTTCATTGACATTTTGAGAAAAGTGAACATGTGGCATTACCCACGTTTTTCTTGACATGCCAATGATTTCATAAGAGAATGCATTTCTATGTTTTTGAGGTATATGCTATTCAAGTGAGATAATCTCGCTGGAATTCTAAGGATATGAATAGAGGACAGATGAATGCATTGTATGAAACAGGGAATTAAATGTAGTACCCAACATTTTGTCACAAAATGTTTGAAGCTAGATTGTATTTGTTGTGGCTTTGCAAATATTTTTCTTTAAATGTAACTTGTTTTTCTATTAATATTAACCCTGCAGTATGAACAAAATGACCACCTGTTAAGCATTTAACCCATTTGACAAACTAGCATTCAGTTTGTCAAAGTACCCTCTGATTTTGGATTTCACCCCCCCCCCCCCCCCCCCCCCATATGACACTTTACCCCTGGTCCCACCCCCCCCCCCCCCCCCCTAGTAAATTCACAAAAATGCGTCGTGGCATTGCATTATTCTATGGACGGCCTTATTTTTCATTTGGATGCACTATATATATATATATATATATATATATATATATATATATATATAAATATATATATATATATATATATATATATATATATATATATATATATATATATGTGTGTGTGTATAAATATATATATACATATATATATACATGCACATATACATGTGTCTTTTGATTACATCATTTTTCTTATGTGTTTCATATTAGGCTATCGGCCAAGGCCCAAAAAGAGCTTCCGTTAAGGAGTTACCCCTACCCGAGGTATAACACACCGGGAAATCGATGGTTGCGGTGAAATATTTTGGTGGCAGCATAGCTTTTGGGGCTTTTTCAACCAAAATTGGCCAAAAACGTGTCATTTTAGGGATCTTTCTACAGAAAGTCCATCTTGACAGTGGGGAACTTGAAACCTTGCATACATATACCTTAGGTGAGGTAGTTGAGAACTGTAAACAATTTATCCATGAAAGTGCCCCCTAGTGGCCATTATAGGTACTAATAGTTGAAAGTTCTGCCAAAATGACATTTTTTTCACATATTTCTTCATCTTTATGACCATTTGTGTCAACAGTATTCTTCTAGAGACATAATAATTTATTAAAAGAATAGTACCTTAGAGTACAAGGAATATATTTAATGCTACAGATCCTGCATATTTGATGATTTAACCCACATTAGTTGCTTGAAATGAAAATATCCCAAAATGCCTGAAATATACATGTAATGGACGTCCGTGAGCTGATGGGCGAAACCCTCCGCCCCCCCCCCCCCCCCCCCTTGGGAATTCTGGAGAACTATATTTTCAAAAACCTTATACCCTCAGCTGTTCAGATCAGCTTGTCTGCACTTATATCGCGGGTACATATGCCCTGGAGGGCCAATTGAAGGTCTGTACCTCCCTCATTTTAGGGGTGGGGTGACATTTTCTAAGTGGGGGTGGTATGGAAAATTCTCTGGGATACTCCAAATTTGCTATGCCGGTCAAGTGATCAACAGGTACAATTACCAAATACCTTCCAGAAGCACCGTATTCCTATCCTTGGAAAATATTCAAAAAATGTCTCAAAAAATGCCGTTTTTTTGCAGTTTTTCTTAAAGTTTTCACAAACTTTATGTTTTTAGTGGTCAAATAAGTACAAAACCACCCAATATTATATACTTAAATTAGAAGCAACCTCTTATCTGCTTAACAAAACAAAAATGAGCTCCATTGGTTGTTCAAGCGTGATTTTACGGGACTTCCTTTTCCCCTACCCCTATGTTGAAAAAATAACCGAAAAATAGCTTAAAATGCTGAAAAATATTTTTTTAAATCTTAAATGTTCATTTAACACATATTTGGTACTAGAAATGGTTCAAACATGACAAAGACTGATTGGGCTGAAAAAAAATGGATTGCCCAGTTGCCCGGGACAACCAAATTTTACCAAAATTTGGTAAAAATCCAGTTTTAGGCTAGAAATCACAGTTCAAATAACAATACGACTACTGAAAGGGTATTCAAAGCTAGTATGTGACACTGCAGGTGTTCTACAATTGAAATTAGTCATAGCTGGATACATACCAATTATATTGTTTTATTTTAGCTCCCCCCTTTTCAGAAGATAATCTAGAAGGCCAAAGGTCTCAAAATGTAGTTTTACTACACTAAATGTAATAAGTCAATGCCAGTGTGTGATTTTAACACAGTCAGGAGATCAGGATAGACTGCTGTTGGGCTGAACCTGCATGGGCTTATCAAATTGATAGACCAGTTGCCTGGGACTACTGAATTTTACCAAAAATTGCTTTAAAATGAAATTTTAGTGTCAGAAGTCAAGTAATTTTGAGAAAGTGACCCTATGTGCTGTATTAAACATCTTTTGTGACATGATGCTGTTTTCCTGTTGCTTGCATTCTTCTTGTTTAATGATTTTGACCAATCGACATATGTGAGGAAGCCCCATTCATTATCAGAAGGAAAGCATAGGACATTTTTGTTCCACATAGGACAGTGTTTTGCGCCATAAATCGTAACTGTAACTCACAAAGACCAACACACATTGTTGACAGGCAGCATTCAAACCATACTACCTGATTATCAAACACACTCAATAGATCCTCCAATATGCCTGAATGGGTGCAACAATGGAAACCTGTACCCCCCCCCCCCCCCCCCCCCCCTCACATACTAGCTATTTGTGGTGAACATAAAGCCTTTAGGTTGGCATGAAGCATTCAAACTACATTGTCTTAATATCAAGCTGTATCAAAAGTTGAACTCAGCACAACCCTCCGAAGAAGCATAACGATGAGTAACTGTATCCTATCCCTTTTCTGTTTTCCTTAACCCTAAGAGGTTTGGTACCCGTATATAATCCAACCTAATACCAAATCCCTAAGCAGCTGGGTACCTTTATCTTATCCTAGCCATTGACCAGAACCCTTAAAAATAAATATCATTACCTCATCCCTGCTATACCTGCCGGTATGGGTTTCAGGTCCCAAACCTTATTACTTTGAGGGTAGAAGGTAGGATGGTATACAGATACAAAGTCTATTGTTCTATAGGGTTACAAGTAGCAAGGGTCATATGTCCTAAATGAGCTACTTTAGCTATGAGATACAGTTACCTAGCTATTAGTATGATAATATGAGATATAATAACCTATCCTACATGACCTGAAAGGCTTGATGGTAATAGCTGGTATGGATATCAAGTATGTAATATGTAAAGATTTAGGGTAATAGATTGATGAGGTACATAGCTGGTAAGGGAACACGTATCTTACATTTTAGGGCTTAGGGTAATAACCAGAATTGCAAATAAGTACCCCCCCCCCCCCCCCCCCACACACACACACTCACTTAAATTTAACCTATAGTTCCATCTGGTATAAGGTGGAATAGAGGTACCCAAACTCTTGAGGCTGATAGCAGTTAGCAGTTATAGCTGGTATGAGATACTCTTATGTAACCCTAAAGGAATTGGGATAATTACAGGGTTGGGGATATAAGTACCAAGCATTAATATGTGTAAGAGGTACAGGCATCTGATTAACTTATTAGGATTCAGGGTAATTGGTGAGTAGAAACGGGTAAGGATATAGATACCCAATCCATAGTTTTAGAGTTAATGGCTGAGATGGCATTGAAGTACCCAGTCTATTAAGGTTTTGGGCAATAGTTAGGATGCGATACACGTTCAAACATCATAGGTATCAGGGTAATTGGTGGCATGAGATATAGAAAGCCAGCCTATATGACTTCAGGGTATCAGGATAAGATACAGGTAGCCAGCCTTTAGAAGTCCAGGGTAATATGATAAAATACAGTTAACCAGCCTATAGGAGTTCGGGGTAATAGGATAAGACACAGGTAGCCAGCCTAGAGGAGTTCAGAGTAATAGGATGAGATACAGGTAACCAGCCTATAGGAGTTCAGGGTAATAAGATAAGACACGGGTAGCCAGCCTATATGAGTTCAGAGTAATAGGATGAGATACAGGTATAGTGATTCATGGAAAGAGGCCAGATGAGATGCAGGTACCCAGTCTACAAGATTTAAAGGCAATAGCAATGTGAGGTTTTCATGCATTCGGGACACTCAGGGAAACTCACCACGCGTGAGTGGTATGTTCCTGTCCATACAATTGCTCAGAACATTGACCCAAGAGTCTTGAAGTGCTTGCCAGCAGCTCATGCACTCAGAGGATGTGACACGAACAGTTCTTTTTTCAAGATTGGGAAGCAAACTGCATTCAATAAGCTGTCTCAAAATATAGAATGTGTTGGCAAGCTGTCAGAATTTGGTGATTTTCAGCAGGTGTCAATACTGTAGTGGAGCTGGTGAGATCCTTTGTGCTATGTCTTTATGGACTGAAGGGTCAGTCATGCAGTTATCTTGATGAACTGAGGTATAAGCTTGCAACCACAACTGACAAGCCAGCACATGCACTGCCACCTACAGATGATGCTTTCCAGCAGCATGTGCTATGTGCACGGTATCAAACTGGTATCTAGTGTCTCAGCCATGAGCCTGCTCCAGAGATTCCAAGTCATTTCGGCCATGGCTGGGTCACCAGTGAGGACGGTCAACTAGAAGCAAAGATGTTCTTGAAAGACCCAGCCCCAATCGAAGTTCGGGATGTCACCCATATGTATTGTACAGACAAAGACTGTTCACAGCCAGGGAAATGCCAGTGTCTCAAAAGTGGATTTTCATGCATAGATTCCTGTTCCTGCAACAACACTGACTACCTTTGTCCAAATATAGAAGTAGATGCCAGTGAGGACAGTGAAAGTGAAGACAACTAGGTAATACCTATTTGTAAGGCAACGATCATATGATATTCAGAGGGGGTATCAGTAAACACTAATCCCAGTTATAGTCTGAATAACTAGGATAAGTTGATAGTTATCAGGACACCACCACTGTAGGGGACTTCCCGTGTAGAAAATCACATAATTCAGGTAGTCTTTTCCCAAAAGTGTTGTAATGTCCACTAAGGGATGAATTTCATGAATACTGTATCCAAAAAGAACCCACATATCTTATCCAAGGTGTATTTTATGTCCATTTACACATACACCTAAATGTACTAGCATTTTTAAGAAATGCTCATTTTTCTGTCTATTTTAGGTTGAAAAAAGTCCCTAATGTAGTGAGTGGATCACTTGGTAAGGTCACTGTAAATGTTTAACCTTCCGAATACTTATCTGATCCATATTTGAACCAGGTGTGATAACACTGACTCATATGATACAGATATCATTACAGAATTCCAAGAAAAGGCATATTTTGATAATTTTCAGCCATTTTTACCCAGACATACCTAATATTGGATACCACTATCAATTACCTTAGGTTGATATCATTACATGGGCTCATTACAGTCTAGGACAGTTTTCCATAGAAAAATGTAATGTTCTGAATATATACTATATGCATTGATGGACATAAAGATGAGAAACTGTATGGATAAATAGCATTTTCGGGTGATTTTATGCACTTAAGTACCAAAAAATAACCACTAGAGGGCACTTTCATGAATAATTTGTATAGTGTTCTCAATAGGCATACCTAAGGTATATTTGTGAGAGGTTTCAGGTTTCTAACTGATAAGATTAACTTTTTATAAGAAGATCCCAAAAATCACATGTTTTTGGCCGATTTCGGGTGAAATTGCCCCAAAAAAACATGGTGCCACCAAAATATTTCACCGCAACCATCATTTTCCTACATCCGGAACATGTATCCTCTTTATTAGCTAGGTTGCGCTTTGTTATACCTCGGGTAGGGGTACCCGATAACTTTTGTGGGGTTGGCCGATAGCCTATATGGTTTCGTCAAATTCAGTTAAGACTTGAAATACAAACAGGTAGCATACTGAACACAGTAGCCGGGTCCACCCTCTATGGAATTACGCCATCACTTATGAACGCATTTACTTCTGTTCACATATCAGGGGTTCTACCTAGCGAAACGTAGTGGCCTTGTATATTCTATCTAGCCATACTGTTGAGTAAATATACTTTCTAGACTTAAGAAACAGAGTTTCTAAAAATCAAACGGAGTGTAATAATTTGAGGAGTATAACTTTGTGTTCTTTGAGGCGAAATGGCGTACCTCTCCAAACACCTATATGCCTTTGTGTAAGAAGTGTACACTGTGTGTTTATACAGCAAACACAGCTCCACGCAACGGCTACCTATGACTACTACTGTTGGGCATATTCCGGAGACTCCATAATATTGCATTGAATTTCAGCAAGCAATTTGACCTAGACAGAATTTTGATTAAAAAGTGTTTGATATAAAGAGTCGCACATTTGTAAGTTGATCACATTTGTCCAGAAAAACAATGCTTTTCTATTAAAATATATATTGCATAACTTTGGAACAAAGGCAGGATCTAAAATGAACTGTGATTCACTCTCTGTTTCTGCCCTAGTGGTGGTTGTGGTGGTGGTGGTACATGTATCTGTTCAGCAGCAGTAAGAGTACACCCGTACCCATGACTGCAGGAAAACTAGCAGACACTCTCCCCTAGATACAGGTAAAGACTAGGGTATGATTCCGACTTAGTTTGACTGAGGAGTGCCTCATAAATCTCGAAACCCTAGGTTTCTTGAATGGTCGCCATCGTCTATACCCAAAGACCTTTGGCCCTGGCCCTATCCTATGATTCATAGGTGGAATTCTGTAGTTCTTCAATTCATATCCTGGTCAATACCAACTTTTCCTAAAGGTACTACCCACCTTACAATGCTGGTTAAACCTAGAACCAGAATAAAGGAGGGAACTGATCAGACACCTGCTTTCTAACAGTACTTTGTTCAGAATATTTGCTATGCTTGACATCTGCATAGTCTATGGTAAAAATAAATAATACCCTTCTGTTTTGTTTTACTTAATGTCTAGGTGTTGGTTTCTTTGGATGATCGTAGATTGCTAAAATAGTGGTCAGTCACATTAAAACTATTGGAAATATCTCACACTGGCTAACTTGGCGGGATGAGAGTGTAGAATTAGATTAGGGTAGATTCAGTTATGAGTTGGGAAACGTTTTTGGTTGATATAAAAAAAAGTGAAAAATGATGGCACCAGGGATTTCCTACTTCTGTGTGACTGGAACTTTCATTTATATTATTATTGTACCATACATTGTATATTAAACACAACACCCATATATTCCCCGAAAAGCAACCCCTTAAAGTCGGCACCATCCGTATAACCAACGAGAGGCCTCACAAACACTGCCCGCCTGTATCTACTTTTAGATTATTGTACCACAAAGAGTGGCCTTTGAGAACTCGTGACGTATGTTCTTCGGGTTCGCTACTACCCACATGACAACCGGGCCCCACCCATTTTAATACCCTAGGAGCACCCTATGACAACAGATCACATTTGAACACCGAACGTCAAACTCGAACCAGGCGCACTCTTCGATATTCAAGCATAGCAACCTTTGCGAAGTTTATATATCAGTATATAGTTCGGATCACACCACGACTGAAATAATTTCCTTATAAAAGTATATAAACCGTTCTCACCTGGGGTGTGATATTTGATGGGTGAGGATTGGACAGCGAGCAGATACTGTTTTCTCGTAATTGATTAAGAGCGGATCTTTCGAACAACAGCTGCAGGAGAGGACACCTCACAAGTAAAGGAAATACGAAAGGGATACCGAATACAAGAGAGAGGAACACTTGGGTGAAGAGGAGAAACTGAGACATGGGGAAGAAGAGCTACCAGCACGTGAGTTACATTTTGTATTCTTATATTATCATGGTTCATTACTCAATAATAGCTATTTTCTTCTACATATATACATACATATATATGTAATTATATATATATATATATATATATATATATATATATATATATATATATATATATATATATATATATATATATATATATATATATATATATATATATATATATATATATATATATATATATATATATATATATATATATATATATATATATATATATATATATATATATATATATATATATATATATATATATATATATATATATATGTATATAAATATATATATATATATATATATATATATATATATATATATATATATATATATATATATATATATATATGTATATACATATATATAAATATGAATGTATACATTTGTGTGTGTGTGTGTTTGACTTGAACGAGTTGTATGTGAATGTGTACTTAAAACATTAAGCATATGGCTTTTGCAGTTGTTTCCGAACAGACGCAAAACATAATTATGTCATCGATTCGTTAGGTACGTTAGGGACTAGATACTTAAATGATAGTGAATTTAAGTCAGATCAGCCGTATATATGTTATTATTTGAACATGTATTAGCATTTACAAATAAAGGTTCATTGTTGTCTCGAGAAGTATAATCGTAAAGAGGATAGACTGCACCAAAGGAATGCATAGGAAGTAGTTGGCATTCCGTTCTCCATGAGAAAAAGAAAGGGTGGTTGGAACCAATACATGGTAAAGTTTACTGATGATGCCCACTTATAAATATTGTAATTCTATAGCCATGAATATGTGATAGCCAGTATCAGCTTGAATGAGAGGTATCACACAGAAAATAGGCTGCGATATAAAGGAGGTTATTACGAATAAAAACAACTAATACAACTAATACGACAGTGTAGCATCTAATATCGAGAAGAGAGGGAAATCAACACTTTCAATTTCTCAACCTTAGACATTCGATCCATAATTGCTGCATATCTAGTCTGTTTCCTAATCTTGGGCGAATAGGTTGTGTCTTGGGGTCCTCCTGACAGTGTTTTTTGAGAAACCGCATTTTGAAAAAACAAAAACTATAATCAAAAACCCAAATTCTGTAGTTGACGGAGAACAGTGGTTGATATGTTTCACAAGGCTCAGCCCAGACATACGTTGAGATGGCCTTCCCATGTGTCGTCTGGACCTTTGGTACCTTAATGACAGAACCTTCGGAACCAAGCATAGATTCACAGGATACCTGAATTAGAGTTGTGTCTTCAGTTCTCTTCACAGCATTTCTCTTTTCGATATTTCCAAAAATGCGCTAGTAATGAACATATCGTCTTAGTCATCTAGACATCCGTGGGAGGTACCATACAGGAATGGTTTGATAAGACATGAAATGGCAAATGGACCAAATCCTCCCTTTACTTGAGATCTCTTTAGGAAGAACCTTGTGTATACGATTTATGAAAAATACCTTACAGGCTTATCCATAAAGGAGGTATCCAGTTACTCCTATAACATAGAATTTGAAAAGGATTATCGTCAAGTTTAATGCCATATAAGTCGTGACTACAAGTAAATGGTAGAGGAAACCGTAGTGACCCGTGAAAAACGACGCTTAACCGCAAGTCACTGGCAACTTTCTCACATGCTTAATCTTAACAACAATACAGAGTAACATTGGGGCTGTGGAAACTGCTGTATCCAAGAACGGTGCAGTGATAATTGTTGCTAGAAATAGCAATTATGTAGCCTTTTCAATACTAAAAATCATTTACGAAGTAAGGGAAAGTCGGCTGTGCTGATTCGGATATTCAAAATATGTGAATAGCAAAGTCTAAGATTGTAGACTGCCGTTCGTTATTGAATTTACAAAGTGTGAACGGCTCCAGGTCTATCACCTACTGACCAATCAGCATTGAGAATTACAGTAGAGCAGGCGATATTATGCCGGTTCCCTCTCACGCTTCGGTCTGAGGTTATGTGCACTAGTGTACGTCATCAATATTTGGGTTCATCCGTGCAATACCTAATCAATCTGTGGGTAGTCGGCAACTTGTAATGTATCCAAACATGGATTTATATTTCACGGCAGGTTACACAACTTTCATAAAGATATTTCCCAAATGACGATGCGATGTTTATGACATTTGCATCTGATGCACGCGGTAACAGGGTTCGAAACACAGGCATGTTTAAAAGGGTCTGAGGTTGAGGAGTGCGTTATTTATTGTTATTGTAGTACATTTCGAACGAGTACTCTCTGTCCTGAATCGCTGCATGATATTAAGTAAATATATACCTTTAGCAAGCACATAAAGTGGCTTCGTTTCCAAACGTTTATTGGCGCTCTCACACAATAGATTCAATACGATTGGACTGTATGACTATTATGGGGCAGGTCAGGATTGTGCAACCATCATAATAATAATAATATAATAATTGGAATTTATAAAGCGCCTTTTCCATTCATAAAATGTTCAAAAGCGCTGCACATTGTCATAGTTTGAGTTATAGTCCACAACCCCTCAATGGGCGAGCCTGAAGAGGTGTGTTTTGAGACATTTCTTGAAGGCCTGACACGATGTAGAATCCTTCAGGTGTTGTGGAAGCGCATTCCATAATCTCGGTGCACTAATGGAGAAAGGGCGATCTCCAAATTAGAGTCTAGTCCGAGGCTCATCCAGAAGGCCCTTTGCTTCTGATCGTAGATGGCGTCTGGGTTTATAAGGCACGAGCAGCTCCTTGATGTACTTAGGTGCAAGTCCGTTTAGCGCCTTGTATACCAGCAGTAGGACCTTAAATTGGATGCGGAATTTGATTGGTAGCCAGTGAAGCTTGATGAGAACAGGTGTGATATGTTCATACTTCCTGGTTCTCGATACTATCCTTGCTGCACTGTTTTGCAGTCGCTGCAGCTTCGCAATCAAATCCTGTTGTATTCCAATTAGGAGAGCATTGCAGTAATCCAAGCGAGACATCACCAGTGACTGCATCACTGTTTTTGTGGCATCTTTTGTTAACACACGTCTCGCTTTTCCGATATTTCTCAGGTGAAAGCTAGATTTTTTGACAACACTTTTGACATGGGGTGCCATGATCAGTTGAGAGTCAAACATAGCTCCCAGATTCCGCACAGGCTCAGATGCAACAGACACATCAGTCCCCGCTACAGAGAGTGACTTAATGTTCAGTTCAGCTAGGTGTTTCTTAGAGCCGAATAGAATGATTTCAGTCTTGTCATTGTTGAGTTTCAGCTTGTTCTGAGACATCCAGACACTAATGTCACACAAACATTTCTCAAGATTTAGGATTTCACGTTTGACTATTGCGTTATCACTTGTCTTTTTGAATGATAAGCAGAGCTGGGTGTCATCAGCATAGCCATGATTGTTCAGACCGTAGGATCGGATTAGCTGTGCCAGAGGTATGATGTATATTAGGAACAATAGTGCACCCAACACAGATCCCTGTGGTACAGACCACAGGATTTCCTGATTTTCGGAGAAGTCATCATTGATTTTAATCCTCTATTTCCTGCATAGCAGGTACGATTTGAACCACTGTAGAGCAGATCCTTTAACTCCAAGAACTGACTCCATCCTAGATAGAAGGATGGAGTGATCGATTGTATCGAAAGCAGCGCTAAGATCGAGTAGCACAAGGATCGCAGCCCCACCCTGATCGAGAGTGCGAAGGATGTCGTTCTGACCCGCACAAGTGCAGTCTCAGTGCTATGACATGCTCTGTACGCCGACTGCGTGGGTTCATGTAGCTGATTGATGTAATTTGTAAGCCTTGCTGCAACTACCCTTTCCAATACTTTTGACAAGAATGATAAGTTGCTTACAGGACGATAGTTCTTGAGCACCTCTGGGTCGATATCATCTTTCTTCAGTAACGGAGTGACTAATGCCTGTTTCATTGAGTCAGGCACGTTGGCACTCTGCAACGACAAATTCACTAAAATCGTAACCATTGGAATAAGCTCATCTACCGAGTCTTTCACCATCCAAGTGGGAGCGGGATTTAGAGAGCAGCTCTTAGTCGGTGATTTTGCTATGATTTTGCGAACTTCATTTTTTCAGTCACGGCCGAGAAAACATTCAGTGAACATGTTAATGTCGGGGTAGGTAAATTTAACTGGTGTCTGGAGAGATCTGGCAGCTCGTCGCGTATCTTACATACTTTGTCAGTAAAGAACACAGCGATGCGGTTTGCCAATTCTTCTGTTGATGCATGTTCAGGGAGTTTCATCTCACTCCTTTGATGTAATATGTCTTTGACATCTGCTGGTGCTCCGTTGATGCCGCAAACCGGCATGAGGCTTGGGAAGATGGATGCCCCCATGGGGCTGCCTCAGGCCTGTTACTTGCTCACTTCTGTAAGCCATAACTGAGGAGTGCTGAAGAGGACAGGATCGGGGAGGTCTTATTTGAAAGGTGAAATGTATAAGTTCATTGTGAACCTAAATCAGTCTGATGGTATTGTATTGTATAGTATTGTATGTTTTATTGACTGCACTCAACGTGCAAAATACTACGAAATACATCGAGATAGTATGAACAAAAAAACAAAATATAGTATAACAATATATTACAAAGTACCCAAAGGGTATGCATAGGAAAAAATAACACGAACTACTTTAAGGCGGACACAATGGAGGTACACACTTGCCCTTTAGTCCACTCAGCGACCTACACTTGCACATATCTACTTACCCACATACTATTATACTAAACCGACTGTCAATATAAGTATTGTGCTATTGTCAATATATTTTCTCCAACTACTCCGGTTTCCCTCAATAATAAAAATAGACCAGTCACGACTCGGTCTGGTTCAATGGTAGACAAAGTGAAGATAAACGATAAATCCCAAATCCGTGTAATTTACCTATCCATTTACATATCTTATGACAGACTTGAAACTAATGCTGAGGCTACTTCCTTCCAAAGCACAGGGATGCAAAGACTTCTGAAATCCATTTAAACCCTGTCATAGTGGTACTCATTGGATAGCTCTCATTGAGCATTCTCAGCTGAGTACCGATATGCCAGGGTTTCAATCATTTTTTCTGTTTTTTATATAGATATTTTGTACTTCCCAAATTAGCAACCAGCAGTATGAGGATTAAGAACAATCATTCCACGATACATGCTAACCGAATTACCTATTTTAAATCTTCCAACGTGCCTCTTCGCTGAATTGAGCTTCACCGATGTCTACGTTAATTTCATTACAACTATATCTAACACATCCCAATGGTATTCCTCATATGACAACTATTGCTGTATGAGTATGAATGTATATGAATATTATGTATGTAAAGGGAAAGTGTCCACTAGGACCCATTCTTCTGCTCTTTCTTAAACTTTGCGTGTAATAGTCTTAATAAGTCATTAATAAGGCAGTGCTTAGAGCTTGCGCGCTATATGCTGCCAGCTGCTCTCGGGGACTGAAATAGTGTACGATTGTACAGGCCTGCTAGGGAAGGAAGGTCGTGTGAACATTTTGGTGGATACAAGACTATAAACAGAATACCTTTACCTTTTTTCATTTCAAAGTCATTTTCAAATGTGTCTTGACACACCTGAAAGGCGTTTTCAATGGGAACTCTTGGTATGATCAATAAAAAGATATCCACATGTTGTTGTCTTCCACCAGTCAGAGGCCTCAAAAAGTGAGCGGCATAGTATATACCGCACACTTTTTAATCCTCTTTCCTTTAAGCGGCCCAGACCACTTTTAGGGACTGGTTATCAACAAGGGTGTTGTTCCAGAGCCATGTTGCTTATTCTGCTCAGTAATGACCTAGACGGTAATTGTTGGTTTGGTTATAAGGAAAGCAGCGTAGGCTTTAACAAATGGAAACTCTCAAGATTAATCTATATTCACAAGTTAAGCCCATAAGTCACGTGAAGGCCGCTTAGATCGAGGAATCCAGCTTTTTCCTGCTTTGACCCAGGGCTCTTCAGAATTCACCACCAATGCACCTCAGGGCCCTCCCTATGCCATTTAAAAAGAAAACTCCAAACATGTTTATAATGATGTCTTTATGCATTGACATTTCACAACTTTAGAGTCATTAATGGTTTCATCCGTGTTTGCTTTAAGTGATGGGGTGCATCACATCACGCCATATATTCGTTCGGAGCTTCTTAAGCGCCTTGAAATACCCTTCAGGAGTAAGAAATGGCACCTAAATTATCATGACTACATACATCACAGCTTGCTAAGGGTCTGTCTATCACATGTTCGTGACATTCCTCTACACATTGTGACTACCTTTCGCCTTGCAACAGTTTGTGTGTATCACATACCCCATACCCCACAGCATGCTTGGGGTGTATCTTCCACGCGTGCGTGACTTGCCAGGTGTTCTTACTGGCACGTCCTATGTCCGTGATCGATTAAGATTCTTCCTGGTTGTACTCAAAACCAGTTTCACAGCCACATGATTTCGCCACAAGACACAGTGAATCACGCTAAACCAGACTCGTTACAGTGAGCAGCATAGTTTTAAAACCATTCATACTTGTTACCACCCAAAAGCAACCTGACAATTTTGCTGAAATCTTACAGCGAATGCACAGTTGATAGATACTTGAGGGAGTAATGTTAATTGTAACAGTACCAACCTCACTCCTTCAATCTTTTTTAAACTTGTAAAATCATTTTTCATTGGCTACTTATTGGCAAAAGCATCAACGACCCAGACAACAATCTGAGGACTTTTCTAAGTGTTAATGTTCATGCCTGTAGCCAACCAAACGATCTGTCTGCTTCAGTGGTGTATACTAACCCATGTATCCACCGTCGATGTATTAAGTCAGGAGAAACATTCGTGAGAACTCGACCAACAACTTTACTTTGAACAGTTTGTGAAATCCAGTGAAATAACCCAATGCAAGAGGTTGTGAGATAGGTGTTTATATTAACTGTTCAGGAGGGAAATCGCGCAGTTTTGCATGGGTCGCCCGCGGTTGCAAAAATAGGGCTTGTTGTAGTGTGGTTGTGGGGATCCGTGCGCCGAAACTGATGGCCGGCGCACGGATCCAAGGCCCAAATACAGGGCATCACTGGTTGCACACTCCACAATTGTGGAAGTAAACTGTTTGAAATCACTTTGTATGTCTTACAGCAATTCTGATTTTTTTCATTAAAGTAGCACATGGGGTTCAAACCAGGAATTCAAGAAACACCATCTTAACCCTACTCCTGATTGGTAGCAGGTAGAAAATATCATAACCAAGCGTCCTTAGTCAGCCCATATTCTATGTCATTTCAATATTTACAACTTTTCACTCAAATGATATAATCTCACTACTTGCACAGGTGCATTTAACTAGCTTACAATGGTTCTCATCACCATAACTTAAGTAAATTATCATATTAAGTAAATTACCTTGATTCAGATATTTAAGTAGTTTGATATACTGGCTAGATTTACATTTAATACATCTGACACAACTTAAAAGAGAGCCAAATCTGATTAGATAAATTAGCCATCCACGCCAATAGAATGCATCTTTTCTAAGGATAAATTCTGATTTAATACATTACTACAAGTTACTGTTCCTATTCCATACTTAAAAACCCTTATAAATCCGTGAAAGGCAGTCAGTAGCGTGTCATGACTGCACGATTCCGTGATAAAGTACATGCAATTACGAGACGAGTGTAAAGGCTTGGTACAGTATTTGAATTTGGCGCCAATTCTACGCGGTCGATGACGTCACCAATCAGGTCAGCGTGAGTTGCCGGCTTGTCAATAGACATTCCTATGGGAAAACCGGCTCAGGTCTAAATGATTAGGTGTGATTCAATAGATGCCAATGTTTTGCTATACTCCCCCCACATGTGCTTGAAGGTCGGACATATGTGTGCCCCTATATCTCGTCTCGCATGCACTACTTTTGTACTTAGAAGTACGCTGTGAGGACTGATTGCCGTTCGCAGCATATGGTGTGCAGGAATTTGAAAGAAATAGTGCACGAAAGAGAAGGCGCGCCTGACACTTAGATGGGAACCTTTCCATTGAAAAAAACTGCAAGCCCTGCTAATCTAATACTTCATGTAAAAAATGTGTGTTTTCTGGTATCCGCTTTCTTTCAGGGCAGATAAAGTTAGCCACGTGACCTGGCTAGAAATGATGCCATCTTTCCAACTAGTCAAACCCACTTGCTGAGGGTGCCAGTTTCAGAGTATGCTAATAAGGGAACGGCTTGCAGCCGTATTTAAAGGCACTAAGCGTCAAGTCTAATGCTTAGGTTATTGCCAAAATACTTGATCAATATCAAGGCGCACCTTAGATATAGCTGGGCCGATATGTAGCGTGATACCGCAGAAACCGTCATTTATAAGCCTGTTCAAATTGGGTTATCACTTACTCGACTTACCGTAGTTGGGATATGAAACATATCTACAAAACACATTCATTATAAAAAGTTTTTTTTCTAAAATATAGTGACTGTAGGGAGAGTTTCCTTAGTCATAAAATCTTGGAATGATTTTTTTTAAATGGAAAATTAAATTCCGTTTAACGCATTAATGCCTTAGCATTTCCTGTAGAGGATAGTTGTCGTCTGTATCTCCCATTGTTTTGACAATAAATTGGAAATTCATAATTATTTATATTTGAAAGAGATTTGTTCGTAGTGCATGAGTGCATTTCTCTTTCAAATTTTCTCCCAACTATGTTTCCGCCTTCGAGATTTCACCAGCGTGTCCTCTGTCGTGCTGGTATGAGTGGCGAGTGAGGCAGGAGAATAGATCGCTCACTCAGGGGGCAGTCCCTAGGAATTTCCTAATAAGCAGAGCAAACATGACCTAGGTCAGACAATAGAAGTGTGTTTGTCTACGAAGTAAAGGCCTCAGAGTTAACCAATTCACGTCTGGAGTGCATTTATGTTCTATATAACTTCGGGCATAATTTACTCTTTTAGGACATATTGGAAAGCTTTTTGGAGAGGAATGTTTACACCCAAAACGAATAGTACCTTACAGTGACATTTACTTCAAACACTGCTTTGAGTTCAGCATATTCTCATGTAGATCATACGCTGTGCACAGGAAGGTTCCAGGTGTGAAAGAATGGTCAATGTAATGATAGTAGTTACTATTAAGTATCACGTATGAGTACGTACGTACAGACATACGTGTGTGTGAATAATGTAACAAGTGTGAAAACAATTTGGAAGAATCTGACTATCATATTTATGTATTTTATATAGATTCAAAAGCTTATCGCTGTATCGCACATTTTTGACAACACAAGGTAACGTAGACGTTAAGGTCTTGGTCCAGTCATCCGGCTATGTGTGCGTTAATCCGTGAAACCAGCAACCCTGTTTGACCAATACAAATAGAAGGCTTAGTGGTGCTCGAGCATTTAAACCACTGACAGACAGATATGTTATAGAAATGTTCGCTGTGATTTCTGTAGCTCGTCATACCTATTTTGATACGTCTACATTTCTTTCAACCCACGGTGAAGTCAAAATCATTTTCGAATTGAGGGCATGCTTTCGCATGAAGATTCTATTTCAAGTTCATTTCACATTGCTTGAAGGCCTATCTATCAATTCCTCCTTATCTCATACATCTTTTATACACCAAAGCAACTGCTTATGACATTCCACGCCCATTTCAGGGTGCAGTACGTCTTCTCTTCACTGGGAATTATCGGGGACTTCAACTCATTCATGCGAGTTGTGGCCGAGCGAAAGATTGGTTTTATTAAGCGAATTTGAGAAATTTGGTAACGCACGGAATTTGTATAACATTTTAGTGTAGACGGAAATAAAATGAAATATTATTTCACCTACTGCAAAGCTTTTTTCACAACTTATTTTATTATCGATGGGCTAATTTTATATTCATATACCCGATAGGAATTCGATCTGAAACATAAATGCCTCCTCAAATATGCATTAGTTTATACCTTGGTTATATAGGCTAGCGGCCAAATCCTTTATATAGGGGCTCTAAATAAGGAATTTGTTGCACCCCCCCCCCCCCCCCTGTGAGTTAAGTTTTGACACTGTGGGATGCTTTGTACATATATGCACTTCGTGAAAATACTTGTCGCGGGCCTGCGTCATGGTCAGTAAGGAGATACTGAACATCAAACTGACCACTCCCTGGATAAATGCTCAGCTTATTATAATGCCACTATACTCGTCGTTCTTCCCATTGGTAAGGTTAACTTTTCGGTGATCTAACAACTACCACTACATTTTGAAATATATCTCCATGGAAAGATATGGGAGTAATGCAATTTGCATTAAATCAAAATAGATTGTTGAAGATAATTTATCAAACATTTCCCCTACAAATACTTAATATTTTATTGAATTTACAATAGGAGGGTATTAAAAGAAGGTCATGTAAGATTGGCTCTGTGTGTTGTTGTATACTGGTAGAGCTTTCAAGAGTAATCTAACTAGCCCAAAGACGTATGGCTCGTTTGGCGTTTTTTTCTTTAAAAAGCGTCCTTTGGAAAATGTCCAATAGAGGGTGATATTTGAAAAAAATACCTAATAACTCTTCAACTAGTTTGCAAATGTCAGTTCTAACTCTCAGTAGTCCTCAAAAGTAGCCTCTATCCATACGCAGATGAAAAGGGATCCCGATTGGAGTCAGGATAACTAAGATGAGGTTATAAACAGCAATTGAGTCGGGCAACAATACACGTATGTAACAACTGCTTATGTAATAATCACGGTTTATGTAATATTAACCGCTTGCGTAATAAAAAATCAACTGCTTATGTAATAACAACCGCTTGCGTAATAAAAAATTAACCGCTTGTGTAACACAACCGCTTGCGTAATAAGAAATTAACCGCTTATGTAGCACCAACTTCTTTATGTAATAAACAAAATCTGCTTATGTAATAATAAACCAAATATTGAAAGAAAATAAGTTTTGTTATGGGTGTGCAAGCAGGCACAGACGGAAAGGAGTTGTAGGTAAGCTTGTAGTCATTTTATTTGATACGGGGTATTTAATTTAGTTTTGCCTTAGAAGACCAAACACAAATGGAATGAATGCTCTGGGCACCCCCAGCAGGTGGTGGAGATTAGGTTTCTCTGTAATGTAATCGATGCAAGAGCCCTGATTGGTCCTTGTTCCCACGTGACCTCGCCCTGCTGCCTTATCTGGTAGTTCTGGCATGAGGCCAGCATGTAACTATAGGGCATATAGTAATTGGTCTCTCGTTACATATCCATTCTTTTCTTAATCCAAGGTTTTGCTCAACATACCTGACCCTGTTGAAAAATGATTGGCTAAAATTCTTGCCTGTATTTACTCTTCTGTGTTTCTGATTTTAAATATATTTTTCTTTTTCTACAATGAATTTGGCCCTACTCCGTAGGGCATTGCTGTGTTAGTTATTCATCCATGACATAGAATAACTAACATAGCAATGCCCCACGGAGTAGGGCCAAATTCATTGTAGAAAAAGAAAAATATATTCAAAATCAGAAACACAGAAGAGTAAATACAGGCAAGAATGTTAGCCAATCATTTTTCAACAGGGTCAGGGGTGGTCCTGATCCCAGATCAATGATGATGATGATGAATGACACTGAATGTGGATGATGATGATGATGTGGATGATGCATGTATTATGATACTGGTTAATACATGATAGAGGTGATTTAAGGAATGCAGGAAAAATAAGTTGTAAGTTGTGTTTTTTTTTCGATTGGTCATGGATGACTGGTAAATGGATATCATCGTTCAGTTCTCATTGTGAACATTTGATGTTCAACGGGGGGGGGGGATGTTCCAGCAAAACAGGTATGCAAATCTGGTACTGATAGATGTTTAATTCACAACTCAAAATAATGGTAATTAGTTGTGTTTTTATCAATTATTCATGGATGACTGGTTGAATATTACATAAGCCGTGATTATTACATAAGCAGTTTTTACAGTCGTTAAACTGTTTTGTGTTATTACATAAGCAGTCAATTTCTTATTACGCAAGCGGTTGTATTACATAAGCTGTAGTTATTACATAAGCAGTTGTTACACACGTACATGTATGTGCCCTATTTGAATGACTATGTATGTGCTCTCAGCCTTTCACCGCAAAATAGGTTGTCCTATTTAAGAGAGTTCTCCAAAGACTACATTCCAGCGATATGTTCCTACCGTAAGAATCATTTAGAGAATGTATGACCATGAGCTCTGTTCAAAGGAGTACAAACACCACTTTCCATGCATTTTCAGTAGTTTTTGTTTTATATCCAGATCATATATGACAGTTTTGATGATATATTTCGCATAAAGGAATTCTTTTGTTATTCTAAGCAGAATTATATGACCTTATATGCAATTCAACATCCCCTAAAATACGTCTTGATATCTTGCTTTATCTGTGCAATGTTCTCATAAGTATCAAACATGCAGGCGATTATTTTCTTAGCCCGTATCTAAGAATGAAAGGGTTCGACGAAGCCTAGTTCGCTGTGCTGGAGGGCGTGCTTGGTAGACCATGATACCGTTTCTGAGTTCGCATTTATGCTGAAGGACTTGCAAACAACAATACAGACTATTCTGTTCAGACACGCTCAGTCATGATGCCTAGGGCTTTTCTCGTTGAATTGTCGAAGTACAAAGGAATAAGATGAGAGGAAGCAGCAGGGCTGGGGCCTACTCCCATGGCTTAGCGGTCTAGTGTGTCCGTGCACTGCCTGCATACCTTGTTTCTTCAGGCGGAAGGTCTTAGGCCGGATTTTTCCTTGAGACACGGGAGAAAGATATCAGTATTGCTTAAGTCACGTGAGAAAGATTTCAGTGACTCAGGTTCAGACGTTGGGGGTTTTGAGGTCTGTGTATCGCTTGCCAGGCGCGTGAGAAAGATATCAGTGACTCAGTATAAGGCGCAACTACGAAAATATATCCATAACCCTTTCTAGCCCAGAAAGAAATGATTTTCGAACCATGCACCATCCATACTTTTATAAAAAGCACCCTCCTGAAATTACCATAATTATATTTTCATATTTCCTACATGTAAATATCGAAATTAAATATTGACTGGCCAGTTATCAATAATGTACGAGACGGAGTACTTTGGGAAACCCGCTAAACAAATTAAGTCACCGGGAACTTTCTTGCATGCCTCGCGACTGATTGGTTCTTTTGTCTTAGATCATTAGGTCAGGGTGACCCCGGGACCCAGCGATCATGTAAGCTCAGTGTAATGTTACAGAACAAGTACGTTCAGGGATGAACCCCCTGTATAGGCCTGATTTCATGGTAGATGGTTCTTAAAAGTTTCGATGAATGAGGTCTTTGTAGTTTTTTCGCTTCATCTCCAGGCAAATATGCGCGTGCTTAATAGATATCATACCTGTCTCCAGGTGGCCTTAGAGACACTAGTATTTAGGTAAAAAGTCAAACGTGATTGATGTGGACGCCTTAACCCTTTTGCATCTGGAGTGCACAAATACATATGACAACTTTGAATTAATTCATCAACAGTTGTGATATATCATAATGTTATAACTATCTGAATTGTTTTGGCAAACCCGATAGAAGCATCCACATTCAGTCAAATATATCCCACGATAATTTATGTTTTGTTTTCAAGACACTTCAATACGTATTGCATCATGTTAATGTTCAAAATGTAAACAAAGCCTTCATTACTGTTAGATTCTGTCTCGTCACAACATATCCTTAGCTGATGAAAACGACTGAACTCAACCGCTATATAAAGAGCCACGTCTTAGTATATTTCAAGTTGATTTGAATTTCGTTTATTGCCACTTTTGCTGTCAAAAAGGAGCGGAGTAGGACCAGCAGATGTTCCCAGAATTGCCGTGCCTAAGAGGAGAAGCGCCTCGCTAGTTGTGAGTAGTGGAGGAAGCAGGGGCAGTCGAGCAACACTGCATCCTAACAGGCAGTACAGCATATGAGTCCAGGTGGCGCTCTCCTCGCTAGTTGTCAGTAGTGGAGGAAGCAGGGGCAGTCGAGCAACACTACATCCTAACAGGCAGTACAGCATATGAGACCAGGTGGCGCTCTCCTCGCTAGTTGTCAGTAGTGGAGGAAGCAGGGGCAGTCGAGCAACACTACATCCTAACAGGCAGTACAGCATATGAGACCAGGTGGCGCTCTCCTCGCTAGTTGTCAGTAGTGGAGGAAGCAGGGGCAGTCGAGCAACACTACATCCTAACAGGCAGTACAGCATATGAGACCAGGTGGCGCTCTCCTCGCTAGTTGTGAGTAGTGGAGGAAGCAGGGGCAGTCGAGCAACACTACATCCTAACAGGCAGTACAGCATATGAGTCCAGGTGGCGCTCTCCTCGCTAGTTGTCAGTAGTGGAGGAAGCAGGGGCAGTCGAGCAACACTACATCCTAACAGGCAGTACAGCATATGAGACCAGGTGGCGCTCTCCTCGCTAGTTGTGAGTAGTGGAGGAAGCAGGGGCAGTCGAGCAACACTACATCCTAACAGGCAGTACAGCATATGAGACCAGGTGGCGCTCTCCTCGCTAGTTGTCAGTAGTGGAGGAAGCAGGGGCAGTCGAGCAACACCATCCTAACAGGCAGTACAGCATATGAGACCAGGTGGCGCTCTCCTCGCTAGTTGTGAGTAGTGGAGGAAGCAGGGGCAGTCGAGCAACACTACATCCTAACAGGCAGTACAGCATATGAGTCCAGGTGGCGCTCTCCTCGCTAGTTGTCAGTAGTGGAGGAAGCAGGGGCAGTCGAGCAACACTTCATCCTAACAGGCAGTACAGCATATGAGTCCAGGTGGCGCTCTCCTCGCTAGTTGTCAGTAGTGGAGGAAGCAGGGGCAGTCGAGCAACACTACATCCTAACAGGCAGTACAGCATATGAGTCCAGGTGCAGGCGCTCTCCTCGCTAGTTGTCAGTAGTGGAGGAAGCAGGGGCAGTCGAGCAACACTTCATCCTAACAGGCAGTACAGCATATGAGTCCAGGTGGCGCTCTCCTCGCTAGTTGTCAGTAGTGGAGGAAGCAGGGGCAGTCGAGCAACACTACATCCTAACAGGCAGTACAGCATATGAGTCCAGGTGCAGGCGCTCTCCTCGCTAGTTGTCAGTAGTGGAGGAAGCAGGGGCAGTCGAGCAACACTTCATCCTAACAGGCAGTACAGCATATGAGTCCAGGTGCAGGCGCTCTCCTCGCTAGTTGTCAGTAGTGGAGGAAGCAGGGGCAGTCGAGCAACACTACATCCTAACAGGCAGTACAGCATATGAGTCCAGGTGCAGGCGCTCTCCTCGCTAGTTGTCAGTAGTGGAGGAAGCAGGGGCAGTCGAGCAACACTACATCCTAACAGGCAGTACAGCATATGAGTCCAGGTGCAGGCGCTCTGCGAGTTTGTGTAATACAAGCCACCGAAAATGTCGTATGGTTTGTTGTCCATTTTTTTTAAGTAATAAAAACGAAAATTCGCCCCAAAGATTATGGTCGACATGTCATCGAAAATGTAATAGGGTTGCGTGAGGCAGCATCTCTATCAAGGCATTTTGAATGAGAAATGGTATTCATCATGACTTTCTCTGCCCTATTCAGACAATTTAGTGACTAGCCAGTTGTGCGTGGTGGGGGAATTAGAGGTTGACTAACAAGAGAGGCGTAGGTATGGATTTTCTGACATAAGTTGTATCACTTTCGAACTTAGGAACTAGCCTGGGCGAATTCTTCTCAATGTTGACTTTATGGTTTATACATTAGGAAAGTATGATTACGAGCAACCAGCAGAACAACAGCCATTGTTATGTTATCTATGAAATCAAGGCTATGAAAAACTGGACACATTATATTAAAACCTGCTAAGATAGATGCAGTTTGTTTCTGATGAAATGCTTCAAATTGACAAAGCGCCCCTGTATATCAAGTACTGCCTCTCCCAAATAAAAAAAATAAGATACCGGTACAGGTTGATCTGTTGATAAAAAGATAATTGTAACAACTCTCGCGGAATGACTTGGGCGTTACCACAAGTTTACTGTCAAAACATCCAATTTTCAAGTACATTCCATCTAAGACAGTGTTACTATATTGTGAAAATGTTAGCTTACATTTGTAGTTTTATTCTCATATGATCACCCAAAATTAGACCTACATCATGTGCAATTATACTTACATCATGTGCTCAAAGAAAGTAAGTTATCATGAGAAACGATCAGGTGTCATCCACCCAATAAAACTGAGTCGTTTGTATTGCTTACATTGATATATGAGTAGCAAAAAGAAATGTTATTGTAGCAAGTTCTCTTATAAATCTTGCATGTCGTGCATTAATGACACGTCATTCATCCAAAAAACTTAGTCGTGTTTGTTGCTTAAGATATATGAGTAGCAAAAACGAATGTATTATTGTAGCACGCCCTGTTATAAATCTTGCTGGGCGTGCATTGATGACGTTCACCGTACGATTTTTGCCACCTAAAACCCACCAGAAATGTAGGGTTCAACACCATAGTATGAAATGCGGGTGGTTTAATGTTTACATAATAACACAAAACACACTTTCATAAACGTTAATGGCTTTGCCAAGAATTCGTCTTAAGTATATTGTGTGCGATCTCAAGTGAAAAAAGGAGACTGGGCTGGCGGGATTCTGACTCAATTAACTAAGAATAGTAAAAGATACTCTTGGTTGACGTTTTTGGAAAATCAAATGCAAATTCCTAATCTATGATGATATAGTTTATTTGTTTGTGTAGCAATATGGGGTGTAAATAGGCACGATTGATAAAAGATCAATAGTTCTGACAGTCCAACCCCTTTCAGACAGAAAGGGTGTATGTGTTTCACATTGACTCTGAGTTGAGGGGATCCAGAAATACAGTGCTAACATTCAATTCCTACACTAAATGCGTGAGCACCCGGGCAAAATACGCGACTGCACGCCCGATTGCCATCCAGGTTCCTAGGCATAGATGCATGGATAACCTCACAAGTGTCAAAGTTATACCTTTACTGTTTTGGGTAAATGTTTACCGAAATTTCGGTGAAGTTTAAACATGTGGCATACTTCCTGTCGTCTCAGATATCAGCCAACTGAAAGACCACGTTTCAATTAGTCATGGTGATAAGCTAAAACAAAGGAACAGTGACCTAGATCACAGTTTTGCTGCCAGTTACTTAGTTGAGGCGGGCAGTTCGAGTTTGGATTATGTATTGAGCGGGCTCTACTAAGAGGTTTTATAGAGACTATGCAGGAATATTGTCTCTGGTATTATACACATTTTCGAACAGTAAGTGACTAAGATTTGTTTGTAACGTTGGATTTATTTAGGTCTATACTTGGTGTGTTCTTCCTACATATAGAACATCACCTACCATGATACACTTAGCACTTAACCACGTTTTAGCATTTACTGTAGAAGGAGTTTATGGTCATGGTGTAAAGATTGAGAAAAAATATCTTAAAATCTCGCACAATCAAAGTGAATTCATATCCATATGATATTTCAGAGTGAAAACATAAAACCAGGAGTCGTTGTAATCCCACCACCACAATTTTGTGGTATGAAGGAGACGAGGAAGAAGAGGAAGAGAGACGAAAAAACCTGCATGAAAATAACTAAATAAGCCATGTTTAGATAACAAAGAATAGACATTAATAACTGGACTGCCGAGCAGTTTTATTGTAGATGTATGTTTATGTACCTTATATCGTACTTGATATTAGTAAATGTTAAAGGTTATGCATCACAATAATAAATACTCGCCCCTCCCTCCGAAATAAACGTTTACCCATAGTATAGGGTGACATATAACCCTAGGCGGGTAAACATTGACCCACTACACAAAAGTAATGGTTTACCGGCACTGCCATTGAAGTCGGAAACGTTAACCCGGTTCACATATGTCACGGTTAACATTCACCCAAATTGGGTGCAGCTCAGTTGCACCGAAATAGGGTAAACGTTTACTTATAATTTTTACAGTGTACTTGGCTTAATTATAGAAATGTTATAAACGTGTGTTTGTAAGATCAGACACTGACAGACGTCCGGTCGACTGGTGCAAGAATTAAATGTCTGTTCTGTAGCCTGTAGGTATCATCCCGAGATCGTCCCGGCTATGTTGAGATAAGCGACCGGTGATCATTACTCGTGTGTATCTTGTTTCGAATTATGCAGAGTCCGGGGCAAAGCCGAGAACAGCCGATGATGTCTTCCCTAGACTTCCACCTTGAAGAAAGTTACTTTCTGAGGAATTTCTCTAACCTATCCCTACTCGTAATGGCTAGAACAGCATAGCAATTTTAGTGAATATTTCAAATAAAAGCATAGCAGGGAAATATTTGCATAGGGAAACATAAATCAGAACACTACCAATACCTTTCCTTCAGATGTTTTGTAAAACCTTTTTAAATTCCCAAATCATTTTAAAAGGTAATATAGCTCCAGAATTCGAGACAATTTCTTCATGAACTTTTAAGTAAAAAGAATGCTTGCGTCAATATGACTTTGATTTATTTTATTCGATTCAATTGTTCATTGACCATGTTTGAGTACATGAAAATGCAATTGCAGAAGATATAAACAGATGGAGAATTTTTTTTCTAGACATCCAAAAGAAGGTGAAGTACATCATAGATACACACATTTAAAGGACACTAACATTTATCTAGCATTTATCTATTCATGGCGACGTTGCTAACCGCCGAATGATACCATAGAGGTACACCGTCACATGACCCCGCGTTACCTTACATAACGTGAAACTAGCCGGCTCCAAATCCTACTCATGACCACGCCCATGTACATCTTATGCTCGCTATTTCTAATTCAGTGCTTTAAGTGTGACCTACGACGACCTTGAATGTATTTTAGGACAAGGTCAATATTCCGAAATGCGTATGCACACTAAGGGGGCTTGTGTTCCTTTTTTGTCGATAATTAGGGGTTATCAACCCGGGTAATGGAAAGATGAGTTCCTTTGAAGAAGTGGCCTATATATTAAAATTGAAACCGAAACAGCCTTATTCAAAGCTATGAACCTATTGCCTTTCGGCGTAGAACAGGAGGACGTGTAAATTTAACTCCGTAAACATTTGACCACGTGTTTATCTTTCTAAGTGTGGTTAATCACACCATTGCAGCAATATTAGTTTATCCTGTAGGTACACTTTGTCCTCACGCGGTGAACCAAATAAAACGCCTAACCTGTTCAGTACTGCAACCACCTTTAACCCATAATCTGCTGGAGCGTAGAACTAATTTGTCAGATATTCATGGACTTATTTGTATTACATAGCCACAATTTGTGAAATATTTGACTGAATGTTAAGGTTCCGTTTGGGTGCAGAAGTCTGTTTCTCAAACATTTCCTATGTGTGCAATCTAGATGCAAATACATCCATAGTTTAATAAGTTTGGGTTTATCTTCCCTGAA
>OZ012698.1:19403381-19410881 GCA_963942565.1 Maea johnstoni | reverse complement strand
GGTGGTTTCCCAGGGTACCCTGGCCTCCTCCTTACGACTGGCTAGTCAGATCATAATTAGCCGCAATATGGCAGACAGCTAACGATAAAGGGAATTGCAAAAATTAACAATTTGTCACACTGGGTTATTGACTGGGTCGACTGTTCGACGCCAAAACGTCGGATGGGCGCAATCCAATTAACCAAAGTAAAAGACGTCTATTTTTCAAATATCCAAGCACATTTCCAAATGTCTTAAAACATAAATCATGGTTACTAAATGTTGATTTTTTCAACAACTGAATCAAAACATTTAGGAAAAAAGTGTTTTCCATTGAATACACTCTAAATGTGACTTTGCTGAGATGTGTGTGTGCATTCTTCTTTTAATAATTTCTTTGCAGTTTCCTTCAATATGAATATGAAGCTAAATAAACAATGGGTCCCGCAAATGGCAGACAAGAATTCTCCACAGTTCAAGTCAACGGCGAATGAAATTTGCAATGGGGTATTTATTGTTATTTCTATAAAATTAACAACTTGACAAATGTTGACAATAGTAACAACTTCATGATTTGAGAAACCATTTTAACGATGAGGTTACACTGATCCCCAATGGTTAAATAACCAGAAGCAAATATGATTTAGATATGGTTTTATTCTGACTTTGGGGCAAGCAACATATCCAGATTTATCAAATAACTCCAGTAGCACATAGTTCCATATAATCTTCACACACCTGATTTGAAGTCGCTGAGTAAACCAACTTTTCATTTAACTGATTTAACTGAGACCCTGATCAAAGGCATTCTCGATGTAAACCCGCATGAACAAGTTTCCAATATGGCAGACGGTACTTCACTATTTTCATGTCATCTGTTATCTCAATAACATGTTCTCCACCCTTTGTCGTATTTCATGTGATATCTTACTAATGTGTACTATTGATTTAATTTATGCAATTAATTCAATATATTTAATCAATTCATCTTTATAATCATGGCATTAATACACCCATTAATTCCCAACAGGTGACAGCAACCTTCCAGCAGACGCAGTATTCAGGAAACTTCCAAGGCTGCTCCGTAAAGTCGCTCAGGTAAATACCCTGCACAGGCATATAGATATCAAAGTAAGGCAGAGGCATTTTTCCTCAAAATATGCTTAAAATTATCATTTTTCTACTTGAAGGTCATATCATAATTATGTTATAATTTAGTATGAGTGTCATTTTTTCACACAGTCATATTATGTTTAGATAATGAGTGTACAAAAGCAAGTTGTTGATATTGTAACAAACCAAGTTCCATTTTCTGTCATCTTTGGGCTTATTCCTGATTAGTTTTAAGTGTGGAGGAAGCCCATGTAGTACCCGGTGAAAACCACAGCCTAAATCCAGTTCACTGTCAACTTTCTCACATGCCTCGACCAGGATTCAAACCCAGAAGTGAAGAGAGACAGGGAGCTTTTAGTGCTAACACCCTAGACCACTCAGTCATCAGGGCATCATCAACCACGTTGCATTGGAATGATACATTCCCTTACAGTCCATGTACAATCAGTTATTAAAAGCAGTAGCCCTTTTTATTTCATAATACTTTGAGGCCTACTGCCTGTGAGAAAACACTATAATCTATTCATTTGTGTTATTGTCTACCTCATTGCAATATTCACTTTTGTCTATTTCAGTTCAGGAAGTATAGTAGCAGCCTTAGACTTACAAATGACCCAGACAACCGGATTCTCTGGAGCTATAAGCGAGACGGACCTAGTGACAGCGTTCAGAGCAAAGCTCCAGAAAAACATCAATAATGGGAGCGCAGGAGCACTGTCTGCAGTTGACATGAATTCGATCAGTATCACACCGAAAGGGAGCACCACCAATGGTTCACGGATCATTGCACCCTCAACACCATCAACTTCGCCCTCTGACACTGCATCGTCTATTTCAGCGGCAACATCGGGACCAGGTACTCCTCCAGCTGGCACAGTCTCCTCGACACCGTCAGCCTCCAGTTCTGCCCCTATTACAATATCTGCATTCAGCACATCCTCTCAGACAGTAGCTACTTCAGCTGTATCCCCATTCTCTACAGGGGCACCCTCTCAAACTGCACCTACAACTCTGTCCTCAGCATCTTCCAAGGCATCATTGACTGCCACTCTATCTCCCTCACCTAAAAGCACACCTACATCTGCAACCTCAAAATCCTCTTTGTCAGCAACAGCATCCATTACACCTGCACAAATAACATCCACAAGTCTATCATCTACAGCACCATCAACAAACACTTTTTCACCAACACCAGCTGCAACTAAATCTTCTTTGACCACCACCTCATCCATTAAATCTATAATTCCATCTTCCACGACACCCTTAACAAACACTCTTTCACTAACACCAGCTGATTCTAAAACATCCTTGTCTGGTACTTCTACGATTCAATCCTCCAAAACATCAGTCACTATTGCGGCAACAGTACCGCAATCTAAAACATCCTTGCTGGGTACACTATCCACAAAATCTACGATTCAATCCTCCAAAACATCATCTCTTAACACTCTGTCACAAACACCAGCTTTGTCTAAAGCTTCTATGACTTCTACAACATCTATCAGGCCTACATTTCAATCGTCCAAAACAACGGGTTCTATTGCATCAACAGCATTGCAATCTAAAACATCCTTGTTCGGTACATTATCCACAATATCCACGATTCAATCCTCTAAGACATCACTACTTAACACTCAGTCACTAACACTAACTGCATCTAAAACATCATTGTCTGGAACTTCATCCATCACAGATACAATTCAAACGTCCAAAACATCAATTTCTATTGCAGTAACAGCATCTCAATCTAGAACATCCTTGCTGGGTACACTATCCACAAAATCCACGATTCAATCCTCCAAAACATCCTCACTAAACACTCTGTCACAAACACCAGCTTTGTCTAAAACTTCTCTGACATCTACACCACCTATCAAAACTATAATTCAATCGTCCAAAACATCAGTTACTATTGCAGCAACAGTATCGCAATCTAAGACATCCTTGTTCGGCACACTATCCACAAAATCCACGACTCAATCCTCTATGACATCACTACTTAACACTCAGTCACTAACAACAACTGCATCTAAAACGTCATTGTCTGGAACTTCATCTATCAAAGGTACAATCCAGTCGTCCAAAACATCAGTTAGTATTGCAGCAACAGTATCCCAATTTAGAACATCTTTGTCTGGTACTCAATCAGTAAAGCATACTTTTCATTCCTCCAAAACTTCTTTGACAAATACTCTGTCACAAACACCAACTTCATCTAAAACCTCTCTGACACCTACACCATCTATCAAACCTACAATTCAATCATCCAAAACATCAGTTACTATGGCAGCAACAGCATCACAATCTAAAACATCCTTGCTGGGTACACTATCCACAAAATCCAAGATTCAATCGTCCATGACATCATCCCTAAACACTCTGTCACAAACACCAGCTTCATCTCAAACCTCTCTAACACCTACACTATCTATCAAACCTACAATTCAATCATCCAAAACATCAGTTACTAGTGCATCAACAGCATCGCAATCTAAAACATCCTTGCTGGGTACACTATCCACAAAATCAACGATTCAATCCTCCAAAGCATCATCACTAAACATTCTGTCACAAACACTAACTGCATCTAGAACGTCATTGACATCACTACTTAACACTCAGTCACTAACACCAACTGCATCTAAAACATCATTGTCTGGAACTTCATCCATCAAAACTACAATTCAATCGTCCAAAACATCAGTTACCATTGCAGTAACAGCATCTCAATCTAAAACATCCTTGTTTGGTACACTGTCCACAACATCCACGATTCAATCCTCCAAAACATCATCACTAAACACTCTGTCACAAGCATCATCTACATCTAAAACGTCATTGTTTGGAACTTTATCTATCAAAGGTACAATCCAATCTTCCAAAACATCGGCCACTATAACAGTTACAGCGTCTCAATCTAAAACATCCTTGTTCGGTACACTGTCCACAACATCCACGATTCAATCCTCCAAAACATCATCACTAAACACTCTGTCACAAGCATCATCTGCATCTAAAACGTCATTGTTTGGAACTTCATATATCAAAGGTACAATCCAATCGTCCAAAACATCAGTTACCATCGCAGTAACAGCATCTCAATCTAAAACGTCCTTGTTTGGTACACTGTCCACAAAATCCACGATTCAATCCTCCAAAACATCATCACTAAACGCCATGTCACAAACAGCAGCTTCATCTAAAGTCTCTTTGACTGCTACACCATCTATCAACGATACAAACCAATCCTCCAGAACAACATCTACTATTCTAGCAACATCATCCGTACCTAAAACTTCCTTGTCTGCTACAACATCAATGAAATCTACACTCCTATTCCCCAAAACGTCCTTACCAAATACTCTTTCAGCAACACCAACTGCCGCTGAAACTTCCTTGACAGCCACTCAATCGCTTAAACCTACATCTCAATTGTACACAACATTCTTGGCAAATACGTTTTCAGTGACCGCAATTGCATCTAAAACTTCATTATCTTCATCACAATCCTTAAAACCTATAAGTGAAACTTCCAAAACTATCTTCCCAAATGCTTCTTCACCAGCCACGCCTCAAATGTCAGTAGTTGGTACTCCAGTCTCCAAGCTAACATTACTATCATCAGAAAACACTATGATTCTACCCTCGGAAATATCCTCAATAAATATTTTTCCACAAACAGGGTCTTTATCGAAGATGTCTATAGCTGCAACCCCATCTATTACAGCTGCAATGTTATCCGCCAATTTATCTTCCATTGCTGATGTTTCTCTCACTCCTAAAGGTTCCATTACACCATCCACAACATCTTTGTCTGTTACTGTATCATCCTAATCCTCAAGTCTTATCCACTGAATAGTATCTGCTGGTACACATTTGCTACCGACAAAATCTATTTTACCATAATATCATCTTACTATTCTCCTGTCTTGCAGGTAGTAAATTTGAATATCTCATTGCAATTCAACCCTTCAAACTTGTTTCAAAAACATTTGGAAGGTTCTCTTGTAGTTTCCTCATTACCTATACCTTAGATATCAGCTTCTGTTTCAGCCACTGATTCACCGGGCACCTCTCTTTCATCGTCAGTAGCTCACTCTATGACAGCACATGCTACACCATCATCAGAGATGACTGGCCTTGCTTCTCAAACTTCCCCTTTGTCTACCCCACCAACATCCACAGCTGTAGGCACAACTTCGCCTCCAATAGGTACTAGTATGTCTTCTGCATTGCATGGACTATTATTTAATCCATATTGTCTTCTGACCTAGTCTCCAGTACTGTGATACAAACTAATTCCATTTCATTACCTATATTCATTCACTCTTTTCTTTACTGACGTTAGTTGACATTGCATTTTCTCATTCCTTGACATATGCAAGCCCTATATTACCAGAATGCATGCCTGTCTGGAATACAGAATGGGCAGTAACAGCATTAGAGATTCTATATAGTTTGTCCATCTGACTTCTTTTTAACCCCATGTTTTAACCATGTGTAACTCTGTTGTTGTATTACCAGTAGGTCAGGTTCACTATTTCCAAAACACATGCTTTATAGCCTTTTTCTGGTTCATTTCATGGACGAGTTCAAAATATTTAGACATTCATGCTAGTTCAAATTAATTTCTTAAATACGATTATCACATTACAAATGTTAATTTGTTTTATGAGGATATTTTAAATGAAAAAGGAAATCCGTAAGATAGTGAATGTTTCATTAAACCTCTGTATTCAGAATATTAGATTGGAAATAAATATGAGTGTTATTCTTGTAAGACTAAACAACAGAATTAATTACAATGGTATTGGAATCAATACCATGAAATGTATGGTCTTGCACGTCTTGAAATAGGTATGTGGTTTAAGCTAGGGTTCCACGTCGAGCTGTTGCGAATGCAACTTTATGCAAATGATATGCTAATAAGGAAAAACCCCAAATTTTGAGTCGATTGCGACTTTTAGATAGTCTTTTCACAAGAGTTCCGCAATTCGAAAACGAGGTTGCTTTTGGCGCCAAATCTACAGTCGAATTCCGTTTGTACCAATTGTTGAATGTGTGGATAGGGTCTCGAAATCTGATCTCGAGGCCCCTCCATCGATATATGGTCGAATGCGATCGCGTTTTCATTTCGCAATATCATAATGATGTTTCTCATTTGCATAAAGTCGAAAATCGCATTCTACTTATTTCTTGTTGAATGCGATTTCTCACATGTCATATTCAACCTAGCCTGTAAATCAAACAGATCATTTGCATAGACTCGAATGCGACAAGTGTTTTCGCCGTTTCAACATTTTAGCTGTCGAATACGACGTAAAGCAGTTCCACATCGCATTCCACACATCTTAATCAGCGTTCTATTTGCCAAATCCTGTGACATTTTTCTGTGTCGCATTCGACTTTTAGCCAAATTTTCAAACTCGTTGAATTCCAGTCAGCTCGATGTGGACGACTAGCTTTAAGGGTATTATTATTGTAGTTCGTACTTTTGACTATGAATTCGACTTTTTATTTAATGGTGGTGCATTTTCGCAGTATATCAAACCAATCAGTAGTGTGTCGTCTTGCAAAGCATGTTGCTGCCTTTATCGAGGTCTTTCAGAGTGTCAAATGTTCAATCATAATTCAGTCTAGCATGTTATCAGTAACACAATATATAAATATTTACTGATCAGTATAATAGCATGTACATAACATTCGTGACGTTGACCAATTCCCGGACATGTTGGCCATTTCTATGAAATATTTTGAAGATATGTTAATGCTTATACATTTCTTACAATATAATAGTTTTTCTTGATTAAGTATATAGATAATTTGCATACATGTATATATGTTTATAAAACATAAAAGTTTTGTAGAACAGGAATAAAGACTTGCGAAGCTATTTCAAATATGGAAGAGACATGTTGTTTATATATATTCATATTTATCCATGACAATAAATGTTTGGTACTATCTAGTGGTGAATGTTGCCCACCCCCTGCAGTTTAGCGAGGAAAATACAGTTCCCACCCTCTGCAGTGACTATGCATATGGACACACGTTTACATGCCTAAGGACGGATTTAAAACTATTCAGGAGTACTCTTCCATTAACCCCTTTGCTTTGATCATGTGGTATCTGCTATCGGACAATTTATACTGTAAAATATAATTTCAACCTTTACTACCTGCAAATCAAATATTGTGAATACTTACCAGAAAAAAATGTTCGGTTAAGTTTCCAGAAAAAATTAAGGCTACATAACGAACCATGGATTATAATGTACCTGTGAAAAATGATAACCTTTTTAAACAAATAGAAGCTCTATTTTAAATGTTTGTTAAACACTTCTCGCAAGAAGTTTATGCAATGTGCATACAGAAGTTTCATCGACTCTAATTACAAAGTCATTGAATA
>OZ012698.1:19387800-19403181 GCA_963942565.1 Maea johnstoni | reverse complement strand
GATAGATATAGATATGTATTTTTATCTCATGAATTGCAAAATTCTAGGCTTTTGTTTGGTCAATTGGCCTATGATATGAAGCTGTATTAACCTCTCAGAATCCTATTTAACCTCCCAGTATTCTTATATTAACCTGCTGCTTTTTAGGTTAGGGAGAGTTGAGCATTGCATCAGATGATTATGCCCATGATGCAATTCCCAAATCTCCCTACCCCCTAAGTGCATGATGCAATCACCAATTCTACCAAACATTGCAGGATGGCTGCCTCTGTAGCAAACAATGCTCTTCAGCTAGAACCAAATTGTATGTATGTATGTATGTATGTTCATTTTTATTACCTACGCAGATGTCGGGGGGGCAATCATGAGATAAATTCGTTATCAACTGTTTTGGAGTATGATACAACTTATATCTCGCAATCAGAGGGCTGTATTACCCGAGGCGCAGGTGAGGGTGATACAGCGCTCTGATTGCGAGATATAAGTTGTATCATACTCCAAAACAGTTGATAACTAATAATATATATATATATATATATATATATATATATATATATATATATATATATATATATATATATATATATATATATATATATATATATATATATATATATATATATATAATTATATTTATATATAATAATGTATACACATATAGATACATGAATATATAGATAAATATATATATAAATATGCATATATATATAATATATACATATACTGTAAAGTTCGAAATATTAGCGTGCTTAAATTTAGCGAATTGATCCATTTTTCCATGTTAGCGAATCGTAATATTAGCGTCTGAACCATTTCGAAAAGCGCCATCTGCCGACAGATATTCAAACTAGACCTGGTTTGATAAACGGTCAAAAGATGGCGCGTTATTAGACGTTCCTTGACTTGTGCCGTGGACGTGCCTTGATCTATTCTGGTGCACATCATCATGGCTTCAGAAGTGTATGTGGCAACTGCCTCAAGCTCTACAGGCAATTGGGGTAGACAAACAAATCGCCCAAAATAGAACCCTCACCTGGTTGCTACTGGCAACTAGTGCTCATGCCGCGACTGACCTGGACAACAGGCGAGCCATTGACCCAGATTTGTTAGAACATATGGAAAATAGCTGCCTGAACAATGTTTTGTGTTTATTTTGCATCTTAAATGAAAAAAAAGGTCAGAAAAGAGCAGATTTTGATATGGAGGTGTGTAATTTTCTTTGTTTTGGTAGCGCCATCAGGAGTCTATGTCAAAAACTATTTCTTTTGGAAAATATTTGCACATCGAATTGTGCACTCCCAATGAGTCAAAACTGCGTTTTATTTGGTTCAGGCTATATATACATACAAATATAATAGCCCTCACTTCAGAATACCATTTAGATTCTAGAAATTCGTTATTTACCGAGATAAATCGATGTCGAGTGGGTCAAAAACGGCACATAAGTGGCGTTATCTGCCGGCTGTGTCAAAAACTTTTTTTTTTTGAAAAAATGTACCTATCGAGTTGTGCACCCTTAAGTGCATTAAAACTGCATTTTTATTTAGTCTCTGGCCACATATGCATTTAAATATGATAAAACTCGCTTCAGTATATCATTTTCATTCTCGAAATTAGTAAATTACTGAGAAAAAAACGATGTTGAATGGGTCAAAATCGTCACATGCGTGGCGCCATCTATTGACGATGTTGAAACCTAGCGTACCCACATCTATCGCTCACCTTGTGAGCCTACCTAGAAAAACAAAGAAAAATCGTTGAAAAATGGAACAAATATAAGCGGATCGTAATATTAGCGAATCTGACCCACTCGCTAATGTCGCCAATAATAGTTCCACGCCAATATTTCGAACTTTACAGTATATAATATATATATATATATATATATATATATATATATATATAATATATATATATATATATATATATATATATATATATATATATATATATATATATATTTATATTTATCTGTGTGTGTGTGTTTGTATGTATGTGTGTGTGTGTTACTTTCCTGTTTAATTAACACATATTGATTTGTATTCCAGCATCTTTTGACATGAGTATGAAGTTGAGTCAACCATGGAATCCGTCACTTACAGACAAAAAACTCTCCTGAGTTCACTTCAACAGCCAAAGACATATGCAAAGGAGTACATACTTTTATTCGATCTAAATACATATCAAAAAGAAAAACATTTGATTGCATTTTACATACCTAGTACCCGAAGATGAATAACCCTGAGAACTGTCCCGAATGTTTAGATATAAGCATCATTATCCTTAATTGAAATGTGTAATGCAATGCGTAAAATAATTGATTAACTTATGTACACAGTTGGTTAATCACTCAATAGTATCAGATGAGCGATAGCAGTTGTAAATTTGGCAGAATGGCAAAGTTTTGCATCGTTATCATTATGCATTATAATAATGCATTCTAGTTGTATTTTCCATTCCTATTATCTTTAATAAGTTACATTTAGCACTGTTTGAAAGTTCAAAACACAGCAACCACTACCTATAATTGAAATTAAAACTACAAAATGTGCTTACATCAGCTGATACTTTCACTGCTGGATTATCAAACAAGATTATCAAAATAAATGATGCCTATCAAATGGACAAGTAAATGGTATATTTGCTCATCAATTACAGCAAAAACATTACTTTTTACACAGGTAACAGATACATTTCAGCAGACAGTATTATCAAGCAGCTTCCAGGGGTGCTTAGTAAAGTCTTTCAGGTAATCCATCCAATTAATACAATATATTATCAACATTTCCTATCCAAAGGATTTATCAGTTTACTTGGATATAAAAAGTTATCTTAGAATTATATTGATCAATTCTGAAAAAAAACATACTTAATGAGAAAAGAAAAAAGATTCAAAAAATGATCCATCAAGGCTTTGGTGTTGGTGACACATTCAAAATAAGACATCAACTAGTTTAGCACTCCTGTCCCCTTTAAACAGTTATTATCTAATCCCTGAGGTCTTGGTGTTTTCTTCAACTTATCTGCTTGAGCTGACTTAGATAGGAACACGGTTTCTACTTTTGTGTTTTGCCTATAATTAAGTTTTCTTGATCAACAAAGGTACATTTGATTTGTAAATAAAATGCACGTTCCATATATATACTAGGCTAGGGCAACTTGTTGTAAAACTTGGAGTTCCTGCAAGAAATTGCCTTACAGCACACGACTTTGGTGGAAATTTTTACATAAGAAAGTAGGTCATTATGGATTTGCTCTCTTCACATTGTTGTCCTACTTTCGTAAGAGAAAAGATCAACCAAAATTGCTTGCTATAAGGTATTATTTTTCAGGACCTCAAAATCCTCCAACAGACATGCATGGTAGTTACAATTCAAATGTACCTTTATTTCATAAAAGACCTATTTAAGGTAAAAACATGAAACATATAAACTGTGTTCCTATACAGGTTCAGTTCAAGCAGCTGAGTTAAAGAAAACCTATTTTAATTAGTAATTAACAGTATCAGAAGAATATCCCCCTGCATAATATTCCCCCAGACAATATCCCTGAACGATATCAGGACAATATTGTAGATTTAATACGGGGGGGATATTGGAATGGGGGATATTTTCCAGGGGGTATATTGTCCAGGGGAATATTGTCTGAGACCCGTATTAAACAGGTTTTCTTTAAAACCTATATCACCCACTGAGAATCTTCTGTTGTAAGCAGTTCTATTTTATTTAGAAAGTGCATTGACCAGTCATTCAAAATAATAGCCCTGCAGACAGTACATAAAGCCTATTATCATATTCGTGTTTCAGTGAAGGAAGCATAGTTGCTGATTTAGTCGTAGAAATGGCCAAAACAACTGGATCACCAAGTGGAATATCTGCAACAAATCTTATGACCACTTTTAAGGAACAAGTCAAAAAGGATATAGACACTGGAAAAGGAGGCATACTTTCTAAAGTTGATGTAGATTCACTGTCGGTCAAGGAAAATAAAAATCCCATAACATCAACAACCCATCTGTCAGTTCTTGCAGCAACTTCAAGTGTGCTACAAACTGTATCCTCAAAACCTACAAGTACCAGTCCAACAACTTCTGCTGTGAAGGATTCTTTTTCTCCTTCTCAAACAAACTCCACTTTTTCATCTCCATCAGCTACTTTATCACCTAATAATAGGGGATCACACTTGGCCGGGAGCCTTTCACTCACACCTTCAAGTATATCCTCTACAACATCTTCAACTGACATGCCATCTTTATATCCTGCAAGTGAAGCTTCCAGTTTAGTTACTCCATTGGTTTTGAATGCCTCACAAACAATTGCAAGTCAATCCTCAATGCCCTTATCTGGCATGTCATCCCTAACTGCTACAAATGATAGAGCCAAAACAACATTGGCAATTACACCATCTTCTATTCCAACAACATCAAGTTCAACCCCAGTAACACTCCTGACTGGCACTCTGACACAGGAACCAGCTTCAACCGTAGCTGCTCCATCCACTTTCATGTCAGTTAAAACTTCATCCGCAATAATTCAGTTAGCTCCCTCTATGACATCTTTACAGCCCTCACTGCAAACTGTCGCCATTGTTGCAAATGCATCACAACTGACAGCATCAGCAATGGCAACTTCAGCTTCCATTACAGTTACTGGTTCAGGCGGAGCTGTATCGTCAACTACATCAGCCCTGGCCAACTCTGTTGCATTGTCCATGACTCCCTCCCAGTCAGACCCTCTTACATCAATATCAATATCCGCAAAACCAGTGATTTCACCTTCACCTGAAGCCTTCCAAAGTGCAACCAGCCTTGCTCTGCAAACCTCGGAAATGTCTTCCGCAATTGCATCAACAACTCCAGGCACAACAGCCTCTCCAATAGGTACGCCTTCTGTATCGCATGGGCCATCATATGACATTTCTTCTTAGATAAACCCTTAATCTCCAGCCAAGTAAATGAAGCTAAATTTAAATGAAATCCATCTTTTTTCCATAAATGCTTCTGTCTCAAAGTCAGTAGGGCCAGTTGTAGTAACAGCTGCTCCCTAAATAGCTGGATATGATGATATAACTAATTGATTTGACCATATCCTCAACTGACCTCATTTAGCAAGTGCTGACTTATCCATCCAATTTTCAAATTGGAGAAATGTCTTTGAAACCTGGTTAAGAAAAGTTTACCATAATAGTATTTCTTGGAAATATGGACATATTTTGTGTACTGTATTAATATATATATATATATATATATATATATATATATATATATATATATATATATATATATATATATATATATATATATATATATAAATATACTTTTCTTAACCAGCTTTCAAAGACATTTCTCCAATTTGAAAATAGGATGGATAAGTCTGCACTTGCTAAATGAGGTCGGTGGAGGATATATAAATATATATATATATATATATATATATATATATATATATATATATATATATATATATATATATATATATATATATATATATATATATATATATATATATATATATATATATATATACATATATATATATATATATATATATATATATATATATATATATATATATATATATATATATATATATATATATATATATATATATATATATATATATATATATATATATATATATATATATATATATATATATATATGCGTGTGTGTGTTTGCATGTTACTTTCCTGTTTAATAAACACATATTGATTTGTATTCCAGCATCCTTTGACATGAGTATGAAGTTGAGTCAACCATGGAATCCGTCACTTACAAACAAAAACTCTCCTGAGTTCAATTCAACAGCCAAAGACATATGCAAAGGAGTACATACTTTTATTCAATCTGAATACATATCAAAACGAAAAACATTTGATTGCATTTTACATACCTAGTACCCGTAAATGAATAACCCTGAGAACTGTCCCAAATGTTTAGATATAAGCATCATTATCCTTAATTGAAATGTGTAATGCAATGCGTTAAATAATTGATTAACTTATGTACAGAGTTGGTTTATCAATTAATAGTATCAGATGAGCGACAGCAGTTGTAAACTTGGCAGAATGGCAAAGTTTTGCATCTTTATCATTATGCATTATAATAATGCATCCTAGTTGTATTTTCCATTCCTATTATCTTTAATAAGATACATTTAGCACTGTTTGAAAGTTCAAAACACAGCAACCACTACCTATAATTGAAATTAAAACTACAAAATTTGCTTACATCAGCTGATACTTTCACTGCTGGATTATCAAACAAGATTATCAAAATAAATGATGCCTATCAAATGGACAATTAAATGGTATATTTGCTCATCAATTACAGCAAAAACATTACTTTTTACACAGGTAACAGATACATTTCAGCAAACGGCATTATCAAGCAGCTTCCAGGGGTGCTCAGTAAAGTCTTTCAGGTAATCCATCCAATTAATACAATATATTATCAACATTTCCTATCCAAAGGATTTATCAGTTTACTTGGATACAAAAAGTTATCTTAGAATTATATTGTTCAATTCTGAAAAAAAGCATACTTAATGAGAAAAGAAAAAAGATTCAAAAAATGATCCATCAAGGCGTTGGCGTTGGTGACACATTCAAAATAAGACATCAACTAGTTTAGCACTCCTGTCCCCTTTTAACAGTTATTATCTAATCCCTGAGGTCTTGGTGTTTCCTTCAACTTATCTGCTTGAGCTGACTTGGATAGGAACACGGTTTCTACTTTTGTGTTTTGCCTATAATTAAGTTTTCTTGATCAACAAAGGTACATTTGATTTGTAAATATAATGCACGTTTCATATATATACTAGGCTAGGGCAACTTGTTGTAAAACTTGGAGTTCCTGCAAGAAATTGCCTTACAGCACACGACTTTGGTGGAAAGTAGGTCATTATGGATTTGCTCTCTTCACATTGTTGTCCGGCTTTCTTAAGAAAAATATCAACCAAAATTGCTTGCTATAAGGTATTATTTTTCAGGACCTCAAAATCCTCCAACAGACATGCATGGTAGTGACAATTCAAATGTACCTTTATTTCATAAAAGCCCTATTTAAGGTAAAAACATGGAAAATATAAACTGTGTTCCTATACAGGTTCAGTTCATGCAGCTGAGTTAAGGAAAATATATTTTAATTAGTAATTAACAGTATCAGAACAATATCCCCCTGCATAATATTCCCCCAGACAATATCGCCGAACGATATCAGGCCAATATTTTAATTTTAGTGCGGGGGGGGGGGGGGATATTGGAATGGGGGATATTTTCCAGGGGGTATATTGTCCAGGGGGATATTGTCTGAGACCGGTATTAAACAGGTTTTCTTTAAAACCTATATCACCCACTGAGAATCTTCTGTTGTAAGCAGTTCTATTTTATTTAGAAAGTGCATTGACCATTCAAAATAATAGCCCTGCAGACAGTACATAAAGCCTATTATCATATTCCTGTTTCAGTGAAGGAAGCATAGTTGCTGATTTAGTCGTAAAAATGGCCAAAACAACTGGATCACCAAGTGGAATATCTGCAACAAATCTTATGAGCACTTTTAAGGAACAAGTCAAAAAGGATATAGACGCTGGAAATGGAGGCATACTTTCTAAAGTTGATGTAGATTCACTGTCGGTCAAGGAAAATAAAGATCTAATAACATCAACAACCCATCTGTCAGTTCTTGCAGCAACTTCAAGTGTGCTACAAACTGGCAGCAACTTCAAGTGTGCTACAAACTGTATCCTCAAAACCTACAAGTACCAGTCCAACAACTTCTGCTGTGAAGAATTCTTTTTCTCCTTCTCAAACAAACTCCACTTTTTCATCTCCATCAGCTACTTTATCACCTAATAATAGGGGATCACACTTGGCTGGAAGCCTTTCACTCACACCTTCAAGTATATCCTCTACAACATCTTCAACTGACATGCCATCTTTATATCCTGCAAGTGAAGCTTCCAGTTTAGTTACTCCATTGGTTTTGAATGCCTCACAAACAATTGCAAGTCAATCCTCAATGCCCTTATCTGGCATGTCATCCCTAACTGCTACAAATGATAGAGCCAAAACAACATTGGCAATTACACCATCTTCTATTCCAACAACTTCAAGTTCAACCCCAGTAACACTCCTGACTGGCACTCTGACACAGGAACCAGCTTCAACCGTAGCTGCTCCATCCACTTTCATGTCAGTTAAAACTTCATCCGCAATAATTCAGTTAGCTCCCTCTATGACATCTTTACAGCCCTCACTGCAAACTGTCGCCATTGTTGCAAATGCATCACAACTGACAGCATCAGCAATGGCAACTTCAGCTTCCATTACAGTTACTGGTTCAGGCGGAGCTGTATCGTCAACTACATCAGCCCTGGCCAACTCTGTTGCATTGTCCATGACTCCCTCCCAGTCAGACCCTCTTACATCAATATCAATATCCGCAAAACCAGTGATTTCACCTTCACCTGAAGCCTTCCAAAGTGCAACCAGCCTTGCTCTGCAAACCTCGGAAATGTCTTCCGCAATTGCATCAACAACTCCAGGCACAACAGCCTCTCCAATAGGTACGCCTTCTGTATCGCATGGGCCATCATATGACATTTCTTCTTAGATAAACCCTTAATCTCCAGCCAAGTAAATGAAGCTAAATTTAAATGAAATCCATCTTTTTTCCATAAATGCTTCTGTCTCAAAGTCAGTAGGGCCAGTTGTAGTAACAGCTACTCCCTAAATAGCTGGATATGATGATATAACTAATTGATTTGACCATATCCTCCACTGACCTCATTTAGCAAGTGCTGACTTATCCATCCAATTTTCAAATTGGAGAAATGTCTTTGAAACCTGGTTAAGAAAAGTTTACCATAATAGTATTTCTGGGAAATATGGACATATTTTGTGTACAGTATTAATATATATATATATATATATATATATATATATATATATATATATATATATATATATATATATATATATATATATATATATATATATATATATATATATATATATATATATATATATATATATATATATATATATATATATATATATATATATATATATATATATATATACATATACATATATACTTTTCTTAACCAGGTTTCAAAGACATTTCTCCAATTTGAAAATTGGATGGATAAGTCAGCACTTGCTAAATGAGGTCGGTGGAGGATATGAGGTCGGTGGAGGATATATATATATATATATATATATATATATATATATATATATATATATATATATATATATATATATATATATATATATATATATATATATATATATATATATATATGTAAAGATGTATATATATATATACATATATATGTATGTATATATATATATATATATATATATATATATATATATATATATATATATATATATATATATATATATATATATATATATATATATATATATATATATAAATATATATATATATGTGTGTGTGTGTTTGCATGTTACTTTCCTGTTTAATAAACACATATTGATTTGTATTCCAGCATCCTTTGACATGAGTATGAAGTTGAGTCAACCATGGAATCCGTCACTTACAAACAAAAACTCTCCTGAGTTCAATTCAACAGCCAAAGACATATGCAAAGGAGTACATACTTTTATTCAATCTGAATACATATCAAAACGAAAAACATTTGATTGCATTTTACATACCTAGTACCCGTAAATGAATAACCCTGAGAACTGTCCCAAATGTTTAGATATAAGCATCATTATCCTTAATTGAAATGTGTAATGCAATGCGTTAAATAATTGATTAACTTATGTACAGAGTTGGTTTATCAATTAATAGTATCAGATGAGCGACAGCAGTTGTAAACTTGGCAGAATGGCAAAGTTTTGCATCTTTATCATTATGCATTATAATAATGCATCCTAGTTGTATTTTCCATTCCTATTATCTTTAATAAGATACATTTAGCACTGTTTGAAAGTTCAAAACACAGCAACCACTACCTATAATTGAAATTAAAACTACAAAATTTGCTTACATCAGCTGATACTTTCACTGCTGGATTATCAAACAAGATTATCAAAATAAATGATGCCTATCAAATGGACAATTAAATGGTACATTTGCTCATCAATTACAGCAAAAACATTACTTTTTACACAGGTAACAGATACATTTCAGCAAACGGCATTATCAAGCAGCTTCCAGGGGTGCTCAGTAAAGTCTTTCAGGTAATCCATCCAATTAATACAATATATTATCAACATTTCCTATCCAAAGGATTTATCAGTTTACTTGGATACAAAAAGTTATCTTAGAATTATATTGTTCAATTCTGAAAAAAAGCATACTTAATGAGAAAAGAAAAAAGATTCAAAAAATGATCCATCAAGGCGTTGGCGTTGGTGACACATTCAAAATAAGACATCAACTAGTTTAGCACTCCTGTCCCCTTTTAACAGTTATTATCTAATCCCTGAGGTCTTGGTGTTTCCTTCAACTTATCTGCTTGAGCTGACTTGGATAGGAACACGGTTTCTACTTTTGTGTTTTGCCTATAATTAAGTTTTCTTGATCAACAAAGGTACATTTGATTTGTAAATATAATGCACGTTTCATATATATACTAGGCTAGGGCAACTTGTTGTAAAACTTGGAGTTCCTGCAAGAAATTGCCTTACAGCACACGACTTTGGTGGAAAGTAGGTCATTATGGATTTGCTCTCTTCACATTGTTGTCCGGCTTTCTTAAGAAAAATATCAACCAAAATTGCTTGCTATAAGGTATTATTTTTCAGGACCTCAAAATCCTCCAACAGACATGCATGGTAGTGACAATTCAAATGTACCTTTATTTCATAAAAGCCCTATTTAAGGTAAAAACATGGAAAATATAAACTGTGTTCCTATACAGGTTCAGTTCATGCAGCTGAGTTAAGGAAAATATATTTTAATTAGTAATTAACAGTATCAGAACAATATCCCCCTGCATAATATTCCCCCAGACAATATCGCCGAACGATATCAGGCCAATATTTTAATTTTAGTGCGGGGGGGGGGGGGGGATATTGGAATGGGGGATATTTTCCAGGGGGTATATTGTCCAGGGGGATATTGTCTGAGACCGGTATTAAACAGGTTTTCTTTAAAACCTATATCACCCACTGAGAATCTTCTGTTGTAAGCAGTTCTATTTTATTTAGAAAGTGCATTGACCATTCAAAATAATAGCCCTGCAGACAGTACATAAAGCCTATTATCATATTCCTGTTTCAGTGAAGGAAGCATAGTTGCTGATTTAGTCGTAAAAATGGCCAAAACAACTGGATCACCAAGTGGAATATCTGCAACAAATCTTATGAGCACTTTTAAGGAACAAGTCAAAAAGGATATAGACGCTGGAAATGGAGGCATACTTTCTAAAGTTGATGTAGATTCACTGTCGGTCAAGGAAAATAAAGATCTAATAACATCAACAACCCATCTGTCAGTTCTTGCAGCAACTTCAAGTGTGCTACAAACTGTATCCTCAAAACCTACAAGTACCAGTCCAACAACTTCTGCTGTGAAGAATTCTTTTTCTCCTTCTCAAACAAACTCCACTTTTTCATCTCCATCAGCTACTTTATCACCTAATAATAGGGGATCACACTTGGCTGGAAGCCTTTCACTCACACCTTCAAGTATATCCTCTACAACATCTTCAACTGACATGCCATCTTTATATCCTGCAAGTGAAGCTTCCAGTTTAGTTACTCCATTGGTTTTGAATGCCTCACAAACAATTGCAAGTCAATCCTCAATGCCCTTATCTGGCATGTCATCCCTAACTGCTACAAATGATAGAGCCAAAACAACATTGGCAATTACACCATCTTCTATTCCAACAACTTCAAGTTCAACCCCAGTAACACTCCTGACTGGCACTCTGACACAGGAACCAGCTTCAACCGTAGCTGCTCCATCCACTTTCATGTCAGTTAAAACTTCATCCGCAATAATTCAGTTATCATCCTCTATGACATCTTTACAGCCCTCACTGCAAACTGTCGCCATTGTTGCAAATGCATCACAACTGACAGCATCAGCAATGGCAACTTCAGTTTCCATTACAGTTACTGGTTCAGGCGGAGCTGTATCGTCAACTACATCAGACCTGGCCAACTCTGTTGCATTGTCCATGACTCCCTCCCAGTCAGACCCTCTTACATCAATATCAATATCCGCAAAACCAGTGATTTCACCTTCACCTGAAGCCTTCCAAAGTGCAACCAGCCTTGCTCTGCAAACCTCGGAAATGTCTTCCGCAATTGCATCAACAACTCCAGGCACAACAGCCTCTCCAATAGGTACGCCTTCTGTATCGCATGGGCCATCATATGACATTTCTTCTTAGATAAACCCTTAATCTCCAGCCAAGTAAATGAAGCTAAATTTAAATGAAATCCATCTTTTTTCCATAAATGCTTCTGTCTCAAAGTCAGTAGGGCCAGTTGTAGTAACAGCTACTCCCTAAATAGCTGGATATGATGATATAACTAATTGATTTGACCATATCCTCCACTGACCTCATTTAGCAAGTGCTGACTTATCCATCCAATTTTCAAATTGGAGAAATGTCTTTGAAACCTGGTTAAGAAAAGTTTACCATAATAGTATTTCTGGGAAATATGGACATATTTTGTGTACAGTATTAATATATATATATATATATATATATATATATATATATATATATATATATATATATATATATATATATATATATATATATATATATATATATATATATATATATATATATATATATATATATATATATATATATATATATATATATATATATATATATATATATATATATATATATATATATATATATATATATATATATACATATACATATATACTTTTCTTAACCAGGTTTCAAAGACATTTCTCCAATTTGAAAATTGGATGGATAAGTCAGCACTTGCTAAATGAGGTCGGTGGAGGATATATATATATATATATATATATATATATATATATATATATATATATATATATATATATATATATATATATATATATATATATATATGTAAAGATGTATATATATATATACATATATATGTATGTATATATATATATATATATATATATATATATATATATATATATATATATATATATATATATATATATATATATATATGTGTGTGTGTGTTTGCATGTTACTTTCCTGTTTAATAAACACATATTGATTTGTATTCCAGCATCCTTTGACATGAGTATGAAGTTGAGTCAACCATGGAATCCGTCACTTACAAACAAAAACTCTCCTGAGTTCAATTCAACAGCCAAAGACATATGCAAAGGAGTACATACTTTTATTCAATCTGAATACATATCAAAACGAAAAACATTTGATTGCATTTTACATACCTAGTACCCGTAAATGAATAACCCTGAGAACTGTCCCAAATGTTTAGATATAAGCATCATTATCCTTAATTGAAATGTGTAATGCAATGCGTTAAATAATTGATTAACTTATGTACAGAGTTGGTTTATCAATTAATTTGGCAGAATGGCAAAGTTTTGCATCTTTATCATTATGCATTATAATAATGCATCCTAGTTGTATTTTCCATTCCTATTATCTTTAATAAGATACATTTAGCACTGTTTGAAAGTTCAAAACACAGCAACCACTACCTATAATTGAAATTAAAACTACAAAATTTGCTTACATCAGCTGATACTTTCACTGCTGGATTATCAAACAAGATTATCAAAATAAATGATGCCTATCAAATGGACAATTAAATGGTATATTTGCTCATCAATTGCAGCAAAAACATTACTTTTTACACAGGTAACAGATACATTTCAGCAAACGGCATTATCAAGCAGCTTCCAGGGGTGCTCAGTAAAGTCTTTCAGGTAATCCATCCAATTAATACAATATATTATCAACATTTCCTATCCAAAGGATTTATCAGTTTACTTGGATACAAAAAGTTATCTTAGAATTATATTGTTCAATTCTGAAAAAAAGCATACTTAATGAGAAAAGAAAAAAGATTCAAAAAATGATCCATCAAGGCGTTGGCGTTGGTGACACATTCAAAATAAGACATCAACTAGTTTAGCACTCCTGTCCCCTTTTAACAGTTATTATCTAATCCCTGAGGTCTTGGTGTTTCCTTCAACTTATCTGCTTGAGCTGACTTGGATAGGAACACGGTTTCTACTTTTGTGTTTTGCCTATAATTAAGTTTTCTTGATCAACAAAGGTACATTTGATTTGTAAATATAATGCACGTTTCATATATATACTAGGCTAGGGCAACTTGTTGTAAAACTTGGAGTTCCTGCAAGAAATTGCCTTACAGCACACGACTTTGGTGGAAAGTAGGTCATTATGGATTTGCTCTCTTCACATTGTTGTCCGGCTTTCTTAAGAAAAATATCAACCAAAATTGCTTGCTATAAGGTATTATTTTTCAGGACCTCAAAATCCTCCAACAGACATGCATGGTAGTGACAATTCAAATGTACCTTTATTTCATAAAAGCCCTATTTAAGGTAAAAACATGGAAAATATAAACTGTGTTCCTATACAGGTTCAGTTCATGCAGCTGAGTTAAGGAAAATATATTTTAATTAGTAATTAACAGTATCAGAACAATATCCCCCTGCATAATATTCCCCCAGACAATATCGCCGAACGATATCAGGCCAATATTTTAATTTTAGTGCGGGGGGGGGGGGGGATATTGGAATGGGGGATATTTTCCAGGGGGTATATTGTCCAGGGGGATATTGTCTGAGACCGGTATTAAACAGGTTTTCTTTAAAACCTATATCACCCACTGAGAATCTTCTGTTGTAAGCAGTTCTATTTTATTTAGAAAGTGCATTGACCATTCAAAATAATAGCCCTGCAGACAGTACATAAAGCCTATTATCATATTCCTGTTTCAGTGAAGGAAGCATAGTTGCTGATTTAGTCGTAGAAATGGCAAAAACAACTGGATCACCAAGTGGAATATCTGCAACAAATCTTATGAGCACTTTTAAGGAACAAGTCAAAAAGGATATAGACGCTGGAAATGGAGGCATACTTTCTAAAGTTGATGTAGATTCACTGTCGGTCAAGGAAAATAAAGATCTAATAACATAAACAACCCATCTGTCAGTTCTTGCAGCAACTTCAAGTGTGCTACAAACTGTATCCTCAAAACCTACAAGTACCAGTCCAACAACTTCTGCTGTGAAGGATTCTTTTTCTCCTTCTCAAACAAACTCCACTTTTTCATCTCCGTCAGCTACTTCATCACCTAATAATAGGGGATCACACTTGGCCGGGAGCCTTTCACTCACACCTTCAAGTATATCCTCTACAA
>OZ012698.1:19332800-19382800 GCA_963942565.1 Maea johnstoni | reverse complement strand
TACAATAAGAAAGTTCTCTTGCTAATGTCCAAAAGTGAAATTATCTGACATATCACTGGAAATGTAGGAATGTGTTGGCGAAGTAAGTTTCAGTATATTAGCAGCTCCGCTACTATGTGAGGTTGGAATTACTACAGCAATGGATTGAAGCCTATTGATAGTGCTACATCGCAATCGCTCTCCGTATGATGCTTATTACACCGTACATTTCGAATGTGTGAAAAATAGTGCATTGCAACATTGAATGATCTAGAAAATCGGCCATAGAAGTGCATCAGTTGTGTCAACTCTTTTCATGATATTGGGGAATTAGCTCTCCATTCATGAATAATAATGTTAAAACAAAGGATGACATAGTCGATTCACAAGTGGATTTTAAGTAGCCTGATTCGTGTGTTTGTTGATTCGTGAAATAGACATCTCACACCGTACCGACACTTGATTCCTGCACTTAATGCGTGGGCATGGCCACAGTACGCGCAACCTGAGATGAGCAATCACAAGTTATATTGGTCCAACAGTGTCCAAGGCGCAACACGCGCCCGATTGCCAGCCAGTTTCCTGCGCATGGATGTGATCACAGGTCCCTGGCGTCCCGAAGCTTTGATTAGCAAGCTACGTGGGTCATTGATGTGCTTGGCTTAATTTTGACATGTTATCCATGGTTGTTGTACAACCAGACACTGGCAGACGTCCGCTCAACTGGTGCAGGAATTAAATGTTTGTACTGTATTAGGCATTTGTGTGTTTATTTATTACAAATTTATCCGTTAATCAATTTATTCATTTATTTCACATGAAACTGATTTTGTTACAGGTGTCATGTGTTTTTGGAGGGGAAGAGGCACCATTCGCGCCGCCATCTTGGTTCTCAGAATGTGAAGGTTTCGGCTGTAGGGTGGCGGAAGTCTATAAGCACCAACGCTGTGTGGTAAGCTCCCTGAAAGAATCTGCTCTCCGAGCATGCGCGACAAAACCTAACAGTCACGTGACCTTCAGCAAATCAGGTACCATCTCCCTAGCCAAGTCTATCAACACTGCCACTGGTGTCATCATAGATGGATCAGGACAGAACGTTCGTTTGACTGGACAAGCACTCTCGCTGTCCTCCAAGAATATTGTCTACAGTATGTCATTTGAAAAGGGACCAGATGACGGCATTAAAATAAAAGGTACCCATAAGGACATTTGGGTGCACCACTGCTCGTTCCGGAACTACGACGATGGCCTTTTGGACATCACAAGAGGTGTCCGTAAAGTGACGGTCTCTTGGTGCCGTTTTGCCGACCATGACAAGACAATGTTGATCGGCTTCCACCCGGACGAAGACAAGGACACCTCGGACATAACCATTCACCACAACTACTGGATAAACTGTGTCCAGCGCCAGCCGCGCGTGCGTTACGCTTACGTCCACGTCTACAACAATGTCTACGAGGATTGGGGCTCGTACGCCGTGGCTTCCAGTCAACGCGCGAAGGTTCTTGTCGAGAATAACTTGTTCCGTGCCACAAATGCAAAGGCTGCGGGGAAGGCTATTATGATGCAGGCTGGGACTGATCCGAAAACGGGTTACATCCGTGCACAGGGTAATTACTTTGGACGGGGTTCTCGCAAAGTTGAAAACGAACGGGGCAACGTAGGCACTCCTACCTACAAGTACTCTAAGGAGACGGCGGATAGCAAGCTCTATGACAAGGTTAAGGCCCGCGCAGGCGCAAAGTGAGGGCTGCAACACACTCACTTCAGATAAAATGTTGATTGAAATCTAAAAAGAATTTTCTTTTTTTCAATTGCATTATTATTGATAAAGTGTGAATTCAATGTATCGTAGTTCTTGTTTTGAAAATCCAAATCCACCAATGAACCAGCGGCGTAATTTTAATTTACATACTTTTTGTACTTTGCCAAATCTTGTGACATGTTACAGGGTATCAATTTGGTGATGTGTCCATCACTTTGTCTCTAAATATAGGCTGGAAATGTACCACTACCTGGTAATGGCGATGGGAGGCGCAATATACGGGAGAAACCACAGAGAGACAAACGTAAACTTCATAACGTATTTGCCAATTTATATGGCAAAATAATCCAAACAATTTGGAAAGGAAATTTTTGAAACATCACACGAGAGAGGGGCGTCGTAAAACTGATGAATCAGAAGAAATTTGAAAAGAAATGTGAAAGCTTTAATTTGTCATGGATACCTTAGTAGATTGGATGTTCAAAATGCAAAAGGCAGAACACAACTTGATCAAATACAATGGATTTTTTAGGACGTACATTTACATTTGATATATATTCTGTTATTTTAGCAGCCGTAAAAGTAGACTTTAAAAAGAGATTATAGAGTTGTAATATGACACAATATTATATCAAACACTAGTCAAATTGCCTCTGATATAATCTGAAAACGACACAAAATAGAGAAACTGTCTGGGTTCGAAAAGGATGGGAAGATATGGAGAAGTATTGATAATGCGTGATTTCTGTGGTCTGCGAGCAATTAATACAGCTCATGTATGAGTATATGCTGCCTGAACTGAAAGAAACATACGTTTTGGGGAAATAAGAGTGGAGTTTGAAGCCTTGATCTTGTACAGGGTTTAGTCATAGCGAGCACTGTGTGTACAATTCGGTAGATCGCTGGGCCATAGCAACGTACCCTCCCCTAACATTATATTGCTCATGAATAAACGATGGGTTGTAAAAAAGCCGGAATTGGCCCATCACCTTTTGGCATTTAGTTTGACCCTCACTAGCATATTCCAGAATATTTTGCAGAAAGGTGTTTTCAAATTTCGGATGCGACCACCAGTAAATACACCCCCTGCATTGTAATGTTTATGATGCTAAGTACTTTTTTTAAATAACAAGCCCTGCGGGAAGTCTGCTGGCAGTTAAATTGCATTCATAGGATAGAGTTATAAAGGACAACACTAGAAAAACGATGCGAAACCAATTATCTTTAACCATTGGTTAATGTGGGTTAACAATCAAAGATTATATCTGAACCAATGCCCTTCTCCAGAGGATACTTTGTTCTGCTCTGGACATGTTAAGGCTTTCACAATAATCACGAAAAGGCCCTACCATCCAGGTAATTTAATATCTGTCTAATAAAGGCATACTTTGGGCTAATTTCAAATGGTGGAAGGGAAAAAATAAAAACAAAATAACAACTATTGATTTATGAATTTATACTTAACTATAAAGTACCCGCCCTGCGGACAGTAACCATGAAATGTTTCATATTGGCAAAAAAGATCAAAGCACCTAGATATCCGATTGCGATACCACTAATCATTAATTCTAGTTCTATTCTCAACCCTTATTTTTCGTTTGGCAATTCTTTCAATGAAAGAGAATATCAGAGCATCAATATATCCCAGCGACCACACATTTAGGGCTACCTAACCTTTGTATCAATAGTTCAGAAAGCTTGGCGAACAGATATGAAATTGATGAATAAGATATTAAATCGGCTTTAGCGTATGTCATTTGCACTCGTCCTAGTTATTCTCTAGAATTTTTGGTCATTCAGTAAAATTTACATACGGTATTTGTTTTTAATTCTTAATGCTACGAGTATTCTCGAGGGTAGGGTAGTGAAGGTATCGCATTCTACATGAAGTGCGATCTTGCAGTTCGTAGACACCTGCTGCCGCTCAGGAACACGTTGAGACCAATATTTGGATTTTTTTGTCAGTTTAAGGGCGTGTCTAGGCAGTGTTAACTGGTGGAGAAAACTGGAGAAATCCACCGCTCAACCCCACGCCACTGGCATCATTCTCTCATGCCCCAGCCGGGATTCAAACCAAGGCAGTGGTGAGAGAACGCTAGCAGTCAGTGGCAGCGCCTTAGGCCACACGGTCATCAGGGCAAGCGAACACCGACATACCCTCACTAACCATTAGCATTCTCCTCGCGCTCCCGACCTGAATAAAATTGGGGAGCAGGTGAGGGAAGCGCAACAGTTGGAGACTGTTCATTCCTCACTTTTGCCAATGATACTATCTATAAGCAGATTAGAATAATCTGCTTGGAATAATCTGCGTATATGATTGAATAAAACTGTTAAACTATAACTTCATGAAAATCGTAAATAGTTTAGAATATTTCTAGTGAAAGAAATATTCCTTATTTTGTCACAATGCGGAATTAAGTACTCTTTACACCTCTGTGGGCGTCTTCCCATCTTGTTTGATAGCCGCTCATGAATATTAATTGACCACAGTTCCGGATTTTTCATTCGTCGACCGTGATTTGGTCACATTTTCGAAAACTATTTACTCTGTGTTTGCCACGATATAAAAATACATTTGAAATCAGGTAGTCGTATATTATTTTTATCTATCTACTAGATTGATGATAACTGTTCTTATGTCATACTTTTGTTGGGAAATGCTAACAGCTGGTTCTTCATCCCATTTCGAGGCCAAAACTAAAATGACTGGAGAAGAGTCAGCCGGGAACCAGTGATTTCTCCTGAAAATATATTTTAATATAGCGGGTAAAAAGGAAATATTGGAGACAGGCCTCGTCTTTTTAAAATTCTGAATGAAGAGTTACACTTTAAGATAAAGGTGTTTTCCGGGATCTTTCTCATGCCTAGCACACGTCAAACATAGAGCCCGGCCTTGACCTTATAATTGTATCAATTGCGGCGTGCATGAAATGCCCATGAAATGCATTTACTTTGAGACGGAGCATGCGCAGTTGCGCACACTCTATTTGTGCTGGAAGGATCTTTGCTTAAAATGTGATATTTGGGTATCATATTGATCTATTTTCCAGCCATTGCTTCTGATATACTTAACTTGCATTTTCTATCAAACAGTCAATGATGATCATAAGTGTTCCGCAAGCGAGAAGGGTCAAAAGGGGAATTAATGTGTAGGGAATTTGAAAATTCATTTTCGTCACTTTTTCTGCCATGTTGGGGCTAAATCGTAACTAGCCAGTTTTACCTGGCGGAGGAAACCCGCCAAACCATCGCCTAACACCAAATTACTGGGCAGCTTTATCACATGCCCCAGGCGGGATTCGAACCCAGATAGTGGTGAGATGCAGCTAGCAGTCAGTGGCAACGCCTTAGACCACACAGACATCAGGGCACGCACTTTGTGCAGGGAAAAGATGCCAATAAATGTAGCAAAAAATGCTTGAGACATGTTTCCAGAAGTCTAGCAGATATGGGTGACAAACTGGTGACTATGAATAATTGACAATGGCGGCAATGGAATCAGCAAAGTGCCAACATCGACTGGGAAGGCATTTTGTTAGTATTTGACAATTTCTTTTCCTAACCGGAGTTATAACTTATTATTAGTCACGAATTGACTGATAAGAGCAAGATATCATTGTTTATTGGCAATTATTATTTTTTGTGAACCATTTGTTTGCATAAGGGCACATATGTCGCTTTTGTTTGCTCACGTGCATGTATGACATTGGCACGGATACGTTATCAATCGTGTGGAGCACGTGGTTGCATGAGGACTATTACGATCACCGGCCATTTACTACTCGCACTGTTACTATTTTAAAGCGTTGAATTATTAAGTCACTATACAATGAATAAATATTCATTCATTCATTAACCATTCTAGTAATGGTATCTCTTTTCTCCATAAACTTTGCTATCTCGATTCTAGATTTGAATATGGCATGTTTATTCAGGAGTAAGAAACCTTTATGTATCTGGCCTACTGAAAGCCTCACTACGTAAACTTTGTATTATGTTGCATTATGTATGTAATCATGTAGTATCCATGAGTGTATTTATTATCATAATGGGTCCATTACTAGCCTCTACAACTGGCATTGTCTTTACTCCGTATCTACTGGTTAGAATTCCCGGGGGGGTCACTTGGGTATTTAGGGGGGTGCATACGTTCGTTATCAAAATTAAAAAATACCCCTAAAGCACTGATTTCTGGTCAAAAAGGCACCCTTATTTTAATAAAACGCTGATTTTTTCCACTAAATAAACACCCCTTCTTTTGTCAAAACACTGACATTGGATGAACGGGAACACGTATTTTAACTTAAGATTTTATAATCCTCTGCTTGTTTAGCGGCAGCAAGTGGCTGCAGCAAACTCGGAAGCCCAGTCACTTCGGGAGTCACTCGGCGTCAGAGCCGCGTATATTTCGTGGATTGTAAGGGGATTTTGACCCCCATACTTCGTACCTCAGTACAAAAAAGTACCCTTCTTTTACAAAATCGCGGACATGCGGAGGTCTTAAAAAAAGACCCCTTTTTTCCGCGAAATACGTAACGCAGGTGCGCACTCCCTCTGTACCTGCGTGCCCCCGCCGGGTTAGAATTCTATTGCATAGCAGTTAATGACTCCAACTACCGGTAGTCACCTTTATATATGATCTGTCTGTGTGCCAAATGCTATGTAATATACATCGTACTAAACCGAATAAAATCAATCAAATCAAATCATTCCATGATTGCGATAGAGTGGACATTAAGCCGTTATTCAAGCGCCATATTTTAAAAGTTTACTAGACATCAGCCTTGAATACAGTTGAGAGGACATCATGTTCGTGTACCAGTATCACAGTCTAAATATGAAAAATGTTCTAGATCTTATTAGGAGGCAACCGGTGATGCTGACAAATAAAAGGCCATTGACTCCTGCCCACGTGCAATGAGTATCACAGCCATGTCAGGAAGCATGTGGGTGTGGGCAATCTGACTAGTTGTGCTTCCCACCACGTCAATGCGCTAACATTCAAATACCTCTTAATAATAAACACTCAAATATTAGTATGATGTGAATACTATCATATCTCTTAACGCTTGTGAGTCCCAAGTTCTAGTTTCTCCTACAACTATATACCAAATTGTGATGGGTACTATTGGTCAAAATCCAGTACAAGTTTGTTCATGTTTGACAAACTTATAAATTAGGGATATTAGTCTGGCGACCAAATCCAAAATTGTGACTTTTGATGACAAAATTTGTTACAAGCTGCCACCCATGTTAAATCATGTCTACATAGGGTGGTCCCTATTGTTTGGGTGGTTAGCGCGATTTCTCTTGGCATCTAAGGTGTTTTGGGGGCAAAAATTGCACCTAGGCTCATAAAGTTTTGTACATATATGCTTGAAAACATGCTTTTGAAGATGGTTAAAATAGATTTAATAAGAAATGAAGAATGGACCTAAAAACTGAGATAGTTCTGCAAAAATGAATAAACACAGTCTGTTTTCAAGATTTACGTTTAAGAAAACGTCAATGGCTGTTGATTTTGACATGGTCTTGGCGGACGGAGCTGACTGGTGAATTTTAGCTGTGGTATGACAATAATGCTTGGCTAGCTTCAAAACTAGTCATCCTTTCCCACCTAAAGTTGTTATTTCTTTGATCAGAACATTCTCCTCATTTAAATTAAGCCAAAACAATTGGGGGTCATATCATGATTTTTTTCTCTATGGGCCAAAATAGGTCAGAGTGACAGATTGGCCCTCCGGTGACCAACGTCAGAAACAAATCTGCAGACAAACAAACTCGATCACTTCCAGCTTCGTATTCATATGCCCAAGCAACCAACCCCACTTTGTGCGTATGAAGCAAAAGCCCAGTCCCTCCTGATTCCTCAAATATCATATTTATTGAATAAAGTTGTAGATATCTCCATTTATAGGCCTAAATTCTCCCTACCCCAAGTTCTCATTTGCAACTATGCAATGATCCTACCCGGCGGAACACACCATTTAGTTCACCGAGATCACATATACAAAATGAATGAAAATTGGCACCATACCTTATATTACAATTGTTACAATAGTATATCATGAAACATGACCCTCATTGATAGAAAACACATAATATGAGGTTAACATGTTTCATACCATATGGGTTATTTTTATTCTATTTATTTACTCATTATTAGTGTGTGTGTGTGTTTTTTGTGTTTTTTTTTTTTTGGGGGGGGGGTCTATATAGCATTAGTCATCATCCTCATCACTGCCTTTGACCTGGCCTGCTGGGTTACGACAGTCTCCAGCTTTGCACCCACATGTGGGGTTGCACTCCTGCTTTTTTGATGCACATTTACATGCAGTTGTCTTACATTTTAATTTGCAACCTGATGTAATTAACTCTATGCAGGAGGAAGTGTATTCCACATCACCTCAAGGCGATGGAAACAACCAAGATGCGGGCAGTGGCAGTGGTGGTTAAAAGAAAACCAACGCCTACTCCGTCTATAACACCCGACACCCATTCCCAACGAAGATGAGAAGTGAGCATATATATATATATATATATATATATATATATATATATATATATATATATATATATATATATATATATATATATATATATATATATATATATACATACGATTGTATGTATATATATATATATATATATATATATATATATATATATATATATATACATATATACATATATATATACATATATATATATATATATATATATATATATATATATATATATATATATATATATATATATATATATATATATATATATATATATATATATATATTACGTTGGAGTGGAATCATAAGGGGGTTAAACTTTGCCTGACAACTTTGATGTGGATGATTTGATTTGCTTAAAACTGCAACCAATTATGTCTAAGATATCCTTCTATTCAACCATGATGTCATGTTTGATGTTACTTGAGCCATTTTGAAAAAATATTGGGAAAAGGGGAGGATTGCATTCTTTCTGGGACTTTATATATATAGGAGGGGTGCAGGTCATGATTTTTTGGATTTTTTTTGCACTAAAGGGTCATTTTGATATTTTTACTTGTTAAAGCCTACACCCTTTTTCTCATAATCAGAACAACAAACACATATTTCTGAAATAGAATCTTTAATATATCTGTACATCGTGTCACACAATAGAAATGTTACATGTCATGAGTGAGTTTAAGAGACTTCCACTTTCATATATATACATTTGTTTTCCTCCAAGTACCAATAGTACACAGTTTCATCACATAACTAAATACAGTATGAACATAAGTCAGAGAATCCCGAGACATGCTCATACACATCAGATCTTGTTTTTTGTGTATTTCTCTACGTGTCAATAACATTTACAAGCATTCCTGGTTCATGTTGATTTTCTCCTATTATTTACTCATCAATTGTTCACCCTCTTCTAGGTTACCATCTGGAAATAAGCATATTACCCCTGAATGAAAAAAGTATAGAAAACGTAATTGGAAGATGTAGACTATCATAACTATTCTATGACCCACAGGCGTACATGAATAGATGGTGTCTCCACCTAGCGTGATAAAGCAAAACTAACCATCAACTTGCATAGTCTCACAGGAAGTGATCAACCCAATTGTGTAAGAAGTTTGTAGTACTGAAATCTGTGAATTGCACTGCAAGGTTATAAACTGAACATAAAAAAGTTTCTTCTTTAATTTCTTTTAGTCCTTAAACAATCTGATAAAAGGATAGAAAAGATAGTTGTGGTAGGAAACTGAAGTATAAACCAACAGGACACAAACTGATTAGAACCGAGGCAAACTATCAACAAGAGATCAATACAGACTTTTTGCAGAAAAATTATCAATAATTAACTTAAGAAAACTAAGTTTTTAAAATCATAAATTTTCTCCATAATGATATAATGAAAAAAGTCTTAAAAACAATGCTTTATCTTTGGTTATGTTAAGCTAGGCTCTTTTTTATACTTTACAACATTTTTTCAATGTTTTTTTTTATGAATATTTCCCCCAGTTTCAGTTGTGTTATCCGTCAGGCTGTCTACTTCTTTTTCCCTTTCTTCCCTTTCTTTCCCTTCTTTCCCTTTTTCTTCTTCTTCTTGCTGTAAGGACCGAGACCTTTCCGAACCATCACGCCTCGGAACCACGACTGAATCTGAAAGAGAGAGAAAACAAACAATTTAATCAATGACATGCAGAATTAAAGCAAAATGTTAACATTTTAGAATAATATGAAAATCTGATTTTTAATATATACATGGGTGCATCAACAAAACAGTTGAACCCTTTTAGAAACCAGACTCAACAGTAGTGGTTAGTAGGGCTTCGATCAATTCCTCTATAAACTGGATTAACTGCTGAAACTAGTTTTCCTATACTCTTTATCATTGGTGGCCAAATAAAAGGGGGAGATTAGAAGAAGAGCATGTATAGCTATGACAGGAATGTTTTGATAAAAGGGTAGAAAAGATAAAAATACGAAAGTAAAAATAATTTGCATCACAATTATCTACAAAAATAAAACTAACAAATAAAAATAAAGCTATGGCAGGAAAGTTATCATTACAGGATAAAAACAAATAATACACAAAAGTGAAAAGGATTTGTGAAAAGTAAGCCTAACAAAAAAGCATAACACTATGGCAGGAATGTTTTGGCTTCTATGTTATGCTTTAAATTCACACTATGCTGGTGAGCTGAACAATCCTTCTTGTACCATTCAATTAATGCTACTCTAGTTAGAGAGTTATAGCATATATTGTCATAATATAAAACCAATGACTTAGATTTTCCTTCTATAGTCAAACAAACCCCCTCATACAAAATGAATTTCCTTCAAAAAATTCCTGGATCTGCCCTTAACCCTTATGCTGCTGATGGCTAATTTGGCCAATACAAAATGATGCAAAAACCTGAGAAATAATTGAAACCCTGACAAGTGGGTACTCATCTGAGAGTACTTATTTAGAGCTATCTAATGAATACCTATATAACAGGGTTTAGATGATTTTCAAAAATCTTTGCTTCCTTGTACTTTGGACGAAAGTAGCCCCAGCATTGGAATGGTCAAAACTGCCTCTATATTCCTGAACCCTGCTAAGGATAAACATTTGAGTGTGACATCCGTATTGTTTTCTCTCTTCCACTCACCTTTACGGCAGCCTTGAGTTCCTCCAGCTCCTGCTCTGCTTTACGACGGGCTTTCTCTTTCTCTATTCTGTCCTCCACCACCACTTGTTCATACTCCCCATACTGAAAAGTCAAACAATCAAATATCATGAAAAGGGAATTGTATTATCAACCCTTTGAGGCACACAGCAGCGAGATGATGCACAACAATTTTCAAAGCACAGTTGGTCAAGTATTTGGAGGGCAAATGTTAATCAGAAAACTACCAATAACTCTCAAATACTTATTTAAAACCATGCTGGTAGATCAAGTCATGTATTTAACCCTCTTCAGGCTTGTTATAACTGCCTCAGGATCTTCTTGGCCGGCTCATATATGATGACCATTCAGATTTTCTTAAAGCTTATGACAACTTGAGTATAGAAATTGAACTGCCAACATTTATTTTTCAACTGACCTATCGATACCTGTAGCACCCAAAAATGTCCAATTATATTTTCTGCCATAATATTTTTGATTGAAATCTAACAGGCAAAACATATCTGGAGAAGATTGGCAGGATAAATGTTTACCAGAAAACCAACAACTCTTCTTCAAATAATTGGCAAAATCTGTTTAAATTATTACTATCAAAACTACTCTAGATCAAGATAACATGTTCTAGAGGGGCGTTTAAGCAGGCAGGGTTAACCCAATGGCATCTGAAGCATACAGAAAGTCACACATGTGACATACAAACATAACTTGACATTGAAGCAATAAAGAGTTTGAAAAATATAACACCACAAGTTATTTTTCCTGACAAGTTTTACAAGTATATTTTTCAATTTTATTTCTTTATTTGATGGATGACAATCAAATTAATCAGAGCATGGATGCACTTCAGATGCGAATGGGTTGATTGAGCCTGTGATTTCAGATGATTCCTCATTACACAAAGAGTACTAGAGTAGCTTACCAGTTTTGTGAGTTCCTGCAGTCTCTCGAGATCCTTGGCCTTGGAAGCCTTCAGCACATCCAGTTCATGCTGCTTCAGATCCACATCCTTCTCATACTTCTCCATCCAGTACTCAACCTTGGACTCTAGCTCCTGAAATAATACACAACAGTAGTCTTAGGACCTCTATCCATCCAGTACTCAACCTTGGACTCTAGCTCCTGAAATAATACACAGCAGTAGTCTTAGGAACTCTATCCATCCAGTACTCAACCTTGGACTCTAGCTCCTGAAATAATACACAACAGTAGTCTTAGGACCTCTATCCATCCAGTACTCAACCTTGGACTCTAGCTCCTGAAATAATACACAACAGTAGTCTTAGGAACTCTATCCATCCAGTACTCAACCTTGGACTCTAGCTCCTGAAATAATACACAATAGCAGTCTTAGGAACTCTATCCATCCACTACTCAACCTTGGACTCTAGCTCCTGAAATACACAACAGTAGTCTTATGAACTCTATCCATTCAGTACTCAACCTTGGACTCCAGCTCCTAAAATACACAACAGTAGTCTTAGGAACTCTATCCATCCAGTACTCAACCTTGGACTCTAGCTCCTGAAATAATACACAACAGTAGTCTTAGGAACTCTATCCATTCAGTACTCAACCTTGGACTCTAGCTCCTGAAATAATACACAATAGTAGTCTTAGGAACTCTATCCATCCAGTACTCAACCTTGGACTCTAGCTCCTGAAATAACACACAATAATACTCTTAGGAACGCTATCCATCCAGTACTCAACCTTGGACTCTAGCTCCTGAAATACACAACAGTAGTCTTAGGAACTCTATCCATCCAGTACTCAACCTCGGACTCTAGCTCCTGAAATAACACACAATAGTAGTCTTAGGAACTCTATCCATCCAGTACTCTCTCTACCTTAGACTCTAGCTCCTGAAATAACACACAATAGTAGTCTTAGGAACTCTATCCATCATGCACTCGACATTGGAGTCTAGCAACTGAAATACCCAATAGTAGACTTAGGAACTCCATTCACCCAGTATTCAACATTACACTCTGCTGCCGGAAAAACATACAAGTAGGTTTTAGGTCTTATATTTTCTGAGTAGAAGCTCTGTGACCAGAGTATTTTTCATCAGAAATATATTTTAAGGAAATGCGAAGACCAGTAAACAACCCTTAACTCCCCTTCAGATATCTTGAGATGTCTGCTCAATTCCCCAAAGTTTCTTTCAAAAGTATGAAAGGTCCAGACAACAACTGCCATGGAGATCTCTTGGCCTGAGTGGCTCAATTCAACAAGACAAACTTACTAACCGTTTGGTGTGTCCGTAGATATGATTCTATTTCCGTGTTTACTCTTGTTTCTTCATCTATCTGTCGTCTCAGTCTCTGTGTATGAATATAGGTAAAATAAAGAAAAAATTACTATAAATATTTCAACAACAATAATCCGAATACAGGTTAGCTTCAAGTACGTAACTGATGTATCACTGAATACTAGCTTTTTATTCATCCTTCAGTTTGGTTAAAACTATGATCTACTGATAATTGTTATTTTGATCTATCAATGGCACTTGTCCATTGTTAAACAATCATAGGCATGTGTCTTTAATGAAGCAGCGAAAAGGTACATCTATTTACTGAACATCTGCTGAAGAAACATTTGCTGAAATACAAAATCAATTCTTTACTTCTCTATCAATTTATACCATTGAAGACCCAATATCAAAATGATTGGCCTATGACTCAAACTAAACCAAACAATGATCTTGAATCACAAGCTAAATATTTGAAACATCGAGCAAGCTAAAATCAAAACAAAGGGTTTACCTCCCAAAAAATATGAAGAAAAGATTCTTCTAAAAAATGATAGAAGCAAATCTATAAAAGCAAATTCAATTAAATAACCATTAATGAAACAATATAACATAAATGAAAGAAAGTAACATAAAATTAAATTAAATAAATGAAATATGAAGAAATAAAATAAAATATATATTTTTTTTTAGATAAATAGAAATAAAGTATTATAAATTAAGAAGAATCTTAATCAAATTGAAAATCTACGCCATAAGCCCCCTACCTCGATTTCATCCCTCATTTCCTTCTCATTCATGAAACATTTCTTTTGCGTCTGTGCCACGCCCACCTCGGCACACTTCTTGATGTACTTGCCCTCCATGTTCGTCTTGGCCTTCATCTCCTGCAGCTGGTCCTTGAGGTGCGCGATCATCTCGTTCCGCTGCTGGATCTCCACCTCCTTGTCTCGCTTCACCTCCGTCAGCTGCTTTTGCAGCGTCTTGATGCGGCGGCGACCCTCCTCTTCCCTGAAAATACAGAAACAGAACAACTTACATAAAGAAGAAGCAGAAGCAATGGATTTAAATAATCTAATTTTTTTAAATAAGAAGAAGATGAACTTGGAAGTTGGAATTTCGATTTATCTCAATTTTTCTGTCTTATTGCAACCGAGTCATGACAAACCCGGTGAAAATGATGGAGGAAACTTGAGTACCCAAAATATATATCGTCGCCTACAGGGTGCAACATAGGTTGCAAAACGTTATTTTCTGCGTGGCCCCTAAAGTTTACTTGGCCCGCCGACACTTCCACTTGCCCCGCCACTCTGTTAAACAAAGGTGGGATTGGACTTTGCCCAAAACATTACTTGCCAAGCGAGGCAAGTCAGGGTCTTGTTTAGCTTGCCCCATTGCCGCTTTTTTGCCGAATTCACTTGCAACGGGGCAAGTGGTTATGTTGCCCGCTGGCCTAACCAACTCACTGGTAACTTTCTCACATGCCCCAATCAAGATTCAAACCTGGGCAGTGGTGAGAGACAGTAAGCAGTCAGTGGTAGCACCTTAGACCAGTCAGCTATCAGCGTAGGCACTGAAGATGATGAAGATGAAGAAAAAAGAAAAACTGAAAAAGAAGGAAAAAAAGGAAAAGAAGGAAAAGAATACTTATCATAAATGAATGAATGAATGACAAGCTTACTTAAGTATTGTCTGTTGTAGTTCAGCTTTTCGGTCCTTTTCAGCCTTGACCGCTTCTATGAGGGAGGTAAAACTGCCACTCTGTAATAGCTCAGCTAGCGTCACATTGATGATTTTTTCAAGAAGAGCTCTGTAAAAGATAAATGATTCATAGAATAATAGATAAGAAATATGCATTTGATAAGCAGTGTTTTTGGTAAGAAAATTAATGCTATAGCAGTGCTCAGGATGTCGATGGGTTAACAGTGCATCCAGGGCACCCTGACTTTGACCAGGTTATTAGTATTACTTTTATTTTTATTTTCTATTTCTACTAATTCATCTGATTTTGGAAAATTACACCAACTCTACTTTTTTTATTCTTTTTGAGCTATCCACCATTTTCAGCACAAGATCATTTTCAGGCAATGAGAAACTAAACCACACCTCCACCTTCCATATTTTTGACATTTGTTCCGACACCTAGACAAGAAAGTAATTTATATAACTTAACCACTATTTTTCTGCTTCTACATCACTGCTAGGTACAACTATACAGATAATATCATCACAATACACCCTATTGTTAGTATGGGTAAAATTAAAATATTTTGAAAAAAAAATCCTATTTTTGATTTTTCTATATACTGTTGTAGGAAACATATATGTTATAATGTGTTATGCTAAGAACTGACCTGTCCTCCTGTACTTTATACATGTTATCTGGCGTGAGAGGGCTCTGCTTGAGGCCCCTGGCGAAGACATGCGTGCTGTTCCTCAGGTCCCCGACTGCCGTATCCACCTCCTGGTTGAGCTGCGCGGCCATGTCGCCCTGAGCGTTCGTCTTCTTGCTCAGCACCTGCTCAAACTTACTCTCCAGCTGCTTCTGCCCGTCTACCAGCGCACTGATCTCATCACCAACAATCTGAATCAAGTAGAGAAAAGTAGTTCCGTAATTCACCAAATGATCCGTCCCAAGTAAAAATAACTTTCTTATGAATTGAAGGGGTTGGACATTCCTTCACAAAAAATAAACATTCTCAAAAATGTTGCAGATCAACAGACCTTTTCTCCATGCCTTGATGTAAAGGCCATACTCACATAAGTCAAAATAACATTGGAAAAATCAACAAATCAAACTGATGGTAGAAGGCTTAAATATAGCAAGAATGAACTGAAATCAGAGCTTCGAAGGCCAGGGGAAAGATTTACCAACAGGCTTATACACTTAACACTTAAAATTAGATTCCTTCATATATTTTGTGATTCCTATCTTAACTGTTTAGCATTTCTATTTTGAAAGGACTATAATCAAGACAATACTCATCAAGGAGACCTCTAAGCATGAAAGGGTTAAAAGCACTGATTTTCCGCTCAACTTTGAACAGTTCCTGATCGATGCTTACCTCTGCGGCATCTGGCCTGCCTTCATGGGAGGAGGGCATGATCTTGCCCAGGACAGCGAGCTGGTCCACGCAGTCCTCCAGAACCGCAGTGATGCTCATAGCCTCAACACTCTCCAGCCTCATCTCACTGCTACAAATACACAAATACAACAATGCTTCACACACACTGACAGCGAGCTGGTCCACGCAGTCCTCCAGCACTGCAGTGATGCTCATAGCCTCCACACTCTCCAGCCTCATCTCATTGCTACAAATACACAAATACAACAATGCTTCACACACACTGACAGCCAGACAGCGAGCTGGTCCACGCAGTCCTCCAGAACCGCAGTGATGCTCATAGCCTCAACACTCTCCAGCCTCATCTCACTGCTACAAATACACAAATGCTACAATGCTTCACACACACTGACAGCGAGCTGGTCCACGCAGTCCTCCAGCACCGCAGTGATGCTCATAGCCTCAACACTCTCCAGCCTCATCTCACTGCTACAAATACACAAATACAACAATGCTTCACACACACTGACAGCCAGACAGCGAGCTGGTCCACGCAGTCCTCCAGCACCGCAGTGATGCTCATAGCCTCCACACTCTCCAGCCTCATCTCACTGCTACAAATACACAAATACAACAATGCTTCACACACACTGACAGCCAGACAGCGAGCTGGTCCACGCAGTCCTCCAGAACCGCAGTGATGCTCATAGCCTCAACACTCTCCAGCCTCATCTCACTGCTACAAATACACAAATGCTACAATGCTTCACACACACTGACAGCGAGCTGGTCCACGCAGTCCTCCAGCACTGCAGTGATGCTCATAGCCTCCACACTCTCCAGCCTCATCTCACTGCTACAAATACACAAATACAACAATGCTTCACACACACTGACAGACTGACAGCGAGCTGGTCCACGCAGTCCTCCAGAACCGCAGTGATGCTCATAGCCTCAACACTCTCCAGCCTCATCTCACTGCTACAAATACACAAATGCTACAATGCTTCACACACTGACAGTGACAGCCTGACAGCGAGCTGGTCCACGCAGTCCTCCAGCACCGCAGTGATGCTCATAGCCTCCACACTCTCCAGCCTCATCTCATTGCTACAAATACACAAATACTACAATGCTTCACACACACTGACAGCGAGCTGGTCCACGCAGTCCTCCAGCACCGCAGTGATGCTCATAGCCTCCACACTCTCCAGCCTCATCTCATTGCTACAAATACACAAATACTACAATGCTTCACACACACTGACAGCGAGCTGGTCCACGCAGTCCTCCAGCACCGCAGTGATGCTCATAGCCTCCACACTCTCCAGCCTCATCTCATTGCTACAAATACACAAATACTACAATGCTTCACACACACTGACAGCGAGCTGGTCCACGCAGTCCTCCAGCACTGCAGTGATGCTCATAGCCTCAACACTCTCCAGCCTCATCTCATTGCTACAAATACACAAATACAACAATGCTTCACACACACTGACAGCGAGCTGGTCCACGCAGTCCTCCAGCACTGCAGTGATGCTCATAGCCTCCACACTCTCCAGCCTCATCTCATTGCTACAAATACACAAATACTACAATGCTTCACACACACTGACAGCGAGCTGGTCCACGCAGTCCTCCAGCACTGCAGTGATGCTCATAGCCTCCACACTCTCCAGCCTCATCTCATTGCTACAAATACACAAATACTACAATGCTTCACACACACTGACAGCGAGCTGGTCCACGCAGTCCTCCAGCACTGCAGTGATGCTCATAGCCTCAACACTCTCCAGCCTCATCTCATTGCTACAAATACACAAATACAACAATGCTTCACACACACTGACAGCGAGCTGGTCCACGCAGTCCTCCAGCACTGCAGTGATGCTCATAGCCTCCACACTCTCCAGCCTCATCTCATTGCTACAAATACACAAATACTACAATGCTTCACACACACTGACAGCGAGCTGGTCCACGCAGTCCTCCAGCACTGCAGTGATGCTCATAGCCTCCACACTCTCCAGCCTCATCTCATTGCTACAAATACACAAATACTACAATGCTTCACACACACTGACAGCGAGCTGGTCCACGCAGTCCTCCAGCACTGCAGTGATGCTCATAGCCTCCACACTCTCCAGCCTCATCTCATTGCTACAAATACACAAATACTACAATGCTTCACACACACTGACAGCGAGCTGGTCCACGCAGTCCTCCAGCACTGCAGTGATGCTCATAGCCTCAACACTCTCCAGCCTCATCTCATTGCTACAAATACACAAATACAACAATGCTTCACACACACTGACAGCGAGCTGGTCCACGCAGTCCTCCAGCACTGCAGTGATGCTCATAGCCTCCACACTCTCCAGCCTCATCTCATTGCTACAAATACACAAATACTACAATGCTTCACACACACTGACAGCGAGCTGGTCCACGCAGTCCTCCAGCACTGCAGTGATGCTCATAGCCTCCACACTCTCCAGCCTCATCTCATTGCTACAAATACACAAATACTACAATGCTTCACACACACTGACAGCGAGCTGGTCCACGCAGTCCTCCAGCACTGCAGTGATGCTCATAGCCTCCACACTCTCCAGCCTCATCTCACTGCTACAAATACACAAATACAACAATGCTTCACACACACTGACAGCCGGACAACGAGCTGGTCCACGCAGTCCTCCAGCACCGCAGTGATGCTCATAGCCTCAACACTCTCCAGCCTCATCTCACTGCTACAAATACACAAATACAACAATGCTTCACACACACTGACAGCCAGACAGCGAGCTGGTCCACGCAGTCCTCCAGCACCGCAGTGATGCTCATAGCCTCCACACTCTCCAGCCTCATCTCATTGCTACAAATACACAAATACTACAATGCTTCAGTTCACACACACGGACAGCGAGCTGGTCCACGCAGTCCTCCAGCACTGCAGTAATGCTCATAGCCTCAACACTCTCCAGCCTCATCTCATTGCTACAAATACACAAATTCAGGGCTCATGCTTCAGTTAAAAACTCTGAGGGACCGCAGGACTTTGGGTTATAAAAGCACCATAGGCCCACCCAAGATCACATAGCCCTAGCTTTGCTAAATCCAGCAGTAATCCAAAGAGCAAGATTGTGCAAGAGAAAAGATCCTAAAAGAGTAAAGTGGTACTTTGATATAAATATTCATGCTTACTGTCAGGGTTCGACTTTTCCAGGGGCCCAGGGGCATATGCCCCTAGATTTTTCTGTGGGCCCCTAGATTTTTCAGGCTAGGGGCCCAAAATAGTATGTATAATAACCAGCAGTCCTGCTTTTGACTTCTTATTTTAATCAAAAGACCTGTTCGGGCCCCTAGCCTGAAATCTTAGTGTCAGACCCTGACTGTTAAAGCCACTTTTTTCTGTTTTAGGAAGATTTTCCCCTAAAATCGATGTGAAAGGGAGCTAAAGAAAATGTTAGAAAAAAAAGTTCCCTGCTGGAGGGACTAGATGTATTGACTGACATCTAGGGAGTAAAATAATAACTAAATATTGATAACCTGACACCTATTGAGCAACTTGGAAACTATATGTGTATATATATTTTTATATATATTAAAAGAATATAAAACATGCACAAATATAGCTTTTAAGGAATAACTTTTAAACCTTCCTTAACTTTTTTTTCAATGAGGGGCCCAACATCAATGAGGGGTTTTTCCTAAAACAGAAAAGAAATTAGATGTGGCCCTACAAGAAGCCATACAGCAAGGAGCATTTTTATGAATGAACTAAAGAGCAGAAAGGGCAACTCCAGAAAGGACTTTTGCCTGTATCGCTGTTCACTATAAGGGCCGATAACTTAATGGGCCCTGTCTAAAAAAGATTCTTCTATCTCTGCAGGCCAGTATGATAAACATTTCCACAGTTGAGACGTGTGATACATATTAAAAATAAAAATTGCATCCTCCTGTCTTGCTTGTTGTTTGTATTTTCACCAGCTGAATATGTAGAAATGGAGGTGACGATGACAGGCCCGGATTGAATTTACCGCCGAACTGAAATATAACGTACCCATCCTATAGACCCCCAATTAAGAATCTGCATTTATATACATTAGGCCTGAAAAAAAGAAATTGTTTGTTTCCTGTAACGGTCCGAAAAAAAATATGGTAGGTAGGTCTGTAAAAAAAAAAATTTCATTATTTTTTTGGTTGAAAATATGTGTGTTTTATGTGTGTTTTATGCATGTTTTACGTTGATTGGGAGTTTGGACTTTGGAGGGCGGAAAAAACTTTAGGGTAGGGGTTTTTTTTTCGAATAAAAACTTGTTAGGGTAGGGTTACAGGAAACAAACAACTATTTTTTTAGGCCTAATATATAAATATATATATATTCATATATATATATATATATATATATATATATATATATATATATATATATATATATATATATATATATAATACTCTCCGATCGGAGAGTATTGGCCATTATTGTACCTTTGCACTTTCGCTGTTCAATTTGCTTCTAAGACGTTCGCAGCATGTGAAAAGATCATTAATTGGTCAATAGTACGATCATGCAGCGAATATGAACAGTGAGAGCGTGAAGGAACTGCCTAAATTTTGGAATTCAGCACTGGTTTGCAGACACTGCAAGAGGAAAGGTATGTGATTTTGCTTTTCTTACTTCTTCTGGGGGGAAGTTTTACGTGTTTTTTGTGACATTTGCGCTAGTCATTCCTCCTCTAACCGTGAAAAATAAACCCTGTGCGCTTATTTGGGTATGTGCGCTTAATCGGAAGAATACGGTAAATATATATATATATATATACAGGTATGCTTAAAATTGAAAATTATTCTCCCTGCACATGAGACCGCCATTTTACGTCTCCCTCTGACGGACAAGGCAATGAAGAGTAAACTGACTTGGCCAAGGACAGACCACAACAGTCGCCGAAAGGGTTCAAACTATGTTTGTAGATGTGGAGGACCAGAGCCTATCTGACTGTTGGGCCCCTAGTAGCTTACTAGCTTGTGTGAATCACAGACTGATGATAGTAGCAATGCTCCTTTGTTAGGAGATTGAGTTTGCATGTATATGGAAAATAAAATGTTAAATGCAAAGTTGATATGATGTATCTTATAGGCAGATATGGGGCATGTGTTTTTTGTTTGAGTTGATTTACAATCTGACTTTCCTCGTTAAATAATCTTAAAGACTGGACAGATCTTGATGTCATCTTTCTGGACACGCACGTCACATAAATATATACAGGTAAACTTGGATATGACAGACTCAATGGGACCAGGGAAATTGGTCCATCATCTGTAAAATCTGTCGTATACATACATATGACAAATACTTGATATGCATCGGACTGGGATCAAGCATATTGTCTGTCATATGCAAAAATCTGTCATACAGTGGTCCGTCATATCTAAGTTCACCTGTAGTACATGTATATGGACATGATCTTTTGTGCATTCTTGAAGATTTTAAATAGAACATTTCAAAACCAAAGACAGTCACACATCTTCTTTTAGTTTTTCTTGTGATTACATTTGACATTCTGGTTTCTATAAGGGGTGTAATTATAAGGGGTGTGATTGAAAGTGGCGATGAGTATTGACCAGTATGATTTTCCTTGCTATATATACTTAAAGCCCATGATGAAGATTGTGCTTGGTTGGTGTGATGGGGTCTATAGATCCACGTTATGACCCAAACTAGTTATTTTCTTGATGAATGGCAGAAATATACTGGCATGGTTAAAACTACCATGTACATATTTTATCATTTTAGAATTATCAAGGGTGTTTATGCTATTTTTGCCATGATATGGATTTTGGCAGACTGAAAATCTTGTTGAAATAAATGAAAAGTTAATTTTTTGCAAACATGTTGGATTTTTTTTTGTTTTTCATGATGCCAATGCATTTCTTTCAGTCTTAGCTTCAATATGATGTATCACATGATAATAAATTCCATTATTTAAAAAATCACTTGTTCTACCTATCACAATGTCAATGCCAATGGTTGTCCATTTCATTTGGATTAAAACTTTGACAGGGACTGCATACGAACTGTCATAAACACAGACATAAACACTAAGCTTAGTTTTAGACATACTATATTGTTACGACCTCTTCTTACCTCGGGTTAGACATGAGCAGGTAAATAAGTCACCATAAGCCAGGATGATAGGGACCCCCTTGGGCCTTGAGGTCCGACTGTTTATGTGGTTGCTAATGCTAGCTTTGTCTAATTGTAGGTGCCTTGTCCCAGTATAAATGGCTATTTTACGTGTTATTGTGTAAAAGCCGGACGGGGAATAGAGACAAGAAACCAATTGTCGACATACGTCATGATACTACCCAAGTCTTATATATACGTTATATTAGTAGTATTGATTTGTTACTTAAACCTGTTTTTAGCTGTTAAATGCACTCAAAGATATCATATCACATAATCCCATTTGCATGTACAATCAGATTTTCAAGTAATTAGGTTAAGGATGAGTATGGCCCACTGTTGTTATTTGGAGGTGAACGACCAGCAAAGTCTATGGTAACGAAGGCACTTCCTGTCCCAGAATCCTTTGCACTTCCTTTACCGCCATCTTGAATTTGATCTAAGGAGGTATGATGAGAATCTTTGAATTAACTTCTTTGAATTGGAACACTTAGAAGTTAGCTAGAAATAAAATCATGCTTTTTTGAGTTTCTGTAGTTATTTAGCCATCTGTTATGATAGTTCGATGTACGTGATGACTTTCCTGTCGCTCGATATTGATAGGATTGTCGGAGGTCTCTGTTATTCATGTGTGCTATTTACCGACAACATGAAGTTCACCGAATGATACCCACCGAATTATGTAGTTTGCGCAAAATCGTCAACATTTATGATTTTAACGAAGTCGCCTACGTGTTCTAGACCAAAGGCTGGTTACAGAAGTGAAGTGTAAATGTTGATAGTATTGCATCAATGTTATGGCAGAATGACAGAATATTTAAGTTAGGTGAGCAAGTTTGTGTCTCGACTCTTGTGTGAAACCATGACTAACTTGGTTTCTTCGGCCAGAGTTGTCAGATGAAGCACGTAAGACTGACTCGTTCTTTAGTAGTCTGTGACTGTGTAAGATAAATGGATGAAATAAAAACATGTATACTTGACAAACCCATGGGAGTCTTGATTAGTCTTACTGAGGCATCTAAAATCCAGCTTTGCCCCTGAACTGGCTGAAATGAAGGAAACACTCGAGGCCTATGACTATGTTGGCATTAGCTGATGTTCAGATAAATATGACTTAGTTGCTGTAATAACTTATCATTGTGAGTGAACTTGATAAACAAAGACCATGCCGCCAGATTTTGATCCAATATTATTTAGGCATAGGGTGAAAACTGGAATTGAAGCCTAAGCAACAAAAATAACATGCTATCACTAAGAAAACCCCCATGAGATATCACTGAATTTGAACCCTCAGAAGGGATCCATAACTGATAAGTTCTTAGAATGAGGAGCAGCACTAGTTCATAGTGTACTGGAAGTGGTAGACCTGAAATTTTCGAAACCTGTGTGAAGGATAGTTTTTTGCTGATACCCTCTTAATTCTACAATTTTCACTGCACACACAGCATTTACGCTGCAAAAATATTGATATCTGACTAATAAAATACCACCAGTAAACGAGCAGAAGTCAGAAGTAGTTGCTATTTTACTCAATAATCATAAACATGTCCTGAAAGACTGAAGATATTACTCATTGTCAATTAATGTGTGCCAACTTACTTCCCCCTCTACTTATCATTTACATTGCTGTTAAACCCTGTATGTTATATTTTGAATTGTTATTTTGTAGTCGGCCAAGAGCCCTGGCAGCTCGTGTATACTATGTAAAATTATTTATTTATTACCGACTTGAAATAAAGATTATCTATCCATCTATCATATAATTGACATTTGTCTGTTTTAGGTGGCACTATGTCTGAGGATAAAGAATCTGCCCCTGCAGTCGCACCTGCCAAAAAGGCCGGAAGGTAAGCATTACTGTATTAGTGGACTAAATCATGTGTTTTTTGTTGTCATAATAAAGGGCTGTGTTTATTATAGGCAACCCTGTAGATTTCACACAAGCAGGACAGAATGGCCTGGTCCTATTCGATCTGGTTGCCTGTACAGGTGAACTTGGATATGACAGACTCAATGGGACCAGGAAATATGGTCCGTCATATGCAAAATCTGTCGTATACATATGACAAATTCTTGATATGCATAGGACTGGGACCAAGCATATCGTCCTTCATATGAAAAAATCCGTCGTACAGTGGTCTGTCATATCCAAGTTCACCTGTAGTAATCTGTAGAAAATGCCAATGATGAAAATCTTCATAACTTGACTTCATATATGGAAGCATTGATTAGTCTTACTGAGGCATTTGTTTAGATATATTTACTGGCAGAAATCTATTGTAGTGCTCGTGAATCTGGACAGTCTGGACTAAAAAGATAATTATTTATAACCAAAAAAACTTAACAAAGAGCATCCTTTTCTCTTGTTGCCCTTCCCTATACGTATATAGAAAATAAAGCAGCTTTAGAAAAGGTCTATGTACACAATCCATCTCTTTATCTCCTGTGTTTGCCTTAAGTGCTCAGTTTTATTGGGTGTATAGTTTTATACATGAGACCAACCATACAGTGCTGAAAACAGTTTGCAAAGCCTTGGTGGTCAAGCGGTCCATCAAAATAAATAGTCTAGTGGTCCACCAGAAAAATTAGCAGTCCATGTCATTTTGATAACCGAAACTGTAGCCAACAGCCATTTCATAACTGAACATTCATGGTTAATTGTGCTAAATATATGAATTGTGACAGTTATAATCTAATATTGAAGAAATGTGAAACTGGATTTGATGCTTACTAAATTAATGTGGACAGAATATTTAGCAGACTTTCTGGGCAAGTAAACATAGACTTTTACTAGCCCATTCTAATTTTTTGTAGAAATGGGCGGGTGGGCTACTGTCTTTTTTCACCACTGCTATATTTTCATTTAATCGTGCCCACTTTTCAGACTCCACATACTTTTTGTTTTGAGACTGGCTTATTTGAGCCGACAAAAAGCGATTATAAATATGCATTTGTTTCTCTGACTGATTAGTTGATTGGATGATTTCAAGAACTACTTATCATATAGACCTACATAGATCTATAGAAGTCCTAAGGCATTCAGAGACACTAATAGTATAGGTAAACTTCGACTGGAATTTATTGGATGTCACTCACAGATATGCCATTTTCAAGGAGAATCTGCCTTTAAGGCAGTACTACTCTTGAAAGTCACTTGGTAGATTAATCAGATATTATCATCAGGTATAGATATGTGGATTTATTTGAAAAAATTATGAGTCTTTCACTTCTTGATTGCAGGGTAGTCAATTTTCCTGTTGACAGTACTCTGCAGAAAAAATGCCTATGATGAAAAATTTCATACCTTGACTTCATAATGTGGAAGCATTGATTAGTCTTACTGAGGCATTTGTTTAAATATATTAACTGGCAGTAATCTATTGTAGTGTTTGTGAATCAGGCCTTAGCCTGGATTAAAAGATATCATTTATAACCAAAACCTTAACGCTGAGCATCCACAACTTTTCTTCGCGCCCTTCCCTATACAACTATAGAAAATATAAAGCAGCTTTGGATAAAATCATGATCCATCTCTTTATCTCCTTGTTTGCCTTAATGCTCAGTTATATTAGATGTCTAGTTTTTTGTATGTGACCAACTTAATATCGCCATTAAGTCATGCCCATTTTTCAGATCCCCTTATTTCATCATAGCATCTTTTTTTTCTTGTTGGTCAGTTTAACAGGACAGATTGGATGATTCTGAGCACATATCGTAGATGTCTACATATCATATAGACCTTCATAGATCTATATAGGGAAGGGTTAGACATTCTGAGTCAGTCTCACTATGAATCATCTTGGTAAACTTCAATTGGAATTGATTGGATGTCGCTCAATGAAATGCCATTGTCAAGGAGAATAATTCCTTAAAGGCAATACTGCACAAATCACTTGTGGCGGATTAATCAGATATTATCATCAAGTATATCCATGTGGATATATTTGGGGAATAATATGAGCCCATCTTTCACATTATGCCTGCAGGGTAGTCAATTTTCCTGTTGACAGTACTCTGCTGAAAATGCCAATGATGAAAAATCTTCATAACTTGACTTCATAATGTGGAAGCATTGATTAGTCTTACTGAGGCATTAGTTTAAATGTATTTACTGGCAATTGGCATTAAATAATCTATTGCATGTGCTTGTGAATCAGGGCTTAGCCTGGTTGGCTATGATATTCTTTACTTGACAACGCTCAGGAATCTGGAGATAAACCTTGTTAAATGATTATGGTGCTGTGAGGTACGTTTTGGGATGAGCCAATGAGGCTTTAAACTAGGTCTCAATAGCATTGGTCGCCTTAATTTTTGTTTTGTCTGAATTTTTCGTTCTGGTTCTCTCGCAGGTTGTATGTGAAAGCTGTGTTCACAGGATACAAGCGTGGACTGCGCAACCAGCACGAGAATACTGCTCTGCTCAAGATCGAGGGTGTCAACAACAAGACAGAGACTGAGTTCTACATGGGCAAAAGATGTGCATACGTCTACAAGGCCAGAAAGTAAGTTCAACTAATTGATTTGAATTTCTCTCACTCAGAGGCCAACCCGTTGTATGAAACACCTGTTCATGATAAGGCCTAAAAGTTCTTTGTTTCCTGCAACCCTAACTAAACACGTTTTTACTCAAAGAATCCCCACCCTTAAGTTTTTGCAGCCCTTCCAACGCTTATTCAACATAAAACATCAATGTAACATAGATTTTTTTTAAATCCAAAAATTAGATTACCTACCTACCCTATGTTCTTACCATTACAGGAAACAAATGCACTGTTTTAGGACTAATGTGCAGGCCACACTTAACCTTCAAAATTCATAATGAACGTCCATGACACAATGCCACTGTATGTGCTGTTAAATTCAGTTGTTTTCCTTAAGGTTTATACCCGTTCTAAGTGATAGATGTAAGCGTTTTGTGGGGTGCTTATGCGGGTGTTGAAATTGGACCTAATGAAGTTCATTTCGAGGTATTAGAGACCATCTTCTGCTGTTCCAACAGCATACCCAACATTGGCCCACACGTTATCATTGTTGAATTAGTGGATTAGAAAATGGTAAAACAAATATATTTGACCTATTATATAGGGCTGTCATCGATACCGCCCGTATCGGTGAATCGGCAAGAAATCCTTGTCGATTATCGATATCTTGGACGTCCCAAGATATCGATTCATAAGAAAATGATAGAAAGTGCGTAATAAAAACGGTTAAACGCTGTACCTCCCCTGCCTGGTGCTGACTTCATGCCGCTCGCAACACAGGGACGCAAGCGGAAGTCACACACATGCAGTATATGGCTATGCGCGTGTGTGGGGGAGGGTCAAGAGGTCACGTAACAACCTCTCGCTCTACCCGCCGCCATGCCGCTTGAGCCAGTCGCTCGTTACAATGTCAAAATAAGCGACTAAAGGTAATAGAATTCTTATCGATTCGAATCGAAGTACCGTATCGGTAATTTTCTTATCGATAATCGAATCGGTAAGAATTCCTTATCGATGACAGTCCTACTATTATACGGTCGGAGAAACAATTTCGACGTGTGGTATTACAGTATTGAGTGTTTTGTTTTGTTGCTTTCAGTAAGACAGCATGCCCGGGCCACAAGGAGGCCAGCAGGCTGCGTGTGATGTGGGGCAAGGTGACCCGATCGCACGGTAACAGCGGCGCCGTCAGAGCCAAGTTCAGGAAGAACCTCCCAGCAAAGGCCATGGGCAGACGTATCAGAATTGTAAGTAAGGCTGGTGGTCTTAGCCAGGATTCATAAACTGGGTGCCTAAAATTGGCAATTGTGAAACTTATGGGCGTCCAAATTTTCAAGGGGGACCACAATATACTCATATTTCAACCATGAACATGTATAAATTTATCAAAATAAGGCATTATATCCTTATACAATGTCATGGAAATGAAAAAATTCAATTATATGGTTGAGATTGACATTTTAAGAAATTCCTCACAAAAAAATTTGGGTGTCCTGAGGGGTGCTTTTTTTTAGGGTTTGGGTGTCCAAAAAGACGCCCTGCTGGCTAAGACCATGTCCCTGGGTTAACGCCATGATCAGATTAAGGGGGTGTCTGGGTAATTATGTGGCATCCTGTCACTGGAAAACCACATCAGGGCGTCAGCCTGTTTTAGGAATTTCCAAAAAGGTGTCATTTTATAAAATAGTGTCTCATGGGTCCTAGTGGTGTTTCATAGGTATGCAGCATTGTGACGCATGGCTCTTTACATTTGGATGTAAAAATGATATTGAAATAAACCAGTGTTCTGCACAGGGACAGGCTAGTGTTTGTTAATTTCATGTGTCCTGTGAAATTGCATAGTGACACAAGGAGAACAGTTTGCTGGTCATGCCTAATATGTTAATACTGCTTTTGGGTAGCCATTAGCCCATTACTCTTAGAATCTGACCCACATGTGATTTTAATTAAAGTGCTTTTCAGATAAGCATGGCATTGGCCAGCAGGGCATAGGGGTCTCATTTGGATACCTAAACGCGAAAAAAAACACATTGGGACCGACACCCACATTTGTATGAAATGCCACTTTCACACAGCTGATTTAGAAGTTTCCACATCAAATGAATTGCTATGTCATTGCTAAAGGCCATTATACTTAGCCTCAATAAGTACTCACACATGTATGATTGGTTAACAATTGAATTTGTGGTAACCCTTGAGAAGTTTACAATTGCCTCATCTGTGTACCTAATGTGTTATATATATATATATGTATATATATATATATATATTATATATATATATATATATATTATCAGAGAGGGTCTTGAGGTAGCATATTTCTAGCAAATGGTCATGTCCAATTCAAATGTAATTCTCATACCATTATATGAGGATATTATGCTTTTATCCATGTGAATACGTTGTTTATGATTATCTCCTTTAAAATCCTATTTATGACCCCAATATCAGGATTTAGTCGGCAAAACTTGGTGATTTGTTGCTTAATGTATGTCCTCTATAATACTTGAAAGTAACCTTCTTTCTTTTTGTCTTTTCAGATGCTGTACCCCTCAAGGATCTAAGGTGTATAATAAATAAAAAAATATATAAAAATACATCCATATGACTTTGTTTTTTCCGAGTAAGCTTGATAGCAAGTACTTCCAACCCGGTTCTGAGCCAGGATTTCAAAGTTTCTGTGCATTCAAATCCAACTACAATTAATAGTGATAAAGGGCAATCTACACTTCAGCTATGTCCTAGAAGATGGGTTATTAGGTAAATATTTGGTTATTACACCCCTAAAGTATAAATTGAAAAATCTTCATAGAAATTTTTGCCTGTCCAAAAGACGGGCAGGGCGGGTCCTGACTAAGTCCATGTATGATACCAACCCAGTTTTCATTTCATTGTGCGAGTTAAGTGATTGGTTATTATACAGGGTCTTAACCAGGATTTTAAAAATGCCTGTCCAAAACAGCAATTTCTGCCTATCCAGAATTAGCTACTACAAATCCATGTCAACATAGCCCAGTGTCAAAAAGGGCAAATTTTACTTTGGCATCCGCCAAAAAAAGGAGGTTTTCCAAAAATTACCTGCCCAAAAGATAATCTGGTTGGGTCACAGCTAAGTTCCTGGTAGCATAGTGTCAATTTGGGCACCAGGACCCTCAATAATCTACCCTTAGGGCACCAAAAAATTTTGGAATTTCTTGAAATATTTTAGCAGTAGGGTAACGAAGTCATTAGCAGTAACCTTACTGCTAATGACTAATAGTTGCACCAACAGCCTCCTTAGAGGCTATTAACTGGTTAAGATGGCCGCCCCCAGTGCTTCTATTTTGTGTCTATTGGGAGGTGTTTGAACAGCAATATACTTGTATGAATGTTGGTACTGGTGGGATCTTGGGTTTAAGTAGAGAATACCATAAGAAACTATTTGGGCCTCTGTTTTATACATGGTGGAATTGTCCTTTAATGAAAATATAGCTTACATCTTTGAAGTTGTTTTTGTGAATGTACCATAGGATTTACCAAAGCTTGGGCTATGGCGATTTGGCAATACGTTCTGCGGTCTCCGACAGTTTTTAATCGAAGCCTGACCACTGATAATGCTTTATTTCATTTAGTTAATACATGCTATGGTTATAATCTGAGTATATTGTGATCTCCCTTGAAAAATAGGATGTCCAAATTGTTAACATGCCAATTTTGGGTCTCCAGTTTCTAAATTCTGCCTAAGAGGCTAAGACCCTGTTGGGTGGCAAAGGGGTCCATGCTTTCCCAGATGTATCAGTGTGATGCCAGGTGTTTACCCTGTATTCTCTGCTTTCAACCATTGTGGTTCTCACCTTGCATACTGGGTTTAGAAACCCAACACCCATCCCAATTTTGTATTGATAAACCTAATAGGGTTATTTTCAGATTTTCTCCACTTTAATTTGAGGGTGAGCTGTAAATATGTTCGTAAATTTGAATAATTTTGTACATATCTTCCAGACGTGAATGATTGCGAATTTGTTAATACCGGAAAGAAGTAACACTAATATATGCAAGAAGGAAACTGCTGTCTTATACAAATACAAACTTTATTACTCTCGAACTGCCTTATGCGGTACAGAGAGGAAATTAAATAATATCATTGGCAAAAACCTACATCAACAGTCTTGTCATAATTGCAAAAATAAACATGTATTTACAGTATACACCCATAAAGTTATGTGTGCCAACATTATACATAGATTTACTATTTACTGTCAAATAGTTTCACAGACAGTTTAAATCAATGGTATCAATTTCTTCACTCACAACATCTGGAAGAGATGTGTACTCCTTCATGCCCAAAAAAACTTGACAACTTTCTATCATTTGTATTTAATAATTGAGTCATTTTTAAAGTGCTACATCTAGTTCTAGAGTATTTTATTATAACTGATATTCTTAGTTTTTCAATACCATTACATGTACATTCAAATTGGAAGTGAAATTCACCACCTAGAATTCTCTTTCAGCACTTAGTGCACATGTGTTCTTGCCTTGGTATTGATAATTCTGACCTACAATTAACTGGCATTTTTTGATAACCAGTTCTAAAATCAAGTAGCGAGTATTTGAAGTGTTCTACCAATGTATCTATGTATTCTTCAAATTCATGAATATCTTCGTAAATTTTGTATGTTTTGAAATTTTCCTCCTGAGATTCTGCTTAACCATTTCTGCAGAAACTGATCTTGCAAAATTCTTTTGACACACTTACATGTCCTGGACACCCCTGAGCCACTTCGAACGATATATCCAAACACTGTTCAGTCCACAGTTCTCTAAGGTACCTTTTACACTACCTAACCATGGTCAAGTATATTTCTTATGACACTCTTCATTAGTGACACCTATTGAGTATTGGACTAACTAAAATGATTTACGCCAATTTTGAAAAGAAATAGGTAAAAAAAAAAAAGATTTTTTTCAAATTGTGCGCCATTATGGCTTTTTCCTGCCTATTCTCAATAGTATCCAAAGACAGTTTCACCACTAAATGGTTTGGCTATGATGGGTTTCATATGTATTGAATATGATTTGACATATTTTCTAAAAATATTTTTTTACTAGTCAGAGCGCTTTCAATCTAAAATAATCACTTTGCTCTCAGGCAACTTCAATGTATAGATTTAACTTACCTCTCTCAGACTTCTATCATTCTAGGACATTGCGTAGAAAGAGATACCATGTAGAACATCACGACAGGTGTAAAGTATTATATTCCTTCATTACAGTATTTTTAAATGAAAATAAATGTATAGTCATCTTGGAGTGTTAAATTTGTGTAGTAAGTATCGCGGTTGCAGATACAGAGGTGGTTCAATGAATCCCATTTTTAATTGAAAATGATTTTCTCAAAAATATGTCATTTTAGTTAAGCTGGAAATCAATGGGTAGGACTACCTTGGCACCCCTAGTACAGGACGAACCCCTTTACACAACAATGCTGGATTAACCACTGGCATGTTACCATCTATAGTAGTGAACACTATTTCATTTTCGCTTTGTCTTTGATTCTGCATTCATTAATTCACACCCAAAAAGTCATTGCAAATAATATTCTTAGTGAATGAGTTTTACCTTACTTCCTTGTCTAGATTAGCGATGCACTTAGTCCTATGTCTACCAAGATCTCCACACGTTTGCCCCTAATTTCAGAATATTTCAATGAGATTGTGAAAAGTCAGAGTTTTTAGTTGGTCATTTTTGGAATTATCTATTTTTGGTTGTAGTTTGATTGGTGATTATTTAGCTGATAGGTAAACATCTTGAAGAAGTCCAGATTAATCAACATCATAACCATTTTCAGGAATAACTTGAAATGGTCATTTAATCAGAACGCAGCAAACTATTAAATGTGATACTCTCCCCTCCTGTTTTTTTTTCTTTACACTAGCAGCTAAGTCAAACAAAAATTATATTAGAAACACCAAGGCCTCAGTGATTAGACAACGGGGACTGGAGTGCTAAACTAGGAGATGTCTTATTTTGAGTGTGTCAGTGACAGTGACACTGTCACCAGCACGATAGCCTTTAGGCCCGGTCACATTTCATGAAATTTGGCATAGTGGGGACACACATTGGGAAGCGTATGTCTTTGATTATGGTATTAATTTCACATGGCATACCCATAACACACACCACCCTGAAAAAGATGAGATCCAATGCGATGAACAAGATCCCATAAACATGTTTGTGACAAGATGGAAGGAAGGAATGGGGTTTTAGGTCGCTTTCGACAGTTTAGGTCTTATCGCGACGAGATTGAAACCCGGAACCGGGAAGAATTTCCCTTCTCTTCACAAATAGTTCCAAGTGAACTTTCAGTTGCAGAAGTACCATAGACAGAACTCCACAGTGCCGCACATTTATAGAGCGACCAAGCCAAGCCGCTTTGGCATCCAGCGGAGACTATAACCTGAAAACTCATGCTTGGGAGCCATGCATCGCAGCCACGGCGGTAACCTTGTGACAAGATGTACGATAAATTAGAAAAGAAATACTAGTAAGTCATTTCACTGTAACGTTTAACATATAACATACCTTATGAGCTCACCCGAGAACAAAAATCAGTATATAACCAACCCTTGCTGCCACGTATTTGACGCCGTATATGTTATAGTACTTGTACAAGCTATCCTTTATCTTGGAGGTCGTAAAAGTATTCTAAAGGCAGGCATTCTTAAAAGAGAATGAGACTGAAAATCCTTTCGTTAATAAAGTAATTGTTAAAAGACGCGTCCCCACTTAAATTTGTTGAGTTTCGAGACCTTGCTGCAAAATCTTTTAAGAATATAATTTCCAAAACTTTTTATCACCTTGGTCACTTTTCCAATAGTGAAATACGCATCTTGCTTACTTTTAATTGAATAACTCATCAGGGTCAACCAGATTTGTAACACAGCTCATAAACGCATACTAGTAACTGTTTAACCATCCAACATCTTGACTGAAACCTATGACATAGAACCTTGATAATTGATGTTGTAGTTCTCCGAAAATTGGATGTTTTTATTGTGTCAAAATATTTTTCTAATTTCGAACAAAAAGCAGATAATCAATAGGCTAAAACAAGGTTGGCATGGCATCAAGATCAAAACTAATATATCGATATTCAAAGGTTATTTGTGATTATTGATTCAATATTCTAGAAGTATCCATTTTGAATTATGGGAATAAGTTTTTGTGAATGCAATGCACCCCCAGTGTTTCTTTTTCTGTAAATAAGTTTCCCAGTGGGAGGTTGTCCTACTGGAGACTTCTCTTTCATGACTTCGATTCCATCTCTCTGTTTGCTTTGGTCTTTTGGGCTCTTTTGTCCTCTCCTAATGCCCACTGTGGGTACCTTGTTCTGGTTATATTCTTCCATTTTTCATTGTTGTTGTCAGTTTGTATTTTCTGTGCGTAATAAAGAGTTTTTTTCAATTACACTTGTATTGTGTTGTTTATAACTTGTCCAAACTTCCATGATGTCGGTGTCTTTAAATGTGGGGGAACATCTCAGGTATTCGATCAAATAACAAAAGGCCCGAGGTAGGGTTTACCATAATCTTGTCTTATTTTGTTAAGTGCTTTCGTGGTGAATGCTATCAAATCTTGCCAATGATTGTATTCACTTTTACCATTTTCTGAAACTTACACACAAAATTACCAAAAGCCTCCTGTAGTGAAGTCCAATCAGGCTTCTTTTATATTATAAAAAATGATATCTCACTATTAATATTAAAGGAATATTCCACCATGAATAAAACATATGCCCAAATAGTATCTTAGGGTATACATTTTACTCATATCCATGACCGCACAACTACCCACCCTCATATTAGAAGTGTATTGCTGTTTAAAGTCATGTTTGCCATGTATTTGGGGGCGGCAGTATTGAAGCCAGATGTTGACACTGTATGAAAACCAGCTTGACAGCAGCCAGCTGCTGACACCACAAAGCTGGGAAGTGTGCCCAAATACATTGTCTTGTTTCTTCTAGTAGTAGGAAGACAGAGATCAAACAATAGTAACAGATTTATTGAGTTTACATGGACACACTGGATTTTGCAAGTTTGAAATGTAGGAGTAAAATCCTTACCCTTCCCATCGCTCTAGACATCTTTCAGTTAGTGCGCTGATGTTAAAAGTAGTTGTTAAAAGGGAGGAAATGGTATGTCAGGTAGATACCGACAATTACAAGCACTTCCCAAAGTTGAAAAACACCCTGGGGACTTACAGCTGATTGCAGCCAAGAATTTTCGCTATTGTTCTGCTAGTCAGTTCATTCACTTCACCAATAGATTGAAAGATCAGTCCCTGACCACAAAGTTTCAAGTTCTATGCTTGGCCAATCACTTCCACTATAGGTTTGTTCATTCTGTGGTTAGGAAGTGAGCACTACTCAAAACAGGTTTAGATGAGGTCCGTAAAGTAAAGTAAATAAGAATAGACTCATTAGACTGATTTGGATTTCAGATACAGAATTGCATATCGTATGAAAAAAAGAGACAGATGACTTTCCAGTTAATCTCAGGTCAAATATGTTGAACACCTGGGCATATAAAGTAATGAAATTGATTAATGTTATAGTCATTAATAAATAAACCTTTAGGTGGTGATGTCAGATACTTCTTTTTCTTTTCACACAAGATGATGTAACTCATTTAAAGTAGGGAGATGACATGAAATGAATAACAATTGAGATCATACTAGATATGTTGCATTATAGTTAATATGTTGTTCAAATAAATGCAATCATGTAATACGTTTTCCAACTCCAAATATGAAAAACAAAGTTAAATATAGATAAATAAAGAGCACTGCCAAAGGTATAATTGAATAATAGCAATTAGCAAGAATTGGCAACATGATGCTATACAGTATACATTTCATTTTTTTTTTGTTTTCTCGGTTACAGGTTGTTGGTTATTTATTTCACAATATTTCCATTGAAGAATATAATCTTATATGAATATCCATGCAGATAAGATGCGATGTATAGCGATGTATGATGTAATCGATGTATAGCGATGTATGGTGTAATCCAAAGCAATAAGTCCATGGCTGTCGTAAATCCATTCTGTGGAGGCAATTGCTCAGCTTTATATAATCAAGCCAAAGAAGAGTTCTAAACTCATGCCAGTGTCTTAAGTAATTTATGAGAAAATTTCATTTTTGAGAATTGCTATGGACATTTTTTATTGATAATATGATATGCCTTCATTTTTATGATGATTTCTAAATTTAAGGAATTCATTTTTAAGTTTTGTAAAGGGGTTATTTTGATGTTATGATAGTTTTTCAAGATTTTGTTAACAGATATAATCAATGTAGCTATTTTTGGATGACTTTGTATTATTCTAGGTCATTGGTCACAATGTGGCAAAAAAAGTTTTGAGGTGAATACAAAAGACAACTGGAGCACAACGGTCCAGTCATGGGTATTAGATTGGATTTCTTTTTCATTTCTATAAAATTGAGCATGAGAAGTATTGTTATCAATACCATTTTTACATGATATAGGTATTATTTTCCTATGCTAACGTGAAGTTCAAATCCGAATTATCCCACTCGGACCCCAACATGTGCTCAGAAAAAAAACTAGGTTGCCTTACTGGTGTATTCTATGCAAGGAACACAGGTTTTGTAAGGGCTATTGATAGATCTATATTGGCTGTTCTTTGATTTCTAAGTTCAAGTACAATGACCCAGGAAAAGAAGTGAAAACCAGTTTGATAGCGAAAATTCTTAGTTGGAATCAGCTGTAAGGTGCTCAGGAAACAGCCATATCAACATCATTTTGTTGATTGCTATTACTATTGCAGGGTCTAAATCTGACAAAGTTAATCTGACAATCAATCAATCAGGTAATGCAATTGACCTGGCTCGTAATGCCAATCTAAGGAACACTTTCCCTGATAGGTTTGCAAGTCTAGCTTTGGAATTTTGGAATTCTCAAGAGAATTCATTTGATACCAACCTTTCTAGCTGTCATACAAACAACCAAAATGAAGAATTATATGGCACTGATGTTGAGGGTATAGAATATATAATCAACAAATGAAGGGGTCTGGCTCATCCATAACAAATGTAAAGTGTACTTTTATCTCTCCCCCTTTCTTAGCCATTTTATTGTACTCTCTTAAGAGAAATTGTCTTCCAACAACTTGATGTAACAGATCTTGCCTTCTGTTTTGTGCGCTTCTTGACCCTTTCTTTTCTCCGTTGTTGAACATGGCCCTGTGTTGGATTGAAAGTGAATATTGTAGGCACTGCACCAGATTTCGGGCATTCAAACCTCCTAAATCCAAGTCTTGTTTGTGGTTCAGCCTCAAAACAAGATTTCTCAAAATTAAATGTTCATGACAAACTCCTTCGGCATCATTAAATGTGTACTTGTTCACTTTCCATCTTGTTCTAATGTTGAATAGCCATCTTTCTGCTAAATCCTTCTTTTCTGTTTTAATCCTTGGGTAAGAAATGGAGTACAAGGGAAATTCCCTTTTCTTTTCCCCTGTCAGTTCTGTTATAGCACCCATAAGCAGCACAAATTACCATTTTTACAACATTGTTGTCCTAGTCTCATGAGTACACTACACAGGATGTGGACTGCTTTGCACACAGGAAGTACACAGACAACATCATCAACTGGCTGTCAGATGGAGTATTGCAGGGAATTGTGGCTCCAATCGTCTTCAGCTGGGGTGGTTGGTTGGAGGTGGCAATTGAGTGCAATTTCACAGGTAGGGAAGCCAAACAGTATTCAGAACAGGGAATATAAGGTACACATATCAAAGTATGTTATCTGCATATAAGAACCTGAAGGTGTGATTGTCCTTTAACTTTGAAAATTTACATATTTTTACCCAACATATAGTAACTTACTGAACGTTTCCAATGCCAATTTTAACAAAAAAGTTTTCCCTTTTCTTCATTTGGGCCTGTCCATAGCTCTTATTTGTCCTTTCCTGGAGAACGGTTAGTCTGTTTTTGGAAGACCGAAAACGAGTATAATGAATTAGCGCTAGTCTGTCAAAAGTACAAAAATATTACACAATGCAAGTAACCACGTCGCCAACCTTCCTATCTATCGAAATATTTACCATGAAATGAAAATAAACTTACCTTAATGTTGTTTCCTCACCTACATCTACGCAGCGCTTCAGCGTTGTAAACAACATGGCTAACTGCGCACTGCGCATGTACTTATTCTATTTCTTCCGGGGGACTGGCGCCGCTCCTGAATTCTCCCGACATGGTCGACCATGGTCGAGTATCGGTCGGCAGCTTCTGCCGATTACTCGACCTTGAAAATTCCAACGATTCCGAGCACTAATATATATATATATATATATATACATAAATATATATAAATATATATATATATATGTATATATATATATATATATGTATATATATATATATATATATATATATATATATATATATATATATATATATATATATATATATATATATATATTAATTTACGAATCGTAATCAAATGTGATCAGTAAATTCAAAACAGCACATTGACAACCTTCTCACATTGACAGCATTACCGGTACCCCCAGGAGGACACAGTGGCGCATCTACTCTTGGATTATTTTATATAAGTGATAAGAGGGGTTAGGGAGAGTCAAGTTGACACAAGTTGGTATGTGCTCTCATTTCAGCCTATGACAAGTGAAGTCAGCAAACGGCAACTAGTCAGTTCATCGCGAAATCTTCAAGGAAGAAAGAGACAAATACAACAAGCTCCTTGAAAGTAGCAAAGTGTCATATTAAAATCAGAGGATTATTGATTGTGGGCAGGATTCAAAAGCGATGTCCCAGACAATGAATGAACTCCTTTTCAGGCAGAAAGTGTCAAAATTCCCAGAACACAGCTCTGCAGAAGAACTTGCAAATAGGTTCTCATGCTTTTTCAAGGAAAAGATTGATAAAATCTGGGATAACCTCCCTGACTGCTCTGACATCAACCTGGAAATAGCACAGTCACCACCTGTTTCCAATCTGAATGTTCTGCAGAATACTACAGAGGAGGAAATATGGAAGATAATTTGCAAGTCTCCTGCAAAAAGCTGCATGCTTGATCCAATCCCAACTTGGCTCATCAAAGAAAGTAGAAGTGAATTACTTCCAGTAATGACTAACATCATAAATTCTTCTCTCAGATCTAGCCAGGTACCGAAATCCATGAAGTCGGCTATTGTAACACTGTTACTTAAGAAATCTACCCTAGATCCAGATATTCTAAAGAACTACCGTCCTGTCAGTAACCTTTCTTACATCTCAAAACTGTTGGAGAGGGTGGTGGCGGGGCGACTCACTGACTAAATGACTGAGAACAACTTGCATGAAAATTTACAATCTGCTTACAAGCCTGGTCACAGCACTGAGACTGCCCTAGTGAAAGTACAGAATGATATTCTAACCAGCATTGACCAGCATGGAGTAGTTATACTGGTCATGTTAGATCTGAGTGCAGCGTTCGACACCATCGACAATGATATTCTATTCAGCAGAATGGACAATACACTAGGTATTACGGGTCAAGCACTTGCTTGGTTTAAGTCTTACCTGTCAGGTCGCACACTCCGCATCAAGATTGACAAGTCATTCTCTGCGTTACAGGACATTCTGTGGTCCGTACCACAGGGATCAGTGTTAGGACCATTGTTGTTCCTGATCTACCTCCTACCCATTGGAAAACTTATCAGAAAGCATGGTTTAGAGCTTCACATATATGCAGACGACACACCGATCTATCAGGCAATAAAATCCATCACTCAACAAGCGGTGGACATAGGAGTTGCTAGGCTGGAGGGCTGTCTCACTGACATATATACATGGATGTCACAGAACAAGCTAAAGCTGAATGCAGACAAAACCGAAGTCCTAGTGCTAGGTACCCCTAAGCAGCGAGCCAAAATATCTGTGCCTAGCATCTCCGTAAATGGTAAGATTGTTAAGATTCGCAATATACCTATCGGCAATCTGGGCTCTGTTTTTGATTCAAGCATGAATATGGCAGCACATGTGTCAGAGGCAGTCAAATCTGCAAACTATTACATTCGAAACATTGGAAGGATCAGAAAATACTTGACTGCAGAATCAAGTAAAAGTGCTGTCATATCCCTGGTAACCTCAAGATTCGACTACTGCAATGGACTTCTCTGTGGAATACCCGAAGAGCTAATACGTAAGCTCCAGAGAGTACAAAACAACGCTGCCAGGGTGATCACTCTCACAAAGAAGTATGACCATATCACTCCAGTACTTAAAGAGCTGCACTGGCTAAAAGTCAGGAAGAGAATTGAATTCAAGATTCTGCTACTGGCGTACAAGTGTTTGCATGGAACTGCACCTTCTTACCTGAGGGAATTGCTGAAAGAGTATGTCCCACCACGGACACTGAGATCAACATCCAAGAACTTACTCTGCGAGCCGAGAAACAACATGAAAACCTACGGTGACAGATCGTTTAGTGCCTGTGCCCCAAAACCATGGAATCAGCTCCCAGATAATACTCGGGCAAAGGGAGTGTGGCAATCTTCAAACGACAATTGAAAACACATCTGTTCAAAGATGTATATATCAATTAACTATGTGGATATCAACATCTATCCTTCGTCAATGGAATGTAATGCGCCTTTGAGCATGTTTATATGGAAAGGGCGCAATATCAAATGCCAATATTATTATTATTATTATTATTATTAATTACAATTTTCCGTCTCACACTCGTAATAAGAACGTAATAAATGTGTCCTGTTTAACTGTCCTAGACTATGTCCTCCCAGGTAAAAAAACAAACAGAGTAGATATCCACTTCGTCCATTGATATTGTAAATAGCAGATCTGAAGCTTTTAAGAATTTCTGGAATATTGCTTGACCAACTAAGTCCATTGGAAATCATTGACAAATTAAAAATATTTGAAAATAAATGGGATTCACAGTATGTATTTAACTATATGGCCACACATTTGAAAATGCAATGTCAACAGTGTGTCAACATAACTAACTTTAACCACAATTCAATTTTCCTCCATAGATCTGCTGCATTTTTGCTATGTTAAGAAACATGTAAGAAACACTTTTTTTCTGTCCAAAAGAAGCTGTTGGGAGTCTGGCACTTTGTCAAACCCATGTAATTTACTGTTGACCATTACTATTATGCATGGTTTCAGAATATAGACTTCTTGAAAATAAATTTTGTGTGATTGATTAGTTTATGTTTAAGGTATTCAGTACTTTCTCCCCCAAAATAATTACACTCAATGCATGACACCAATATCTTTGAATCTGATAAATCATATTCTTATGTGTTTTGATACTGATATTGCTATGTTTAAACATTCAAGTATTATTTAAGCAAATTTTGATGCATGTCATTCTGACCATCAATCATAAACTGCTTTATTTCGTGGATTAGGTAAATTAAGATAAAAAAGGAAATTGCGTTTAACCTCAAACGCCTCGATCTTATGCACCTTGAAATGACCTCTCCTTCATTATTCAACAAATCATTCACTGTTTAGTACCTTTTCTTCTCCAATCTTTCCAGTATTCTTAAGTAGGAGAAGGATAAGGTATCAGTACAGGGATGTTTTTTTCTTAAACTTAAATATTTTGTTCAAGATAGACATTTCTTCAAAACATATTAAATATTGGGAAGCACTACATCAATATAAGAGGATGCATATTTGAAGAGATTGCCTATTTTCCTTCTATATTTTTTGAAATGAGTTGCAACCTTTGGAATGTTTGTAAATTCTTTTGAGCCAAAAGGTTTTTAAGGTTAAATTGAAATATCATAAGTTTGGGTATCCAATACTAGTATCTCTTTCTATCTGTTACACTTTAACAATTTCCATTCTGTATTTATTTCATTGACTACCCCACAGAGAAATTACTAAATAATTGTTGTTAAAAAGTCACCATTGGGGAAGGGAGACGCCGGGAAGAACAAGTGTTATTTCAAACTATATGAGTAAATTTTATATTAAAGTTATCTTGCCCGGAGGATTTAAAAATCTTTGAGTCCGAATTTTAGTGTGTCAAATTTCATTTTCTAGGTTTAATTGAGTAATGTTTGGCATTATCAAGACATTCAAAGTAATACCAAGAGAAACAACTTTAAGAGTCCAAATTTATTAGTCTCTCTGGAAGCTATGGGTATGCACAGAAATGCTGTTTTACATAATAAACTAGTGTATTCCAGTCTCCAATATACATAACAAGGTGTGTAGATCAGCCATCCTGGACCTATAATTGTCTATCGTCATAAGAACCACACTCATGGATATGACTCTGATAATCGATTGTTCTGGATCTACAGCTTTCGGGGGAAAGGCACCTCCTCAATAAGGTCTAACGTGAATTATGATGAGATGATGCTTGAGCTGCTTCAGCAGGACACGTGTCACATTCTTTAGGATGTTGACTGACCAGACTTGTTAATAGCATTGTCTAAAAGATAAAAAAATGGTGGCAAAAAGGGTAAATCCATCATCACATTTGTTCCACAGGGCCAACGTCATAGGGAGGACCTACAGGAAACTCCTAACCCTCCGTGGCCATGACGCCCCCCCCCCCCCCCATCCCCACCAGCACGCATGCCTAGCTTAAGCATCAGGTCTGTCCCCTACCATATCTTCCAATCCTACACACACAGATACTTATATCAAGTCCATCCCCTCCCATGTCTTCCTGTCCTAAACATATAAGTAACATCCATAGGCATACAACCCTCAGCTCATCTAAAACCCAGTTATGAAAAGTTGTACACTTCTTAAGTTTATTTCATACTACATTAGCACAACAGTGAAACTACTAGTTTCCTGTCCATATCACTCCCTCATACTCACCTTCTTTACCTTACCTTACCCCAAGTACTTACTTCCCTTTTGCAATCTTTAGTTCACTGATTTGATTTCCAACGTCTGATTTCAGATCTGGTTTTGATTCCCTGAAGTTATTTTCTATTGTTAGTTTACTGATTCGTACTGTGACATCATTTAAATGAAATAAATTATTCAAAGAACTTCATGATTGATTTTCATACTGATTGGATAATTGGTGTGGGGTATAATCTACAGAAGTATTGAGTAAATGTCAGCCTCAATAACCTTTTCTCATTTGTAATGTAATTTGAATATGCAAGATAGAGAACCTGTCAGACTTCTGTACCTTTCATCATCATTTAGTGTTTAGGTGGTGGTTTCCATTGGGTACTAAGTTGTCCTTAAGTATTTACAGCTGGCTAGTCACAAAATTTACACAGATATTGCAGAAGAAGCTATAATAATCATGATGCCAGTCATGTAGGAATATATTATTATCTCCCCCCTGCTCTGAAAACTTAGAGATTTGTTTTGAACATGGAAATTATTCAAGCAGAATTCATCTAGCATAACTTAGCCTATACTTACCAGAAGATATACGATATACCTGATTGCCTGCCGGACCACCCTCTCCATCAGGCTTACAGGAATCAGTGGCTCCATATTTCTGGTAAGTATCTAGTGCATTTGCAGAGCTAGCACACCAGCCACCATTTTGGACAGCAAACACTTCATAACCCCTCTCTCTGGCTGCTTGATAACACTTTTCAAGTGCATTCTGACGTTCCCAGTATTTGCCATCAAGATTGGGAGCAATGCCTTCTAGAGTTGGAATTGCTCTATTCCTTGTATCCCTCCAACAACCAAGATTAGTATAGCGAGGAACTGCAAATTAATAGGACAAATAGAAAGTATCCACTGACTATACCGTGCAGGTTATATCTGTAATGCAACATTTATTTATGGGGTTCTTAGTTGATACCAGTTAGTCTTTCTTCCATTACAATTTCATCGTTAGTCACCTTTCCTTGATATACTTTGTTTTCAGACTTAAACCTGAAAAATCCCTACAAAGGAACAGAATCAGACGTAACTTCCATGATATTTTTAATATTAAGTAATTTGCATTCTGAATTGTGTTTATGGTCAACTTTCTGGTACATTTAGACTGTGAATAGCCACTTGATTCTGGAGAAGATAACCAACGTTCATGGAGAACGCTACCGCCTAACCTTATGTCTTCCCCAAATTTTTAAATACTTCAAGCTGCATTCGAGCTTAGAGCATTAGTGGTCATTGACAATGCTTTCTACCACTTGGCTATCAGCTTGAATGAGGTAGGTAGTCAAATATAATTTTGTGAAATAATGGTTGATAAAGTGGAATATATAGATACTTTCAATAGGATCTAGACAGCATTTCAATAAAACATAGCAAAGTTGGAAATCAGATCTCGAATGACCCATTTTCAATAAATGGCATGTTTCTCCCTGAAAGTCTTTTAGGGACTATGAAATGGTGCCATTAATATTTCAATAATGTACTGCCATGTGTCCTAAATCCTCATTTTGGTCTGATCCCAAAGAAAATAAAGACTGGGTGGTCTGATCCCCTCCCCTCAAAAATATCATTGTATTTACACAAGATAAGTACATGAAATATCTACAAACTCGATGATTGTCCTATGGTTATAATTTATCATATGGGACTCTTCCCTTACAAAACTCACAGGTCTAAGTATCCGCATGGTGATTTGTGGTATTACTACTTGTAAAGAAGGTTTTGTATCACCAATGATACAAAAGTTGTGTGTTTCCCAGACATTTTGACCTGCGAGTAAGTGTAGGTAGCGTGTTACTTCTTTGATGAACCTGAAACCACGTGTCAGGCTACCTGAGAGTGTGACCTACACCACCAGCATCATTTGGTTTGTATGTGACTTTTGATATCCAGTATTCAAATAGGAATAGTACCAATCATTTTGTTCCCAGTTCCGGGTTTCTATCGTTATGACCTAAACGGTTGAAAAATTCCCTCCTTCCTCCCTAGATTGCATGATATTTTCATTTCGAATAAGTAGTCTTGCTGCTGCTAGATGCTGCTGTTAAATATTTTGCATCCTCACTAAAGGCCCAGATTAGCCAACATGGGTGCTTCCATACAGACAGGTTGTGCTATTGAGGGATGGAAGTTTAGGCTACTTATTCAAATGGCAGAACATTTGGGGAGAATTCTAACAAGTATTTTTAGGACGAATTCATCTAGTATAACTTAGCCTATACTTACCAGAAGATATATGGTATACCTGATTGCCCGCTGGGCCACCCTCTCCATCAGGCTTACAGGAACGAGTGGTTCCATATTTCTGGTAGGTATCTAGGGCAGTAGCAGAGCTAGCACACCAGCCACCATTTTGGACCGCAAACACTTCATAACCCCTCTCTTTAGCTGCTTGATAACATTTTTCAACTGCATTCTGACGCTCCCTATAATTTCCATCAAGATTAGAAGCAACGCCTTCTAGAGTTGGAATTGCTCTATTCCTTGTATCCTTCCAACAACCAAGATTAGTATAGCGAGGATCTGCAAATCAATAGGACAAATAGAAAGTATCAACTGACTATACCCTTCAGGTTATCTTTACAATTCAACATTTATTCATGGAGTACTAAGTTGATACTAGTTAGTCTTTCTTCCACTACAATTTCATTGTTATTCACCTTTCCTTAATGCACATTGTGATCAGACTTAAAACAGCGAAATCCATAGAAAAGGTACAGAATGAGACCTAAATTGCATGACATTTTCAATTTTAAGTAATTTGTATTCTGAATTTTGTTTAAGGTCAACTTTCTGGTACATTTAAATTAGACCGTGACTAGCTACTTAATTCTGGAGAAGTTAACCAGCGTTAATGGAGAACATTACCGCCTAACCTTATGTCTTCCACAAATTTCAAATACTTCATGATGAATTTGAACTAAGAGCATCAGTGATCATTGACAATGCTTTCTACAACTTGGCTATTGGGACCTGTAAATGAGGTAGGTAGTCAAATATGGTTCTGTGAAATAATTGTTGATAAGGTGGAACATATAGATACTATCAATAGGAACAATACAGTATTTCAATCAAACATACCAAAGTTGGATATCAGATCTCAAATAACCCATTTCCAATAAATAGTCTTCTTTTTGTCTGGAGGGAAAAGACCTTTAGGGATGGTGCTATCCATGTCTTTATAATGTACTAGCTGCATGTGTCCTTAATCCTTAAACTTGGTTGATGCTTAGGAATTTCAATTTTTTTTAATCAGGGCAGGTTTGAGATTTGTAGTGAAAGTCTTATTTGGCAGTTGCTTCTGGTGAAGAACCTCAGTACCTACTAAAACTATTGTGAAACATTAAGGCAGAATGATTACGTTGTCAAATGTTTTAAAAGGGATCTGTGTATAAAGGTATTGGCACTTCTATCATTTGTGTATATGTTCAGTGCAGCGTACAGTCCCCAAATGGTGCTGACTCTTTGATGATTTATGGAATTCCATAAATGATTTATCAAATTCCATAAATGTGCATAATTATGGATTCCCATAAATGATTTATGGAATTCCTTTAATGAATTATGGAAATCCATAAATGATTTATGGAATTCATAAATGTCATGCGATTATGGAATTCCGTAAATGATTTATGGAATTCCATAAATGCATGGAAATCCATAATTGATTTATGGAATTCCATAAATGGGTACATTTATGGATTTCTATAAATGGTTAATGAAATTCTACAAATGATTTATGGAATCCTATAATTGCACGACACTTAGGGATTTCCATAAAGGATTTATGGAATTGCATAAATGATCTATTGAATTCCATAAATGATTTATGAAATTCCATTAATTGATTTATAAATTATGGTAAAGTAAGCATAATAATGATTTATGGAATTCCATAGATGCTTACTTTAGGGCACTTTGACTTGCCAGACAATTTCCATTCAATTTTCTAAACCCAAGACCATAATGACCACATAACCAGTTGAATGTAAAGTACATACATGTATGTTCAAAAGTAAGGGTATTTCACTATTCATTTTAATAACTCTAAGCAAATATCATTTGAATATTTCTTAGTTAATAACGTGTATATTAAAAGGAAATGGTCTTGTATTTCACTACTCTTGCCAAAAGGCAGACCAATATTTAAAAAAAAATACTTTTGAAGCAAGTTTGGGAAATTTAGCATAAATCTCAAGATATTTGAAGGGGAGTTAATGGTTGTATTCTAGTCTTCGTTTTTCCTACGAATTTTTTGATGAAAAATATTCTGTTCACAGAGCTACTAAAACTGGTCAGGGAGTGTAACGAGCTAAAGGTATGATTGGGTTGAAGTGGAATATTAGAGATAGCCAAGGTTCTGAGTACAGACATGCAAGAAAGTTGCCAGTGACTTAGGTGGTGCTGCGGAGGCCTTTCCATGGTGCCTCTGCAACTAAAAGATACATTGGAATCTTTTGTAAAGATAAGGAAATTGGTTCCCAGTTCTAGGTTTCTATCCATTTGCTTTATTACCAAAGCTGTTGAAAAATTCCTTCCTAGATTGCATGATATTTTCATTTTGAAAAAGTAGTTTGGCTGCTAGATGCTGCTGTTGAATATTGTGCATCGATCCTGCCCTGATTAGCCAACATGGGTGCTTCCATACAGACAGGTTGTGCCATTGATGGCTGGAAGTTCCGGCTTCTTATGCAAATGGCAGGACATTTGGGAAGAACTCTAACAAGTAGTTTTTAGGCAGAATTTATCTAGCATAACTTAGCCTATACTTACCAGAAGATATACGATATACCTGATTGCCTGCCGGACCACCCTCTCCATCAGGCTTACAGGAATTAGTGACTCCATATTTCTGGTAGGTATCTAGTGCATTCGCAGAGCTAGCACACCAGCCACCATTTTGGACAGCAAACACGTCATAACCCCTCTCTCTGGCTGCTTGATAACATTTTTCAACTGCATTCTGACGTTCCCAGTATGTTCCATCAAGATTAGAAGCAGTGCCTTCTAGAGTTGGAATTGCTCTATTCCTTGTATCCCTCCAACAACCAAGATTAGTATAGCGAGGATCTGCAAATCAATAGGACAAATAGAAAGTTGGTAGATGCTTAGAAATTCCAAAGATATTTAATCGGTGCAGGGTTAAGATTTGTAGTAAAGTTGTATTTGGTTGTTGTTTTTGGTGAACAAGCTCAGGAACCACCTAAACTCCTTTTGTAAAATTGTGAAATAAAAAGGCAGAATAATTCTGTTCTCGTACGTTTTAAAAGAGATCTGTATATAAAGGAATTGGCAATTGTATCACTTTTGTATATGCCCAGCGCAGCTTAAAGTCACAAAAAGGGGGTGAAATTAAAAACTCTGAACCAATTAATTGCTATTGAACCAATTGGCTATCATCATATCAGGTCCCTTTGGCAATTAATATTACATTATTCATAGAACTTTAAGACCACAAACTATTGTTATTATTAAGAGGGGCAAGTATTCTAAGCAAGTCAATCATTTCTGCTTGGTAGGTTGTGCATTTTATTCAAGGAAATTTGTTCCAAGTTCTGGGTTCTATCTTGTTGCGTTATGTCCTAAGCTATTGAAGAATTCCTTCCTTCCTCTAGATTACATGACATTTTCATTTCGAATAAGTAGTCTGGCTGCTGCTAGATGCTGCTGTTAGATATTTTGCACCCTCACTAAAGGCCATGATTAGCCAATATGGGTGCTTCCATACCGGTGAGCTGTGCCATTGATGGCTACAAGTTCATTTTTCTTTTTTAAATGGCAGGACATTTGGGAAGAACTCTAACAAGTACTTTTTAGGCAGAAGTCATCTAGCATAACTTGGCCTATACTTACCAGAAGATATACGGTATACCTGATTGCCCGCTGGGCCACCCTCTCCATCAGGCTTACAGGAATCAGTGGTTCCATATTTCTGGTAGGTATCTAGGGCATTCGCAGAGCTAGCACACCAGCCACCATTTTGGACAGCAAACACTTCATAACCCCTCTCTCTGGCTGCTTGATAACACTTTTCAAGTGCATTCTGACGCTCCCAGTATTTGCCATCAAGATTAGGAGCAATGCCTTCTAGAGTTGGAATTGCTCTATTCCTGGTATCCCTCCAACAACCAAGATTAGTAAAGCGAAGATCTGCAAATCAATAGGACAATTAGAAAGTATCAACTGACTATACCCTTCAGGTTGGTGCTAGTTAGTCTTTATTCCATTAATTTTTAACGTAATTCACCTTTCCTTGATATACCTTGTGAATCCAGTTTCGTGTTCTGCGCCTGGCTGAGTCAGGCTTTTAATAGTTATCGGAATCCGGGGAAAGATCACGAGACCACACCAATAACCTTTTAATGCATTTTCAGTTTCTCACACTTAAAAAAATTCTATTATGACCATCTGCCAGTAACAAGTTGTTTCCCTGGTTAGTCAGTGTCCATGCAACCTTGCTAATGGCCATGTCGTAGAACCAAATAATTCTCAAAGAAATCGGAATAACATGCTACGTTGTTAGGTTTATCCAGCTGCTGCCGTGGAGACATCTATAGTCTGACATCGATGCTCCGCCTTGCTTTGCGTCACTCATGTTATGAGCCAAATGGCAGTATGAATTGCCTCACTGGCATAATGGTTTATACCACGTTCGCCTATCGAGTGAAAGATACTGGGTTCGAAACCCAATGGATCCTTTTATTTTTTATAAAGTCGATTTCTTCCACTTTTTGGTAAAATTGTATTTGAATATTCTCGGGTGGTGTGGGTTGGGGTGGCGGGGTGATCAGCTTTTGTCTCTAGAGTTCAGTGAGATTGACTTACTTTTTCTCCACCAGACTTGCGGTTGCGGGCACCCTGTCTCCGCTTAACTTTGCATGTCCTACCAAAACATTTCACCCTCAATCCAAAACTTCACCTCTTGCATTGTGTTTTTCTGGATCACTGTTCATACAGTACGATGATTGTTTATCTGTGTTTGCTTCACTACCCTACCCTCGAGAGTAAAATTACGAACAACCATGTACATGGTACTGATCTGAATGACCAAAATTCAAGGAGAATGTCATTCATCAGGATGAATCTTAAACTAGGATGAACGCAAAAGCCACACTTTAACTTCGAAAATAATTTTGAATAGAATTAATTATGAGTGACATCATAAATGGACACTGACCCCAT
>OZ012698.1:19162800-19327800 GCA_963942565.1 Maea johnstoni | reverse complement strand
CACCAAAGGCCAATTGAATAACGAAGGTCCCAAGCCCCTTTAAGTTTTATAATTAGTCTGATATTTGAGCACTTTTATTGAGTCAGATGACTAGAAAAAATAAAAATGTTGAACTACGCTATAAACAGTCTAGTTTATTGTAGAATAGTAACAGATTTCATTCTGCCACTTTAGCAATTCGAAAATCTTAGAGTGGTTGCTGTATCTCATAAATGTTCGGGAAACAGGGAAACATGACCAAATGATTCTGTTAAATGTTTCATATATACTTTCGAATACTGATTGTACTGAGAATGCATTAAACTGCATTTACTGATACCGTAAGGTGATATGGTAGTGCCACCGCTAATATACCAAAGGCAACCAATACATTTAGTGTCTGACAGGTTCCACAAGAAACAATCAATTCAAATCACTGCGTGGAACCTTCTTGACATGGTTCCACGAGAGAAAATCAATCCACCTAACTCAGTGGAACCTTCTTGACAAGGTTCCACCAATTTTGGCTTAACTGGTGGAACCTTCCTGAGGAGGTTCCACATAGGACATTATTTGCTCTTCTGCTTGTGGAACCATGTCTGACATGATTCCACTGATTGAGTAATGGATGTCGAGGATCAAAACTGTCCGAAAATAGCCTTAACAACCTGTGCTTCAGAACTAATGAACATATAAGCTAAATGTCAAGATTATTTTATTCAAAATTAATTCATCAATGGTACATATGTTATGCTATGTCAGTAGTGCATATAGATAGATACATATTGTCCATTGGGTGACAGTATTCCCCGCAGTATTCTAACTGATTTTTCGTAAAGCGCCTACCAAGAATGCTGTGCTCCAGGATTCGAAAAATAGGACACCCCTGTCTAAAACATGCTTGTGTGTGCTGTGAGCATTTTCTGGAAGAGGATAACTTCCAAAATTACAAAATGCAATAAGAAGTGATTGGTAGAAGAGCAAAGAGCATATAGTTGAGCGTCTGTAATCTGTACGCATCATAACAAACGCTCCCATAGTGTTGACTGAGGATAGATTAGACAGGCCTTTTGCATGCGTAGCAGATTTATAATGGCGGAAGTTCCCACTTCAAAACTTCTTTCTAAAATAACAAGCCCTGCGGGGAGTCTGCTGGCAGTTAAATTGCACTCAGAGAATGGAGTTATATTCAAAGGAAAATATGAAATATTAATATCACTGATTCATCAGTGGCAGGACAACCCTAGAAAAACGATGCGAAACCAATACTAAGTAATCTTTAATCATTGGTTAATGCAGGTGGTTAATGTGGGTTAACAATCAAACATGATGCTCTGGACATGTCAAAGCTTTCACAGTATTCACAAAAAGGCCCTACCATCCAAGTGTATGTAATATCTGCCTAATAAAGGCATACTTTGGGCTAATTTCAAATGGTGGAAATGCAAAAATAAAAACAAAACAACAACTATTGATTTATAAAGTTGTACTTAACTGGAAAGTACCCGCCCTGTTATTCTTCACACACTCTGGTCATTCAGTAAAATTTACATATTTGTTCGTAATTTCATAACGCTACGAGTATTCTCGAGGGTAGGGTAGTGAAGGTACCGCATTCTACACGAACTGCGATCTTGCAGTTGGTAGACCGACCCTGCCTGTGCTGCCGCTCAGGAACACGTTGACGTTGAGACCAGAATTTGGAATTTTCATTTTTAGTCAGTTTTTTTCTGCCAAATTGCGGCTAGGGCGTATTTAGGGCAGTTGTAACAGGTGGAGGAATTAGAAAAATCCTTTTTTTTTCGTTTGGCAATTCTTTTAATGAAACTACGAGTATTCTCGAGGGTAGGGTAGTGAAGGTATCGCATTCTACACGAACTGCGATCTTGCAGTTGGTAGACCCTGCCTGTGCTGCCGCTCAGGAACACGTTGAGACCAGAATTTGGAATTTTCATTTTTTGTCAGTTGTTTTCTGCCAAATTGCGGCTAGGGGTATTTCGGCAGTTGTAAAAGGTGGAGGAATTAGAGAAATCCTTTTTTTTCATTTGGCAATTCTTTAAATGAAATAAATATTCGAGCACACAGATATCCCTACGACCACACACTTAGGGCTACCTAACTTATGTACCAAAAGTTCAAAAAGCTCGGCTAACAGATATGAAATTTGATAAATGGGATGTTAAACTGGCTGAAGCTCATGTCATTTGCATTCGTCCTAGTTATTCTCCACGGACTTTGGTCATTCAGTTAAATTTACATATTTGTTAGTAATTTCTTAATGCTATGAGTATTCTCGGGGTTAGGGCAGTTAAGGTATCGCATGATAATGCGATCTTGCAGTTGGTAGACCCTGCTTACGCTGCCGCGCAGGAACACGCTTAAAGTTAAATTTGGAATTTTCATTTTTGGTCAGTTTTTTTGCCAAGCATGCCGGGAACGCTCAAATCTGACTGGGATCTAAAATCAACCGGCTGGGGCGCATGTAAAAAGGTGTGGATGATAGGGAAACCAATCCGCCACTTGGTTTCAAGTCTAAGGCATCAATCTTTCATGCCCCCAGCAGGGACTCACATTCAGACAGGGTCGAGAGACAGCTAGCAGTCATTGGAAACGCAGTAGCCCACACCACAGGCCACGATCAAGTTCAGTGGAGGGTATCCGGGCGAACCACCGACACGCCATCCACCAAAATTTAGCATTCCCCTCACGCTCCCGATCTGATGATCGAGAGTGACGGGAAAGCGCAACAATCATTGATTGTGCTTACCCTACCTAAGCCAATGATCCTACTTATATAGGTAGATTGGAGTACAGTAATGTGCTTAAAGTAGTTGACCAAATTTTAACTTATTTAAGTTATTTGATTGAATAAAACTGTTCAACTTTAACTTTATCGAAATTGTAAATACTAGTAGTTTAGAATATTCCTATTGAAAGAAATTTTCATAATTTTGTCACATTGTCGAATTAGGTACCTTTTACACCTCTGTGGGTGTATTTGTTCTTGTTTTATCGCCGCTCATGGCTATTTATAGAACACAGTTCCGCATTTGTCATTCGTCGACCGTGATTGGGTCACATTTTCGAAAATTATTTACTTTGCGTATGCCACGATATAAAAACACATTTGAAGTTAGTTAGTGGTATACTATTTTTATCTATCTATTAAAGTGTCGATAACTGTTCTAATGTAATACTTTTGTTGGGAAATGTTAAGAGCTGGTTGTTCATCTCATTTCAAGCATAACTAAAATGACTGGAGAAGAGCCAGCAGGAACCACAGACTTCTCCTGAAAATGTGTTTTTAATATAGAGGGTAATAATAAAACACTTCTAACCATTGTCACCTTCCGACTTAAGGTAAATCGACAAGTCAAACATGTACATAATTGAATGGTATAAGCCACGCCGTGCTACTCGCCTTAAATGAGCGAGAATTCACCGCAGCAAAGGCCAATTTCCAACACAGCTCGGCACCGCGTCTCGAGGAAGGCCAAAGAGACAAATCGGTAAAACGAAAATATGGCCTGAATAGAGACACAAACAAGTTCTACCATCTGCGACGGCTAGACTATTGGCCATGTGTACAACTTCTCCCCTGCCCCATCACCCCATACTGTGTGTAGACACAGTCGCAGTTTATTTAGAGTAGTTAATGTAGTACACTGTAAATTGAAAGTAGTATCTTTATTGACATCGGCACTGATAAGAATACATTAAATACATACTCAAAAATAAGTACATGTACAACTGTTTAACAAAGAAAGATAACATTGCCTAGGACTCACATATTTCAGATTTTCGGACAAAAGCACTGGTCTTAAAACATTCCTGCGTACTTGAATGAAATGTTAATAACATAACTCCGATTTCAGGTGTGTTTTTTACTTCACACAGATCTGAACAGTTTGGTAGCAGGGCATAAGTGATCACATTAGGGGGTGTTCTCGACACCTTCATCAGGTCCTTACGCAATGTATACAAATGGTACCTGGACATGATATTACCTATATGCGGTGTTTACATTGCCGGCAGTGTCACAATGAGGGAATTCATTGTACTCAATATTCGTTAAGGAGCTTGAGTTGATAATTCTCCTTGCTGCAGTGAGGGAGAGTTAATTGTCTAGGAATCGTTATCAGAACGTGGAATTATCTCTCTAGGAAATTACGGCTACGAGATCTAAGACTCTTGGTGTTTTGGCTTGAGCAGGCCTGGCCACCCAGTGATAGTTAGATCAACAGCTGCCATATGTTCACTGAAACTATATCTAGGCACCTGACTGTGGATGAAAAATCAATGTCCGCGGTCGGGTACTTGAGCAATGTTCCTTATCTATGTCCATGGGTGACATTCAATGCCACAAATAACAAAATATATCCCTACAAAATATTCGCTGGGCACATTAAAATGTGCTCTGGTGATGATGTAATGCATACCGGGGTCGTAAGTAATGTTTCCTCTTTTTGTCCACGGAGCAATTTCTTGGCTCACTAGGCTTCTGTTTTCTGAGACGACCTTACGATAAGAGCACTTTTAATACTTACGGTTTAACTCCAGTAGATTAAGTCCTGTTACTCAAACTCTCTTTCCTTGTTAAAACGTATGTTTGTCCATTGACGTTTGCAGTTTTTATAGCCTTAGTGCTGAGTGCGCACCCTTTTCGTTATACATGTACTTTAAGATCATGTGACGTATTTTGTTTGTGTAATTATAACGTCACAAAGCTTTATTGATTTTTCGTTAGATTAGTATCTTTTTTTAGTTTATTTTTGTTCGGGGTCAGTTTTACTGAACCCTCTTTCTATCTTTTGTAATATTCTTTTTTGTTCTCATTGTGTAACATCTTTACACCGTTTCGGGCCTGTAAATTAGAATTTTCAAAAGTTTAAAAACTAATGGAAAATATGTTTTTGATATCTACATTTCGAAAGAAGAATGTTTCCAGTGTCTTCCGCTGCCCAGGCAATCACTTTTGAGGCAGTTTAGTTGAGTTATTTGTTATGCTGCTGGTTTTGAGGTCACCCTGCAACCACACTTATCAAATCTTAGTCAAATCAGCGACCAGGATATTTACCATTAGACCGGTGATTACTCACCCAGAGGATCTCACCTCCTAATGCCTTGCTAAGTTATTAGATCAAGCATTGACAAGAGTTCAATGCTTCTCATGCACTAATTTCTGATCTCTGACATCATTTCTGATCTCTGATAATATTCACGCATCCGAAACCCATGCTTTGTTAGTATCAGGGCAAAAAGAAAAATGCTTGCAACAAAAGGATTCTGCTCAATTGATTATTTGAGGTATTGAATATGTAAAACATTTTAAAAATATTTTCAAAGTTTTATTTCAGAAGAAAAAAAATAAATTTTAAAATATGTACATGTAGCTTTTTATGATAAAAATATGGCCACCAAATGTCTCTCTGGAGGCCCAACGGGCCTGTTACGGGCCCGTTATGACATCCTTAAAACATTTAAGTTCTGGCCCTACTATTGTCCGTTATGGGCGCGTCCTGGCCCGTTAATACCTGTGCATCATTATGCATGTAACGGGCATGTTTTCAAGAGGCATGTACATGCCCGTTAACTTTTACGTGCGTGGTCAATAGAAATAAAATACAATAGAATAAAATGTACCCTTAACATGTCCCCAACGTTATCTCCACAAGGACATTAAAATGTCAACCAGTAACAATGAAATATCCACCGGGGCATAAGAGCGATATTTCTTACAGTTTTCCACAGTTGAAATGTCCAATGTCCACCAGTGACAATAAAATGTCCCTTCGAACAGCCCCCTATTCGTGACATAAACCCTTCCAATGCTAAGGCTACTTACGTCCAAACGATTTTTGAAAACATCTGAACCCAGTCATGTTGGGTGGATCTCACTGAGTACTCTCTATAGAGTACCCATATGCAGTGGTTTCGATTTTTTGTCAGTTTTTTTGCATCATTTTGTTATACCAGCAGTATAAGGGTTAAATTGCCCACCTGAGGCATAGGAATGACCATGGGGTGCATTTAAAAGATATTTCCGTTGCATAGAATGCAATGTTCCCACACAAACCATTAAGTACTAAATGAGTTTGTGTTCGTGTTTGGTACAAACACCCTTGAAAGCATTTATCTAAAATCATCGCTGCGTGAACGTCGAGCTAAATAGATCATAGTATTCATAAAATGGGGTGTAGTTGGCACGCTGGATGAGTTCTCCAAGAAACATTCGCTAAAAAGGAGTCACAGCATACAACTATACATGAGCATCATTCGAATTCGATTCACAAATATGAGCATCTCGGCTCTTCAGATTTCACGAGATTAATGTATTTGATTGTCTGCCACCCATTGGCGAAGCTCTCTCGCAGAGCTAACCATTCCAGTGAGCGTTAACTGTCTCTTTGATCAGACCCATTGTTACCCGAAATGGCCGCACATAAACAAGACCAATAGTTTGCAATCCCTTGTCATGTTACATCTCTGCCTTGGATTAAGAAAAGAATGGATATGTAGCGAGAGACCAATTACTATATGCCCTATAGTTACATGCTGGCCTCATGCCAGGACTACCAGATAAGGCAGCAGTGCGAGGCCACGTGGGAACAAGGACCAATCAGGGTTCCGGCATCGATTACATTACAGCGAAACCTTATCTCCACCAACAGCTGGGGGTGCCCAGAGAACCAATTCTGGCACCCATTAGCGGCTATTAGTTGACACTGGTTGAGGCTAGCATGTCCAGGTTGACCGGCTGGTTTCGAATACACTTGTGTTTGGTCATCTAAGATCCGTGCCCATAGACCAAGTGCACTCATGGCTAAATTCTCTCTACCCCTATCGAGTTGAGCGGTTGTTCCATTTCCCATTATTGCACACCCCCTCCCCTCTCCACCATTTATTAATGTCCCGAATCCACGTTTGGTGGCGCCGCTCGTTCAACATTGCACACAGCCTGCACCAGAATTTAGTGTCGATGAATTTGCCCTCCCCTTTCCATCGGAAATATTCGTTGTATAGAGCATCGTCCTTGTCCAGTTTGTGCAGGTACTCGGCGAGATCTCGCGGGGACGAGAAGTCGTCGACGTGAATGAACGAGTGTGGAGGTGCCACACGAGAATAGTCCTCTTTAGGTGCTCCCATCACAATAGGAAGGGTATCGTACCTGAAATAAAAAAAAACTAGTGCTTGAGAAACTGCATACAATAGACACTCATTCACATATTTATAAAAAAAAAAAGACTTTGAAAGAGGGCATGAGTACACTACTATGTACTCAATCTGTTGTATTTTCATGCTTATATGCTATGCTGAATAAAACCCAAAGATATTCGGATTTTTTTTAAAAGTATAAATTTCGGAAAATGGAAGATTTCCATAAGATATTTATTTTGGGGCTGACTAGAATGAAAAAGTGCTTGAAGCTATTCAAATTCCTTTTGTGATTGATGTTCTCATTGGTTTGAGATATTCATGGAAATGATTCGCTAGTACAGATATGTCAGTAATTTATTTGGTCTCTATTTGGTATAAAAATAAGTTGACTTCCATTCAAACTAGATTAGTATAACAGAGATGTCTCAATTGTGTGGTATGTATTATATAAAGACAGAACCTTCATGTCCATGGAAGAGTTCCAAGATAGATACAATATAAACGCATTTTTTTGAAAAGTATTACTTTCGCAATGTTTGAATGAGTCGATAAAACTACATATTCATTCGATCGATGGACTGGTTTCATCCATTCTTCCATATGTTTACCTAGCGTATACTAAGTTATGAATGGGGCGATGCGGAAGGTGGAGGCTGTTTATAAGGAGTATACCTTGCGGACACGGGATGTTATTTTTGGTGTCTGACAACTTATTTAGATAAAAAAAAAAACATCAGGCGGGAGATAAGGGTCTTTTCATAATTAATATACAGGGCATTTTTGGATTCGGAATTTTGTTTAGCGTGGCTTTTCTGTCATTGTAGGGTAGGTCGTGAGTATCGGAGGTAGGAGGGCCATCTGATGCCATCTATAGGCCAGTCCTAGCATAAGAGTATGCATAGACTGCGACATGTACGCTGTTGAAAATGTGCAGCACATGGTTATGCAATGCCTTACACATAAAAAAGCACGGGTCACTATGCAGTATGTACCAGAACTTATACAAATATGATGAACAACTAATGGACATTTCCTCTAATTCACCTGAGAAGAGGGTGCCAGCTAGTGAAGAATACATGTATGGGTTTCTTGCGCATCGCTGGTAATGCAATATATGGGATTTACAGACACGTATTTAAGCACAAAATTGGTGTAGGCCTGTAGGGTAGTGCGTCAGAACCTATATAGCGGACCGCTGGGCTATTCTAGCTCCGGTCTCACACTTGAGTTAGCGCACGTCCCAAAAAACTTTATTAGCTTTTATAATTTTCGCTGATTTCAAAATATTTGTTCTCATATGCCCCTTAGAATGTATAATGATTAAAATCTTTTATTTCTTAATTTCTCCTAACCTTTTCCACTTGACACCCTGTGCTACTTAACAGCCAACCCATTCCCCTATGTTCAGTGTGTAGTCATCTTTAGTTTGTGGGTCTATTATATATTTCAATTCACGATTTTTGTGTTCAAATCAATTAAGTTCTTCCCTATGTTACGCTTGGCTTTTGTTCCTATATGTTATGTTCTGTATCCTATTATACTTTATAATATAGTCAATAAAGATCCAATAAAATAATCATAATTAATTTTTCAATATCCATAATTCAAGGCATTTATGAATATTGAAAAATGAATTATGGATATTGATGAATAAATTATTGAATTTGAAAAATATTTTTTTTTTAGTATTGGAAAATAACATTGAATTTCCGATATCTATAATTCAATTTCCAATAGTTGTAATTCATTCCCTGATGTGCGATTCATCGTTAAATATTTATAAATGATATTTCAATATTTGTAATTATTTTCAATATTGAAAAAATGATTATGAATATAAAAAATATATGACTTATGAATATAGAAAAATGAATTATGAATATTAGAAAATATTTTTCAATAGGATTAAAAACACTTATGCTTGCCATAAAAAGGCTCAATCGGATAAGCTGTCCAAGAGTTAGCCAAGTGCTAGTTGGATTCGGCCTGTCACAAGTCTTGAAATCCCTGCTGCACACCAGTGCGACCATGCCGCGGGTGGTCACCACTGGTAAAGGTGAAACCGCAAAAGGCATACTAGTATAGCATACTTACTGTAGTGCGTTGGTGAAGAACTTTTCCGTGATGTAGTCTCGGCAATTGGAGTTCTCGAACGAAAGATAAAACTTGTAGTTTTTCAGCATCGAGAAACACTCCTTGACAGCCCTAGGACATTCAAGGGTTCCGCACTCCCCGTATATATCCACCTGCATGTGCCGAGATAACTTCAGCGCAAAGTCAAGACGTTCGTTACTAGTTTGACAATTTGAGGCAAACCAAGCGATCTTTTTTTCCTTCCCCTTGGCGTAATTTTTTATCATTTTTTTGCGAAGCCGTTTTTTGTAGGGTACCCACTTGGCATATGGGGTGACGATGGTGGAGTCACGCCTATAAGTCGCCGTCCAGTTCACTAGGTGGGCATGCGCACTGAATATGTCCGCCGTGTTTTGAGGGCTCTCCAATGAATATAATATCCAAACTTGTCTTTTTGATTTGCCCGCAACTTCAGAGGCGGTGGGTTCGAACCAATTTGCAAAAATCACAGCATCGCTTTTGTTCATTAGATCAAGGTCGCTGTGCAGATGGCAATTGTGTACGTTGCACCTACTGCGTTGAAAAATCTCTCCGCCAGGGGTCGCACCCATCCCCTCCAGACCTGTGTAGGATAATATCTGGATTGGTCTCCGGCTTCTAGAACCGAGTCCTTTGGGCACGTAGTCTAATTGTTGCAGGATACGATCACCCTTGCTTGAAACATCCCAAATGGGTTCGCCGCGAAATCTACCAGCAACAAGAGAGTTCGCTTTTGAGAAAGTGAAATTGAAACCGAGCCAAGGCGGTACTTCTAGCGGATTGTGATGGTACCCCTTCCGCATTTGTAACTTTACCATATCTTCAATAAATCTATCCTCTGCTTTTTTAAAATCTTTATTATTCTTATGATAGGCCCTCTCTTGAATGACCAGCCCATTCCTCCAGTCGTGAACCCTGCTATTCTTAGTGTCTCCTTCTTGCCGTAGATGGCGCTCGACGTTTCGAATCCTGGACCCTAACATATACCTCCAAACGGGACCGAATCGATTTATAAGTGTAACCGCTATCGCACCGAACAAAAGTACCATCGCTAAGCGCCATAATTTTTTCACCGGTATCATAATCTGGTTTGGCATTGTATTTGATCATAAACTTTCTTTTCTTGAGCATATCTAATCTAGGTGACCTAAAATATTCCTATCTCTGAAGACGTGATATATATCTAGTATAGATCTTCCAAAATCAGGATATTGACTCTCCAACCACCACTTTCCACGAAGCTCCCGATCGATGCACACCGTAGTTTCGAGTCAAGGTCCAACAACGTCGAGCTGTATACCACAGCAGAGAGAACTAGTGATCTACTCAAATATAGTCTACGTGGTCACAGTGGGGTAACCTATAAAGTCTTGACTTGGCCTTTCAGATCTAATCTATATAATACCTGAAGAGATATGCACATGTGTATAGTCACAGAAGGACGTAGTATATATTGAACACGTTTCTATTATATTATAATCGTGTATATACATGTAGTTCTCTGGTATATATAGTCACTCTCTCTGCACCTTTCCGTCTAGACTAGACGAGGACGATGACAGTGAATGATTAGATGATATTCTAATCCTTGCACTGTTAACAACTGCTGGTCGCTGTCATATACACGATCATTGCCTATGTATGGCCATACCTGTGGTATGGCATAGGAGGTATGAGGTATCCGGAATCCAGAATGTTTCACTGCCTTATCTTGTTGCCTGTTTTGCCTCGAACACAGCCCAAGACGTCCCTCCAAGGCCCCAACATGCGAACGTTCACATGGCCGTGCACCTTACCGCTCCCCAGTTAAGATCTTATTCTCGTGTTTACTTCCTGGCACGTAGAGCGATTTCGCCTGGTTAGATCCACCATTTGAAAATTCTGTTATCGTTTGCTAAGTGACCCAATTTTCTGCGGCTACCGTCCGGAACCGTCTTTCCTTGTTGATACACGACGCGCTGCACGCCGCACCACGACAACATTCGGCAGCGAAATAGGTCAAGGTGCGCCTGCCGCCCGCCCGCTGTAAGTGGTACCTGCCCGTAGCAGCAGGGTCTATCTATTATTCATAATGTGATATTTTACCTGGGCGCGTTCAATACCGTCTTGCCGCCTAGCCGTCGCTAGAATAGATTAGCGTTAATCTCGCTACCTGCGGCACTGCAATGAGACGTCTGTTCGGCTGTGCAGGCGAGTGGCGCAAAACATCGAGAGAAGAATGGGTTTTGCTGAACCAGTTGCCCCGCTTTTTTGTCATTCTGATGGCGCGTTATGGGCTTTATTTAATACCTGATGATGCGATCAGGACCAAATGTAATTCCCAATGATGCGTTAGGAGTAAATGTCAGTTGTCTGCACGATCCGCAGTCTTATTTGACCCATTCACATCTAGATTTACCCATCGAGTCATGATTAGAGCATGTGAGAAAGTTGCCAGTGACTTGGGGTTAGGCGGTGGATTTCGCCAGGTACGCTTGGTCTCCACCACTTACAACTGTCTAGTCACAAGGACTCACGCCTAAGCCGCAATATGGCAAAAGATGTGACGAAAATGCGAAATTCAAAAATGGCAGCTGTAAAAGTAACCTATTGATTTTGTTTATGTGCTTTACGTGATATGCTGTGCCGATGGAAAACGCGCAGAACTTATTTTAGTATACGAGACGTGTCATTTTGAGGCAGAGTTTAGTCGGCATAGGGGTGAAAAAGTCGGAATAAACTCAGACATACTTTCTGATTCTTGGCCACAGTAGTCACATAGGTCACAATATTTTTATTCCAAATTGCTTGAGTTTCCTATTTGTGGCCAAGATTCTGCGCAATATCTTATATTAAAACATTTAAAGATTGACATCGCTATATATAAACAGACGCGTGCGTACATTGTGTTCTACAGTAGATAGGCCAGATTGGTTTAAGCAGTCTATAAAGATAACGCCATCTATAACCAGTGGAAAATACTACGACAGAATTGTAAGCTTGCAATAATATTCTGTAGACAGAAGTGTAAGATATCAACAGAATTATAGATGTTACAAACGGCGCCCCATATGGGTAAACTCCAAAATATTCATACACGCCCCAATGACAGCGTTGGTAAGGGGTGCACAGGTATGTGATTTCCCATTAATGGGAAATGATTTCCCATTAATGGGAATTCATTTCCCATTAATGGGAAATGAATTCCCATTAATGGGAAATATTTTCATTTCCCATTAGTGGGAATTGATTTCCAAATGGGAAATCAATTCCCATTAATGGGAAATCATTCCATTTCCCATTGATGTGAAATCAATTCCCATTAATGGGAAATACTGATATTTTGCAGGGAGGGAGTGCCCTACGTACTAGTAACCCCCCCATTTTTATTTTGAATTTCCAAAGGGGATCTGTCAAGGACATATTATGCAAAGTTTCATGGAATACTTATTGTGGGGTATATCTTAGATAAATCTAAATGGATTTTAAGTTTTAGATGTCACTGTCAGCTTGTCGAATACCCTATTAAACATGCCTATGTGTTCTATGGTAGTGACTCGTTATTTATACCATGACGTCATACGTCTGCTTGACTGGAAATCAGGACCGCTTTACGGCATCGTGTTTGTCGTTATTTGCGGGAATAACGCACATGTTCTTGCTTGAAAGGCTCGGCGTCAGTTTAGGGGTGTTACATAAGCAGATCCAAAAACGCACATATCAGATCGTATCTACACGGCAACACTCTAGCAGAATGTCAACGAGGAAGCGAAAGAGGGGTGAGAGCCTAGGAGTTTGATTACCTATTCCTATTCTATAATCTTGACAGATGGATCATGACACGGACATCCAACTGACAGTACTCAGTAGCTTAGTCTTAGATAAATAAAACTAAGTGGATATGAAACCAACCGATCAAACTGAACAGGCTGGCTGTGGCGAATAGACCAAAAGTCGCGTTTTGCACATGTTGGTGTGCAAGTTTCTCTGTAATGTTAACGATGTAATGGCGCGTTATGGGCTTTATTTAATACCTGATGATGCGATCAGGACCAAATGTAATTCCCAATGATGCGTTAGGAGTAAATGTCAGTTGTCTGCACGATCCGCAGTCTTATTTGACCCATTCACATCTAGATTTACCCATCGAGTCATGATTAGAGCATGTGAGAAAGTTGCCAGTGACTTGGGGTTAGGCGGTGGATTTCGCCAGGTACGCTTGGTCTCCACCACTTACAACTGTCTAGTCACAAGGACTCACGCCTAAGCCGCAATATGGCAAAAGATGTGACGAAAATGCGAAATTCAAAAATGGCAGCTGTAAAAGTAACCTATTGATTTTGTTTATGTGCTTTACGTGATATGCTGTGCCGATGGAAAACGCGCAGAACTTATTTTAGTATACGAGACGTGTCATTTTGAGGCAGAGTTTAGTCGGCATAGGGGTGAAAAAGTCGGAATAAACTCAGACATACTTTCTGATTCTTGGCCACAGTAGTCACATAGGTCACAATATTTTTATTCCAAATTGCTTGAGTTTCCTATTTGTGGCCAAGATTCTGCGCAATATCTTATATTAAAACATTTAAAGATTGACATCGCTATATATAAACAGACGCGTGCGTACATTGTGTTCTACAGTAGATAGGCCAGATTGGTTTAAGCAGTCTATAAAGATAACGCCATCTATAACCAGTGGAAAATACTACGACAGAATTGTAAGCTTGCAATAATATTCTGTAGACAGAAGTGTAAGATATCAACAGAATTATAGATGTTACAAACGGCGCCCCATATGGGTAAACTCCAAAATATTCATACACGCCCCAATGACAGCGTTGGTAAGGGGTGCACAGGTATGTGATTTCCCATTAATGGGAAATGATTTCCCATTAATGGGAAATGAATTCCCATTAATGGGAAATATTTTCATTTCCCATTAGTGGGAATTGATTTCCAAATGGGAAATCAATTCCCATTAATGGGAAATCATTCCATTTCCCATTGATGTGAAATCAATTCCCATTAATGGGAAATACTGATATTTTGCAGGGAGGGAGTGCCCTACGTACTAGTAACCCCCCCATTTTTATTTTGAATTTCCAAAGGGGATCTGTCAAGGACATATTATGCAAAGTTTCATGGAATACTTATTGTGGGGTATATCTTAGATAAATCTAAATGGATTTTAAGTTTTAGATGTCACTGTCAGCTTGTCGAATACCCTATTAAACATGCCTATGTGTTCTATGGTAGTGACTCGTTATTTATACCATGACGTCATACGTCTGCTTGACTGGAAATCAGGACCGCTTTACGGCATCGTGTTTGTCGTTATTTGCGGGAATAACGCACATGTTCTTGCTTGAAAGGCTCGGCGTCAGTTTAGGGGTGTTACATAAGCAGATCCAAAAACGCACATATCAGATCGTATCTACACGGCAACACTCTAGCAGAATGTCAACGAGGAAGCGAAAGAGGGGTGAGAGCCTAGGAGTTTGATTACCTATTCCTATTCTATAATCTTGACAGATGGATCATGACACGGACATCCAACTGACAGTACTCAGTAGCTTAGTCTTAGATAAATAAAACTAAGTGGATATGAAACCAACCGATCAAACTGAACAGGCTGGCTGTGGCGAATAGACCAAAAGTCGCGTTTTGCACATGTTGGTGTGCAAGTTTCTCTGTAATGTTAACGATGTAATGGCGCGTTATGGGCTTTATTTAATACCTGATGATGCGATCAGGACCAAATGTAATTCCCAATGATGCGTTAGGAGTAAATGTCAGTTGTCTGCACGATCCGCAGTCTTATTTGACCCATTCACATCTAGATTTACCCATCGAGTCATGATTAGAGCATGTGAGAAAGTTGCCAGTGACTTGGGGTTAGGCGGTGGATTTCGCCAGGTACGCTTGGTCTCCACCACTTACAACTGTCTAGTCACAAGGACTCACGCCTAAGCCGCAATATGGCAAAAGATGTGACGAAAATGCGAAATTCAAAAATGGCAGCTGTAAAAGTAACCTATTGATTTTGTTTATGTGCTTTACGTGATATGCTGTGCCGATGGAAAACGCGCAGAACTTATTTTAGTATACGAGACGTGTCATTTTGAGGCAGAGTTTAGTCGGCATAGGGGTGAAAAAGTCGGAATAAACTCAGACATACTTTCTGATTCTTGGCCACAGTAGTCACATAGGTCACAATATTTTTATTCCAAATTGCTTGAGTTTCCTATTTGTGGCCAAGATTCTGCGCAATATCTTATATTAAAACATTTAAAGATTGACATCGCTATATATAAACAGACGCGTGCGTACATTGTGTTCTACAGTAGATAGGCCAGATTGGTTTAAGCAGTCTATAAAGATAACGCCATCTATAACCAGTGGAAAATACTACGACAGAATTGTAAGCTTGCAATAATATTCTGTAGACAGAAGTGTAAGATATCAACAGAATTATAGATGTTACAAACGGCGCCCCATATGGGTAAACTCCAAAATATTCATACACGCCCCAATGACAGCGTTGGTAAGGGGTGCACAGGTATGTGATTTCCCATTAATGGGAAATGATTTCCCATTAATGGGAATTCATTTCCCATTAATGGGAAATGAATTCCCATTAATGGGAAATATTTTCATTTCCCATTAGTGGGAATTGATTTCCAAATGGGAAATCAATTCCCATTAATGGGAAATCATTCCATTTCCCATTGATGTGAAATCAATTCCCATTAATGGGAAATACTGATATTTTGCAGGGAGGGAGTGCCCTACGTACTAGTAACCCCCCCATTTTTATTTTGAATTTCCAAAGGGGATCTGTCAAGGACATATTATGCAAAGTTTCATGGAATACTTATTGTGGGGTATATCTTAGATAAATCTAAATGGATTTTAAGTTTTAGATGTCACTGTCAGCTTGTCGAATACCCTATTAAACATGCCTATGTGTTCTATGGTAGTGACTCGTTATTTATACCATGACGTCATACGTCTGCTTGACTGGAAATCAGGACCGCTTTACGGCATCGTGTTTGTCGTTATTTGCGGGAATAACGCACATGTTCTTGCTTGAAAGGCTCGGCGTCAGTTTAGGGGTGTTACATAAGCAGATCCAAAAACGCACATATCAGATCGTATCTACACGGCAACACTCTAGCAGAATGTCAACGAGGAAGCGAAAGAGGGGTGAGAGCCTAGGAGTTTGATTACCTATTCCTATTCTATAATCTTGACAGATGGATCATGACACGGACATCCAACTGACAGTACTCAGTAGCTTAGTCTTAGATAAATAAAACTAAGTGGATATGAAACCAACCGATCAAACTGAACAGGCTGGCTGTGGCGAATAGACCAAAAGTCGCGTTTTGCACATGTTGGTGTGCAAGTTTCTCTGTAATGTTAACGATGTAATGGCGCGTTATGGGCTTTATTTAATACCTGATGATGCGATCAGGACCAAATGTAATTCCCAATGATGCGTTAGGAGTAAATGTCAGTTGTCTGCACGATCCGCAGTCTTATTTGACCCATTCACATCTAGATTTACCCATCGAGTCATGATTAGAGCATGTGAGAAAGTTGCCAGTGACTTGGGGTTAGGCGGTGGATTTCGCCAGGTACGCTTGGTCTCCACCACTTACAACTGTCTAGTCACAAGGACTCACGCCTAAGCCGCAATATGGCAAAAGATGTGACGAAAATGCGAAATTCAAAAATGGCAGCTGTAAAAGTAACCTATTGATTTTGTTTATGTGCTTTACGTGATATGCTGTGCCGATGGAAAACGCGCAGAACTTATTTTAGTATACGAGACGTGTCATTTTGAGGCAGAGTTTAGTCGGCATAGGGGTGAAAAAGTCGGAATAAACTCAGACATACTTTCTGATTCTTGGCCACAGTAGTCACATAGGTCACAATATTTTTATTCCAAATTGCTTGAGTTTCCTATTTGTGGCCAAGATTCTGCGCAATATCTTATATTAAAACATTTAAAGATTGACATCGCTATATATAAACAGACGCGTGCGTACATTGTGTTCTACAGTAGATAGGCCAGATTGGTTTAAGCAGTCTATAAAGATAACGCCATCTATAACCAGTGGAAAATACTACGACAGAATTGTAAGCTTGCAATAATATTCTGTAGACAGAAGTGTAAGATATCAACAGAATTATAGATGTTACAAACGGCGCCCCATATGGGTAAACTCCAAAATATTCATACACGCCCCAATGACAGCGTTGGTAAGGGGTGCACAGGTATGTGATTTCCCATTAATGGGAAATGATTTCCCATTAATGGGAATTCATTTCCCATTAATGGGAAATGAATTCCCATTAATGGGAAATATTTTCATTTCCCATTAGTGGGAATTGATTTCCAAATGGGAAATCAATTCCCATTAATGGGAAATCATTCCATTTCCCATTGATGTGAAATCAATTCCCATTAATGGGAAATACTGATATTTTGCAGGGAGGGAGTGCCCTACGTACTAGTAACCCCCCCATTTTTATTTTGAATTTCCAAAGGGGATCTGTCAAGGACATATTATGCAAAGTTTCATGGAATACTTATTGTGGGGTATATCTTAGATAAATCTAAATGGATTTTAAGTTTTAGATGTCACTGTCAGCTTGTCGAATACCCTATTAAACATGCCTATGTGTTCTATGGTAGTGACTCGTTATTTATACCATGACGTCATACGTCTGCTTGACTGGAAATCAGGACCGCTTTACGGCATCGTGTTTGTCGTTATTTGCGGGAATAACGCACATGTTCTTGCTTGAAAGGCTCGGCGTCAGTTTAGGGGTGTTACATAAGCAGATCCAAAAACGCACATATCAGATCGTATCTACACGGCAACACTCTAGCAGAATGTCAACGAGGAAGCGAAAGAGGGGTGAGAGCCTAGGAGTTTGATTACCTATTCCTATTCTATAATCATGACAGATGGATCATGACACGGACATCCAACTGACAGTACTCAGTAGCTTAGTCTTAGATAAATAAAACTAAGTGGATATGAAACCAACCGATCAAACTGAACAGGCTGGCTGTGGCGAATAGACCAAAAGTCGCGTTTTGCACATGTTGGTGTGCAAGTTTCTCTGTAATGTTAACGATGTAATGGCGCGTTATGGGCTTTATTTAATACCTGATGATGCGATCAGGACCAAATGTAATTCCCAATGATGCGTTAGGAGTAAATGTCAGTTGTCTGCACGATCCGCAGTCTTATTTGACCCATTCACATCTAGATTTACCCATCGAGTCATGATTAGAGCATGTGAGAAAGTTGCCAGTGACTTGGGGTTAGGCGGTGGATTTCGCCAGGTACGCTTGGTCTCCACCACTTACAACTGTCTAGTCACAAGGACTCACTTCTAAGCCGCAATATGGCAAAAGATGTGACGAAAATGCGAAATTCAAAAATGGCAGCTGTAAAAGTAACCTATTGATTTTGTTTATGTGCTTTACGTGATATGCTGTGCCGATGGAAAACGCGCAGAACTTATTTTAGTATACGAGACGTGTCATTTTGAGGCAGAGTTTAGTCGGCATAGGGGTGAAAAAGTCGGAATAAACTCAGACATACTTTCTGATTCTTGGCCACAGTAGTCACATAGGTCACAATATTTTTATTCCAAATTGCTTGAGTTTCCTATTTGTGGCCAAGATTCTGCGCAATATCTTATATTAAAACATTTAAAGATTGACATCGCTATATATAAACAGACGCGTGCGTACATTGTGTTCTACAGTAGATAGGCCAGATTGGTTTAAGCAGTCTATAAAGATAACGCCATCTATAACCAGTGGAAAATACTACGACAGAATTGTAAGCTTGCAATAATATTCTGTAGACAGAAGTGTAAGATATCAACAGAATTATAGATGTTACAAACGGCGCCCCATATGGGTAAACTCCAAAATATTCATACACGCCCCAATGACAGCGTTGGTAAGGGGTGCACAGGTATGTGATTTCCCATTAATGGGAAATGATTTCCCATTAATGGGAATTCATTTCCCATTAATGGGAAATGAATTCCCATTAATGGGAAATATTTTCATTTCCCATTAGTGGGAATTGATTTCCAAATGGGAAATCAATTCCCATTAATGGGAAATCATTCCATTTCCCATTGATGTGAAATCAATTCCCATTAATGGGAAATACTGATATTTTGCAGGGAGGGAGTGCCCTACGTACTAGTAACCCCCCCATTTTTATTTTGAATTTCCAAAGGGGATCTGTCAAGGACATATTATGCAAAGTTTCATGGAATACTTATTGTGGGGTATATCTTAGATAAATCTAAATGGATTTTAAGTTTTAGATGTCACTGTCAGCTTGTCGAATACCCTATTAAACATGCCTATGTGTTCTATGGTAGTGACTCGTTATTTATACCATGACGTCATACGTCTGCTTGACTGGAAATCAGGACCGCTTTACGGCATCGTGTTTGTCGTTATTTGCGGGAATAACGCACATGTTCTTGCTTGAAAGGCTCGGCGTCAGTTTAGGGGTGTTACATAAGCAGATCCAAAAACGCACATATCAGATCGTATCTACACGGCAACACTCTAGCAGAATGTCAACGAGGAAGCGAAAGAGGGGTGAGAGCCTAGGAGTTTGATTACCTATTCCTATTCTATAATCTTGACAGATGGATCATGACACGGACATCCAACTGACAGTACTCAGTAGCTTAGTCTTAGATAAATAAAACTAAGTGGATATGAAACCAACCGATCAAACTGAACAGGCTGGCTGTGGCGAATAGACCAAAAGTCGCGTTTTGCACATGTTGGTGTGCAAGTTTCTCTGTAATGTTAACGATAGGAGATCACACATTGGTCTTAGTGACGTCACGCCTAAGCCAGATTCGAGACCCGTGGCATAGGCATAGCCAGGCCTTCACTATATCGCATATAGTAATTGGTTTCTTGCTACACCAGTACACGCTATTTGTTCTTTTATTCTTCTAAGATAATGATCAACTGGAATGGAGTCGTCAGTTATGATATACTGAGTACCATAGGCTATAGTATAGGATACACCGAAAGAGGTGGATACTAAAGACATGCAGACGTGAAATACCATACGTAATTATTGCCTAAGCCTAGTGCACCACATTCTCCCTCGATAAAGGTCGCTTTACCATGGCAACAAAATGGCGGCAACTGCTGTTGCTACCCGCTAGAAATTGTTTTTAGGTCATAAACTTTTTGCGCATTATAATTTGCTACAATGGTGTAAATCTGGAAGATGAGATGGCAGGGAATAATTATGATGGATTTAGGTATGTAACACGGCCGATGTCTACATTCAGCTAGCAGTATTGCACTCTGCCTGGTGTACTCGTGCAATACCTGCTGGCTTCTCACAGACATCTTGCCATTTTCACAACAAGAATAACATATATTAATGTTTATAGAGTTTGCCCTATTAACCTACTCATGCTTGAGAGCTACCCCATAAAGTGTTGTCTGGATCTATTTTATGTTTGCAATAACTTGGGAATTTAGGACTATATTACAAAATTTTTGACTGGTTGTTGATAGCGTTTTGATAAATATTTCTCCCTCAAATATTTTCTTAACTTTGCTTTCTGCTTCAAGATTTCACCAAAAATGTCAGACAACTTTGGGCCTTTAAACACGCCAACACATCTGCAGGTGTTATTGTGTGACTAAAAGTGAAAGGTTACTTGGGTAGTGATTGGTTAGTCAACCATGTTACTTGCAATAAACTGGCTTCTGATTTGCTGACCTTTTTTTGCTTAACCTATCCTGTCTGAAACAATATATTTACTAAAATGTTAGATTGTCAGTATTAGCCTACAAATTTGAATCTCTCTGCTGGGATGAAAAGTTAGGAATTGAAGGATTTACATTACTGTAGAATGGCTAATTTTTCTGTGTTTTATTTTCCCCTTTTTTTCCTGATTGCTATCAAACGGCAAAAATTAACACAGAAGAAATCTATACAGTTCATATCCGGACTTAATAAACACGGAAAATTCTGACCTTAGTTAAATAGACTGGCCCAGCTTTATCGCTGAAGTGTCTGACCAGCGTTTACTCAGAGTGGTAGCAGTCATCACTCATTGCAATCTACATGTGGCGGGGAACAATCGCTAATTGCACTGTATGACCACTGATCATGCTGTGACTGCTGCTCAACTATGTGCCACTTCACAGATTACATCGCATTTATCTATTTCTAGACGCCTCTCTAGACTGGTTATAGACCCATCGCCACATGTGTTGCTGCAATTAAGGCCCTGCACGTGCAGGTACTTATTGATATTTACTCTTTGGTATACTAAAATTAAAGGTCTACATAAAACGGGAAAATTAAAAACGGAAAAAAACATATGTCCTCTTTTCGGAAATATTAGAAACGGAAACACCCAAAAATGAGAAATTAGGGAAAATTGTCACATGGATAAATTAGCCATTCTACAGTATACAATTATGACATCCCTGTAGGGTATGCAACAGGAATGAATCCCACAAGAGGATTTTCGCCCAAGGGTAACAATTCGAAAGGGGGAAAAATTAGCATACACCCAAAGTTATGGATATGTACTGTGTTGTACAGTCAGCAAACTCTTTGGGTGCTCGCAGGTATTCGGGCCAGCATGGTTCATTCAGTAAGTCCCGCTGTTAGGGATCACACCCTGATGATAAGGAGAGAGTATAATGTGACGATTACTCTATGGCCCTTGACCAGCAGGGCCATTGCTATATATTATTTGAATTATCTTTTCAGGAGCTGCAAAAGCGTCAGCAGTTGTTAATGATGATGCCCCTGCCTCAGCAAGCGTGGCAACTGAAAAGCCAGTGTACAACTGTTGGCTGATGAAGTCAGAGCCAGAACCAAGATTTGAGAAAGGAATTGATGTAAAGGTAAGAAGACAAATCAAACTGCCCAAGAAAGATTAAATTTTCATCATTTTGACAAGTAAAACCAAATGGTGTTTTTACACATGAACTGAATTTATCTTCATTTTGGAATAAAGAGCATAAATCTGTCGTTTCTTTATTAACATTCTGTTAGTAATGTTCAGGTTTATGGATCCTACAATACTTATATGTTACTACATGATTGAAAACATTCCTGGACACGTAGTAGTATTTTCATTTTTTTGATATCTGCTCTAAATATTTCTTAATCAGACTTCTAAAATGAAGGAAGGTGAAACTCTACAAATATATTGACTTAAGCTTGCTCTAAATTCCTTTCAGAACGTAAATTCCAATTTTTAAAAAATCTTTCCCTGCCCAATGTTCTCTATGAAATATATACACATCAACTGTACGTGTCACCTCTTTATTGAAGCCAGGAGATTGTTTACACTAGCATGTATGTAATAGAAATCCATATCTCTGTTAAATTTAGAATACTTGACCTTTACAGAATCTCAGCTCTTATAAGATGTATAGTTTATTGGAGTATTCTTGTACATAGACCAAAATATTGGTCAATCTTTCCATTCAAGTCTCACTTAAAGAACGAAGGACCCGAGCGGCCAAGCCCGCTTAATTTTCAAGAGGAAATATCCCTACATATGAATGATATCACTACCATTCCTCACAGATCTCTGTATCTAAACCATCTTAGAACAATTAATTTCTGATCATTGTAGTTTGGGATTGAGGATTTGAAAGCTGAACCGAAACAGACGGCATGCTGGGATGGAGTACGCAATTACCAGGTCAGTTGCTTCACACATAAATACTCTAACCCTAGATATTCTACCAAAAATTGATATTGATTGGTTGCCTAGATTATTTTATTCATATCATACACATAAATACTGATAGATTGATATTTTTTTACTTCAAGGACTAGGCAGGGCACTAATATCTTTTGGATAAGCAGTTTCCAGAAAAAAACACCTCTCCAAGAAGAATTTTTGGGTGTCAGGGGTCCAGTTAGACACTAGCCCGATAGCCCGAGGCTACAGAAAATTGTCTCGGGCTATAAGAATATTTGCCTTTGGAGCCCGGCTGGCTATAAGAAAAGATTGACATTTTTAGGTCATGCTCAGAGAAATAACAATTCTATAAGGAGTGTGTGTGTGTGTGTGTGTGTAATTTAGGATAACCGAGGCAGCTCGTTTTTAGAGGTTGTTGTACAACAACCTTTATTCAGTTCGCTTTTGTTGTCTTGCATTCCCGGGGAGGGTCCTGGGAGCTGGTTGATGCATTTTCCCTATGTTGTCTTACATGGCATTTTTGGAAAATTCTAGCCTAATGATCTGGAGAGTGGGGTGTGGTGGGGTCGTTTTGTTTATTGTTTCTGTTAGAATTGGGTGTGTAGTTTATAATGTTTGTTTCATTGTTTCTGTGGGTTGCCTAGTTTTTTTTTGGTGGATTTTTACGTGTTTATACTTTACGTTTTCTTCACTCCAATACGATTCTGTAGCGCGTCTGGTCTGGTGGGGCGGCCGTTGGATGCGCATGCGTGGGTGGATGCGCATGCGTGGGTTTTCTGCATATTTAATGCGATCGGCTAATCACGTGACGGTGCGTGATTGGGTTTCCCAGCACCACGTGGTTTGTCTCTGGTGAATTATCCAATGAGCGGTCTCACTGCCTCACCGTCACACCACGTGGTACTCTTTCCCGCGGTTTATTAACCAATGAGCGGCTATTTGTATCCCTCTTTGTACTATTTTACTTACGTGTTCATTCACGTATTTTTTACATTGGCTAGGTTACCCTCCGCCATTTTGAATATCGGGTTTGACGAAATTTGCACCCCGATTTCAAAGCTTTCGTTTGTGGCCATCTCTAACTCTAAAATTCTGAAACCAAAAGAATTAACAAGCCAAGTATCTATATTATTAAGATTAATTCTTTTGGTTTCGGAAAATCGAAAATATTTTGAGATATTTGTCAACACGCATCGATGGTGGCGTGTTGACCATGGCGATTAGTACATTCTCAATGGTACCTCGCCGATTCCTGTCAATTTCATCAAGCTATCTCCCCCCGATCACAATATGACTACCTACCTGGATAGATGAGATCCTCATCTATCTGATTCAATCATTTTTTTAATTCAACTTCAGGTTGGAAGCGAAAAAATAGCTTTTCGCTACAACCGGAAGTTGATTTTTTTGACATAGTGAATTATCCAATGAGCGGTCTCACTGCCTCACCGTCACACCACGTGGTACTCTTTCCCGCGGTTTATTAACCAATGAGCGGCTATTTGTATCCCTCTTTGTACTATTTTACTTACGTGTTCATTCACGTATTTTTTACATTGGCTAGGTTACCCTCCGCCATTTTGAATATCGGGTTTGACGAAATTTGCACCCCGATTTCAAAGCTTTCGTTTGTGGCCATCTCTAACTCTAAAATTCTGAAACCAAAAGAATTAACAAGCCAAGTATCTATATTATTAAGATTAATTCTTTTGGTTTCGGAAAATCGAAAATATTTTGAGATATTTGTCAACACGCATCGATGGTGGCGTGTTGACCATGGCGATTAGTACATTCTCAATGGTACCTCGCCGATTCCTGTCAATTTCATCAAGCTATCTCCCCCCGATCACAATATGACTACCTACCTGGATAGATGAGATCCTCATCTATCTGATTCAATCATTTTTTTAATTCAACTTCAGGTTGGAAGCGAAAAAATAGCTTTTCGCTACAACCAGAAGTTGATTTTTTTGATATAGCGAGATTAGGGCATTGATATGCATTGTGTGCATTTCACACAAAAAACATACTTTTTTCAATAAATTGTCACGTCGCCGTTTCTGGGTCAAAATTTACAAATGGCCCATCAAAGTGTTCGCAACAAATAGGGCTTTTACCCTATTATCATAACTTGTTGGTTATATTTGTAATTTTTGAAAAAAATGGCGACTTCGGAAAAAAACGGCAAAAACGGCTTTTTGGAATGTTGATTTAGGAACCCTGGCGAAATTCTAAATTTACTTATTAATTTCGCCACTAAAACCGGAAAAAAAGTTTCAACTTCAAGAAAACAGACTCTAAATAATCCATCCTGCCCATTTGTGGATTTTTTTTGATCCCCACAATCGTAAGAAAACAACTTTGAAAAAAAACGGAAGTAGTAAATATTTTTATCGCGATTTCAGCAATCAGTATATATACCCTTCTCACCATGAGTGTAGTATGCAGTCCTGAAGTTAGCAGACCTTTAACCCTGCCATCCCTTCCGTTCTCACTGTTGTTGTATTTTAGATAAAGATATGATTTTAATTGTTTTGGGTGACAGGAAAAGTGTGTACTGTTATAATTTATTGGTCACAAACTTATAAGCCCAAAGAGCATGTAATGCGAATGCATGGGATGGCAGGGTTAATGGTCTGCATACTTCAGGATTGCATTTTCACTCATGGTGAGAAGGGTGTCAAGGGACATAACTGCAGGCAGCACTCATAGAAACTGGCTTCGACATCATACTGCATCTACACCAAAGAGCATCATAGGAACTTGATTCACCTGACAACCCAAAATAGTAAGCATACATTAAATTGAAATAAATACAAAAGTATCAATACAAAACTATCACTCAATATACAATTTTATAAAAACACATCCACAAAATATAGAAACCATGCAAATCTTCACTGTCCCTCAAACAAAACAATTACTGTTTAAAGAAGATATTGTGTCGGTGTGATAATATAAGATTGCATTTGGTGAGATATGTTTTGTGTTGATATTTTTGTGTTGCTTTGATGGTATGTATGATTATTTTTTCAGGTTGCATGGTGTATTGAATTTCTCTGATGTACCTTCAGTCTACCTGATGTTTAGTGCTGCCTGCAGTTCTGTCCCTAGAAACTCTTCTCAACATGAGTGAAGTAGCAGACCTGAAGTATGCAGGCTTCTACCCTTTGATGCCGATGCCGGTCCCATACCCCTTCAACCCAGTGCTCGGGCCCAGGCAGCATCTCCCTGCATTTGTATCGCCCAAGATGCAAAACAAACGAAAATACTGATCAAAATAAAGGGAAAATTACAAAGTTTGTGTTTCTGATGTATTTTTTAACACTATTAGGTATGATAGAAAGATAAAGAAGTTCAAAGAATGGGAATTTTTTTTGAAATTGTTCTAGACTGATATTTAATGTACATTCACAAACTGGCTCTTATAGTTGTATTTCTTGGCACTATTAGGTGTGATAAAAAGATAAAGAAATTCAAAAATAGGGAAGTTTTTTTAAGTGCGGATTTAGATAGAAATCTTATGAAAAGTTTGGAAGATATGTGTTTCAGATGTATTTTTTGGCACTATTAGGTGTGATAAAAAGATAAAGAAGTTCAAATAAAAGGAAATTGTTTTAAATTGCTCCAAACTGATATTAATGTCTATTCACAAACTTGGTTTTTGATTAAAAAGTCTGTAAGTATCATCAGCAGCATTACAAGTGTGTATCAGTCTATTTTAGGTTTAAGTACAAAGTTATTGCATGCATATTGGGTTTCTGGTAGTGCTGGACCTGCTTTAGTGGCGGAAGATCATGACCAGGGGCATATGTCCCTTTAGGGGCCATATGGTTGATATTTGTGCATGTTTGCATTCAGGCAGTGTTTGGCCATTTTCATGTAAAGGTAAGTCACGGACTAAAGTTCTTCAGGCAGCAGCATGTTAGTTGTGGCAAGCATGCTGCTGGTGGGGTTTTGTTGGCTGTCATTTGCAGTGCTGGTTGTAGGCTTTTCCCATTCATGTTTGGTGATCTACTGGATTAGTGGTGGTGAGTTTGCCATAGTTTCTTGGATAGCTAGGAGTGGGTTATAGTTTTCGAAAATATTTGAGGGAGGGTTTTAGATAGAATTCTTTTGAAAAAATTGAGGGATATGTGTTTCAGTTGTATTTTTTGGCACTATTAGGTATGATAAAAAGATAAAGAATTTCAGTGGAAGGGAAATGTTTTAACTGTCCAGGTTTGGGGGTTTTGGAGCATTTTTCCAGGGAAAAAATTGAATAGTTTGTGTTTCTGATGTATTTTTTGGCCCTATTAGGTATGATAAAAAGATAAAGAAGTTCAAGAAAGTTGAATTTTTTTTAAAATGTTCTAAGCTGATATTTAATGTCCATTCACAAGCTTGGCTCTTATAGTTCATCATCAGGTAGCAAAATCACATAATCCAGGAACATATGCCCCTTAAGGGACCATAAGGTTGATCCTTGTGCATGTTTGCACTCAGGCAGTGTTTGGTCATTTTCATGTAAAGGTAAGTCACGGACTAATGTTCTTCAGGCAGCAGCAGGTAAGTTGTGGCAAGCATGCTATTGGTGGGGTTTTGTTGACTCTCATTTGCAGTGCAGGATGTGGGCTTTTCCCATTCATGTTTGGTGATCTACTGGATGAGTGATGGTGGGTTTGTCATAGTTTCTTGGATAGCTAGAAGTGGGTTATAATTTTGGGAAATATTTGGGGGAGGGTTTTAGATAGAATTCTTATGAAAAAATTGTAGGATATGTGTTTCAGATGTATTTTTTGGCACTATTAGGTATGATAGAAAGATAAAGAATTTAAGGAAAAAGGAAAATGTTTTAAAATGCTCCAAACATATATTTAATGTCCTTTCACAAAGTTGGCTCGTATATTTTTTCATCTGGTTGCAATATCACATGAACCAGGGGCATATGCCCCTAAAGGGTACATAAGGTTGATCCCTGTTCATGTTTGCTTTTAGGCAGTGTTTGGCCATCTTCATGTAAATGTTTTGTGTTACTTTGATGATATGTCAGATGTCAAATTTTTAACCCCGCCCCCCATCGCTCTCTTTTTCTGAAGTATGTGTGTTAAAATGTTCATGTTTATATTTGGCGGATAGGCTTAGTGATTAGTTTAGTTTGTCAAAAGTTGCATTTTATTTATGCGTGCTGAATTTTAGGTTATGATGAAATTTTTTATTCGCTGTTTAACTGTTGGTCTTTTTTAATATTTGAGAGCCGGCACTTATTTTAATGCATGGGCTTTGTTGTATATACTTAGCTTATGTGTTAACATTTTGTGTTGTGGGGGAGAGTCACAAGCCTCTGTTAAGGGGGAGTGGATTTTTGGCTGTTGGCAACATGTTTGATTTTGATGTGGTGTTATTTGCAGGCAGCCAGTCAGTTTGTTACATGCATCAGTGATTGACTTTAACATTTTCAGACAGGAGCAGATTTGGCTCCCAGGATTTTAAGTTTAGGGGCTATTAAATTCCTGTGCGGCCACCACCACGGTATGGTTTTGCCAGGGGTGCATTGTCCAGGTTTGGGGATCTTGGGGCATGCTCCCAGGGAAAAGTTTGAAAGGTTTGTGTTTCAGCTGTATTTTTTGGCACTATTAGGTATGATGAAAAGATAAAGAATTTCAAAAAAAGGAAAAGTTTTTAAAATGCTTTAAGCTGATATTTAATGTCCGTTCACAAACTTGGCTCCTATAATTCATCATCTGGTAGCAAAATCACATGGTTCAGGGGCATATGCCCTTTAAGGGACCATAAGGTTGATCCCTGTGCATGTTTGCATTCTGGCAGTGTTTGGCCATTTTCATGTAAGGGTAAGTCACGGACTAAAGTTCTTCAGGCAGCATTAAGTAAGTTGTGGCAAGCATGCTATTGGTGGGGTTTTGTTGACTGTCATTTGCAGTGCAGGATGTGGGCTTTTCCCGTTCATGTTTGGTGATCTACTGGATAGGTGATGGTGGGTGGTGAGTTTGTCAAAGTTTCTGGATAGCTAGAAGTGGGTTATAGTTTTGGAAAATATTTGAGGGAGGGTTTTAGATAGAAATCTTATGAAAAATGTGAAAGATATGTGTTTCAGATGTATTTTTTGGCACTATTAGGTATGATAAAAAGATAAAGAATTTCATAAAAAAGGAAAATGTTTTATAGTGCTCCAAACTGATATTAATGTCTATTCACAAACTTGGTTTTTGATTAAAAAGTCTGTAAGTATCATCAGCAGCATTACAAGTGTGTATCAGTCTGTAACCACTAACGAAAAAACACAAAAATCAGAAAAATTTCAAAATAGCAAAATATTAAAAAAACAAAAAATTGCAAATGATTAACTACAAAAAGACATACAAGGAATCAACCTCTTGACGCCACTGGCGTCTATCTTGTTGTTTTTTAATGGGACTATGAAATTTTCTATCGGGCTATGAAGTTTTGGGGACCTATAGCCCGGCGGTCTTCCTCAGTTTCTTGCCGTAGCCTGACCCCTGGGTGTCACCTAAATCTTTTTAGAACAAACAATTTGATAAGGCGTGACTGAAATATCTCATCATGATAACTAGGGATTGGTACCTTCAAAGTGTTCATGATGCGATAGACATACTGTAATTGTTGATATTTTCCTCAAAGATTAAGATTGATTGATTGATAAGTTTTATTTCATACATATTTTACAAATAAATATTTATAGATTCCGATCTTTTACTTCAAGCAATTAGGCAGGATGCTAATATCTTTGGATTACAGGACTGTACATTAACCAAAGTATCAACTAGCCTTTTTTTAATATAGATATTAACTAATGCTATAGTATATGGCAGCTTTAGGTGTCATGATTCTTAGGAAGAAAGCAACAGTCAAGACAGCTGAATTCTTCATGATTTTTGCGTTTTGAAAAGTTCAGCATTAGTATACTGCAGAATTTATTAGGATAATTTCAAAATCCCTCTCTATAATATCACATGACATTAGATAAGAAGTAATTGACATCAACTAGACTTTATTTCTTTAACAACATGATATTTTAACATCATTATTAATGAAACGGGGTACCTCACAGGTACCTGCTTTTGTGAAATCTAGCGCTATCAGTTTCAGAAATCTATAGTGTATTGCCCTCATGCAGAGTTGTCCAAGTAGCCGTTAAGTTAATTTTACACTCTTTCGCAGTACCAGTATTACAGATCTTGAATGATAGGATATTTTTCTCATTCAAACTTAGTGTTAGGTATCATATGGAGTACTGGTACTAACCCTTAATGATAACTGTAATTCTCTTATTACAACACTTTTGATTTATAGAACTTCATGATAAGATTCAATAATTAGATTCGATGAATAGATTCGCCACATTCTTAAACCCCACATTTTGATAGGTTCTGTGCATGTTAGAATTACCTGTTCCACATTTTGCATGTATTTGTAACACATAGTGCATGTTTAAAAAAGACGGGGTTAACATCATAATTCTATGCACATTGATTTTGACTCCTCTCCACATTTTTACTGTGCAATTTATTTTCAGGCTCGAAATTTTATGCGGGACATGAAGTTAGGTCAGGAAGCATTTTTCTATCACAGTAATTGCAAGGAGCCTGGTATAGCTGGAATAATGAAGGTCAGTTATATGTTTTATTGAACTCTAACAACCACAAATCTAAGATATGACCATGACCAAGGATTTAGCCAGGACCTGTCCAGCCTGTTTTCTCAGATAGGCAGTCTCCTGACAAGCACCTTTTAGACAGGCAAACGTTCTAGAAAAAAATCTCAATATATGACTACTTTAATGGAGTAAAAACCAACCTCTTTCCTAGGAGTGTAAGTTGCCTTTTTGATGCAATCTGCTACTAAATGTAGTTGGTATAAGGATTTGAGGTAGCTGATCAGCAAGATCTGGAAGGGCAGAATTTTGTGATTGCGGTATCAGACAGACACTTTGAAAATCCCTGCTAAGACCCTGCCCATGACTTAATTTCTTTCTGATAAATGCAATAGATAGAATATACATAAGGGAGTAGACTAGGACGCAACCAATTATTCCTATTTGTTCGAGGTAAGCAAGGTTGCCTGTATCTTATTCTTTCTGTTGCACAGATTGCGAGAGAAAAATATCCAGACCACACACAGTTTGATAAAAAAGATGCTCACTATGACCCGTAAGTACCAAAATAATTCTTCATTCTGTAAACCACCATATAAATGACATCAATAATCAAGTTACACTGGAGACCAAGTAGACTCATACCATAAGTATTACAGTGCTAAAAGTAATGATTCAAAAAGGATCTGTCAAGGAACCTAGGTTTAATGATTATAATTATAGACAGATTTGATCAGTGACTGCATTTGCCTTGCGGGGGTCTACTCCCTAAACAGGGTCTACCAAATACATGTACAGCCGTCCTAAGCAGGCCACTCCACTTCCCAGGGTATTTTGTTCCCCTATGTGATCCCTAATCGATTCCCTTGATGCTAGCTTAGATGAATAAAAGAATGGATATGTAGTGAGAGACCAATTAATATATGCGCTATAGCAAAGACCTGGCTATCCCAGGGCTTTTGAATCTGGCCTCAAGGTGACGTCACTAGGAGAAAAAAGACCAATGTGGGCTCTCGTATTGTTTACATTACAGAGAGATCTGTGCTGCAACATGCGCAGAACACAACTTTTTTGGCTACTCGCCACAGCCAGCCTGTTCAGGTTGACTGGCTGGTTTCATATCCACTTGTTGTTATTCATCTAAGACGCTAGTAGTCTTCCATCTGGTATCAGGTCTATCCCATCACTTCTCAACATAAACACACAGATAACCCCCACATGTACGCAATCCCTCAACTCAGAGAACCCCAAATAAAAAAAATTAATCAACTTTTGTTATTATACTTCCAGAAAATCCACTAAGGAAAATCCCAAGTGGGACATGGTTGACGTTCAGTTTGTCCGTATGCTGTCTCGCTACATTCCTCTGTCGGAGCTGAAGGCCCTGCACCAGCAGCACAAGTCTAAGGGAGGCGCGCTGGCCAACGTGGCCCTCTTCACCAGAGCCAGGCTCTCTGTACAGCCACTCACTCAAGGTACTCACAGCAAAAACTAAAAACAACAACAGCAACAACAACAACGATGTTTCTGGTTACATGCTCTAAAAACCTTTTAAATGCATTTTTAATTGTTCTAAATCAAATTAAAATGAAAAGAAACCTAAAAAGTGTGATTTTAAACCCTTTCTTTTGTTAGGTCTATGTGTAAGTCTGTAAGACACTTCAATAAGTCTGTAACCTTAGAAAAGGGTAATTTTTAACATGTTTTAAACTACAGTTGTGAAAATAAAACTTCAAAAAGCCTGTTACTTAGAATAAAAGTTCCTTTTAACATGTTCTCAAGTGCAGTTATTGCTTGATAAGTCCTAAAAGATGCTTAACTGAGTGAATATTTGTGATATGACAATATGTGGATCTATCTTCCCTCTTTTCCTGAAAACTAACTGGTATTGTGTCATTTTATTAACCCTTCCAACGTTGCACATGCATACATGTGTTTGTGGTATCATAGCCTAGAGAATCATGCGCACATGTATGTGGCAATTTTGGCCAGTAGTCCCGATTAAAATTTGGTTACAGACATTTGTGGGCGAAATTACAATTTAGACTCTCAGAGGTTTAATGTGAGTATAGTTGCTATTAGAGCTAGGTTCAGTTAACCCTCTCACGCTTGGAGAGTTAGAATTTAGTTCTTTAAGGAATGTCGACTTGATGTGATACTACTGAATATAATGCAGTACTAAAGACTGAATTGGCAAAGAGATAACTGGTCAATGTGTCTTTAAATATTCATAAAAAGATAATAGATCGGCAGGGTAGAACTAGTACCCCATCATCTTATTTACATAAATAGGAGGGAGAGAAATAATGTGTGATTAACTGTTTCAAGTGGAGGAGAGGTTTTATTCATTTGCAGTTGGAGTGCACACATAGCCTTTCAGCTTAAAAAATGACTCATCAAGTCGAGTAAACTAATATTCAAGAACACTTCAAGAGGTATCATTTCAGCAAGGACCTAGAGTTAATAATTTTTCAAAACATTTCTTTATCATCAGTTATCAAGGCATTTCCATTTGTGTCAGATCATGTGTACAATTCTGACATATTTGTGGTTTAACTCCTCAAAACCTGTCTGTATCCTCAGCTCGTCAGATTACTCAGGGCGTGCCCTGATGGCCTAGCTAGTGGCTACTGACTGCTCTCTGTCTCACACTACTGCTGGGGTTTTGATCTCAGCCAGGGCATGTGAGAAGGTTGCCAATGACTTGGGGTTAGGTGGTCGTTTTCACTAGATACTCTGGTTTCCTCAGTCCCTTATAACAGGCTAGTCAAAACCTAGCCTAAATATGGCAGAAGTTCAAAGTTCCTTTATGTTGTTGGTTAGGATGTGCTTATTCATCACACATTTGCTTTATTTCAGGAGAGTGGAATTACATACTGAGCCTAGAAAAGAAAGATGGGGCAGAAGAGATGAAGTGAATTTCTACTACATAGGTTACTCCTATTGGGATAAGAAAATATTCTGCTTTCTCTGTAAGCGTTTGGTGAGTGTGAGAAAGTTGTCATTGACTTGGCGATGACTTTCCCCAATTCTCCAATATTCTTCAACACTTCCAACTTGCTTGTTAAGTTCAAGTTGCCATATTGCAGGAAAGGGGACGATAAATGAAGGTCAAGTTCCAGGTCAACCTCATCCCATCATCAGGGCATCCACATGGAAAGGAAAAAGCAATGTTTGCTGGGTTATCTGACTGTGTGGTTTAAAGATATAATGGCATTGTAGTAGTAGTATGCTGATTTGCTTGTAAATTCATTTACAAAATTCATACTCTCACATCATCTTATTAACATGACGAAAACAAAATATAGAAATGATAGTAAAGTTACTCCCCCCTTCGAGTATTCACAGAGGAATTAAATGGTTTTACAATAATTAAATCCATGAGAAGTGATACATGACATTCTGGCATTTGTTATAACTTATTTCGGGCAAGCCAGAAATTATGTCGGGCAAGTTAAAATCATAAACTACTTTCCCGGCATGGTAAGTTAGTTCTGAAACTTATGTTGGTGCCTGAACCCATTCATGTCTAGGAATCTTCCTGGCGATTTGTTTAGATCTATTATGAAAGGTATTATATAGAATAAAAAGATATTTAAAGGAAAGTCTTTGGTCAGGTTTTGGTCAAAATTCCTCCAAATATTTTCCAAATAATCATCTGATTTATCAAAATTGTCTGACCGTGTTTGCAGTCCTGAAACACATGGGTGTAATGAGTATTTCCTAATTTGAAGTTCAAAGAGAAGTTAATTTTGTGTCTTAATCATACATTGTTTGATCTTTTTACGAAAGGAACACTAGTTGGTTCACAATGGATAGTTATAAAGCATGATGGATATAACTTTGAATTGAAATGTGAAGTTCCATGCAAATGTTTTTCATGATATTTTGTTATTGAAATATTTGTATGTATGCTCTGCCACCAGGATGGTCAGGGAATGGTCGGACTGCCCCAATGGCCGTGACCTATGCAATATTTCTACTAATAAAAGGAAGTGGTGGCTAAGCTCTTCCAATAGAATTGTGTAAGATATGTTCCAGGAATTTGTTCCTAAGATATAGTGGCTTTCATAAGAACAATCAACTAAATAAGATTGCTCCATTGTTAGTATCCTCACAGTAATAACGCACATAATGTTTGTAAGAGATCTCTATTTTTATACTCTAGATATTGAGCATCTTTTGTTGTTCTATATTTACCAACATTTGTATTTGATTATTCAGGAAATAAAAGAAAATATTTTAGAAAATTCTGTTTTTGTTTATTGATTCATGGTGCCGTACATGGGAATAAGGATAAACACTTAGGGCTTCTTCAGAAAAAATGCCTGGGAGGGTGGGGGGGGGGGGGGATACTTTCACCAAAGATTATTTTTTACATGTTTGAGGATGCAATCCTCAGACAAAGGTCATTGCCTGGATCTTCTTGAGTCGTTTTCACACCCATACTTTGGAGTGGAAATCTAGGCTGCCTCATAGTGGTCCTCACATACTCTTTTATATAAAGTAAATTTGAAGTCCTTGACAGTCCATCCAGTCCTTATGTTCTGGATGTATGTTTGAATTAGAAATTGAAATGGCCTTTTTGTCACTCAGATTCTATTGTTACATCCACATGCTGCACACAGCACCATGATTCATGAATTTCCCCACATGAACAGGAGAATTGTGCATTGACCAGTCAGCTGCAGTGCTGAGGTGCTCAGTTGATGACAGGAAATGGGCCATGTGACTACTAAATGGATGCCCCTATGACTTTGGCCAGGAAGCACCTAGCCTCACAGAAAATGACAATTTCCTCCTCAACAGGTACTGGGAATGGACTTGTGAGTTGGGCAATTGACATATACCATATAGCACTACACTTATAGCCAAAGTTATAAAACTTTGTTTTACCTCTGCCCTGCTTTTATTTTACTATTCTGCCTTTACAGAGTATATACTGGCTTATAGGTCTTCCGATGAGAAATACATAAAACTTCACAAAGATACCCTTCCAGCAGGATGTAAGTGAAGTTTAAAGGATATGAAAGGGATATGCTTTGCCTTAGAGTTAGCAATTTTCGCGTTGTCTGCAAGTCTTGTCTAGTATTAAAGAAAACAACGGCAACACAAAGAGGTTACACCTTGCTCTAAAGTGTCACCTTGATGACATCTTGTCTCGTCTGCTGGACCTCCACGTGTCGACCAGAAGGACTGTCATGTCATTCGCCTCTGTCATTAATTTATCTCCCAATCAATACATACTAGTATTTCATATTAACATCTGACATATGTAGAATCGTTTTAAAATATTGAAAAGTATGAATATTGTCTGTACTCTTTTTCCTACTGTGTATTACTGCCAATCATCAAAGACATGATCAAGTATATGATACGTATCTCGCTCCCGTGTTGGTATTCATGTACCGTATGTACTTTATCAACTCTACTAACGAGTATGAAAGTACTGTTATACCCTATAGAAGAAGAAGTGAAAATATAAAGAATACAGATAACAAGAAGACCACAAATATTATCGTGGAGGATCGCAGTACGAAGCGGGAAAATGGAAAATACAAAAAAGTGACGGCAGAACAAAGAAGTAGAGAACAACAATCAAGGGGGTAAGAAGAAATAAAAATGGGTGGAATTTAGTAAAAAATGAGGGGAATAAAAACTAAATAGTTTGTCCCACAATATTAAAAGACTGGCGTAAATGATTTTTTCAATAATACATTTTCTAAAAATAAATATATAAAAAGAAGGTACGTCCCCATGCTAGCTTTTGAGTAAAACAGCGCCATCTTCAGATTTTCTTTTTGATGAATTGAGGCCTGCACACAATTTAAACTTGGCTTACTTGCGACTGGCATGCTAATCTCATTCTTTAAACGCTCACATGCACGAGTTTGTTAATTGTACATATATATTACGAGAATTAATTCAAAACTGACAAGAGGGTATTTGCTTCGTTTTACTCAGTTGTTGCACTATTTCACTTATATTTAACCCATACAAAGAATTTAGCGCTTAAAAGGCGTTCTGATGGCGGATACATTTAGCATTACAAAAGTGCCCTCCTACCAGGGTGCAGGATTTACGGGGGGGGGGGGGGGGGGGGTAAAAACATATATTGCCCCTACCGCCAAGTATGAACCAGGGATCTTCAACTTTCACAGATGTAGAGGAGAGAGTATCATATTTTTCTAATTTTACTTCGTTCAAAGTTATTTTGGAATTGTTGAAAATGAGAAAAATGCAATTTCCAACTTTCCAATCACTTAACTTTTGAACGAATTAAAAAATGGAAAAAAACGAGTAATCTCCGTTATGAAGAAACCAATTTTTCAGCAAATCTGTTAATATTAGATACTCAAAATACATGTTACTTTGATGCGATTATGTTTTGAGGAATTTCTAGAGAAGGGCCAAAACCCAAAAACCTTTCCTGGTTGTGTGCAAGCCTATGTATGAGAGCCTTTGTAGTAGCAGGTTTTAAACTTTTCCCAGTGATTGCCTAAACATAATTATGAGAAAAGGTGTGTCGGCTTTAACATATGTAAACGGTTTCAAATGACCCTATATTTACAAAGTAACCCCGCAAGCAACCTTAAACGAATTTTGTATTATTTTTTAGTTCACAAAAATAAATCAGTTATCCTGCAGGGGATTGATTATGACGAAAAGCTCTGAATTTTCGGTCTGAAACGAAGCTGTCGGAATGAATTTCAAGATTTCCTAAAAATACAATCGTGCAATCCCTTTTAACTATTCATGGTTGGCATAACCAGGATTTTTATTAAATGACACTTAGTCATTGATCAAGATTGCGTTTAGCCTAGATCTAAATGTAGATTGGCCGCGGCTCAGTTTCTGGTGGACCTTTGCTGCATCGCGCAGGGCGAAGTGTCACTAGCCTAGATTTCTATAGGCTGTCATATGTACTTTTCTGTTATGTTTTTTTCTGTTAGCAGGCACCAGAGAGGTCTATAATAGACCTCTCTGCAGACACCAAATAGCCTTGCGGTCAATTGAGTTTTACACTTATCTCAACAGAGTAGAGGATTCAGTTTGAGTATGACCTTAGATGACCAAACACACTGACGTGGATCCGAAACCAGCCGGTCAGCCTGAACAAGCTAGCCTCAACCAGTGTCAACTGATAGCCCAAAATTGGTGCTCTGTGCATGCCCAGCTGATGGTGGAGATCAGGTTTCTCTGTAATGTAATCGATACGAGAGCCCTGATTGGTCCTTGTTCCCACGTGACCTCGCGCTGATGCCAGATCTGTGACTCCTGGCATGAGTCCAGCTCTTCACTATAGCGTATATAGTATTTGGTCTCTCGCAACATATCCATTCTTTTCTTCATCCAAGGTATGACCAAAGATTATCCACCTTTGGTATGACCTAACATCTCTAAATATAGGAGGACCAGGAGGTGCCATCTATGTACCATACCTGGTACCACACCACACTGCTTGGTCAGCAAAGGGGCAATGTCAACTTTTTAGGGACTAGTATACGATGGTGCAGGTGTGAACGGTAGAATAAAAAAAAAATACGGTTTTACTGGAAAATCACAAAAAAATTAAACTTTTTCTACTGTATTTCCAAAAACTGAAACGTTTTGAAAAAAATGTTGTCACCGTATTTTATTTTTTTAAATCCGCTGTCTTTGGAAAAACAGAATTTTTTTTCAATATTTCGTCGGCTTCTTTTCCTGCTGTTTTGGAATACGATGGAAAAAAAACTATAAAAAATCATCCTGTTGTATTCCAGAAAAATCAGCGGAAAAAACTTGCTGTTTCACCTGCACCATCGTACTTTTAGGGGAAGTGCGATGAGTGTGAGAGGAAGCCGCCTTCCCTGAACTGCTGATGACTCATCACTCACAGTGTATTTCTATTGGCTAGAGACTCGGAGGCTTTCGTTTGCTGTTAGTAGCGACTCGGAGGCTTTCATTTGCTGTCTCTAGCCGAGGCGGCTTAGCTGTAACTTGCTGCTCAGATCGCAGTTATAGAATGTTGATTATACCAGGAATGTTGATAATCAACTTCTCTGATTATACCATACTTTTGGTAAGCTCAAAGGTATTCGATTACTTGCAACGATGGACACGTAGAGTTACATGTTTTGTTTAGCTTGTCAGACATTGAGACTTTTTTTGGTTTGAATATATTTTTAATTTCATCTTCTCATATCCCATTATCGCCCTCCCACGTTCCTGTGTAGCACAGGTATTTGTATCCGCATAGTCTTAGATGAATAAAACAAGTGGATATGAAACCAGCCTGCAAACTGAACTGGCTGGCTGCGACCATTATCCTGAAAGTCGTGTTCTGCGCAAGTTTCTCTGTTATGTAAACTATACCTTTAAAAGACGATACGGGAGCCTTCATTGGTCTTTGTCTTCTTGTGACGTCACACTTAGGCCAGATTCGAGACCCCTGGCATAGCCAGGACTACGCTATAGCGCATATAGTAATTGGTCTCTCGCTACATATCCATTCTTTTATTCATCTATGGTAAAGTAATCTGGTGACTGGTGGTATTCCCACCAGAAAATTAGTCCTATAAAAATACCAATGATTATGGTGATCATCGGATCACTATATGTATACAGATGATAGTCATTCCTAAGAACTACAAGCAATTAAGGGGGCCATCTCTGCCGAGGGCATGTGAGGTTCCAAGTTGCCAGTGACTTAGGGTTAGGCTAGGCAGTGTTTTTTATATGGATACTTTGGTTTCCTGCACCACTTACTAAGTTGGCTAGCTAGTTAGTAGGGGTGTCATCGATATGGTCCATATTGATATATCGACAGCAGCCTGCTTTCACTTGTCAATACACATATCAATGTGTCGAAATATCAAAAAATGAAAATGGACACTTAGAGAAAAAATTGAGAGCTGAATATTGCTGGTGTTGCTAGTCACATACTTTCTAAAAGCATTTCTCTACATGGTCATACCTTACTTTTCTTGTTGCATTCCAAATAAAAGCAAAAAAATGAGGCAGGACCCTCATAAAATGGTGAAAAAACAGCATCAATGCTTCATGATTTTTCATCATGGCATAGATAGCATTTCTGTGGACATATCAATGCATCATATTGAAATAATTTAAATCGAAAACAATTTATCAATATATCGAATCAAGAATAAATTATAAACAATGACATCCCTACTAGTTAGAGCAACTGTAACTCCAGTACCAGCCAATATTTACTATATGCTATCTGTGTGGCCTTAACCGACACTAGCTAGAGTTCAAAACAAGTAAAATTTTGCACTTGTGCCTAGGAAACTGGACGCTCATATTCATAGTTCTTAACAATCCCCAAAACCAGGCATGTTTGTATCCTACCTTGTTTATTAGTATAATCCTAACTTTATTTTATTCACATGCCTTGTTTAGTGCCTGTTCAAATGGCACAATTTTAAAGTGAAGCGAGCAAAAAGTGTGAGAATCATGGCCGAAGTTTAATAAGTGCGCATTTAATAAGTGCACATTTAATAAGTGCGCATGTGCATATGGCGAAAGTTCTTCATGATTCTGCGCACTTCATGAACTTTAAAAAGCCTTTGACACACCTAATCTCGTCGAATCTAGTGTCAGTGGGACGTCACTAGGAGACAAAGAAACCAAGGAGGGTATATATTGTTTTCATTATAGAGTAAGTTGCGCATCAACATGCGCAGAACACACCTCTTGAGCGGTTCTTGTCAACATCTGGGATATGAGTTGTATCCAGGCTGTTAGGCGAGACCTGCTGGTTGTGTAGCCGATAATCGACATTCGTGATACCGGTGGTATGGGAGAAAAAGTTACGAAAATAGAAATTGGAAATCCCTAGCCATCTACATACTAACAGTGATATCCATGATCATAATGAGGATGAAATATTGGAGTACAAGTCTTTGATATTCTTTACCAGAGCAGAGAGCTAGATATGGAGGAGATAAGGCAGGGCCAATCACCTTAGAATCACATTAGGCCCAATATAGATAAATAGATCCAAACAAACCATCTTTTAAGACATGTCTTAAGTATGAACTGCCCCTTTGACACAATAGGCTACTAAATGTAAATTGTTTAAGAATTTGAAGTAGCTGAGTAGCTAAATCTGGACAGGCAAAAATGTTGTGATTGCTGTTTCAGACAGGCATTTTGAAAAATCCCGGCTAGGAGCAGGGACTTACCCAGGCATGCAACCACCAGGGAGTCATTTCGACTCCCAAACACAAGATTTTTGGGAATATGACACCCAGTTGTATTTTGCAAGATTTTCTGTATTTGTTTGAGTCCAAGGAAGTATTTCAAAAGTTTCACTCCTAGAAGACAATAGGTACATTAAATGACATAGAGAAGCACATTTTGTTTTGCTAAGTCAATATATAAGGTTGCTATGATCATTCTTGTAAATTGGGTAACTAACTTTCGACCCCCTAAATTTCAAAAATCCTCAATTTTGACCCCCTGTTTCCAAATCCTGGGTAACACCCTGGCTAGGAGCCTGATAGTGCAGGTCGCATCATGCTCAGGTACCATAGGCAATACATTCATTTTCACCTTTCTTTCACCTGCTACTTTGGAGTCCCATCTTCACCATGTTCACTACCTCACTATGGGACCGCACACCTACCAGCTATACCATTTCTCCTTTACTGGGACTTCTGGACTGCATAACATATTCCTCTTTATTTTCAGATTTTCTGGTAGATACCAGTTCGTGAGTGATCCTGTGAGATATTCGTCATGCTCCTGTCATCGCCTGTGCCCACATGGTGTGCTCTGCGCTACCTGAGGAATCATCTGAGACTACTCAACAGGAACCCTCTTAACAGCCAGGTAAGCCTTTCACAGGTATGGGTACATACTGCTAGGGTTGTATACAGGGGTGTCTCAGCGATTTGCCCAATTTACCACTTCGCGCTTGCCATGTTGCCCCTTACTAAGAGGAGATATTTACAATATGTTTTAATCCTTATGCTGCTGGTGGCTAATTTGGCCAATACAAAATGATGCAGAAAACATGAAAAAGATGATTGAAGCCCTGGCACATGTGTACTCATCTGAGAGTACTCAGCTAGAGCTATCTAATGAAAACCAATATGACAGGGTTTCGATGGTTTTCAAAAATATTTGCATTCTTGTGCTTTGTGTCATTTTTATGGAAGTCATTTCAATATAAGATATATTACGTTTTATTAAAATTATATCATCATGAGTGAAATCTGCATATTATTTGTCTCAGAAGCTTTCCACATGCACAATCTAAAGGGTTTCACTTTTATAATTAAGTACATGTAGTTGCAACGATTCCATTACATATCATTTTTCTTTGCTCAGAAGGCAGTTTTTGGGAGCAACCAGTGTCATCCATTCCACACGACGAGCTACAGATTCGCCAAGAACGGGCAGCCAAAGTTCAGCTCCAAGGAGATTCGCAGTACGTTTGTGGACTACTTCAGGGACAAGCATGACCACCAGTACGTCCACTCCTCATCGGTCATCCCCAGGAAGGGACAGGGCACCTACTTTGTTAATGCGGGAATGAACCAGGTACAGTGCCAACTTCACAATGTTACTATACTTACATACCAAGTCTTGTTTTCTCAAAAAAAAAACTGACATTACTAAAAATGTCTATCCTGTTATCACCTGTAATTGTGTATCAACAACTTGCTTGAGTTATTAAAATATCATAACCTGTACTCTGCCATGTTATGCATATATATCTACTATACAAGATCCAATAGTATACATGTATTAAAAGATGGTCATAGTTGACTCCGAGGAAAATAAACAAAAAGATTCTAAAAATTAAAAAAACACTTTACAATCAGGACTCCCAAGCAGGAACTTGGCCGGGACATCGAAACTTTTTCTCAGAAATAGGCAATCATTAGAATACTACGGGTGTGTTTTGTCAATTGAATTGGTATTATATTTGGGAAACAATCATTAATACTTATTGAGTAACTATAGATATGAATAATATAAAGCTTTAAGTTATTTACTAGAATTTCTATCAGTGGGAACCTATTTAATTGTGTGCCTAAAATTGACATTGCTTAGAAATGAATAATCTGACAGTGTATAAATTAATATTCTGGTAGTCAGGGGATTAAGCATGAAAAGTTGGAAGTGATTTTCAGTCTCTTGCAAGAACACTTTCTCAAAGCATTTCCAAACCTCATATTGTCTCCCTACAGACTAGATCCCTTTGTCATTGTCAAAACATGTTTTTATTTTCAGTTCAAGCCTATTTTCCTTGGCACGGTGGATGGGGCCAGTGAAATGGCCAGCTATAGAAGAGCCGTGAACAGCCAGAAGTGTATCCGCGTGGGAGGAAAACATAATGACCTGGACGACGTGGGAAAGGACCTCTACCACCACACCTTCTTTGAGATGCTGGGCACTTGGTCTTTTGCAGATTACTTTAAGGTAATAAAAAGCAATATTATACCATATGGCAACCTTCCATTGATTTGTAGTTTCCCGTATCTTTCCCGGACCACTTTAGTTGCAAATAAAATTAAAATCCTGTTTTTTTATCTGAACGCAAGCATTACCAAGACAGGTTTATTTCATGTTTTTCCAGGGGTTTTTGATTGACTTTTAATTAGTTTTATTTAATTAATTAAACATCTCACTGTTATATATTTCTCATTAGATACTGTTAAGTTGAGTCAGCCTTTTATAATAAAAACAAAGTTTAAGAATGTTTTTTTTCCCGTCGGGTGGATTACTTTTAGTTCAGTTGGTCTGGGAAACTACAATTTAATTCAAGAACTTTACTTTTGCCTAAATACACCAATAAACTCAGTAGGTTTTGTTGAATGGAATTTATTTTTGGCCCTTGAGCTTAGCATCTTGCATAGGATATACACATGTATATTTTGTTATCATGTACATATTTTGCAATAGAACAAGCTAGTATTAATGAAATCCACATTCTATGTACCGTAATTTCGCGTGTATAAGACGCACCCGTATATAAGACGCACCCATCGTTCAGGCCTTTAAATTGATGTATAGACCTTAGCTTTGTGTATAGTGCGCACCCCCTTGTCGGAAATATTGTGGAGAACTACTTGTGAATAATACTAGAAAACCAGTAAAACTCATTTCGAAATAATTGAAATGTGACATCAATGCGACATAAACGTGACATTGTGAATACCTATCACTCTGGGTCAATGTCCGATACCCATGGGCAAGATATTGATTGTAATCAATAATTTCTGGCTGGGAATGATAGGGTAATTACAATTTGTAAATGCCGCGGCAAACATTGATGGACGTCATCGTGGCTACATTATGATTGTAATTAGGTAATTAGGCAATCTCCGAGTGGCCTTGGGACTCTATGTAAAACACACTAGATTCCTAGCTTCGTGTATAAGACGCAACCCCGACTTGAGTGTAAAAACTTGTGTACAAAAGTGTGTCTTATACACGCGAAATTATGGTATATGTTATGCTCCTACTTGAAGTTGGTGTGTAATTAACAATACATAAATTTGCATTAGGCGACCCTTAATTGATTTGTAGTTTCCTGGATCTTTCCCAGACCATTTTTGCAGAGTCGGTAGGGAGGTAAATAAAAATAAAATAAAAATCCTATTTTTTAAAAATTTTTCTGAACCGGAGCATTAATGAGTCGGGAGATAAAGTAGGACTAGCCGTGGCCGCCATTTTGAATTCGAAAATAGCGAGCGCTATTTTCGTATTCAATCCATTGTCTTCAACTAATTGTTGATCGTTCCAACTTAGAAAATATTAATTTCTAAATTACATAATTCGAATCACAGTTGATCGCTTCGTCTCGATATCAGCCCTATATTGCACCTTTAAATAAAGCTAGACACATTCAATTTAATGCATCATGTATTTTTACCTTCTGGAAGAGAGCTGATCTCAAATGAAAAAAACTGAAAATAATCTGTATATATTTATACTGTTCAGTTTTCAATTAAAGGACAAAGAAAGAGTATTCATACAAAGGTGGGGTATTTTCACAGAAAACATAGAAAATTGAACTGTTTACATATATCTTTATTGTGCACAATATTACAATACTGTTAAACAGATACTGTTAAACAGAAAATGGTTTATTACCATAATTGTAACCAGATATTACTTTATTATACATATTTGTAACACTGTTTTTCATGAATGTGGGCCAGCTTAACCTGGCACCAAGGAAAATAAAAAAAGTTTTAAAAACAAAAATATTTATACTGTTACCTGTATTGTGTATTTTAGGTGGAAGCTTGCAGTATGGCGTGGGAACTGCTCACTAAGGTATATGGACTTCCCCCAGAGAGACTCTATGTTACATACTTCGGTGGGAATCCTCAGCTCGGACTGGAACCAGACCACGAATGCAGAGACATCTGGAGGGCATTAGGGTAACTATTGATATATGATAGTGGTATACTCTAAATCCCCGCAGATGCCAGGAAGCGACGCCATGGAAACTTGTGATCTTGAAGTACCCTACCTAGGTTTAGGGTTAGGTTTAGGAATCAAGTCCTGGGTTAGGATTAGGGTTACCTAACCCTAGCCCTAACCCTAAACCTGGACCTGATTTCTAACCTTAAACCTAGGTAGGGTATTCCAAGATCGCGAGTTTCCATGGCGTTGATTCCTGACATCTGCGGGGATTTAAAGTCTACCTAGTATAGTGTAACTTTGGATGTGAACACTTAGGAGTCAGGGTATTCACATTGGGAAAGGTTCAAATTTCCACAATCGATTTCCACAATGTTTTGCAAGAAAATGGGAAGAGTAAAATTTGTTCACATCTCACTGGCACTCACATTTTCAGGTTTACTAAATTAGAATTGTCTTTAGAATAATTTTCGTAAGCTTGTAGTCACTGATTGGAGCAGTTACATCATTGGGAATAGGCCATGCGGTTACCCTCTGACTCAGCAATAGCTGCTTTAATATTTGTGCAGTCCCAGGCTCTTGCTGTTTGCTTCGTAATCTGTTTTGACATCGTTAAATCATAAATATGACTCTAGGAGACGTTTTTATACAATTGTTAAAAAGTGCTTGTACATGCCCTTGGAGAATCTCTCCAATTACTGTTGGTATTTTTAAATCTTAAGCTTTTATTGTTAAATGTATTGGAGAATTGTCTTGAGTTGTTGGTTTGTAGTTTTTCTCTATGTGTGTACTAGATTGGTAATATTACACAGTTTTTTTTACAATCACAAACCCTTTTGTCAATTTGACTAATCTGAACTAAGGCCAAAAAAAAAAAGTATCCGGTTTCTCATCCCCTGCCTGGTCACCTCAAACCCCCCCTGGTCCTCACTTTTTTTCTCCTTTTTTCCCAGTGCACCGCGCTATCCTCTGGAGGCTGTTGAGTTCTCATGTGGGTCAGTCATGAGTGACCATATTCTAAATGATAGTAGTGAGGAGCACATACTCAGCAAGGTGTTTGTTCGCAAAGATATCAATTGCCTAAATCCAATTGAAATTCCCTACTACTCCAGTGGCATTTTCCCCCTGATATGTACCAATTGTGCAGGAGACACAGATTTTGTTAAAGGGGCACAAGCTGATGCTTATTATCCTATATGCACTGGGTGCTGGGACAGCCACGGCAAGGTTTTGAAAAGAAAACGCAAACTTTTCAAAGAGAAGGAATGATCATTTGGAAAGACCAACGCCTAAATGCGTTCCAGCCAATTGTTAATTTCTTTAAAACCACATAAAAAATAATTTTCTGTGACACAAAGGATGCATGTTGATTAGGCCTGTCATTGGTGGGAATTTTTTATCCATTCGATAATCGATAAGATAATTAACAATTCGGTACTTTGATTCATATTGACTTCATTGGAGAGCAGCAGGTGCTGCACCTATTAATGGGGATCTCCGCCAGCTGAGTTTGACTATCACTCGCTTGCAGCATGGAATTGTGGATTGACCTTGTGACCCCCACACATACACATATTGTATGTGTGAATTCTAGTATAAATTGAATGGAAGCGCACGGTTGTGATGGGGACTTAATGCTGTCCTAAAATTAAACTTTATTTACCTAATTTGCATATAAATCGATATCTTGGGCCTTCTTCGATATCGATAATCGGTAAGGTTTTTTTGTTGATTCATCGATACAGGCAGTATCGATGTCAGCCCTAATGTTAATTTGGTGTAGACCTCCTCCTGTAAGTGCATGAAAAGAGATCCACAACAAAAAATGATCAAACTACATTCATGCCCACTATTTTCATTTTTCAATAAAGTGTTTCTGTTGTGATTGAATAAAGATACCATTCGTACAAAGGTCTTCTATGATATATCTACACCCATACATGAACACCTAAAAAAAAAAAAAAAAAAAAAAAAAATCCCTGGCTGCCTGACGGATTTTCAAAATCTCTGGGATGAGAAACCGTTTTTTTTTTTTTTGGCCTAATGAGGAACGTTATATACTATCACAATTCCGTTTTAGTAATCTTACATATATGAACAAATAAGGCTACTAATATTGTTAAGCACTGCATTTCATTTATTTTTCCCTGAATTGTAATTGAAATAATATACTTTTGAAATTAACTTGATAGAAAAAAAAATCATAGATGTTGTCTCTCTATTTTAGTGTATCAGCTGAGCGGATCCTGCCATTTGGAATGAAGGATAACTTTTGGGACATGGGTGAGACTGGTCCTTGCGGTCCTTGCACAGAGATACATTACGATCATATAGGGGACCGCAATGCAGCAGGACTTGTTAATATGGACTCCCCAGAGGTCATTGAGCTGTGGAACCTTGTTTTCATGCAATATGACAGGTATTTGAGTTTCATATTTATTGTATATTTCCAAACAGAAACCATACAATGTCACATCTCACTTAACATACAAAATTAAGTAAGGTAGTGGAATGCATATGTATGTATATATATATATATATATATATATATATATATATATATATATATATATATATATATATATATATATATATATATATATATATATATATATATATATATATATATATATATATATATATATATATATATATATATATATATATATATATATATATATATATATATATATTATGTCATATTTGCAAAATATCACATGTATGTGTAATCAGTGCTGCCACCTATTGTTGTCACTTTGACTAACTCGCCTGTGTATCTTATGCTCCCAAATTGTGTATGACCACTGCACTCCAGGTTGTTATTGTTAGTGGCCTGTCTCCCTGGGATACGCACACCGAGGACAGTTTCTGCTGAATTCCTTTTCTCGTATCTAATTCTAACCACTCCAAATTCTTTGCCGCAATATATATATATCAATATTCTAGAAATTAAGATTGAGGTTGTATGCGACAAAAATGCACTTAAGGTCGGCTGTGCAGTAATAGGGCTTGCAAAGGAAACGTTCTTTAGTCCATTCACGGTTCATATACAGTTGTAAGATCAACAGTTCATATGAATGTGAAATGTGGTAAAGGTTGATAAAAAGCGAGCCCTTGCTTGAAAATTGAGCATCTGCACCTGATTTTAAAAAGACCAGTGGTTTTACGCTGTACTGAAGTACCTTTAATGTTGATAACATACTGCTGATATATATATATACATAGTTACATACATGCATACATACATACTTCATTGTGTTCTGAGTTCTTTAGGCAGGTGAATGGCAGTCTGCGGATGCTCCCCCAGCAGCATGTTGACACAGGGATGGGTCTGGAGCGTCTGACGGCAGTGTTACAGGGAACCACCTCCAACTACAACACTGACCTCTTCCAGCCACTCTTCAACAGGATGTATAAGGTAACTGATAGGGCCGGCACTGTGTTGGGGTACTCAACATGATATCAATACAATACCAAATATTGATCTCAAAATGAAAAAAAGTGCTGTACCATTTAGGATCTGTTATACTGATATACTCCTAGGTACTGCTTGTGTTATGAAATTGACCTCACTGCTACCTGAATATCTTTGCACAAAAGCAGTATGCTATTTACTAGTAAAATTTCATAAGCTGACTGCACTGAATTTAATAAAAAAAAAATTTAAACAAATATTGCTAAATTATTGTATCTTTAATTAAATATTGATATTGTATCATATGATGAAAAGGTGTTAATCCTTACTGTTGGAAATAAGTATGTCACATACCCTTTACAAACTCCTCCAATCATTTTTTGATAACCTTTATGCATTTTATATCCTGTGTTATGTGTTATTTCCAGGAAGGTAAGGTAGCCTCCTACCAGGGACTGACTGGCAGTTGTGACTCTACTGGCATTGACACAGCCTACAGGATCGTTGCGGATCACCTGCGCATGGCCACCGTTGCCATCGCTGATGGGCTGCTTCCCGGACGCGAGGACCTAGAGTAAGTCTAGTGCAAGTACGCTGTTTATATTTCAGGTTTACTTTTAAGAATATGTGTATAAGTTTTGTGGTCTGCCATCCAAGCTTGTCCTAGAAAATAGGCTTTCACATGCCAGTACCATGTTCTACTTAGTTTTAAATGAAACATTATAAAACATGCAATTTTTCAAGGAAGTGAAAGTTGGAGTAGGGCAAGTTAAAGTTGAATCTCACTTGCCCTACTAGGCAAGTCGCCGCAAAAGTTAATGTCGTGCCCTGAGTTTTATTGAAGTTTTAAGGCAATCAGTCAATGATGAGACAATTGTTCCTCATTTACTCATATAAACAGAAATTCAGTCATATAGTTCATGCAATTTAGTCATCATTCATATAGAAGGAATAGGAGAAAAATAAGAATAACACACTTATTTTGCTGTAGATAAACAATGCAATGAATTTGTCCGGTATAGGTGCCCACAATTCAGAAGAATTTTACGTTTGATCATGTAAAGGCTAGTAGTTGTTCTTTTCTCGCTTACTACAATGTAGTTACAGTGTTTAGAAATATCATATTTGCTTTTTTTAAGTCGGTCCCTAATCGTTCATACATATGTTTTTGTCCCCGCTAGGCATAAACTACGTCATATCGTCCATCGTGCGATCAAACAGGCTCACAGCATCCTCCGAATGCCTCAGGGAACTCTGGGTAATCTGGTCCCGGTGGTGGTTGAGAGTCTCGGTGAGGCGTTTCCGGAGGTGGCGAGAGATGCGCCAAAGATCAGCCAAGTTCTGGACATGACGGAAGACAGATATCTGAGCATGCTCAAACAGGGGGAGAGGAGCATGGCCACCTTCCTCAAGAGATGTCCTCAGGACATCCGCGTCTTAACTGGTATGTTCCTGGACAGTTGTGTGTAGTAATGAAGTGATCATAAACCCCTATATAGCTATATGCTCCTATCTGCCCAAATGTCCTGAATACTTTGATGATACCTTTCAGATGTTAGGAGACACCAGAGAATTACCAGTAACCAAAGGTCAATCAAAATGAATACATGTATACCAAACATTATAAGTATTTTGTTATTTCATATGACATGTACTTCTCTTGGATGTTTATCTAAACTTTTATGAACTTGTGATATGGTATAGCATTGGCAATAACTTTGTGATATCAATTCAAATCATTAAATTGTTGGTGCTACCTTAGATCAACTATTGAGTGATATATTTGGGAATTTGTAGTGTGTGAAATCTATATCTTTGTTCTGTAGGTTTCTATATTGCTCATTGTAGGAGATGACATATGTGAGTTAATAGAGGGTCGCTATGGAGGGTCTCTGCCTCTCGATATCCTCGCAGATCTGGCAGAGGACAGGGGACTGCAGCTAGACATGGAAGCATACGAAGTAAAGAAGGGTGAAATGAGGGTAAGTGCTACCTTTTTACTGGGGAAAGAGGGGATATATCGGTTGGGTGGGAACAGGGTCTCAGCCAGGATTTTAAAAGGGCCAGTCCAAAACAGCAACTTTCTGCCCGTCCAGATTTAGCTACTGAGCTAGTTCAAATTCTTATACCAACTACATTTAATAACCTATTGTGTCAAAAAGAGCAGTTTACACATCAGCCATGTCCTAGAAGTAGGTTTCTTAGGTTTTTTATGAACTGACGGGCGGGTCCTGGCTAAGTCCCTGGCAGGGGAGGGCTCTGCAGGAATTATCTCTACCCCACAATAGCCTGAAAGACCTATCCGTAGTTTAGGACAGAGAAGCATGTATATATGGAGTGTCAGATACAAGGATAATTTAAGTCAAAATTTACTGGAACAGATATATTCTAAACAATATTCATTTATTTGAAGAAAATGTATGAACTTTATATAAAAATCAAAAAAAATAATTAAAGATGACCAGCAGTGGCTGCCATTTTGAAATCCCTCTGTTGCAATGGTATGCTGCAATGGTTGCCATGGCATTACAGGAAATAGTATAAATATAATTGGGTCCTAACAATGAACTTAGTGTAAAGCATTGTTAATATCCCAATACAGGATTAATATTGTACTGCGAACTTTGCCAGTTGGTAAAGGCAATGTTAGAAGCCTGATTCAGTCCAGTACAACAAAGAAATTGACCAATCAGCAGCTAGAATCAGAGTGGAGCTGATGGTAATGTATGATACAGCATCCCCTGTACCCACTATGTGCATGTTTCAGGAGAAGTCTGCAGCTGCTGTAGAGAGCCAGAGGCAGAGAAGGCGTACCAGCCTGGAGACGCACCATATAGACGGTCTCAAGGAGCGGGGCGTGCCAAGCACAGACGACTCACCAAAATACAACTACTCCTTCCAAGATGGATGCTACAGTAAGACAGAAACACTATTTTAACGATGATACAGGAATTCTGGGGGGTTCTGTCCAGTCCAAGCCAATAAAATCTTTCAATAGAAAAACAAAGAAATTACCCAGTGAACAGGGATTTGTTTGTTCGTCATGCACATAAGGGAGGATCCAATGGTATATGAGGTTCACTATGGTCAAACAAATCCCTTTGCTTATAAAAGAAATACCTAAAACTATTGCAGTAAAAGTGACCTGTCTTCATGATCATAGGTAAAAGCTCTTCCCTCCTAAATTCCTGCATGGGCGCGGTGCCCTGAAAGTACTTTATACAGGGAAATGAACATGTAACAAGATGGCAAGTATTCAGGCAACAGAATAAGCTACCAATGAGTAGGGGTGTCTTGTAGTGTCACACCACATGCAAAGATTCTATGAAGCATTAAATTGGCAGACCTTTCAGATAATTTTTTCATGCATTTTTTTGATATGGATTTCATTGAGCATGTGGATTTTGTCAGTTGATATTCTGTATTGATTTAACCTGGTCTTAACTTTTAATATTAAATTTTCATTTAGAATATCCATTTATTGAGCCAATTGTTGCACAAGAATGCTGTTCCCCCTAACGGATTGCTTTTGGTCCAAAATTTCTACACTTAGACAAACTTAATGAGAGTTTTGAACCAGATGATATCTCAAAAACCATGAGTCATATTGAAATGTCACATTTCATCATGACAGAAACAGTTTCTCAGCCGAGCTTTAAACCTTGTTGTTTCAGACCTCCCGCCTGTGGAGAGTGAAGTGTTAGCACTCTTCAGTGCTGGGGAGGAGAAGGAGAGTGTGGGGAGAGGAGGTGAGTGCCATATCGTGGTGAGGAGGACATGTTTCTATGCGGAGTGCGGAGGACAGGCAGCTGACAGGGGAACCCTACTCACAACACAGGTGAAAGTTCTGAATGCGTGAATTTAAAGTATCTCAAATATCCTCCACCAGGGCTGTAAAGCGAAACTTTTAGCACTCCAAATTAAAGCTGTATACAGTAAGTGTTGACATATTAGAGGTCTTCAATTCAATGTATTATAAACAACTGGGATTAAGATATTGTACTAGCGATAGGTGTTCACATCTCTAAGCAGTTCGCATTAGGAGGTGGTAATATACTAGAGGTCTTTTCTTATTCAATGTATTAGAAATACCTGCAGCTCTGAAATTGTTTTCAATAGGTGTTCATAACTGGAGGTGCTCACTGCTTACATTTTCATTGATTTCTTGTAGGGCTGCGAGGTGGAGATCACAGACGTGCAATCTCATGGCGGCTATGTGGTGCATTGTGGGATTGTTACCAAGGGGAGCCTAACGTCGGGGGATACAGTTGAACTTTCTATAGAACAGGTGAGACTTATTTTTAATTGCTTTCATTGCCAGAAAACTATTAATATAAGGAGTCACCAAGTAAGTAAAACTGGGAGGACAGACGATCAATCCTGCAGCATTTTTGAAATAGCCAAAATGTGACAAATGGTTCAGAAAGTTTCACCAGGTGGCGCTATCATGCAAGTCTTTAAATCAATGCTAAAGACTATTTAAACAGTGCTAAAGATCAGAAAGTAGACCATACCTTTTGATGAAATTGAAATTTTCATTAAAATCCTTATCAAAAATCTCTAATACAAGAAGTATCTGAAAGGCTCAGTCAACCATGCTGTCTGAGACTTCGCGGAGTTTGATAGTGCTAGTTGGACTTGGTCTGTCACATTTTCTGAAGCCTGTATGGCACACTGGTGCCACCATGTGACAGTCTGACACCCTTGGTACATAAGCCACTATTTGCATAATGCTATTGTTGCCATCATGATTCTCAAACAGTAATCAGAGGTTTACTTCACCATGATTACATAGCTTTATACTGGCAGTTTCATCCCCGGGAAAGGCAGATTGTGATAATAGCCTTTCCGAGAGATTCATGTACAGTACTTGACACTCTCTTGTGGGGATCTCAAGTGGCCATTGGCATGAAGTGACAGGACCTGCACAATGGGAAAACGGCCAGTTCACTGACCTGGTAAGAGACAGAAACATGTGGAACATGCAAAGGGAGGAATGGGATTTTACGTTGCTTTCAACAGATTAGGTCATATTGCGGTGTGATATAGAAACCCGGAACCGGGAAGAAATTCCTTTCTCTTTGTGAATAGTTCCAAGGGGTCTTTAAGTTGCAGAATAACCCTAGATAGCCCTCCACAACGCCATACATCTATATAGCAACCAGGCCAACCCACTTGGGGATCCAACAGAAATTTGAAGCTGCAATCTCATGCCTAGAACATGCAGCAACTCAAGGCTCAGTTTGGAGGTTGGCCAGTGATTGATTTACGGAACACAAACATACATGGATCTAATCCGTTATCATTTTGTTTTTTTCTCAGATATTTAGTTGCTTTGTGTGTTGCACAGGCATTTAAACAAAAATAGGTTACAAAGCTGCAGCATGTTGAAGCCAGTAATGTATAGAGTTGCGTTCAGTACAACTTGAAAATGGCTCAGTGTGCTTAGACATTTAGTTTGGTTTAGATGAACTTTATTTTCTTGTACAGATAAAGTATACATAATATGTAAGTACAAAGAGTACTGCATTGTTCCCCATTGTAATTATGATTTTATATTTAAATCTATTGTTGTATATCCTTGTAGACCAATGATATTTAGAGGTGTTTTCAGGTTTGCTGCTAAATTACAGACTGTCGTGTATCTTTAGTACTAAATGTCCAGCATTGTAATTATGATTTTCTACACTGACCTGTCATTGTTTAATCTTTCCAGGAACATCGTGGAAAGTGTATGCGTAACCACACAGCAACCCACATTCTGAACTTCGCCCTCAATCAGGTTGTGGGCGAAGCTCGTCAGTCTGGCTCCTCCGTCACGGCCGACAAACTCACCTTTGACTTCACGTCTGTGGTAAGTACAGTGAAACTTGCCCAAGTGAACACCTTCATATTCGACAAAACAATTTTCAGAAAATATTTGAGGTAAAGATGTTTATTAGAAACTAGCCGACACTTTTCCATCAACACTTTTTCCAGGTTATGCTTTATGTCAAAGTTCTTTTCAAAATTATCATAGATCCAGACATCTCATGTCACGCAGATCTCCATGACGTGTATAGGTGTAATATAAGCAATATATCCCTGTCAATCTCTCTATATGCCATCTCCACCTATGATACCTTTGATGATGACTTCAAAGTTAATCCTAATTTCACAAAATATTTGAAGATGAGATGCGGGTTCAATCTTTACCAAGTTTTCTGCGGCAAATATTTTTCTGATTTTTGCTCTGGTCAGGAAGATGTTACCAAAGCAGTCAAGACATTTTTGGTCACTCCGGCATGAACTGGTTAATGGCTTCCCATTTTCTACTCCAGGGCACCATAGGTAAAGAGGACATCAGCCGGGTAGAGTCCCTGGCTAACACGGTCATAGAGAGAGATCTGCAGGTCTACAGGAAAGAAGAAAACCTCTCCAAGGTCAAACAGGTCAAAGGGCTTGTCACTCTTTTAGATGAGGTAAGGTGTGAGACCAGCAAAAAACAATGTCAGGGCACAAGCTGAAAAGGTTTTATAATGATAAGAATGATACTAATCATTGCCATAAAGCACCAAAGATACATAGACACTCAACAAAACTTTATTAACTTTCAAATCACATGAATCTGAGCTTCGAGCACCAACCATAACCTAGAGCTAATATTAAAGTGATAATGGATTCAAGAAATGTGCCTGGTGTGACAGGCACTCCAAGCCCACATCCAAAATAATGATAATAGTAGTGATAGTAGTAATAATATTAATAATAATAATGAAAATGATAATAATAATATTAAAACTTAGGAGGGGCAATTAATTTTTTTTTTGAGAAAGAATTAAAAACAAATCAAAAATAGAATCAAAATCATCTCTGATCCAGATGTAACTAAAACTGCAACATGACAAAACACCCTTTAGTTCAGAGTGATTATATTCATCTTTACTTGGTAGCTACATCAATTTAAAAAGATAACACCTTTATAATACAACTACAGAAAAGCTTGAAAAAATTCATATTATGGAACCTCGTAATTCATGGAAAGCGGTTCATCTTGTTCAAATATTGATCAAAATGCTGAATGATATGATACTATTGATTGTTTAGGTTTACCCCATCACAGTGCAGGTCGTGTCCATTGGTGCTGATGCGGTCTCCTTGACAACCACTGGACAGTGTGACCATAATGCATTGCAATCCGCTGAGCTTTGTGGAGGAACGTAAGTCTTATTTGGACAATATCTTTGCTTTGTTAACTCTTATGCTGCTGGTGGCTAATTTGGCCAATAGAACGCGAGGCAAAATACCTGAAAAGTTGCTGAAACCCTGGCATATGGTACTCATCTGATAGTACTCAGCGATAGCTATCCAATGAGTACAAACATGACAGGGTTTAGATGGCTTTTAAAAATCTTTGCGGTCTTGTGCTTTGGACGAAAGTAGCCTCAGCATTGGGAGGGTTAATTTTTGACTGGTTTCTATTATCTTAAAAAAACTCTTCCTATCTGACAAAAGCACATGGACATCACTCGTAAAAGTGTCATTGTTATGGCTTATTTTCCCTATCATTGCATGCTTATGGATTCCTGTTCAAACTGTAATCAGGATGTCCTTTCTAGATAAAAGTGGGAAATTTGTTCTTTTTATTTCAAATATTTAATAGTTGGCATTTATCTATGAGTGATCTTGATTGTTTTTGAAAAAATGACCCTCTAAATAAGCTTCACATAAAAATACTACATTCATGGTTTTGCAATTCACATAGTACGTTTCAGTTGTATGTTAAATGATTTCTCCTGGATGCATATGTCATTGAGGAAATACTAGGAATATGCTGTTTCCCAGTGCCTCACATCCTGTCTCACCTAGGTTGGGAGCCTGTCTTCTTAATGTGCTCTCTGTATTGCAGGCATGTGCTGAGCACTGGCCACATCGGCCAGCTGGTCATCACCAAGATGGTGGGCATGGGTCAAGGTACGAAGCGAGCCACGGTCGTTACACACAGTGCTGCTCACGAGGCCCTCAGCATGGCGGGTGATATTCGCAGAGAGATCGGCCAACTCGCCTCAGCCATTGAGAGCAAGGCTGATGAAAAGACATTGTTGAAGAAGGTCAAGGTCATTGATACGGTGAGTGACATGTGCAACTGAAGTCAAAGTCATTGATACAAATAGCATGGCATTTGCTGATAAAGGTCAAGATTATTAAGACAGTGAATATCATTTTTTAGGTGCAGGTGAATGGAAGTGATAAAAAAATGATGTACGCCAGATTTCCCCAAAGAAAAAACCTAGGAAATTCACTAGCCGGGAAACCATGTCTTTAAGAATACTGAGCATGACAATATTATTGAGGATTTCTTTTATTCATACCATTACAAAAACTATTTTCGAGTCCTATTATTGTTTTGTTTCAGCTGCTCTCTGAGAACGTGCTCCCTAAACTAGAGAGGGAGGAGCTTCAGGACCGCCTGGACAGGATGAAGGAGAAGGTCAACGCTGTCAAAAACAAAGCACAAAAAATAAAGCTCATACAGGTAAGAGAATAGGGAAATAATGTTTTGGATTTGGATCTAAAAAGTCATTTTTTTCTACTATTTAAGGATAAATCATGATTAGGGTTGGATACTGTTAAGAGGTACAACTTTTACATGTGAGCAACAACTGATTCTCTGTTTCTCCGCTTTCCTTCACTATTAACAACTGCTAAGGCTACTTTTGCCCAAAGCACAAGGATGCAAGGATTTTTGAAAACCATTTAAATCCTGTCATGATGGTATTTATTGGATAGCTTGTGCTGAGGACTGTCAGATGAGTACCCATGTGCATGTATTGGCAAGGTTAGCCACCACCAGCATAAGGGATGAGGCATGAGTGAATTGCACGAGTGAATTGCATTTTTCCCTATGACCTTTATGACATGAGCATTGTTCTTCTCTATGTCCGGTAGAGACTGGAGGATCTGCTAGAAGAGGCTGCTGCTGATGGGGATAAGGATGTGGTGGTGAAGAGGTTTAGGTTTGATAACCTGAAGGATGTGATCAAGGGCCTCTCGTCTCTCCAGCCCGCCCTGCCTGTCATGTTACTCTGTGAGGAGAGAGGCAAGACAAAGGCAGTCTGCTACGTACCACAGGTGAGACAACACATAAAACAACAACACATACAACAACAACACATACAACAACAACACATAAAACAACAACACATACAACAACAACACATACAACAACAACACATACAACAACAACATATACAGCAACATTTACCACAACATGTACAAGGCAATCTGCTACATACCCCAGGTGAGACAACACATACAACAACAACAACAACATATTCAACAACAACATATACAAGGCAATCTGCTACGTACCCCAGGTGAGACAACACATACAACAACAACAACAACATATACAAGGCAATCTGCTACGTACCCCAGGTGAGACAACACATACAACAACAACAACAACAACATATACAAGGTAGTCTGCTACGTACCCCAGGTGAGACAACACATACAACAACAACAACAACAACATATACAACAACAACAACATATACAACATATACAACAACAGCATACACAAGGTAGTCTGCTACGTACCATATGTGAGACAACACATACAACAACAACAACAACAACATATACAACTACATATACAATGTGTACAGCAACTTATACAACATTATACCACACCTTGGCGTATATGCCATAGTCACGTGACCTGGCGGAAAGGAATATTTACGGCCGTTCCAACCAAACAGGCAAAGTTACTAAGCAATGGGAAACTCATGAAGGTCCAGACCACTCTGCCGAACAATTATACAAAGAATCTGTGCCAATAAGAGCAGATAAATGCAGATTATAAGATGTTTTGCGGCTGAGGCGGTAACCATGGGAAGGTGTGGTATAATTTACCAACTTAACCTCCTACCTCAACAATGGGTGCGTCACAAATGCACATGCTTCAAACAATAGTAAAGCCTATTGTGCTAAGACGTTCTGATTGTTGCACCATCCAGAATGTTGCGACAATCAGCTCAGGCTAAGTTTAGTTTAAATCTTAATTTAAAGCAAAAAACTTAACCATAACATGTTTGTAAGTTGTGTAGTATAATGGGAATTGATCACGAGAGGTAGGTGATTATGGCAATACCAGTGCCCTCCCAGTCAGCAGCCAAAACCTTGCCCTACGGGCTCGGTTTTGGCTGCTGACTGGGCCGGGCACTGGTATTGCCACAATCACCTACCTCCCGTGATCAATTCCTACAACATATACAATAGTATAAACTTACGTAACAAAAACATCAATAACTATACAAATATTGCAGACAGCAACCACAACACAATATGCAACAGCAAAATAAGCAACAACACAATCAACAATAACAACACAATATGCAACAACAAAACAACACAACACCAACAAACAACATCAGCAACACACATCATTTGCTATGAAACAACAGTACAAACAGCACAAATATCAACGCAAACAATAATATATAAATAGACAATAACAACAGCATTAACAACAATCACAACCCAAACAACTAAGAACAACAACAGAATATCTGAAGGGAAAATGTTAATCAGAACCCAAACCACATCTTAACCCTTAAATGCTTGCAACGGTTGAAAGCAGTCTAACCATTATTCTGAATCTTTTTTGAAAAAGCATCATTGAGATTTTTTTTTGAAGGAGCAATGTTAATGAAAACACTTCCAACAACTCCTTCAAATATCTATTGATATGAACTTTGAATCTCAAGTGATTGAAATGTTAATGAGAACAATACCAACAACTCTCCTTAAAATGTCGATTGAAATGAATCTTGAATCCCAAGTGTTTGAAATGATAATGAGAACACTACCAACAACTCTTCTCCAAATATATCTATTGAAACAATTCTTGAATCCCGAGCTTTTGTCAAAGGTATTATAGATCAAGACAACAATTTCTCGAGGAGGTTTTAAGCATGTATGTGTCAAGGATATCCATAGACGTTAAAAGATAAAGCATGTTTCTTGCCTCCAGTCTTCCTCGTAGGGACAACTCAGACTAAAGGAGTTTCCCGTGAAAAACCTTGTCAGTGTGCATTTGAGCTCATGAGTCAAATTACGGATGAGCTCATGAGCCCTCTGCTGCTACTGGGGACTGTAATTGACGTTGGTTTTCAAAGTATTCAAGTTCAAACTTTCTCTTTGTTCCAGAACCTAATGGATCGCGGCTTCACTCCGCAGGCGTGGATGTCACACATAGCGCCACATGTCGGTGGCACTGCACTGCCACCTAAAGGCAAAAATGTGAACAATTTTTACATACTCATGAGTAACAGCTGTGGCCATTTAGATACTGTAATTGCAGAAGCTCTGGAGTACAGGATGAGATAAAACTAGTATCTCAAGATACTATACCATTATGTTTGTGCAGTGACTCAGTTATTACTAAGATTTGAAAACTATATTCCAAAATTGACGACTGCCATATTTTGAATATCATATTTTTAGGGAGTTAATAATCATAAAAATCTATGTATGTGTATGTATATATATATATATATATATATATATATATATATATATGTATATATATATATATATATATATATATATATATATATATATATATATATATATATATATATATATATATATATTTATGTATATACATATATATATATATATATATATATATATATATATATATATATATATATATATATATATATATATATATACATATATAGTTATATATATAGTTATATATATATAGTTATATATGTATATATATATATATATATATATATATATATATATATATATATATATATATATATATATATATATATATATATATGTGTGTGCATGTATATATATATATATATATATATATATATATATATATATATATACATATATAGTTATATATATATATATATATATATATATATACATATATAGTTATATATATATATATATATATATATATATATATATATATATATATATATATATATATATATATATATATATATATATATATATATATATATGTGTGTGTGTGTGTGTGTGTGTTTATGCATATGCACAGAATCTGTAAATCATGTGAATAAAGATTGCAATGCTCATGTGTTCTTGTTGTATTTCTGTTTATCATAATTGGTCTTATAACTAGGTTAGCACCTCATTTAGTAGGTGTTTTTTTTAATTGCCTACCTTTCATGTGCGTTTATTACAAAGATATTCAAAATAATGACACTGCCTATGGATCAAATCAAAAGTAATTGCTAATGAAGATGGATCAGCTGCAAATAGGATTTCCTTTGGCTAAATGAAATGTCTGCCAAGATGGCCACTAAGCAGACCCATGGAACACAGGTTGGCGCGGGTAACAAAAAAATGAGTAAAATCAGGAACAATAGATGATATACCTCCTGGTAAAATACAACACCTAACGACTTCAAAAATGTGAGTTAAAAATATATATCATGAGGGTGCGCGTAGGGAACCCATTTTAGGACTGATTTTAAGTCCTAATGTACTGCTTTCTATTCCTATAAGCTTGAATTAAAAGGGTTGCTCATCTAAGCTATAAGGAAGTAGCTACTACCGATGATGTCACCCTTGGCTTTCTCTCTGGTTTTATCTCCCAGTCTCAGTGCTATCTGGTTATTTCCCTTAACAACAGTCTTTGCTACCACTTTCTGGTTCTATCCCTGAAGTATAGGGCATTAATTATTTTGGAATAAATCAAATGTTCTGCATGTACCTCTGCATGCATCAAATCTGACGATTTATAGGAAATATGCCTTCTTCAAACTGACCACGTAAAAGCCCATCCCTGACATAAGAAGCATTTATGTCATATTACTAGAAATTAGAAAGTCAACATTTTTGTAGAGTCTGACCAAAAGCGAGACTCGCTGACATGCTCAGAGCAGGACCAATGGGACACAGGCGGTCAAGTCATGCTGTGTTGTTTTAACCACCCCTTGTGGGTCTAGGTTCAGGTGAAATGTAATTTTCAAAGCTATAGGTTGGATTTAAAAGATTATTTATTATTACTCTTTTCTCTCATATTCGGGCTAAATTGTAATTCAATAATATTGAACGTTACTATATGCAACGATATCTTATTGTGGATGTCCTGTGTTGCACATGCTACAGTCCATATGGTATCAGAAACGGGAAAATAGGTAGCGTTTATGTCTGAACTAGGCTAAATTGTAGATATACATTGTGTTACCCGTGGAGGAAACTGGCATACCCAGAGAAATCACTGCTTACTTAAAGGGCAATTACACCATGATTAAAATATAGGCCCAATTAGTTTCTTAGAGTACTCTCTACTTAAACCAAATGTCCCACCAGTGCCAACTGAACCTGCCTATGTTTTATTCATGGTGTGATTGTACCTCGGCAAATTTTTGAGAAAATGTCCAAGCCAGATATGAAGAGAGGCAGTGGTGAGGGACAGCATAAATGTCCCGGGGGGGGGGGGGGGGGGGGGGGGGGGGGGCACTCAGGTACAGAGGGGGGCCGCACCTTAGTTACGTATTTCGCAGAAGAAGGGGTCTTTTTTTAAGACCTCCTCATGTCCGCGATTTTGTAAAAGAAGGGTACTTTTTTGTACCTAGGTACGAAGTATGGGGGTCAAAATCCCCTTACAATCCACGAAATATACGCGGCTGTGACGCCGAGTGACTCCCGAAGTGACTAGGCTTCCGAGTTTGCTGCCGCCACTTGCTGCCGCTAGACACGCAGAGGATTATAAAATCTTAAGTTAAAATACGTGTTCCCGTTCATCCAATGTCAGTGTTTTGATAAAAGAAGGGGTGTTTATTTAGTGGAAAAAATCAGCGTTTTATTAAAATAAGGGTGCTTTTTTGGCCAGAAATCAGTGCTTTAGGGGTATTTTTTAATTTTGATAACGAACGTATGCGCCCCCCTAAATACCCAAGTGCCCCCCCCCCCCCCCCCCCCCCCCCGGGTTAAATGTACAGTCACTGTCAAAGTTTTAGATGACCCGACTTCTGGGACAGGTCCTGTCACAGGGTGGGGGGGGGGGGGAGAGAGAGAAGTTACTTTATAGTGATAGTTTGAACGAGTGCACAACTTATGATCACGCTAGCTCATCAAATGCTCTTACTGACGTCTCGTTCGTGCCGCTTCCGAGCAACAAAATATGGGTTTATTATGTTTATTCTCCTAGCGGCATGGTGGCCCGACAGCTACCGGTATTCAATTATCCTAAACAATTGAATAGTATTAAGAATAATTGATACATATCTCCAACACTTAAAGCAATATTTCAAACAGTGAGGAATAGACAAAGGACTGGGCGCAACTTATTCAAAAGTCGCGTTGCGTTTTTTGTAAATGTACCTCTCTGCCTTTTGTTTTCTTACTTTGTCGACTTAAACGCCCGTATGAAACATCCAGCCTTTAAACATCATCTTTTTAAGTTCTTAAATTAGTGTTATTACATCAAGAACATCGTGCAATGCGGATTTGATAACATTACGGTGGGCTACAATGATTTAAGCATAACTGAATTTTAGAAAGTATAGCATATGGTCAGGACTAATTATCTCTACATATGTCTGCAGATGAAGGAACCCCAGCACTTCAAACCAACACCAGTGCTAAATACGCCAGTGATGGCTAAAGAGTTTCCTGGATTAACCCTTTCTGACAATTTACAATAAATATGGGTTTCCATTGTGAAATATTTGAGGAAAGTGATGAAAAATGGGCTGATATTGCATGGTTTATCAATGTGGGGAGTAAATATGGTGAAAAGCAGTACAATCGTTAACAGTGAATGGAAAGTATGTGCATAGGTTTCATAGCAGAATAAGGGGTATAACCTGATAACTAGGATTAGAAATACAGCAATAGGGAATTCACACAATTGTAATGTATCTTTTATTATATTTTGGCTACATTGTGAATATCCAATTGTAAATGGTGGAGGAAACCTGGGTAGAACATCATCCTACAATGCAAGTCATATTTTCACAGAAATCACGAATGTCTATTCATCTAAGCCGAAATGGAATAAAAGCCAAACTCAAACCAGGCATGGCAAAGTTGAAAATTAAGTATGGGCACGAACCAGTGTGGTTCTAAACAGCGTGTGTGAGATGACACGGCGTAGATTTGAAGCGCCCTCTACCCAACCTGGCATCATGATTAGTTATAGCACGAATGTCGGATTTGAAATGGAAGTCTGGACCATATACGCTAAAGACGTGCGGTACCACGCGCCAAGAGGTAACTATTGCTTATTGCAGTAATTGGACGAATTTTGTAATTGCCTCTAGATAGCTTCATAGGATGCATGATCGGAAGATTAATACACCGCAGGTGCGTTATTCGCACTGGGCATAAGCGTTATGGCAAGCGATTGATTCCATGCGGTGTGCTTAAGTAATCCGCATTAAACCATGGTAAACACGCGCATAAAAACTTCTTTTTAGTGGTTTTACGCGCGTAAAAACTTCTAATATGCGCGTTAAATAAGACCTCGAACGCGCGTAGGTGATACAACCAATCAGATGATCGTTGCAGGTTCGCATCTGCATATCTTAAAACATTTTACGCGCGTAAAGTTTGCGTTTACAAGTACACACTTCTTTTAAGGCGTGTTTTTAACATCTCGAACGCGGGTGTAAAATGTAACAGTTATCAGCCAATAAGAACTGGCTAGATATTGCTGCTGGCCGATCGATGCCATCTGGTCCGCATTAAGTAATCCGCATTAAATCATGGTAAACACGCGCGTAAACACTTCTTTTTATGGGTGTCGATTGCCCACAAGGCGTTATGTGGTTGTATGGTAATTTAACCCCTTACCAGCCCTCCCACGCTGCATCTCCCTTGTATCTATTTCTCTCATACAGTATTTCTTAGGGAAGAAGAGCAAGTGAAATTCCATGTTTCATTACACTGACTGAATAATCAAACTGATCATGATGGCAGATGTCCAGCTTAGATTCCAATGCAATTATGGCCGGGCCTCCACTTCAGGGAATATTTCATCCAGAGAAATATATCGCTTACTAGCGGAGAAAGAGATTGCCAAGTCCACTGTTCCACTGGCTCCCAAGCGTGAGTTAATTGGTTCGAGTCTCCGGTGGTTCCCCATTAGCGGGTTGGCGTGGTCGCTATATAAAAGTGTGGTGTTGCGTAGGGCTGTCTATGGTCCTTCTGCAACAGAAAGACGCCTTGGAACTATTTGTGAAGGGAAGGGTGTTTCTATCTCGTCATCATACGACCTTTGCTGTTGAAAGCGACTTAAAAATCATTCCGTCCTTCATGCCCTTGTTCCATCCGGAATATAGTATTCGAGCCATTCGCCTTGCTGTGGTGTCACATACCAGTCAAGACACACGCCGGGTTCAATACCACTCTAGTATCACCGTTTGGTCTACCTCTGACGTCATCAGATGGGTTGTCAAGGGTGATGTATACGCCGAAATGTGTGATGCCTCGCGGCTACGGATGTAACATTTTCAGTCAATGGTACAAGGTATTGAGCTTCTACTGCTCTCCGTAATAGGTCGATAGGTGGTCAACTTAGAGACCGTTCGTGCGCGCACATCTCCCCAATACTACGAGCATTTGAGGATATCAATTAGCCCCTTTAGTAGCTACTCAGGCTGCACTAAACCTTAATCCTACAATTAGGGTCAGTAGACAGAAACAGTAGACAGTTGACAGAAAGGTCAGTGATTCTGACTTTTCAGGAAGCTTTCCTTCTAGGGCGACCGCGGCGTTCAGGGGGCATTACAGTAATTTGAAGGATACGAGAGAGTTGAAAGGCTCTTATGGCTGTCACTCGAGCTTACCGCCTTCGAGACAGCGGAATGTTTACTGTTACCATGGATACGGCCTCATTTCTATTCCACTAACAGCTGGTGAGTTTATTGTCGAGCTTTTTTCCTGTGGTAACCAAAGACATTTTTTGTAATTGAGAAATTAGAGTTTATAAAGATACATACATAGCACCGACCTATGTGTTTCAAAGCGTGGATGGTTAAGACGAGTTGACATTGAATTGCAAGCGTTTGACTTTCAGTTGATTGAATATTTGAGATGGAAAGCAGACTGTGATCAGTTATTTCTGAATATTCAACCCATTCACTGTTAAAGTGCTCATTGAAAATTGTCTAAAATAATTTAAAGATTGAGCATAAATTCACAAAATATTTGAGTAGATATGCAGACTGTATTCTAGACAATATTTCTCCTTCAAATACTTTTTCGATATAATATTATAGTCCGGCCTTTTTTGGCTGCTACTGACCTTAGGACCTTCGTTCTTTTAGTTAGACTTCCATATAAAAAATGATCAATACGTTAGGCAATGCACAAGAAAACCCTTATAAGCTATATATTTTATGAAAGCTGAGACTTTGGAGAGGTCAAATAATCTAATCTTATTTTGTGACATCTACACAAATTCCTTGGGTGGTACCGAAATGCAGAGATGGGGATTTTTAATACATATATTGCGAACAACCTCCTGCCTCAAATACTAGTAAAGGGTGTTGCCAAAGGCTAGAAATCATAAGCCTTTGGTGTTACCAGGTTACATAGTTGATGTTTATATATTTCGTAGAAAACATTCTTAAGCACGTGTAATTTGTTTTATATCTGCTCTAGTTATTTCTGAATTCGACTTCAAAAATAAAAAAGCGAAATTCTACAAAAAATATTAATAATGACGAATTTGCTCTAAAATTCTTTTGGAATATTTTTTTTTCGAAAGCAAAAAATCACTACGTGCCTACGTCCCCTTTGCAATTCGTATCTTGTAACGCTCATAATGAGATATTTCAGGCACTACATAGCCTAGTAGATTCTAGGCTGCCATATGTATTTTCAAAGTTTGTCTTCAAGTTTGTCTCAGTTGTTACCCAGCATCAAGTGGCCAAGGCGGTCAGAGTGGTCTAATTAGTTTTTAGTGGTTCTACAATACATTAACACCTCCGCAATATCAGGAACTATTTATTTGAAATAAATAGTTCCTGGTAATATACGGTTCACATTTTGGCTAAATTCCACCGCTCATCATAGTGATATTTTACCATAATTACGAATATCAACCCATAAGTGGATATTACTAGTCTAATCAGTGCGCTGTGGCGAATCTGGCCACACGCATACGTTCGGAACCAGTTGATGTTGAGATGTATATCATAGATTGAGCTCTGTTGAAACGTGCGCAATGTTGACTCGATTAATGATAAGCATCTGACATTCTTCAAGAGCTTGATAAACATCAAGCACTCATGGCATTGCAATTGACGAATAAATGGACTACTTGCGGGCGTTGCGGCCACTGCTTCTCCGTCTATAGTAGATTCGATGTCGTATCGGTGAGTGTTTGTCTGATTGATTATGATGTGATTAAAGTCAATAGCTTAGTTTATCCTAAGTTGAACAAACTCTTTTCTTCATCCAGGGTTTATCTCAGGACGAGATAGAGATCCGTCTGGAACTGGGAAGATATTTAAATCCCCTTCTCCTTACGAACAGGCTGTTATGGCCCAGTCACACTAGGGTCCGACTATCGCACGATTTAAAAATCGGATCCGATTTTGCTAATTTTTAAATCGGAACTGGACGTTCCGACTTTGAATATAGACAAGTTTGCAGTCACACTATTACGATTCATCGGAGCCGATTTTATTGCTAGAAAACCAGTACCGACTTTTTTTTAGTCGGATCCGATTTTGTATTTGGCCTAAAATACTAAAGGCCCAGTCACACTAGGGTCTGACTATCGCACGATTTTAAAATCGGCAGGTCGGACCCGATTTTTTCAGCTATCGGCTCCGTCTAAATAGTCGGTACTGGGTAAAGATCGTATATGCCACAGTCCCACTAGGGCCCGACTATCGCACGATTTTAAAATCGGCAGGTCGGACCCGATTCTTTCACCTATCGTGCGATCGTCGGATCCGATTTTTAGGCCAAATACAAAATCGGACCCGACTAAGAAAAGTCGGTACTGGTTTGCGATCCTGTTCGCAAATCAGTGTCGATTTTTGAAAAGTCGCAAAACATTTTTTTTTGTCTTGCGATCATCGTACGATCATCGTACGACCATCGCAAGACAAATCATTGACGCATTTTTCTAGCAATAAAATCGGCTCTGATGAATCTTAATAGTGTGACTGCAAACTTGTCTATTTTCAAAATCGGAATGTTCAGTTCCGATTTAAAAATTAGCAAAATCGGACCCGATTTTAAAATCGTGCGATAGTCGGACCTAGTGTGACTATGCCATAAGGCACCTCAGACAGACCTTCAGCACAACACAATTTAACCCATGCATAACTGAGATGCACACACCGTACGGCAACTTAGAACCCGGTTAGTCTCCCTTGGCCTTAGAACTGCGTGGGAGATGTCTTAGAAACAGGTTAGTTTTCCTTGGCCTTAGAACTGCATATGAGAACCTGGTTAGTCTGCGTTGGCCATAGGACTGTATGCAAGAGGTCTTAGAAGCAGGTTAATTTCCCTTGGCCTTAGTCCTGTATGTGAGAAGTCTTAGAACCCAGTTTGTTTCTCTTTGCCTATTGTGACTGTATGTAAGAGGTCTTAGCATACCTTGGCCTTAAAAATATATGGGTGAAGTCTTAGGACCAGACTAGCTAGTTTCCCTTGGTCTTATTTGTTTATGTAAGATACCCAAGGTCCAGGCAAGTTCACTTGGCAATAAACGTGTAAGTCCGATACCTGAGACATAGTCTGCAACTTCCCGTGGCCTTAGAATCGATGCACTATGCCCAAGAAACTGCTTTGTTTCCCTTGGCCTTGTAATTGAATGCAAGAAGCTAAAGAATAAGGATCGTTTTACTTGGACTTATAGCTTGTTTTTATTTTTAAATACCTAATAACTAGTGTTAGTTGCCCTTGACCTTGGAATGTATGTAGGATACCTTAGAACCAGGCAAGTGACGTGTTTGCGCCAATTCTTTACTTTGAGAGCTTGCTCGCTTTACCAGCCCGAGGTACTGCCCCTTCTCAATAAAGGCAATTACTGGTTGGTAGAATATAGGGAGAGATTGTGACCACAGTAATAACGTTTCGTCTCTTTCACGCCTATTTCTTCTCCACCTGGCGTGCGGTCGCGCACGCCCTGTCTCCGCACAACTTCGTGCGTCCTACCAAATATTACACCCTTAATCCAAAATTTCACTTCTTGAATTGAGTCTTTCTGGGTCTCAGAAGTGCACGTAAGAGGTAAGCTGACCGCTCTTCTTCCCCTTGGCCTTTAAGCTGTACGTAAGATAGCTGATAGCTGGCGTGTTGTGATGACAGCACTAGCCTGAAAGGTCAAAGAATAATTCTCACTGATCCTCTCCGCCAGTTCTAGCTGATCATAATAGATAAATCGCGTGCAGACTTAACACGCGATAATTATTGTAGTTGGTCTACAACAAGCACTTACATTACCCGTCTTCACATTGGGAGTTTGGGGCCGACGTGAACTATGGTTGGTGGCGGAAGGCACATTAGATTCTAATTTTTACTGATACGCTTTAATTTTTCTTTTCCAGAACTTGAATTTTATTTCTTGTGACTAAAATACCTCGCCGAAGTTGTTGTTGAGCTCTGAACTAACGGCTGGAGATGAGGGGAATGCTCAATTCGTCCCAAGAATTACTAAACCAAAGAGTTGTTGATGCTCTGAGAAAATCTTAATCGTTTGCTTTTACGAAATTTGATTAATTTCTTGTATTTTGTAGTCGTTTTTCCAACCCTAGACACTGGTAGCAAGCATTTCAGCTGTTTGTAACAAATATACCAAACTGCTCATTTTGACACGGAAGTGATTGTTCTTACATGTTACACTTCGCATGTTTACTAAGATCTTTAAATAAAAATCTATCTGCAAAAATATACTAGCAAGGCTCTGGAAGAAATAGTTGAAATTGATTCGGATAAAAAAAAACGCTAGAGGTAATCAACTGCTTTTCTTTATCATTTTGTAAGTTGATACAAGCGCGACATGAACACTATTAACTTGGAAATCGAATGTAAAGATTCCGCCAAAAAAACAGCTGAATGTGCCACGCAACTTTTGATCAAATGTTCATGGTATTTCGTTTGATGTTAACGTTTTAATTCGTATTTAAAAAAAGGTTTGTTTCGAAGAAAAAAACGCTACTGCAAAACGAGGAATGTATTTCGGGAACCACCATTAATAACATTGCACTGTGTATTACCTTAGATAGATAAAATAAGTTTTTATTTATCTAAGGTGTTAGATGTTTTTCAAAATACCCTTCACACTGACTTGCATAGCTCTGACATATGCTTTGGCCCAGATCGAGATCGGCAACAAACTTATCGCACGTGTGGCCAGACAATGACGTCATCGTGCAACCCTCATTGTTTCAGGTGAGTTTTGGTTTCAATTCAACGCCACTTGTTCACAACACACCATTTGTTTGCCCAGTTCTGTGCACTTCATAGCATCCGGATCAAACTACATGTAAGTATAAGTCCACTCTCACTGCATGTTTACAAGAGCCACCCGTGATCGCCATAGTTTCGTTGCAAAGACCTAACTGAATCCATCAGAATCTAAGAATCAGCATGGATGATGGGTAAATAACTGCAACCAATGTGTGTACCAATAGCACAAGATCTTGGACCACAGCCTGTGCTTGGACTTGGATGATGTCGCTGAGTTTGATCATCTAAGACAAGATTCATAAAGTCAAAAGCCTAATTTAAGACATGCATTGAAATCTTCTCCTCCTCCTCCTTCTTCTTCTTCTTCTTCTTCTTCTTCTTCTTCTTCTTCTTCTTCTTCTTCTTCTTCTTCTTCTTCTTCTCCTTCTTCATCAAAGTGGTACCTTGGCAAACAGGTATTTGCTATCAAGAGTACTGCATGGGAAGAATGTTGCTTCCATAAAGTAATTATGATTTCAGTTTTAATGTAGACTACATCCATCATAAATAAATAGCATGTTGACATATGGAGTAATAAGGCATGATTATTATAGGGATTAAGATCCGTCTCTGAGCATTGGTGCAGATTTATAGCTGAGACGAGGGCGTTTGTATTACCAAACCGAGGCAGCCATGGCCGAAACTTTGCAACAAGCATGGCCCTCAGTGAGGCTCTCAATCTGAACCAACACTTCAAGCTAAATATAGCGCGCGGGTATGAGTGATAAAAGTTTATAATACTCAATTAAATGACACGAAAATCATGTTTTCTTATGGTTGCTATGGCACTGAGCTGGGATTTGGCTCAGTGGGAGTTGTGTTCTTAAAATCCAGGACCAAGGGAGGTTTGAGACATCTCACAGCTATGGACCGCAGATCTTTTTTTATTATTATTTATTTGGATTGAGTCCCTTTAAATAATGAAATAAGGTCCTCTAATACTGCCATAAAGAAAGGGCAACAAACTAGTGTAAAATACTACATGAACTACTTTGACAAGTTCAACCAGCAATGATTCAAATCAGGAATGTTTCAAAAAATTATAAAGCAATTTGACTCAAAGAAAATCTTGCCAAAATTGACTGTCATGCAGAAGGTGCTTTCAAATATATAATATAAAGTATAATTAATACTATGCAGCTCAGCTCTGACTTATTTTTTTTCTTATTTTCAGTGTGCATTGTAGTTTGACTCAAGTTGAAATAGCCTGAATGAAAATATTCAAATGGCAGTTACTTTAGTTTGTATCCACATGAATACTTCCAAATAGTCATGCTTATTTACTTGTTAAGTGTTAACATTCACACTGCCTTCAGCCAGTTCAGAGTGAGCCTGTCCCATTAGGTTTTCTGTATATAACCCATTAATGTGTATGAGTTACTCTGGCTCTAATATACATTTGTCGATAACTTTGGAATTGATAATGTTTTTCACAAAATACTACAAATTATTTCAAAATTCAAAGGGTTTAAAATCTCATTAAAGCTTAACCAGTCTAGTTAACCTGTTTAATCTTGTGTTTTGGTACATGTGCATGTATTAGGGTTGGGAATTGGTTGCAATTTCATGATCGATAATCAGCTAACCGATCGATTATCGATCATAATCAGTTCATCACACTTTTGCAGTAATTGGGTACTAGAGGTCTAGAGCCTAATGATAAGTGATAGTCTATGACAATAACTTGCTATTAGCACCTACCTTAACTTCGTTTTGAAGTGTTTCTGGGGCTTAGTTTCATAGCAAGAAAGCTGACAACATGTCTGTCATATAGTTCTATATTTTGCCACTAGGTGTCACCTTTTCCGATTATTATCGATTGCCAGTTTTGTAATCGATTAATCAGAATCAGAGAGGTAAACGATTGATTATCGATTATAATCGATGATCGTCCCAACACTAGCATTTATGCAAATATTTTAAAAGTATGGAAAGAAATATGGGAAAAGATTGAATGAAAGACAAAAACATTCCTGAGCTCTGGAGTGACTGCATAGCCAGAATAGATAAAGCAATTACTTGTCGCCACTTTTAGAATATCAATGGCCACTTGTAATCCTTCAGCAAACAGTTTACCTTCACCTGAGATAACTAGCGTTTGGTATCAGTTTAACCCATCTATGTCTAGTCCCCCCCCCCCCCCCCCCCCGCAAAACCTATCATATAAACATTCACTGTGGAAATAACTAAGGTAAACTAAGTTAGGAATCAGAAAATGCTTTAAGAGATATTAGCTGACCATTTATTATCATGTCTTGTTCGAATATTTATTTTACAAAAGATGCTTTCATAAGAGAGATAAAAGCAAAGATTTCGGGCTTTTCTGTATACTGAATTTTGAGAATCGATGGGTTAAAGTCAAATCAATATAATTCCTGTCATGTTGTTAGTGATTGATGCATACATACTGCTGTGCGGCTGTGTAGCCTCCTCTAACCTGGATTGCAAAAAAACAAACATTACTGCTTGTATGTCGACCTGTGTAACCCATCAGGCCTCAGCTCTCAGGAAGAATGACTATTTTTGTGTTATCTTTCTGACACTAAAGGCTTCCTCGGGTTTAATATAGTACAAATTTGAAGTACAAATTTTGATCAGAACATCACCCCCAAAAACAATTATTAAAAAAAAATCAACTAATAAAAAAATAGAAAACACCTTTCAAGATTTATGATACATCCCATGGATTTGGATTTTTTAATATTCTTGAGATATTACCTAAGATTTCAGAATACCCATTTACTCTATGCATGCATTAGTAAATATCACCTGTTCTTGCCCATATTACCCAAACAAAAATCCTGAGTATGCTTAGGTTCATGTGTATTTTTGTAAGTATTTAATTATATCACAGTTCCATATGACACAAGTCAAGCAGATGCCTCAGCATGACTGTGTTAGTGGTTGGTTATCTCATCTGTGCTGTAATAAATCAAATAGTTATAGTGGTAACATTTTCATGTGAATAGGAAATGTTGATTTGAATAATTGTATCTACAATCATTCTGATGAATGTATTTGTCTATTCTTTTCAGATTGTCAGCGATGTAGCTTGCAGGCGTAATTGATATGGTGCGGGGAACCACTAGGATTGTAACAAACGCTCATCATGTCGCGCACTCATACCGGTCGACCAATCACATCCCATAGCCAGCTGAAGGCCGCACTCAGGAGAAAGAGTCAGGATGTACCGGTAGTTGCCCCTGTGCCGCCCGTGCAGCAATCAAATGTTCCCCCGTGGGCGCATTATGGCTTCCTGGGTGCCCGTAATCTACAACCGGACCGCATGCCATCGGCCAAGCGGGAACGGACCACCACGCTGAAGTTGGTGGAGGTTAACTCATCGAGTTTAAAGACGTTGCAGGATATCGCACCGTCGCTCAAGAGGCTGGACCTGACAGCACTGAAACTACGAGTGCTGACCGACGCCATGCTCTCTGGCTGCATATGTCTGCAGAAACTGGATATAAGCAACAATGACATCACAGCAGAAGGTATTCCGGAATGCATCGCAAATTTGGAACTCCTAATCGAGTTTGCCGCACACTACAACAACTTCCATCACATTCCTGCAGCCATCGCTAAGCTCAAGAATCTCAGTAGATTAAAACTAAGCTATAATAAACTGGACAGTCTTCTAGGTGTAGAGAAGTTAAAGAGGCTGAAGACCCTGGTGGTGGATTGCAATGAAATCAGCACGATCCACAAGGAGTTGTATCAAAGTCTGCGAAGACTTGAAGTCCTGCATTGTGCTGGGAATCATATACAGTTGATCCTGCCTGATATTCGGCACATGAAACACTTGACAGATATAGACCTCGCAAATAACCAACTTCAAACTTTACCACCAGAAATATTCCTCTTGCCTTGTTTGGAGAATCTCAATGCAAGTGGTAACCAAATCATTCGAGTGCCAACGCTAAATGTCAAAACCCATACGGAGCATTCTATTGAAACAATAGATCTATCGGATAACGCACTGATAAAATTCCCAGGTTACCTGTTGTATATGGTGGAAAAACTGGATCTGAGCCAAAACCGTATCAAGGCGATACCGGGGAGTATCATTCATAAGTTGAACTGGAATACCCATAAGGAGGTCCTTCTTGATGATAATCCGATCGCCTCTCCGCCCAGGGAGGTGTGGGAGAGCGGTCTAAGAGGCCTCATCACATACTTCAATGAGGAGACCGTTGTGAGTAAAGTCTACCAAGGAGTCAAGGTGCTAGTTCTTGGATCGTACAAGTGTGGGAAAACCAGCCTGGTGGAGTCCTTCGTCGATCAACAGTCGCGTGTGGTAGAAGATAGTGCGAGAACCTTAGGTGCTAATATCTTCGACCATACGATAGAAATTGAAGGAGCCAGTGATCGTCCCCCAAGACCTTTTGATCTTTCCATATGGGATCTTGGGGGTCATCCCTCCTATCGCTTCCCGCATTATTTTTTCATGTTGCAACCTGCACTAGTTCTGCTTGTGTTCAACATAAAGGAATATTCCAAGCGCAATTTCTACGATGCCATTGGCTACTGGATTGACTGGATGATCACCAAAAACAATAAAGTCGTGTTCATCCCAGTTGGGACACATAGCGATCAACTTACAATGAAAGAGAACGAGAGGATAAGTACGGAAGTACATAGGGAGATACAGCAATTTTTAGTAACACACAAATCTCAGATTGAGGATGAGGTAAAAAAGATTGAATCACGGTCGATCATTCCTCCAGCATTACAAGAACAGCTGAAACACTACATGAGTCTCATGCGAGTTGAGAAGGAAATTTACCCGGAAGTTGTGCCTATCAGTGCCAAAGAATACTCTGGATTTGACAGACTTCAAGAGGCCATCTTGGCCATGGCTATGGACAAGAAGTTCTTTCCGTCGGTAATGCGTGTGATTCCAAGCCTGTGGTTGGACGTCCAGAACTATGTTGAGGATAAGGGTAACATCATGAAGGTCCCGCTGCTGAAATGGGAGGATTACGTAAATGATGTATCCAGCAAGCATGGCATGAAGCACCTGATTGGCTACATCACAACGTACCTTCACGAGTGCGGAAAGGTCGTATGGTTCTCCACTCACGAAGCACTAAAGGACTATGTGTTCCTACGTCCCAGCTGGCTGACCGATCTCTTCAAGATGCTCTTCCGGCATGACATGGAGAGTTTGGATTTCCTCCAAAACGAAACATTTCACACATCGGGCATGAATCAAAGCAAATTTGACACGTCCAAAAAAGAGTACCTGGTGGATGGAACCACAGACAAGGACTTCTTGAAAGCTCTTCTTGCAGGTTTGATACCCCCAGAAGTGAATACCCCGTTACATGAGGTGCTAGGGATTTTGACCCAGTATTTTGAAATCGGGTATCCCATGGATAGACGGTATCTTAAAGAGAGTGGGAGACAGTCGGCACTCAGCACGGTCAGTGACAAGTCAAGGAAAAGCAGCGAATCTCGCAAATCTGTGAAACCCCCCAAAGTAGCAAGGGTTCATCGTGTGATGATACCCTGGTTCCGCACGCGCCCTGAACCTGCATCGGTAGAAGAAACCCTTGGGCGTCTCAAGACTAACCCAGGACTGGTGAATGCCTACCGGTTCCCAAGGTTTCTACCACCTGGATTTGTCGAGCGTTGCATCGCTCGTGCCTCAAATCACAAGCATAACCTAAATATAACGAATGTGTGGAAAGGCGGAATTTTTGGGCGCCATTTTGAAAAGCCAGTCAGGGTGCTGATGAGGATTGCTAAGAAAAGCAAAAATGTGCACATCCTGTTTGTGGAGGTGCGATACGAGAGTCGTGTGGAAGAACATGACGTCAGCGAAATGTGGAAAGTGATGCTACCACTACTGCAGGACATAGAGGGCCTTCTTGCTCAGTTTCCTGGTAAGTATAAGAGTGGCCATTTTGTTGACTGGACCACTTAAAATGAGAGTGCTTTTTCTTATATATTAAAGCCTTTGATAAAAAGCGAGGTTGACACTGGTCTAGTTTGTGAGTGTGTCACCTATGTGTGAATGCTGTTTTACCCATTCATGCCTTAAGCCATGGTCTTAGCCAGCAGGGCATCTGGGTGTCTTTTTGGACTCCCAAACCCTTAAAAAGCGCCCCTCTGGACACCCAAATCTTCTTGAATTTCTTCAAATGTCAATCTCAAGCATATAAATTGAATATTTTCATCTCCATATAATTCCCATGACATTGTATAAGGATATCATGCTTTATTTTGAGAAATTTATACATGTTTATGGTTTAAATTTGAGTATGTTGTTGCCCCCCTTAAAAGTTTGGACGCCCAAAAATTTAACAGATTTTGCCAATTTTGGGCACCCAGTTTCTAAATCCTGGCTAAGACCCTGCCTTAAGACATCCTTGCTTATGTTGATTGCACCTAGGATACTTAAAATGAAAATAACTGTTGACTCAGACATTAATTTACAAAACATTTGAAGCAGTATTATGTATTGGTTAATGATCAACATTTTTCCTTCTAGTATCTCCTGGAAAATGCTCTGGTCACAGACATATAAATCACCATGATAGTCCGGGGCATTTCTGGGTGCAATGGGCAAGAAAGGATTAACCCTATCATACCTATAGATACTAATTTAAAAATTCCCAACTAAATTGGTTACTTCTTTGAGGAAAGAGCAAATTTCTTTTGATGACATCTAGAAGAGTTCACAGTAACTCAGCTCACAACAAATATTTCATAAGCTTAACTCCTCAATCATTTTCATTATTATCATAGGTTGTTGTGACACCTATAAAGAGATTGCCAGGCATGAGTGAACTAATTGATTGCTATAAATGAAAGGTTTATCTGTGTAGATATTATTGAATTATTAATAACCCTCCATGGCTATGGGAAAGATTCAACAGTACTTAGTAGAAGTTACCAATTTGAATTTTGCAATTATTATTGGTTCGGTCATGATACTTTGGATTAAATTAGTGATTGTTTGAAAAAAGAGTATTTCCATACTTGTTTTAAACAAATTCAAGTGCATGTATAGCAGAACAACTGAACGTGGGTATATATGCTGTAATATTACCTAGAAAAATATAGAAATAAAATGATAAAACCAAACATTTTTTGCTTGCTGTAATTTATTCCCATGTATTTTAGTGCTGCTGGGACCACATTGATCCTTTTGTAAATCATCTTTTTTCTCTTTTGTTAGGTACTCGTGTTGAGCGTTGGACCGAATGCCCTGTCTGCCTGGACTTGGCGTTCCTGGGAGAATGGCTGACTCCCAAAGAGCTGCAGTCGTGCCCCAGCAAGCAGTGTGAATGCTGCCATAAAACAGTGGATACTGCTTATCTCGTGCAACCAAAGGAGAGGCGAAGAGGTAAGACTATCATTGGTTGATTTTCTACAGTGAATTTCACTCCAAAGTCTGAATACACTGGCTTGTGTACTAAAAGTATTAACATAAGTTTTTCTCACATCAGATTCTTTTTTGCAAATTGAAGATAAAAAAGTGGGACCTGGAATTACAGGGTCTCAGCCAGGATTTAGAAACTGCGTGCCCAACATTGTCAAATACTAAATCTTTAGTATCCTGTTTTTAAAGGAAACCCACAATTTCCTCATTACAACCGTAAACATGTATTTACTCAATGATATATACTAGATAAAGCATAATGTTCATATACAATGCCATGTAAATTATATTGAGGTGAAAGAAATTCAATTATGTGCTTGAAATTGACATTTCAATAAGTTCCTCACATATATACCACATATTTTGTGACCTATTATTTATTTGCTTATTTCAGTGGAGGAACTACTTCTGATTCAGAAACTGAAACTAGAGGCAGAAAGACAAGCAAACCTTGAAAAGGAAGATGATGACGACTGAGCATGCTGGGCAGAAAACTAGGAGATTTCCATGTATGAAATAAGGGAAGAATAAAGGAAAAGAAAGACCGGCTCACCTAGTACCTGAAAAGGAATACAATGAGGATGATTGCACCAAACAGAAGGAATACAACGTGTGGAATGAGGGAAGGAATTTAATGACTGAATAAACAAAAGAAAGACTGGCCAACCTGAAAATTATATAGACTATGATAAATTGATATACTGGGTGGAAAAAATAGATTTCTATGCGGAGAATGAGGGAAGGAAATAAATGAAGTGGTTGAATGCATGAAGAAGAGTAAAAGGAAGAAGATGATGAATAAACAGAGTGGAAATCAGGTATGTATTTATTGAACGAGGGGAGGAATAGAATGACTGAATAGAGGGAAGGAAAATGAAAACTGAGCCACAATAAATGCGATGCATTAGTACCTTGAAATGAGAAGCTGAATCTCAAACAATTGGTATGTACTATAGAATGAGACCATGGGTTTGTAACTTTGTATGACAGAGTGAGGCAATAGACCCAAAATGAGTAAAATAAAACAATGGGTCTGCACCCTAAAGTGCCATAGGGGTATGAAAATAATTTCTTATATGCCTTGACCATTCATCTCCTGTCGTGGTGAAGAAGAGACAATATAAGTAATAAAATTGATGAAAAATTATATTTGAAACTATTTTCTACGCCTGCTTTTGCTTCTTCTATCCAATACTGTAGAATAAATAGAGATGCACTCAGAGGGAGATCAACTCATGAGCTCACCACCATTTTGACTCATGAGCTCGAGGACGTGTGTTTCTTTTGAATAGATATTCATTATTCAGACCACCAATTAAGAAAGAAGTACTAACTGATGGAGAATTGCTAACATTTAAACAGTCATTTCATTTTGAAATGTGCCTGCATAGAAGAATACATATTTTATATTTTTACATATTGCTTTCTATAGAGCGGTACAAAGGTCAGTATAATGCTCAACACTGCCTGTATAGATTGGGGATTGCAAACAAAACATGACAGCGATAAGCAGTAATAAGAAAGTTTGTGTCAGATGTTCTGTGTTACGTTTATGTTCAAAACGTAAACAAGTTCGCGAGTTGAGAATTTCAGCTCGAGCTCGGCTCACCTGCCCTAATGTTCGAGCCACTCGAGTTCGTGAGTAGTGAGTGCAGCTCTAAGAATAAGGTTAATATTGGAAAAATTATGGTGATGCCCGTCTTATGGCTGCGACATAGAATTTCTAGCAGGTATTATTAAATGTAATGACTGGAGTGTGACAGATTCTTATCAATAAGAACATGTTTTTTGTATAACGAGTGCAGGGAATGTTCTTGCATTTCACAACCAATGCTATTGAGCATTTGCTAAATATAGATTCAATTATATTGCAGATAGATATAAATATAGATTCAATTAGAAGCCCAAACCCATTTGATCAATTGTTTTACCAAATCTTTTTGCCATCTGGACATTTATAACAAAAGATTTTTTTTTAAATCAGGAATTATCAATTAAATACATGAACAAATAATCCTGCCAGTATACCAAAAGACAACATCATGAGGTAAAACTAATGTTTGCAACTGGAAAAACCTAAGAGACAATTGCCAAAGGCTGTCACCACAATCATGTAGATGCAGTGACATCACTTGTGCCAGTAGGTTTGAGAATATTCTGACAGTTTATATATTTTTGTATAGCTCTCTGATCTGTTTTTGATACTAAAAACAGCCTCCATTGTCCTGTGAATAAAATATGTGATACTATTTTACAATTATTTGATTGTCTATTATAGATTTGACTATGGTTTCAATTATTTCCAATGATCCTATTTGTGCCTGTGGCGCCTGAAAACATTTTCGTTCTTTTTGGAATCTTCGTGACAGAATATCAACATTTCCAATTTATTTACAACTCTCTACTCATTTGTGAAATCATGCTTTATTCCTGAGTTGATTTCAAAAGTAAGATAGATCCAGATGACACTTGTCACAGAAAGCTCTGGCATAAATGGCTTATTGGGTTGCATTCCACTCCTTTCACACCCCCTCCCACCCCAACCCCCCTCACCCGGTGCTAGAGTTCATTTTCTAGAGATGAGGGACTGGTGCTAGTGAAAAATTGACTCCAGAACTAAGCAGAATACTTTGATATTTCCTATAGTAAAATTATTCATCAGCCCAAGCAGTCCATTATGGCATAATTATTATGGTTTATAGTATTTTTTTCTCACAAAGTACTATGAGGAACATATTTGAAAAATGTTAATCTTAATGTGGCAGAAATAGTGACGATAATCTCAATTCCAAATTCCACCATCAATTCTCCATCAAATTCTTCACCAAATCCTGTTTTGTTATGAGATTATTTCAATAATATTTTATTCAAGGGGCAACTCTTCAGCAATAATAGCTAAGAGACTATCCAGGATGGATCTGTACATAAAACATAACAATCTTCCTAAATGGAGAACCAGATTTTATTTACACTCGAACATAAACTTTGGAAATGTCTGTAACAAAATATATCAACAGCCCGAGTCCTATATAGATTGGCTGCCATTCTCTTGTTATATACATACACTCAAAGAAATTGTTAACCTATTCACTCCTGAGGCCTGTTTCACAAAGGCTGGATAATGGGTTAGCAAGCTAAATGTCAGTTAATTTTATTTTCATAGAGAATCCTAATCCAGCAGTTATTCTGTTGTCATGATGAAATAAGTTTGAACGGCCATTCAGGATAATGTGTAGGCCAAATCAAAATCTTCAGAAGTCATAATAAACATCAGCGAAACACAAAACCACAGAATGTACCGTGCAGTTCATGAGTTTCCTAAAGGTTGGTAGCAAAAAAATTAACGACTGATCTGTTTACAAAGGTGCTTACAAAGGCATTGAAAATAATTTAAGGTGATGAGTACCATTGCAAGCCAGTTAAAAGCCCTGTCCCAAAACACACCTCAAAGCAGCATAATCCTATAACTAGGTGTATCTCCAGGTTCCTGAGTGTTATCAGGTAGAGAATATCATCGCCACCTTATAGCATGCTCGACACTCGGCATTGTTTGACTGTGACGTGCAACCATTGAGGTGTGTCTTTGTACAACTGCCTTTTGTTCCTAGCCCACATGGGATCAACGAGGCCTGTCCTTGCTAAACCACCATAGGGTTATAGGCTCCACACACAAGATATCTCACTAAAATTTTCAAATGTTATGGCCCGTAAAAGTCTTTAGCAGTAAAGAATCAAAAAATTACTTCTTATTGGGCATAGTCAATGACATCCCTAAGGTATCTGTGAACCTGTAGTGACCATCACCTGCATAAGTAATGAGATAATGTCATTTGAGTGAAAAGTTGTAAATATCGAAATAAAATAGAATATAGGTTGAATAATGACGTTTGGCTATATATTCTCTACCTGACAACACTCCGGAACCTGGAGATACGCCTTGTTCTATGATTGTGCTACAATGAGGTGTGTTTTTGGACGGGCCTTTCATCTAGCTTGCAATGGTACCCATCACCTTAACCCTCTTCAGCACATTTTATGGCAAAGCAGACAATCTTCTGCAGCTCCAACAGCATAGCAAGCAATGCTGCGTCTCGGGCACCTTGGCAGGCAGCATCACCTACAGGACCCGGCACCAGTTCCTAAGGAAGACAGACAGCGCATGTCACAACGCACGCGAGTAATCATTGTTAATCTAGTGCATAAGCGGCCTCATCCTGGTTAATTCAGCGAGCTAAATTTTTCTTGTTGAAATTGAATTCACAGGATTAGAGAGATCTAGGATACACTTAGCTAACTGATTATCTGACTCTCGGGGAATGGGCCCCTGGAATGTACACAACACCTGATAGTAGACCCATCCTGAGACATGTTGGATGGAAGGTATTCCTGATTGCTTTAATAATACATATTTAACCATTCTTCAAAAGATTACTCTCACTGATCAGTTATTTAAAAATATATCAGCCCATATGTTTACTTTCAGATGCAAATGGGTCTGAAGTGCTAGTATATTTACCACGGAGGCCCTGCAGATGACTATTCTGTCAGCGATACACTGGATCTCATACTCTACTGACTGGATTAGTTTCTCCAGTCTAAGAACCCCATACAGTTATATATCCCTTTCCATACCATTAGATTCACCTGATTTTAGGCTTCAAATATATATATATATATATATATATATATATATATATATATATATATATATATAGTTGATGGGGCTCATCATCTAAGTCTCTGCCCATGCTGGTACAATAGTGACCATTATAGGGTAATTCAGCCAGACTGTCTAAGCTGGAGGTACAATTCCCATTTGGCTCTCCAAGGCCACCAGGGTTGATATAAACCTTTACACCTTTTATACATTGTGGACCTAGATAGTTATCACAGCATGTTCTTCATTCAATCAATGAAACCTAACAAAACAATATTTGTTAGCTCAATACAGACATAGAGGTTTCCTAACAGGCCATATATAGGAACAAAAGTTCTGACACAAGGTGCATAATTTTCGACCTTTGGGGACGAGCTGCAGCTGATTTCCAAGGCCAAAAATTATATGTTGAATGTAAGAATTTTTTCCCATATTTAGCAAGTTGGAGAACTTATTTCTGCCACTCCAGATAAAAATGAAGATGAAGATGAAAAAGAAAATTCTGCAGTAAACACTTGATCCCATTTTTCTCGTTATTGAATAAATACAAAATTATCCTCATCCTCAATGCCTATTGGGAATTGTAATTGAGAATCTTTTCTTTCATGGGAATTTCTGCTTCATAATGGTAGAGGTATATTTCCATTGTACATTATACTAAAACTTGTCAAATAGAAGTATTTTAAAAGCAAAAGTGCTATTCTCACTGTGCATATTATGCTACATGGAAGACAATTGATTTATTACTGTGGAAAAATTGAGCAAGATACCACCAACTGGAGATTCAAACTGTAAAAAAGTAAACTTTCATATTTCAAAATCACGAGAACATTGATTTTTGGGATATATGTGTCAACTCATTTTTTCCATCAAGTCATTTTGTATAAATATATTTGGACTACAGACATTAAACACATCTGAAATCAGCGCTTTCATTCCATTTTGTAGATTCACAGAACTTTCCCCATTTTACACAATCTGAGTTACATTTGTAAGGTGTCACCTGAGTTCTCCCTCTATACCATAACCCTTTCCATGCTGAGACTACTTCTGTCTAAGGCGCAAGAACTCAAACATTCTTGAAAATCATCTTAACCCTGTCATATTAGTATTCATTGGAAAGTTCACACCGAGTACTATCATATGAGTACCCATTTGCCAGGTCATGTTTCTGCTTTTTTCACATTATTTTGTATAAAAACCAAATTTGCCACCAGCAGCTAAAGGTATGACATGGCAATGGCCTTGCACCTGACTCTCACATTGGAAAAACCTGTATCCTGCCAGAACTTCAGTCTACTTGTTTTGGTTGTCCAGAGTACAGCAATCCTATGACTTTCTGTCATAGGCCCCTCGTAGATGACCTGTCAAACATGTGACCAAGTCCTGCAGTCAAGACTATACATCACTTTGCCTCTGTGTACCAATGCAAGGAACGTTTGACAGCCCTCTCCCATTGTTCCAAGACTATACATCACTTTGCCTCTGTGTACCAATGCAAGGAACGTTTGACAGCCCTCTCCCATTGTTCCAAGATTGGTTTGTACGACTTTCCGTTTTGGTTTGGTTCAAACACTTTGTCTACCTGTCTGATGCTCTTCAACTCTTCCTTGTCCCTCCAAACACCTGAAAAATAAATGATTTAGAATTATCATGGTGCTAGGCTGTGTATCTCACTTTTCATACTGATCCTGGGAGCATCTACTTAGTATGTTAAGTTGATTAAGCAAAGGGTGAACCAAATGAGGTTATATCCATCCTCAATTATTTCCACATTGAATGGGGTCTTACCTTATCCATTATCAGAAGTCATATAAACTAACATATAAACTGATTCCTTCACAAGTATAACCTTTCCCCTGAATAGAATGACGCCCAATTTTATGTTATATCAATGTTTTCTTCTGTAAAATTGTTTCCCCCCCTCCCCCCCCCCCTCCTTTGCTGAGTTTAAGAGTTTTTTCTCTTGCTCAACATAGGAGATTTGGTATATTCCGAGAAGAAAAAGCAACTTGCCCCAACCAGCTACTATCATATATTTTGCAAAAGAAAATTGAGGTAGTCTTGGGTTAATGTTAATTTCTAGCTGGGTGTATAGAGCCAGGGAGGTTCTATACCCAGTGGAGGATCTCCCTGATACAGCAGAGGACGGCTGTGCCATTCTTAGCTCCCTGCTCCAGATCTACCTCATACATCCCATATCAGGGCCTCAACGAAAAATAGAATCCTGCATTTATCATTATTACTTTTATTTACCTATTATTACTATTTTTACTTATTACTATTATTATTATTACAACTACTACTACTATTATTATTATCATTATTATTATTATTATCATTATTATTATTATTATTATTATTATTATTATTATTATTAGTTTAATCATCATTATTATTATTATTATCATTATTATTATTATTATCATCATTATTATTATTATCATTATTATTATTATTAATATTATTATCATCATTAATATCATTATTATCATAATTATCATTGTTATTGTTATCATTATTATTATCATTATTATTCATATTATCCATATCATTATTATTATTATCATTATTATTCATATTATCCATATCATTATTATTACTATGCGCGGATTCTTTTTATTAGAACATACCGACAGCCAACCCAGCAAGAAAGGCAGCACCAAGACTGGTCATCTCTGTGTGTTTGGGTCGGTCAATAGGTCGGTTTATCAGATCACTCATCAGCTGCACTATGAAGTCATTATTAGACACGCCACCATCGGTCCTGAAAAATAAGAGAAATCATGACTAACTCAACTGTTTAATATTAGACACGCCACCATCGGTCCTGAAAAATAAGAGAAATCATGACTAACTCAACTGTTTAATATTAGACACGCCACCATCGGTCCTGAAAAATAAGAGAAATCATGACTAACTCAACTGTTTAATATTCGACACGCCACCATCGGTCCTGAAAAATAAGAGAAATCATGACTAACTCAACTGTTTAATATTAGACACGCCACCATCGGTCCTGAAAAATAAGAGAAATCATGACTAACTCAGCTCATTCAATATCAGACACTCCACCAGAACACAATTTTTTGAATTTTGTGATTACTTTTGAATCAGCGCTCCAGGATTACATCAGATTACAGAGGTTTCTTAGAGAAACCTTGCCTTCAGTGAGCAATATTGCAAACAATAATTTAACCCTGTACTTTTGTTTGGTATCAATCAATACACTTATTGAGAGCATTTCAGGAGTTGCTTTTAACACCTATCACCAAACTATTACCTCAGATTTCTTGACGGTAACTTACCTGAGACTTTAGACTAAATTCTTACCCGAGGTTTTTCAAGCAGAATGTTGGTTTCAATGAGAATTGTCTCAAACAACAATTTGAAAGTGTAGTTTCATTTTGTAACGATATACATGTATACAATTTTAGCAATATTCAAGGTATTGCTCACAATACCTACCCCACTTATTCCAAATACCTGAGATTTCCTAGTGCTATCATTGTTTCAAGTAGTATTGTTTTAAATAATAGTCTGAACTAGGTTTGAACCTGAAGCTTTGTTTGGTATGAATTTATACACTTCTTAATTTCAGGAATTGCTTCTGATATCAATCACAACCAATTCTTACCTGAGATTTCCTAGTGTTAACTGAGATTTCTTAGTGTTATTTTAGCTGAGACATCCTAGTGGTAACTTACCTGATATTTCTTAGTGGTATCTTACCTGAGATTTCTTCATGGTGTCTTACTGGATTTTTTCATGTGATATCTTAGCCGAGATTTGCTAATGGTGGCTTACCCAAGATATTCTAGTGGTATCTCACCTGAGATTTCCTAGTGGTATATTACCTGAGGTTTCCTAGTGGTATCTCACCTGAGGTTTCCTAGTGGTATCTCACCTGAGGTTTCCTAGTGGTATCTCACCTGAGGTTTCCTAGTGGTATCTCACCTGAGATTTCCTAGTGGTATCTCACCTGAGATTTCCTAGTGGTATCTTACCTGAGGTTTCCTAGTGGTATCTTACCTGAGATTTCCTAGTGGTATCTTGGTTTCAATGAGTATTGTCTCAAACAATAGTTTGAACCTGAATGTGATGGATTCTAGGACGGCGCGTATGATGTGTTCCCGAGTTGTGTCAGGTTTTAGACCAATCAGAGTGGTGCAGGCTTTATCATCATTGATAGGAGTCTGCAAGTGGAACAAGGGATCTCAGTATCTTAGGAAATATCTCAGAAAACAGAAAGATATGTGAAAAAGGTTCATTCACAGCGATTAACGCTGTATACCTAGCCTCTATTACAGGTTTAGTTTTGAGCTTTTTGCGATCTGGGGAAAACAGAAAGATATGTGAAAAAGATTTATTCAATGGGTGTCACTTATGATTGCAACTTTCACTCAAAGAGTGAGATTCAAAGCAAAATCTGTTTTTTCATAATAAAATGAATGTTAACATTAATCTAAATAGTTTCTAAAAAACAAAATAATATTACTGCAATTACGACAGCTCTGGGGCTGTATGGATTGAGAAATTAACACATTCATACCAGGACTCAAAACACCTTAACTAAGCCATAAATAATCACTAACAGTTTCCTTCACAGCCATTGATGCTGTATATCTAGTATTCATTACGGGTTTAGTTTTGCACTTTATGCAATCTGGGGGAAATGTGCGAATCGTGAAACCAATCATCCATGAAAAAATAGCACCATGGCTTCGTGACCAGTCAACAATACAGCATGTAGACTTGGCTCTTGTCTGGTGAATGAATGCACAAATAACTAGCAGTGCCAACAGCTTTTGAACTAGCAGTCCGCAGAAGTTTACATTCCTACAGAACTTTAAAATCCGAAGTTATTTTCAAAAGTATAATAGAAGTGGGTTACACCTGTCTAGGAGTTATTTAGGCATGAATGGGTTGAATAATAATTCAACTTACCTGAATTCCCATAAAAGCTGGAACAAAATATGCCCCACCAGAATCTGTAAAATATAGAATGAGCAATCATTTCTTTCTCATATTCTATCTTAGCAACTTGTCTAACCAGCACTAAAACAGTGGATTTGACGATAATCACCAAAGGTGTAGCAAATCAAATTATTACTTAAGCAAATAACTGATAATCAACATTTGATATCGCAGGACCAAGTTTGCCTAACCATAAGTCACTGACAACACTATCACATGCCTTAACCTAGCTTTGAGACGAGGCAATTTAGGCAAAGAGTGAGCAGTCAGTAGCGATGTCTTAGATCACTCAACTGTTGGGACTGCCTACCAACCCCCCTTAATGGGTAGGCTTGGTTGCTATAAACATGTGCAGCACTGACAGAAAGCTCTGGTCAGCCTGATGTGTGGAGCTGAGAACAGGAATGAACTTACCAGGCACTGATTCTGCTGCTGGTTTCAGTTCAGACACGTCACTGTAGACACCTGAAAACATACCAAATAACTAGGGGTTAGTACCGGTACCCCATAGTGCTCGGACGTTAAATTGAAATATCGCTGACTTGATCGTTGCGCCACGATCGTTGCGGCACAATCATTGAGCCACAATTGTTGCGCCACGATAGTAGCGCTATCAATAATCGATAATTCACGATAATTCTCGTCAAAAATAAAACTACATGTAATGATTGGAAATTGATTAATATGCAAGCAAAAAAAAACAGTCATACCCTGGGCAACTCATTTGCTTTGCTTGTGAATGCTTTTCCTGGATATTTCAGAGGTACCAGAAGCAACCAGACTACTCCATTTGAACTTTGAGCTTGAATAAGACCAACCGAAAAATGCTCTCCTCTTTTTCATCAACATCAGTTATCCCCAGTCCTTATCAGTCATTATTCTCCCCACATTTGACAATGGTCACCACCTTTTGAAAATACTTTAAACCTTAATCTTATTTTTCATCTCATATTTCCAAATGCAAGATTCTCCCCAAAAATCACAGTGAAGAATTCTTATCCCTTATGCTGATGCTAACTAATTTGACTAATACAAAATTATGCAAAAACCCTGAATAATGACTGAAACCCTGACACATGGGTACTCATCTGAGAGTACTAAGCAAGAATACCAATGAATGCCAACATGACAGGGTTTAAATGGTAATCAAACATCTTTGCATCCTTGTGCTTTGGACAAAAGTAGCCTCAGCATTGGAAGGATTTAGAGTTTGCATAAAGATGTGTTAGTATTTATTCCACAATGTAGAAATCTCAGGCGGGGGGAATATTAAAAATGGTCACACACATCTATCCAGATCCTCTTGGTCAAACAGACTCCTGTGTTTCAGCCTAAGTGTGCAGACTAGAAAAAATCTCTCACTATTTTCAAGAACTGATCATAATGTGTCGTCAATTACATGAGATATCTATATCTATATGTGAATAATGTGGACAAGGTAAGTGTATAAATCAGGTCTATAAATCTCCTCATTCTTACCAAGGGCTTTGAGCCATTCCAAACTGGCGCCGGTGTCGCTGGCTAACCCCTCGGCTATATATACAATTTCCTCGCCTTTTAACTTCCAGCCAATCAAAGGATAGAGCCCTATAAAACAACAACCAATCAGAATCTGCATAATGGAATGGGTAAATTGGAATGGGAATGGGTAAAACATATTTTGACCATAAAAATAATTATACTTTACACATACATAATATGTTAAAATTCTGTGAGTACTCTTCAATTCATTCTTGTTAATCAAATTTTATTTCCAGTTCAACCTAAATCATCCATTCAAGTGTCAAAAAGAAGAGCATGGGAGTCCAAATGTCACACTGTCTCACTAGCTTACATCAGAACCTTCAAGATGTGTAAGCTGTGGGAATTCAAATCTGATCCTTCTAAGCCTTTCAGACATATAAAGTACGTTTTTGATACAGGTTCTATAATCTATCAATTGATCTATTGAAATTGATTCCCAGATTCCTAATCCATACCCGCAATAGAAGCGTGAGGTTTGTGGCCGGTATTTATATCAACGAATGTCCCTGTTCCGAGAGTACACTTCACATCGCCGCGATCAAAACAACCCTGAGCAAACATGGCTGCCTGCTGGTCAGCCACCTGGAGGAGAAAAAATAAACTATCAAATACAACAAATCAATCCATACATCATACTACATTTTCATCAAATGAGACTTATCAGCAAAAGCTTAAAGAAAAGGATGATATTTACCAGCGCAGTTATTGGAATAGGAGATCCAAAGAGCTCCAAGCTGCATTCTCCAAAGAGACCACTGCATATGGAAAAGAAAAGATTCAATCCAGTTTTCCAGAACAGACATTTTTCTTTTTTCTTTTTATCACAGAAATATTTGAGGTATTTGGAAGTCAAAAGAGACAATCATCACAAAAAACAACTGAGGGGGCCTCACATACTATGCGGTGAATCCATGGGACAGAATCTATGAGTAATGTACGTCTCATTCAATCTCCAAAAATTTTGATTGATTATTTTATTTTTATTGATCATTTTTGTAAGCCCACCTGAAGTTCGCGAAATAGTTTGGTTTTCATACACGTCTGTCTTAGGAAACTAGACTTCGTAACTTGAAAAATAATCAAAGACCCTATTGATTATGGAAAAATGATCAATTGGTTGTATCAATTGATTATAGAACCAATTATGCTAAACAGTGATTTGATTTGATTTGATTTGATTTGATTCAGTCTAGTAAGATGTGTATTACATAGCATTTGGCACACAAAAAATCATATATAACGGTGACTAGATGGAGAGTCATTAACTGTTATGCAATAGAATTCTAACCAGACACAGGATATATACACTAAAAGTTAGAAACTTATTTCCATAGTGGTCCCAGTCTGCCCAGAGTCCAATGGCATCACATGTAAGGATCAACTCCACTGCTCAAGATTGACATAACAACAATATCATATAGTATAATACAAATGTTCGGGCTAGAATTGATGAATGTCTTCTTATGACTCAGAGAGGACTGACATGTAATGTTTTTTGCATCTCACTTTAAAAAGAGATTTACTGAAAGTGGTCTGGATCTCGTCTGGCAAAGAGTTCCAGATTTTGGCACCTATGTAGTGGAAGGACTTTATACCATATGAATCAACCTTTGGTAAAATCAGAGCATTAACACTGTGTCTGGTGTTATAGTGGTGGGATTCATTTACTCTATCAAAAAAAAGAGTAAGGTACTCTGGAGCCTGTTCATCAATGCAGTTAAATACATGGCTTGCGGCCAGATATTCTATTCTGTTTTCAATGCTCATCCACTTAACCTCATAGTACACTGAACATAACAAGGATGTTTTGTCAGTGGAAGGTATCTCCCTGAACAACTCCTAACATTGCTGGCAATAACTATAAACACGCATCTTTAAAAATAGATAGACTATGCTAATCATTTTATTTACTGAATCTTTTATCTAAGCTAATGATCAGTGTGCTCTCATTATTACCTGATATTGTTGAATTGTCAGTTGATTGTATCTCTATATGAAGTTGTGTGTCAATCAGAAGCTAGAAACTCACAAGGAACCATATTGGCCATCCATGCCTAGAGAGGTTCAGGACAAGTATTGTCTGCAGCTGCATTACTTTTGAAAACAGCACAAGGAATAAATAGTGATTTCATAGAATATATGACGGATGGTGCTAAGTTGCAATTTAAAGAACATTTCAGCTTCACTTTTTTCAAAACCGTGCTTTCTTCAGAGATATCACCAAAATAGTCAGACCTATTTGGGAGCTACAGGCATGATATGAATGTATCTAGATCTAATGGTGAGCTGGATATCTCTGTACATTAGACATACCTTGTATCTTTCACCTCTGGCAGGATGGACATAGGAATTCCTAGAAGACCACAGACAATGCCACTCCAGCAAACCTAGAAACAACGAGACACATTGCTTAATAAAGACAGTTTGTTTCAGAAAGAGAGTCTAAAATTACCAGAGCAGTCAGAGGCCACGCCAAATTGTGCAAGTATGATCTTGTTTATGAAGCTGTCAGCCTAAGCTCTGATAACCCATTATTTTCTTACCAGCATTCAAAAGGTACACTTAAAATATTTGCCTTACCAACAGCAAGGAATGACCAAAAGTCCCTAGAATATTGCTAGGAAAATATCAGAATTTCTTAGAAGGTCTCAGCTTAATTTTCAGAGGGTACCTAACTGCAAAATGTTTCTTATTGCAGAACATAGCAACTTATTTGTTCAGGGGTGTCCAGCTGTCACATTGTTACACCAGTGTGCAAGAGTATAGCTCAAAACATGCAACAGACCAAACCCAGTTAATTAGTGCTGTTAAACTCGCTCAGTTTCATGACATCATGGTCATTTTAAGAACCTTCAGATGATCCTAAATTTAAAACATTTGATGTCAAATTTCAATAAAATTGTGATCTCTCATAAATTTGAATAGTATATTTATCAAGCCCTTAATAATTGTATAAAGTGGTGCCACCAGGATACAATATTTGAACCAACTGACAAACGTCACCCTCTAATTGCTGTGTGCAGCACTGATTGCCTGAGCGCAAGGATTTAGATACTTGGAAGGTTATTTCAACCTTTTGCCTAAACACAAGTTTCTTGGCAGAAAAAACGAAGAAGCACTAACAAGCTTTACCTGAAATGGGTCGTAGATGCCGGTAGAACTTGCTGAAGAGTATTCTTACCTGAAATGGGTCGTAGATGCCGGTAGAACTTGCTGAAGAGTAGTCTTACCTGAAATGGGTCGTAGATGCTGGTAGAACTTGCTGAAGAGTAGTCTTACCTGAAATGGGTCGTAGATGCCGGTAGAACTTGCTGAAGAGTAGTCTTACCTGAAATGGGTCGTAGATGCCGGTAGAACTTGCTGAAGAGTAGTCTTACCTGAAATGGGTCGTAGATGCTGGTAGAACTTGCTGAAGAGTAGTCTTACCTGAAATGGGTCGTAGATGCCGGTAGAACTTGCTGAAGAGTAGTCTTACCTGAAATGGGTCGTAGATGCCGGTAGAACTTGCTGAAGAGTAATCTTACCTGAAATGGGTCGTAGATGCCGGTAGAACTTGCTGAAGAGTAGTCTTACCTGAAATGGGTCGTAGATGCCGGTAGAACTTGCTGAAGAGTAGTCTTACCTGAAATGGGTCGTAGATGCCGGTAGAACTTGCTGAAGAGTAATCTTACCTGAAATGGGTCGTAGATGCCGGTAGAACTTGCTGAAGAGTAGTCTTACCTGAAATGGGTCGTAGATGCCGGTAGAACTTGCTGAAGAGTAGTCTTACCTGAAATGGGTCGTAGATGCCGGTAGAACTTGCTGAAGAGTAGTCTTACCTGAAATGGGTCGTAGATGCCGGTAGAACTTGCTGAAGAGTAGTCTTACCTGAAATGGGTCGTAGATGCCGGTAGAACTTGCTGAAGAGTAGTCTTACCTGAAATGGGTCGTAGATGCCGGTAGAACTTGTGGGTCGTAGATGCCGGTAGAACTTGCTGAAGAGTAGTCTTACCTGAAATGGGTCGTAGATGCCGGTAGAACTTGCTGAAGAGTAGTCTTACCTGAAATGGGTCGTAGATGCCGGTAGAACTTGTGGGTCGTAGATGCCGGTAGAACTTGCTGAAGAGTAGTCTTACCTGAAATGGGTCGTAGATGCCGGTAGAACTTGCTGAAGAGTAGTCTTACCTGAAATTGGTCGTAGATGCCGGTAGAACTTGCTGAAGAGTAGTCTTACCTGAAATGGGTCGTAGATGCCGGTAGAACTTGCTGAAGAGTAGTCTTACCTGAAATGGGTCGTAGATGCCGGTAGAACTTGCTGAAGAGTAGTCTTACCTGAAATGGGTCGTAGATGCCGGTAGAACTTGCTGAAGAGTAGTCTTACCTGAAATGGGTCGTAGATGCCGGTAGAACTTGTGGGTCGTAGATGCCGGTAGAACTTGCTGAAGAGTAGTCTTACCTGAAATGGGTCGTAGATGCCGGTAGAACTTGCTGAAGAGTAGTCTGTGGCGTGCACTTTACCTCCCGTTAACTTCCATAATAAAAACGTCTCGATACAACCAAAACACACCTGGTTCTTTTTGGAGCGTTGCTTCATCTGAAAAAGTCCAGAGTCATCTCCATATCAACCCTACTGCATTACAAAGGTGTCCTACGGAACAAGAAATGGCAAATATTGAGCAGTTCAATGTTTAACTGTGACGGAGTTAGCAGTTCACCCATTCCTGCCTGGAGGTCGCCTTGACAACTGTCGTCTGGATTTATAATACTTTTGAGAAAGAATTCATACTTAAGCATGAATTAGAGAACTGTTTGAAGGGAAGTTGTTAGTAGAATTCATGATCAACATTTCCCCTTCAAATGTAGTCAAGTGGCTTTGGCCGCTGCGGGCACGAGTGGGAGAAATGGTGGAGGCGACCTAAGTACCCTGAAAAACCACCAGCTAACTTCAAGGCATAGGCCGTGACTGCAAGGAGCACAAAGTCACTATAATAAGTAGGGTTCAGATGCAAAGAGATTATTTGTATCCATTGATCGAAAAATATTTCAAACAATTAATCGATTCGGTTAGAGTTTTAAGGCCACATTGCCATAATTTTAAGGCAAACGATTTTAAACATTATTGTGACGCGGCATGCCCCGGCACATGCCAGGCACACATGCAGTGTACTGCTGCAATGGATGAATCGGTGCACCAAATATGGAGCAATAGATTTGTTTACTCTTAAGTGTTGACACGGAGCCGTTCTGTGTCACTTAACGAAAGTTCTATTGTTTTTATGTGTTTTGGTCACGTAATTTTGCAAAACTTATTCAGAAATTTTACATTTAAAATAATTGATTATTTCAAATGCCGTTTGAATGGGTCGAGTCGGCCTCACCTCAACCAAATGCTCGAGTTCTCGCTTAATCGTACGACCACTAATAATAAGGTTAGAAATGGAAATTGAACCATTAGGTACCTAATAGATAAGATGTAATTGACAGCAATTTGTGGAAAATGTGACAATATTTATGCAGGATTAGACAGTCCTCAAATGGTGGCTATCTGAGTATATTGTGATATGCCCTGAAAGATAGGATGCCCAAATATTTTACAATTGCCAATTTTGGGTACCAAGTTTCTAAATCGTGGCTGAGATCCTGTTTCCTACTTGATCCCAATTAGGCTTTTGGTGTTTTCTCTCAAAGGAATAACCAAATGTACTTTTATTATCTTTGTACATAAAATAAATTATGAAGTACACTAAATATAAGTACTTTAAACATGTGTACATTGAACATTAACACTTACATACACAACAAAGATATGTGGACTGAATAAATGTTGATAACCTGTACACAATGAAAGCTGTGTACATTGATCATATGCATATAACAAACAAATTCACAGACAGACTAATCATGTTAATCACCTTTATACATTGAACAGCTATGTACATTAAAACATGCATAAGACACAACTGCACAGACTGAGCACATGTGTCTATTGCGAATCTGCATGCAGTCATCAGCTCTGTGTATGGATTACATGCACACAATGAAAGAATGCCTAGAATAAACACATCTGTACATTGAAAATATGTGTTCATTGAACAGTTGCGAACATAGACCATATCCATACAATAAACTAGTCTGGCCTAGTAAAATGTGAAAAGAGCCAGTAGAGCTAGTTGAATTACAGACCATTGTAGCCCTACCAGGATAGTCCAAATTACCAGTCAAAGTAAGATAGCTAACCTGACATGATGGCATCTTGATTGGTGTTTATTGTAAGATCTAAATGAAAGGTGTATTCTGCCAAATTGAGGTAATAAACTGGGTTAAATTATAGCAATAAGTAAAGGTTAGTAAAGGTTGAAGTAGGACTAGTATATTCCAGGTGCTACTAGCCCTAGCAGGCTTTTATTGTGTTTTGGTAAACATCTGAGCACTTCATGTTAATGTTACTATACGGAATGCAGTTCCCAAATAAAAGCTTCAATCAATAGCATGCAATGATTAGGACTAAAAAAATATATTTGTGTTTCCTGTAACCCTACCTACCCTATTTTTTTGGCCCTACCCTAAATCTTTTTTATTATATTTTGATATAAGTTATTCTGAATGAATGAGCAGCTCAACCATTAGCCTACCATTTATGACTAAAAATATTTCTCATAATAAAAACATTCTCGATGATTCTCCTACCTCCCTACCCTAGTTTTTTCTTGGGATGTTACAGGAAACACACTTTTTGGATAGGAGAAATGCAATAAGTACCTCCAGTTCAAACTATAGTAAATGTCTAAAGTTGAGAATGATTAACAGTTTTATCAAGTATTGATGAGAGACAATTGCTATAATAACTCTGCCATGGCAGCCATGCTGTTATCTAATAGAACAAGGTTAACAGGCTTGCTTTTATGATAAATTGTGGATAGGAGAAGAATGCGGTTAGAAAATACTGAAAAAGGCAGCATAGAGATAAATGGTATTAAGAGGAGCCAAAATAACAAAACAGAATCCTTTGCGTCATCTTTTTGAAAACATTTTTTTGTTTTTGTCTATCATGGTCTTTCTGGCTTTTCAAGCCATTAGTACAGATCGTTTGGAGTTTACAGGCATGAAAACAAATCAAACAAACAAAAACAACAAAAACACTGAGACATAACCTAGTAGTATTAGTAATACACACCCCTTTTGTGAGTATGAGCTTATATAGGTTATGGTAGCTTATTCCTAAAGCAGAACTGAAGTCAAGACAGTCTTACTAGTCAGAGTAGTATGAATTCTATTACCTGCTCCATCTGGAAAAATAATACTCTACAAATCAAATATCTGTTTCATCGTATTCAAAATACAATACACAGAGTGAGAAAGCTCACTCAAATCTAGTCCAAATAACCTGGGTGATCAAATAGAAATTACTTGAATAGTTTACTGGGAATTTCACCTATCAATAGTTCCTGTCAAGGCTGTCATGTTAAAGCTAAATCATGACTAGCAAATTGCTTATGGTCTGAGGACACTGAGAAACCAGGGAAAACCACCACATAACCCAAATCACAGATAACTTTCAAAGTAACTCTTGTAAGCCAGTAACTGAACAGGGGCAGTGGCGAGACACCGCGATAGACACAATTAGTACAATGTTTTAGACTACTTTTCTAGCGAGACATTCACAAGAACCTTAAATATAGCTATCTTTTACTGTGATATATTGGATGTACCATAGTGAGGGATTTCAATTGAGTGAACCTACTTAGATTGGGTATACTTGTATATCACCATATTACACTGACAGGGTTATATTTCAAGAGTGAAATCTACATAAATTTGAAATGCATGCTGCATTAACAGTAGGTTCTATCTAAAGATGGACTCATGAGGATTGCAGCCAATTTCTAAGCTTTCCATATAATGTAAATCAAATACATTTGTTGGTGGATCAATTTTGCCCATATTCATTGAAAAATAATGGCAAAAAGGGTTTTACAAAAACTTTGATATCTACCTGAACCAATAAATGCCTTATGTTTTCTTAGTCCAGGCAGGCAGCAAAATGACATTATCACACAATATCAAATACCTAAAACTGATAATTTTTCACACAGCAAATCTATTGGATTTATGGTAAAGTTGTGGTGGGTATTGCTTGAGATTGATAACAATCCTACCTTGGGATCATTGTGCAGCATATAAAGAAGCCTCATGGACACCTAAAATAAACACGACATCATCACTTACAACAGTAACAAAGTAATAGTGATACGAATCGTCTATTTAAAAAAAATCTCATCCTGAATTTTGATATCGATTGAGTATGACCAAAATATGTAGGAATATATACTGAGAAAAAGGAATATATCAGTAGAAGTTGCATATTTAAATTCTGTTGAATTCACTAATACCTGTAAAACTACTTTTCAAATATCAATTAAGATCAAATTTTCCAGACCATAACCTCAAATAACCACCCCCACCCTCAGATGCAAATAGGTTCAGAATTTTCCATCAAAAATACTTACTTGTTTTGTAGAAAAGTTAAGGACACTTGCGGCAAGAAATCTGTTCTTCCTAGTAAAAAAGTGCAGGAAACTAGAGCCAGCATTCATGGCCTGAAATAAAACAAGGGGAACATGCAACAATCCGTGCTAGCAATGGGAATAAACAGCATGTGGAACATCAATGCCTGTAGGGCCTAAATATGGCTTCACTTCTATGGGAATATCACTTTAATAAACAAGAGAGACGCCAATGGCGCCAAGAATTTGTTATACTTCTTAATTTTTTAATTGTTCGTATTTGGTAATTTTATGACGCTTTGGTTTTAGGTATTTGGTAAATAGTAAATTGTTTGTTATTGGTTTTTTTGTTTTAGTGTTTCTGTTAACTTTATGTTGCTAGGCCTCCGACGAATCACGTGACTTAAGGGAAATACCCCACACTACGTCACACACACAAACACGGACGCATCACAACAACCGACACAAGAAAAATAGATCAGGGGTCCAGTTACAGGCTCGCCCCGGCAGACAAAGTCTACCCCAATACCCTACGGACTCCAGGGAATCTATTGTCCAAAGTCCGGCTGGCGATGCACTGTTACATAACCCCTCTGCTGACAAGTCGGCAGTGAGCTATTCTTGGCACATGTGCAGGCAGCTTTCTTGACCTTTGATCTGTTGGTAGGGCACCTGCACCCGAGCTTCCATGTGCATTTGATTGATAAAATAGACCGACTTGCCAGTTCTTCTCTAGGCCAATTTGCTATGTTGACCTATGTACTACTTCTATTATAGCCTTTGTTGGCTGGTGTGTCAGGCTATCTATCTATAACTCAGGTTTTGTCTTAATTGAGCTACAATGTGGAGGTTTGGATGTGGCTCACCCCCACCCAAGAAAACAAAATCTGAACAGTAAAAGAAGGAGCAGGACAAGATATATGAAAAAGAAAAAAGAAAGAGGAAGTTTCAGCACCGCTATAAAATGCGAGATGCCAGGCGCGCTGCCAGGGGTTGCAGACAGAACATGTCATAACAAGGGGAATCCCCGGTAAACAGGAAACCCCCACGCTCGATGTAAAACATGTGCTGCCAGGGAAACCCGACAAAACAAATAGACTATGACGAAATACCCTGCACTACGTCATACACACAACCAGAACCGCATCACAACCAACCATATCAAGAAAAAATAAATCCATCCAAACTAACAAAATCAAAGAAAACACACAAACATAGATTAAAACAGTAAACACAAACAAAAACAACACAATTCCACACGAACAACAACATATAACACTACACATAACAACTCAAAAATTTCAAACAAAGATATTCCTACGCACACGATCGATCATGCGCACAAGCATCAAACAATCTGAAATAAATTTATAGCAAAATATCATCAGGAAACCCCCACGCTACGCAATAAAATGCGAGATGCCAGGCGCGCTGCCAGGGGTTCCAGACAGAACATGACATAACAGGGGGAAACCCCGCATATGGGAAATCCCCACGCTCACTGTAAAACAAGTGCTGCCAGGGAAACCCAACTAAACACGTGACTATGACGAAATACCCCGCACTACCTCATACACACAACCACAGCCGCATCACAACCTACTATATCAAGAAAAAAAATCCAACCAAACTAACAAAATCAAAGAAAATACACAAACATTGATTAAAACAGTAAAGCACGAACAAAACAACACAATTTCATAAGAACAACAACATATAACACTACACATAAAAACTCAAAAATTTCAATCAAATATATTCCTACGCATACGATCGATCACGCGCACGAGCATCAAACAATCTGAAATAAATTTATAGCATCAAACAACCTGAAATGAAATAATAGCAAAATATCATGATTTCCACAAAATATCTTTATACCAAAATATCAGGATGCCCACACTAAAATGACTAGCGCACATTAGACGAATGCCCTGCTCCTCATGGTTAACCTAAACATGTTAGTTCCAACTAGACGTATAGATGGCAGCACCTCAAACTTTCATTTCAATACGCGCATCAACTCCTACGCACGCGATCGATCATGCGCACGAATAATAAACGAAGCAAACAAACTTTATAACAATATATCATGAAATCCACACAAAAAAAATGGCGCACATTATACAACAGACCATAAAACGGCGCCTAAACGTTGCATGTTAAGGCGAGTGCGCAGCTCCTCATGGATAACCAAAATAATTTAGTTACAACTACGCCCAATAGATGGCAGCACCTCCTGGTATCACTTCAACCACGAATCAAGAGCTGAGAGTGTAGTGAAAAATACATCCACACAAGTATACTGCTAAAAAAAGATCAAAGAATAAAAAAAAAATACCAAAAACAACTAACTTCCCATATTTAACACCTATACAAACGAAAAATACAAAAAAAACGAGAATAATTAGGACACACATATGAGAACATTCGTACACAAAATTGCAAACACATGTACAGGACAACGTTTATGGGCAAGTAATGACTAGAGAATTTGTAAGTATATACTTACAAATTCTAAAAATATCCAATGGAAAATATTTGAAGAAGAATTATCAATGTGAAATTCCCTGATATATACATATATATATCATGGAAATATCACTGGATCCGAGGTTAAGAAATTTTATTATTGTAAATATTTGGAATTTGATATTAAGCAATCTTCTTATATCATATACACAACAAAATAGGTGAAAACTAACACACTATTTTCCTACTTACCCGTAGTGAATAGGATTTGTTCCAGGTTTTGGAAATATCGCTGGATCTAAGGTCCATCCATGAGATCAGGTTATGGAATGTCTCTCCACTTTCTCTAGAAAAAAAAAGAAAACAAGATGGATGTATAAGGTCTTGACTCCACCACCGTGGAGGGAGCGCTAGATGCAGTGTCAGCGTCACCTGTAGTTGTAGCAGTTACAGTGAGATCATTGATCAAGGTTTATCAAATTCCGGGACCGATGATGAGAGGGGAGGGAGCGAGATCACACATGTATGAGCATGTGCTTATTTAGCAAATGGTGTGCAAATTAACGTAAATTGGAAATTTCAATCATGCAAGCTGGTGAGAACTTCCATCCATCTGTGACTGATTTTGCTGCAGCGGCTGCAACCTAGAGCCAGAGAGGTCTATTCATATAAATGGATTGTCCCTGCTAGAGCCAAGAATACGGCAGAATGCTTTTGTTGTGACAATATCCCCCACACACATTTACGCCATCCTGGAACATCTTAATTCCAACCACTGCCATGCTCAATAATTTCATGGCATTTTTCAAAATAAAAATGTTGAATGCCTTTCAAGGATCATATAAGTTAGTCCAATTAATTAATTAATTTTCTTTGCTCTTTTTCTGGTGGGCCATCCTAAACAAAACTGATAGGTCACTCAAAATCCCAGGTGGACAGGAAAATGCCATCCAGAAAAGGAGGACCGGAATATACATGCATTCCTGTTAACCCTGTAGCAAGAGGTCTTGGGGGATATATAATATCCTCTGACACATAAAAATCTCAAAATTGATACAGGTTTGCACTTTCAACCTCAGAAATACAACACATAATCAATATTCCTTAAAGGGAAATAATAATGACATATTTAGCAATATTACAAACATACTACTTGACCAAGTGTATAACTGGTTTGTTGTGAATGGTGGCCTCTTTTTGTATAAGAGGCCACGACAGCAGGTAATTTACTTCTATACCAATAAGCATTACTGGTATAACAGATTGTAAATAATATAGTATAATTTAACTTTCCTTCAAAGAATTTTCAAAATCGTGTTTCTGATACCAAAGTTTTTTCCATAATCATTGTATACCGTAAATTCTAGTAAATTTAGACCATCCTAGGAATTTGGGCCACTATAATTATTTTGCAAAATAACCTTAGGAAATAAAGACCACCCGTGATCTATCTCTGGTAGCCATTTCACAAAATATTACTCTGCTTTCTCAGTATTATCATAAAACACGGGTCACCTTCAACACATAAAAATGTAAATTAGTAAAAAGTGTCCCAAATCACAGAGAATTTTCAGTAATCCAGATACTTATTGATTGAATACTGTAGATTCACAAAAGATTGTGTACTCAGTAGAGTAAATTTTGGACTTTACAGAAAATCGATTTTTGCATTTTTTAACTTTGCGAATTGGCCGCAACATGGAGTGCCAGCTATACACATAAAATGGCAGCACTAATCATGGCAATTTTCCAGTACCTACCTGTCCCAGGTGACAAAGGTGTTTCTCTGTGTGGAGATGCCCAGACATGCCACCTGATCAGCAGTTATGCCAGTCACTGCAAATAGCACAAATACAACAGCTTATTCAGAATGAACCTATCAATTATCCATTGGAGCACTGTGAAAATGTGATATTTATTATATTGATCACCTTACCTTACATATAGTACCCTCAAGTAGCGTGCAGGGTCACCACTTGAGCATGGTATGCAAGGGTGTGAATAATGGTATGAAATCAAACAACTGTACATCATAAGCATCATTATCTGAGGATAAAATATTGTAATACCTCATTTAAGTTATCAATTCTACACGTCAATAATGACAAGTCAACTATACATATAGAGAAAAGTAATAAGTAATTGTTATAATGTATCAAAAGTGAAATCATAATTGTAATTAAGCCAACATTAAATATCTTTTATTGAAATAGATTCATTTCATAAGTTAAATTGACAACATTTCTGATGGATCACAGGTTCATAATTATAATCTTTGTCTGGGTGTCATTTGGACACCCAAACCCTAAAATGTCACCCCTCAGGACACCCAATTATTTTGGTAAGGAATTTCACAAAATGTCAATTTCAAGTATAAAATTTTTTCAATTTCAACTTATTTCAAATTCTGATGATATTGTATAAGGATATAAGGATTTCATTAGAGTAAAGAAATGTTAATGATTGTTATCTGAGTATATTGTTGTCTTCCTTAAAGAATAGGACGCCCCCAGAGTTTACACTTGCCAATTATGGGCACCCAATTTGTAAATCCTGGGCAAGACCCTAATCATAGCCCCCTACCTTCTATAGCCTCTTTGATAACTGATGAAGCCTGTTGCCATAACTTCTCTGGGTCTATCTCAAACCAGCCAGGCTTGGGATGCAGCACTTCTATCTGAAACATACACAAAGCATTTCTATATGTTAAATGCAGTCTTATTATGTACACTGTATGTCCTCTAAATTTACACCTGCCCCACACAGGGGAAAACAGAAACCTTTTGTATTTGAGGGCAGAGAGGAAGAAAACTTGCTACAGGTGAACTTGGATATGACAGACTCAATGGGACCAGGAAAATTGGTCCGTCATATGCAAAATCTGTCGTATACATATGACGAATACTTGATATGCATCGGACTGGTACCAAGCATATCGTCCGTCATATGCAAAAATCCGTCGTACAGTGGTCCGCCATATCCAAGTTCACCTGTATTTCGATTTGGAATTTCCTCTTTTGTCAAATTTTCTGCCAAAGTTGCAGCTACCGTATTCATCTGTTTAACCAAGATTGCCAAAAAACCTTCTAGCATTTTTTTTCTTAACCTGCGCTTTAACAGAGGAATACGGTAATTCCTAACTAGCCAGCAGTAAGTGGTGGAGCAAATCAGAGTACCCAGCAAAAGCCATCGCCTAATCTCACATGCCCCGGCTAGGATTTGAACCCAGGCAGTCAACGCCAGGTGAGAGATAGGGAGTTGTCAGTGGCAAGGCCTTAAGACTACTCGGCCATCAGCGCAGGCCCCCAAATACTTGTGAATAAGGCATGATCAACACTCCTTGCCGTCTCGGTACATTTTCCAAATGTTTTTTCTTCTTTGGAGGGATTTCACCAATTAAATAATGATGTATATGCCACAGGGATGAACATATTAATTCAGTTGACTAAATGGTAGGAGTCAATTCGGGTCATTACTGGTTCTCAATACAGTGCCAAATATAAATATTGAATGGGGAAAAAGTACTCTATTGCAAAAGATGTTATACCGATAGTGCTTAATGATATGAAGTTGAATTATCTGCTATCTGAATATCTCTGCACAAAGGCATTAGTTATATCTATTAGCAAAATTTCAAAAGAAATGGTCTTCATTATTAAGTATTTTTCAGTACAAAAGACAACAGTTACCTCATACAGTCAGTATTATATAATCATACATGTTTATGTTATCCCATTTATATTTACATGTATCTTATCATAATACTTACTTTATATTTTTCCCATTGTATTTGTAATTTACATTGCTATATTGAACAAAATACAGTCCCTTGGAGGTAGGTGGTTTCAATCACAATATTGTGAAGGAAATATTGACATTTATCACATAAAAGGTGCCATTCCCTACTTACCGGTCTTGAGCTTGAGCCTCGAATAAGCGTATTCCTATCATAGCAATGACAGCGAATAGAGGTCGTCCCTACATCAAGGGCCAACACAAATCTCTCCACCCCCCGCTCGAACCCCAGACTCATGTCACCCGACATGCTCAGATGTTGCCCCTAAAAATGCACAATTAGAATTAGTAGAGTTAGGTAACTTGTGTATAAGTGAAATGAATAGAAGCTGCCCCTACATGAATAAAGGGCCAGTGCAGAAAAGTCAATTCAACTAAAATCAAACAACTGTTGCAAGAACATTGCTTCATCAAAAAATATATTTGAAAGTCTAACACAGTTATACCCCAATCTGAGCTCCCCTTCTATAAAGGCCCCAACATTTTTGGGGTGGACGACATGTAGTCACTATATGTCATAGTCTTAGCCAGCAGGGCATCAAAAATCAACATTTGGGACACCCAAAATGTTTTGCGAAGAATTTATAAAACATTTCAATTTCAAGCACGTAATTGACATATAACTAGATAGTGAAGCAGCGAGTATATCTGTTTAATAGGAATGATCTAATTTATAATTCTTTTCATGCTAACACTTTTCTGCTTAACTCCTTATATTTATTCAGTTCCCATGAGCATATAAGCTCATGCAAAGTGAATAAAAAATTGAAGTATATATTTCTTCATTCGCCTAGCTATCTTTCTCATTACAAACAAACAATATGCTAAGGAATCAATGCATGAGTTTCAATGAGCACCTCACTATAAAATGTCATTAGGAAATCATTTACGGTCATATAGAAACTAACCTAGTACCCTATTATAGGCAACATTACTTTTACCCAGGCCTAAAGTTTGTTTTCATATTTTTGATTCCTCACCTTGTGATAAGAATGTAAGCAATCCACACACACTCTGACTGTGCCTGAAGCTACCTATCCTGGAACTCCTGAGCCTGGAGTGTGAAACATAACCCTCCTATCATGTGTGAGATAACCTATGGCCACACTGGGATAAAGTGCACATGGACCACCGCAGTGAAAGCACATGCAATCATGTTCATCTTATCACTAGGGCTCGAAATTTCAAAATATTCCAAGGAGGCCAATTGCATTTTTATAAGCATCATAACGGTATGCTTGGGAAATTGGGATCCATGCAGAAATTGAGGGAGCCGCAGGAGAGTTTGAGTGACTAGCCCTGGGCTCTCAGCTCCAGCTAACTTCAGCCCTGAAATACCTAAACACAACATCCTTTAACCAATTCACAAACACAACGCCTTGATCTCACCAGCCGGTGAGGACATTCTTAGTCTAACTGTACAGCATGTGATATTTTTTATCGGGCACTTTTACCTGTCCTCCAATGATTTTACTTATTTTCAACTTACAGAGGGAGAACCCTTGTGTGCATATATATATATATATATATATATATATATATATATATATATATATATATATATATATATATATATATATATATATATATATATATATATATATATATATATATATATATATATATATATATATATATATATATATATATATATATATATATATATATATATATATATATATATATATATATATATATATATATATATATATATATATATATATATATATATATATATATATATATATATATATATATATATATATATATATATATATATATATATATATATATATATATATATATATATATATATATATATATATATATATATATATATATATATATATATATATATATATATATATATATATATATATATATATATATATATATATATATATATATATATATATATATATATATATATATATATATACACAGCCTAAGCCTAGGCCTCCCTAAAATTCTCCTGCGGCTCCCTAAGTTTTTCCAGGGAGCCCAAAAATGTACTGGTTTCACAGGGCTTGACATTAAGCACTGTCCCGTCATCCGGGACAAGTTATATTGACAGCGATATTGACCAGTGGAATTATCAAATGCATAATACATGTACCTCAGGTGATCACGGGTCCAGTTAGAAGTTCATTGTTAAAGAAAATTGGCTCTGATCTACTGGAAATCAGAGCCTGGGGCTTGGTGGCGACCCACACTCCACTCAGGCTATGAAGATTTGGGAACCTATAACTCAGCAGTCCTCCTCAGTTTCTAGCTGAAGCCTGACCCATTAGTGAGGCCGGGCAAGTAAAACTTAGCCTGGGCAAGTAAAAGCCTCATGGCCCTTGCCTGAGGGGCAAGTACCTCTAAAAGTTAATGTCAAGGCCAGGGTTTCTATACAGAACACCCTTAGGTAGCTTTTAAAGATGCAATTGGGCTCCCTGAAAAGAAACCGCTTAATTTCAAGCCCTGATATAGATATGTATGTATATATATATATATATATATATATATATATATATATATATATATATATATATATATATATATATATATATATATATATATATATATATATATATATATATATATATATATATATATATATATATATATATATATATATATATATATTAGAGCTGCACTCACCACTCACGAACTCAATGGCTCGAGCCCTTGAGCAAACTCGCCGAGCTCGAGCTGAAATGTTCAAATTGTGAGCCTGTCGATGTAGGGAACATAAATGTAACATAGGGCACATAGCACACATTATCAGCATACATAACTGCTTATTGCTGTCATGTCTTCTTTACAATCTCCAATGTATACATTCAAGCGGTGTTGAGTGTTAAACTGACCTTTGTACCTCGTCAGCATGTTTTGAAATTAAATAAACAGGGCAATGTTAATAAATGTCCGCCAATAAATATTTATTTCTTAATAGCTGGGCTGGAAAATAAATATTGCTTTGGAAAATCAGAACGTCCGTGAGCTCATAAGTCAAATGGGTGGTGAGCTCATGAGTTGATCTCCCTCCGTGAGTGCAGTTCTAATATATATATATATATATATATATATATATATATATATATATATATATATATATATATATATATATATATATATATATATATATAGTTAGATAGATATAGTTAGATAGATATGAGATGTGCTAATGAGGCATGTGAAGTGTTAAAGAGAGTCTGGTGAGTGTTTTAGCGGTGGCGTGGGGTACAACCTTCAGCGTGCGGTGTAAAGTCCCCCTGTGTGGACTATATTATCAGTGTACTAGGTTGAGGTACTAGCAAGAGTAGACTTTATTCAAGCTCTGTTGGCATCCTGTGACCAGAGGTACATCAAACCCAGCACAGGCAAAGTACAAACAAAATATCCTTCACAGTGTGGTGTAAAGTCCCCCTGTGTGAACTCCATTATCAGTAGCTAATTACGTGTGCAGAGGGTTGAGGTACTAGCAAGAGAAGAGTTTATTCAAGTTCATCTGGTATCCTGTGGCCATTGGTACAACAAACCCAACACAGGCTAAGTACAAATTAAATACCTTTTTATAACAAATTAAATGTGAGAAGCTCTCTCTCTCCCCCCCCCCCCCCCACTCCGTCTCTAGTGTCTCTCTTTGTGATGACTGGGGACTATAGCATTGTTGCTTTGCTGAGGTTGTTGAGTACTGCATGTGTGTCTGCGTACATACTTGAATGTTTGTGAGAAGGGTTTAAATACCTAACCACTAAAGGGTCTTTCTGCACTAATTGTGACATGGATGTGAAAAAATAAAATCTAATGTACACATACAATTACAAATAAATTCTAAAACTAGACATTCCTAAGATTTTGATTTTTGACTTGGTTAAAAAAGATGCGTTAGGTGGAATTTAGTGATTTTTTTTACAAATCAATATCTCATAACTCAACTTGCTACAGCCAGGTTTTTTTCAGGGTTACATATATAGAGGTAGCAGTGTTCTAGTCGCCATCATGAGGACATCATGATTCGTCTGCTAGGTGAGATTATGGAAAAACAGGCTTTTACAATTGGTTTTAAGGATTATTTTTGTCTAAATTTATAGTACAATTTGTACACTATCATTGTATGTAAAGGACCTGTTCTGGTTTACTACATACAAATTACCCAATTTCAAAAATCCCTCATTACAGGCTTTCTGATGATAGAAATGGATAGTCACACTCATTGTGAGTACACTGAATGCATTTTTGGCATGAAAATGTTATTCATGGTTGGGGGGTGGGCCTTTTCAAGATTGGGGGGATAGATGACCAAACTATTAAAAGTTTGGAAAAAATATACATGTATATTCATGAACAAACATAAAAGTTATTTTTCATTAGCATCATATTCTGAACTCAATATATGATATGGAATGATAAAACAAAGTTTTCATATAGGTTCAAAACTGTCAACATCCTGCAAAGTAAAACATATATGCTCGATCATAATTCGAGCATAATGTGCAGAACCACAGTTCATATTAGGGTCATTCCGTGGTAGCGTACATTGTGTCGGATACGACATTTACACACTTAAAATTTATATTTTTCAGAGGAAAACAGGTATATTGATGACTTAACTTTATAATCATGTCTATAAAGGACTTATCTAACATGTGCTATTGTTTCATATTTTTTTTCTCACAAGAAATGTAATTTTTGAGGAAAATAAAATTGTGTCGGATACGACGAGCTTGCGACGCAGGTTTTCTCAACTTTGGACAAATACCAAAATCTCTGTTCTGTTCATGGGAGTTCCACTACAAGAAATGTCTAGGTATCATCTCAAAAGGGTTTTGAACAAGAGTCATGAACAATTTTCTTTAAAAAGATATTGTTTGGCAGTTTTGTGAGAGGATTCTAAAAAAAGGTTGTTGTGTCGGATACGACGAGCTAGGCTGTGTCGGATACGACACTTTTGTCCACTACCTTAAATCAATATAAAAACAATTATATTTGTCATAAGATCAATATCAGAACTGAAACAAACCAAGGATGTACTATGTTGAAAAGTTTGATTTGCATGAAATACTTATATGAGTCTAGGGAGGATTTTTAGATCATTTTGGAACATGTTACACATGACACTACCCAAAATATATCATTTTTCTGAATTTTTAACAATGTATAATTGCTCCAAATGAACAATTTATTAAAACTCACAATAATTAGATACTTTATATTCCTGGCCATATAGACATCTTGCATATTGGAAAAATTTCATTGAAATATTAAGAAATATAACATTTAAGTAAGAAGTGCGAGGGTATACTTGTTACTAACTCTCACTTGCTTAATGACTGAGCATGTGATGTTATGCAGCCTACCCTCTCCAATCAGATTCCTGCAATGTTTTTCATGACAAAGTAAACATGTAAAGGTCAGTACCATATCTTTAAATAATTACCATCACATTTCAGTTGATGTGCGAATTTTCATGCTCTATAATTATTTGTCATTCTGAGAGACATACCTCATGCTGATTCAGTTTGCTGTCTGTACTTACATGAATTTATGCTACCCTGACATTAAGATTGAAAGAATTAGATTTATTACCTAAAGGTAAATACCCTGAATAACTAAGCCATTCCATTGTATCAATAATTATATCAATTATAACAAATTTTAAAGCTGAATAGAAGCAGGTTTGGCTTCTGTCTACCAGCTGACCAAGCTATTGCCAAATTTTGCGATAGGAGTTCAGAATTTGGCAACAGTAACATTTCTAGTTATTAACTCCTCACTAAGAGTAACTAATACTTTTCCTAGCATTCTGAGCATATAACATCAGCTTCCTCCCATACTCAAGCTAGTATCTGTGGGCCTCCAGTTCAAACAGGATGAGGATATTGACTAGAATACACAGCTTGGTGACAGTGTCCACCAGGGACCAGTAGATACCCTTGTGTCACCGTGGTGGGGTATTCACTATGTCTGGAAGGATAGCAAGATCCAAGAAAGGAAATAGAAACCTACCTTGTGACTGCATTAGTTTGTCACAAGTACATCAGATGGACGTTATCATACATGTATAAATCTTGATATAGTTGTGTTCTTCAACAAATGTTTTCTCTAATGGGTGTAAACTGGAACGTTCATAAAACCTTCCTGGTGTAAATGAGCTGTACAGCTAATTAATTCACTTAAACATTTTGACTTAGTGCTTTTTTCTACATTTCAATGTACATGTATCAATTAAAACTGTTTTTTCATTGGAACAGAGAGGTGGATCAACTTAGATTAGAATCAAATCCTCATGGCTGTGGTAGAGTGAATACCCTTCTACTGTCCTAATTGCCTAGACTATCAAGGATTAATCGCACTTGGCATGCACCAGATAATTAGACAAAGGGTAACCAATCCAAATGGGAATTGATAGACAAACAATGTAAATTGGAACTGAGAAATTGAGCCTGTCTCATCCCCATGGTATTGACCATGTACTTTTCAAAACATATTTGGACTTCCCCTTGAGAAAAGGTTCATCTTGAATGTTAATAGGTTGGGTATACTCAAGATAGGGTGTCGTATCCGACACGTTTGTCGTATCTGACACGAATGAAAAACACCTTTTTCCCCCAAATTTTAAGCAGACCTTACACATTATATTCTGGGTTCTTATAGGGCTAGGGATAATTGAGACTTTCATGAAATGTCATTTTTTTTTGATGCAGTAGTTTTGGAGAAAAATAAACTTTTTCATGTTTTTTTGTGTCGGATACGACAGCCAGTATTTGGACAAAAGCTTATTTTTACCCAAAATATTTTTTTCTTCAAAATTCATTACCATTTATTCAAACTAACTTAATTTCATGTGTCCAACCCAAAATGTCACATTTATCATGTTTTAGAATGTTTTTATTGAAGAAAAACCAATGTCGTATCCGACACGATTCCAACACATACTTTCCTATTTTTCTCAGTTAAACCATCAATAAAGTTCACTAAACACATTTTTATTTTATATCCAAGTCAAAAATCCAAAACTTCAGAATGTCTAGTTTTAGAATACATATGTATTGAATGTGTACATTATGATTTAATTTTTCACATCTATGTCGCAATTAGTGCAGAATGACCCATTACCAGATCATAATTTGAGAGAATATATGAGATTAGCACAGGTGCATGACATTGACATTCTCATTCAAACTACTTTATAAAAGAATATTTTATGATGAGTATCAGCCCTCTTTAACTAATTTATGCAAGGAGAGAACACAAACAGAGTCACCAGATACCACATTTCTTTTTTGAGGATATGTTAAAAAACAATAAGGATATTCAAGTTTTCACAAATTATATACTATTATAAACTTCAAATAACTTGAAAAGAAAAATATCAACACTAGTACAACTGTACATATAACCAATAAGGCATACCCACAGTATATCCACTTCTCACAGGTAAGAAACCAAAAATCATTCCATTTGAAATGTTTGCAAATACTGGTTGCATATCTGCCCACTGTACTTTTTGGCACAATTGAGCTTTTTCACTTCATGAGACATGAGGAAAAACATTTCTTGCTGCATGGTATGTCTGACTGAACCACACCTACCCAGACTGAAAATAGTAACAGTGTGAGGCCTTCCTGGACAATACACTATCAATCGAGGTCACTTGAGAGACAAAGAATCCCTAGGGAACAGCTACAGGAGTTTACTTGAGTTTTGTTTTTGTGAGTGCCTGCATATGCTCTTATGAACTATCTAGTATGGTGAATTTTATACAAGTGACCAAGGGTCACTAAGTCACAAAATTCACCCTTTTGCCCAGCGAGCGCGTTCAAATGAAATTCACATAATCTGTATTTATTAGTAACACATAACATATTAATCTGGCTTGAATGCGCTCGGTGGGCAAATTTACTATTTGGAACCATTTCTACATAGGCTCAAATCTCATAAGTAGGCATGGAGGCAGCCATTTTGTAGAAGGTCATAGGTCAAGGTCACTCCATTGAAAATTTCTGATTTTCATCAAAATCCATAAGTAAGGCCTTCAATGAAATGTCATTACGGGATCTCCTCCAACATCATCATAGTTTACCCATAAAATAGGTTTTTGATCAACTGGGTACAGTTATAGCTGAAATATGAGTCAATGCAAATATGCTGACACATGTCATTTCAGAGTGGTCATATGCATCATTCAGGGCGAGGGTTGGGGAATATGTTAGCAATTATGAACAAGCAACACCTCAGCTACATAATCATAAGAATTTTGGTTAAATTCATGAAACTTGAAAAAATTGGGTAATTTGTATAGTAAACCAGAACAGGTCCTTTTGTGAGGGATCATTGTGCATTTGTGGGATGATTGTAGTGGTGTGAGGAACACACATGCTAGTAACCTATGGCAGAAATGTATTTATTGCTGTTACTAAGAGTAGTGGATAGTTGTTTTCTGTAAGATAAAACATTTTGTTTGAGGCGAGAGCTAAATTCTTCTTAGGGTATGTAGATGCTGAGTAGTAGGTATAGGTGTATGTGACATTGCCAATGAAATAGAGGACAATCTGATAAGTACATGAATATAAAAGTTAAAGTATTTTGGTAGGAAAATTGCATCACCGGTTGTAAATAACAAAATAGGGGTCATTACATAGTAGATATATGTTAGGGTTGGGAATCGGTTGCCGTTTCATGATCGATAATCAGTTGCAGCCAACCGATCGATTATCAGTGATTGGGTACTCGAGGTCTAGAGCCTAATATTAAGTGATAGTCTCTGACAATTACTTGCTATTAGCACCTACCTTAAAGGGGAACTAAAGGCTCACATACATATTAGCTAAACATGAAAGTAATATACTTGAATAGGATGCTGTCCTCCTTTTTCTCTTAGTGATCCCATGAGGGGAGAATTTTGCGTATTGCAACCAGCCTCAGCCAGCCCCAGGCAGCAGCCATGTTCTTCAACTGCTTTCAGCTGTGACTCAACGGGTGGCAGCCCACTTCATGTCCCCTAGCTCTAAGCAGTGTATCATTGACTGTAGTGCTCTACACACCAACTACATTTTGAAGTGTTTTGGGAGCTTAATTTTATAGCAAGAAAGCTGACAGCTTGCCTGTCATTTAGTTCTGTATTTTGCCACTAGGTGTCACCTTTTCCAATTATTATTGATTGCCAGTTTCATAATCGATTAATCAGTAAAAGAGAGGCAAATGATCGATTATAGATTATAATCGATGATCGTCCCAACACTAATCTATGTTTAGTGTTTTTGGATTGATTGAATTCAGAGGAGTGTTTTGGGGTGAGACTGCATCGCAAAGGTTAGGGGGGTTGCGTGAATCACAGAGGTTATTGGCTGTTATGGGGAATAATTGCACCAAGATATCTGAGAGTTGTCAATTGGGGATTGATTTCCATACGAGGTTGAGTTAATTGAGAGACGATTGCAGGGTCTTAGCCAGGATTTAGAATCTGGGTGCCTAAAATTGGCAATTGTTAAATTTTTGGGCGTCCAATTTTTAAGGGGCAACAATATACTCAAATTTCAACCATAAATATATATAAATTTATCAAAATAAGGCATGATATCCTTTTACAATGTCATGGGAATTATATGGAGATGAAAATATTCAACTTATATGCTTGAGATTGACATCTGAAGAAATTCCTCACAAAATTTTTTGGGTGTCCTGAGACTCCTGAGGGGTGCTTTTTAAGGGTTTGGGTGTCCAAAAAGACACCCTGCTGGCTAAGATCATGGACGATTGCATCAGAGATTGCTGAAGATTTTTTTCGCTTTGAATGTAGCAGGGTTGGTCTACGGTTCATGGTAAAATAAACTACTCGCCTTTCGTTGAATTTTGATGCGGTTTGGATTGTTAGGACTGCCATAGTTTATTCTACTTGCCTTTTAATTCTCTTTTGAATCTGTTACAATATGAAGATTTTGCAACAGGTCGAAATTGCATATCTATATTTTTATGCCATCAATTTTCGGTCAATCTAAGCTATCTTTTGGTCAGAATGAAATAAAAATGAAATTATCCGAAGCTTCACGCTCGATTCCAGGCAATGCCAGCATCATACTATTAACATTCAGGGAGCCTGCAAAGCAAATAAACCTTTTATTTTTAAAGCAGTTGATCACAGTATCAATTTTTGGGTGAGGCAGGCTTGTTAAAGACTTAACTTAAGTCAATAAGGCCTAAAAAAAAAAATTGTTTGTTTCCTGTAACCCTACCTACCCTATATTTTTGGCCCTACCCGAAATCTTTTTATGTCATTTTGAATCAAAAACATGGTATTCCGAATGAAAAACATGAACAGCTCAACTGTGAGGCTACAATTTATCACTAAAAAGATTTCTTAAAATAAAAACATTTTCCTACCTACCTACCCTAATTTTTCCTGGGGTGTTACAGGAAACAAACAATTTATTTTTTTAGGCCTAAGTGAACTATCTACATATAACCCTGTCATAAGGGCTGTTTCCCCAGTCTGAATGACCTGTATCATGTTAAGTTACAGATAAGCCAAATAAATCCGGGACCCTCAGGCCTCACCCTTAAGTTAATAACCAACACCAAACCAATCTAGAAGCCTAGAAGGGCGTAAATCAATGTATACTATTCTATTATTAACCCAACTCAGTCAGTGTCCTCAGACTCAATGAGCATTCTGAAAACATCATTGTGATCTGCTTTACAACTACACACATGAAGAGGTCGAAGGTCTAAAATAACCATTGCACGCATCACGTCATAAATATACGCATCATCCTTTTCAGACTAGTAATTTTCATCTCTTATAAAAGTTACCTTCTCATACCCCTGGGCCTGGTCATGCTCATTGCTCTCCATTCATACTTGCAGATGTGACCCAATTTCCCTTCGCGTATAGTACGACTATTTTGATTGGCTTATCGAAATTGACCTAGATAATCTGACCAATTAAAAAAGTTGTTACATCTTCCCTATAAACACACTAACACATAGCAGTAGACATACTTGAGTTTGAGAAGATGCAATGTTTGCCTGTGATCAATAAAGGATGGACGCAGTAAACTTCTTGTAGGTTTCACAAAGGTAAAGAAATTCATAGGATCTAATAAGATACATTTAAGCAACAACTAATGAAGGAATTGGAACTACAAAATTATTGAGATATTAGTGATTACAGGGATTTTTTTATTTAGAATGAACATTCCTGGTGATCATAAGATGAAGAGAGACTTGCAGAAGCCAGATTTTAGCATGACCAATGGGGACCTATATAGCTAGCTACTGCCTACAAGTGAACAAGTGTAAAAAGATCAGAGATCTTTACACTGGTTCTCTTGCTCGGACAGTGTATAGTACATGTAACAGCATCCACCTATATAGTCTGGCCAGAGAGATGGATCCCCTTGATTCGCAACACCATAGGCACAGCATGCTAGTACCTAGGGTGTCTGCGCCTCGAGTTACGCGGTGAAGACTGGGGAAGCAGGGGGAGTATTGGTGACGTGCATTTTTTCAGAAAGAGGCTGGCAGGATGTTCGCTGGTATCCAGGCATGCGCAACTGGTTTCGCTGCAATTTCAGTCTGACCCAGAGCCTGTGAAGCCATAATGAAAATAATGGTATGTCTGTAATCCTTAGAAATTCAGCTTTCAGAATATCTAAATTATATTGCCGTAACCCGAGCGGTTCCCGAATTACAGCAGGTTGAAGTTGTCAGGTCAGATAGGTTGCCAAGGAGATCGGCGCAGCAGGCAGCCAATCCACATGTTATCTATGACTCATAGAGAGGCAGCGATATTTGATGATGCTTGCACTAGGGCTGTGCTCACCGCTCGCGATGCTCGATGGATCGCGATTTTCATGCCATGCTACGATTATAGCGATCATGACATGAAACTCATGAGCATCGCAAAAAAATAAAAACTTCAACTACCTTTTTAAATAGGCTTGAGAAGCTAAAAAATCTGGCGTCGTGTTGGCGACATCGATGTCGCGATTCACAGCGGAACTACGCAAAATACTTAAGTTCGATATACGCTAACCCGTTAGAGCGTACTTCACACTCTAACGGGTTCAGAATCACGAGGTGTAGTTGCATGTTTATACCGCTAGCTTGATATGGCGCTGGCTAGCGGTATCGACACTTCGATCAAGCTGTTTTTAGCGCCCTGTTTTCACACTATAACGGGTTATAGAATATAGTGTTTTACACTGAAAAACAAAATGGCCGCCGTTTTTATGCTCGTGAGCATCGTTTAGGTTTTTGGTGATGCTGAAAAACTTTGGTGAGCACAGCCCTAGCTTGCACAGTACCCACTCCCTGCCTACTACTCCCAGGTCTGGCATGCTTAAAAGTTGGGAGGAGGTTTTTCTCGACAACTCAAAGTAAACTTAAACATCTTACATTTTTCCAGAAAGGAACTTAGCCAGGACCAGTCCAGCCTGTCTAATGGACTGGCAGTTTCCAGAAATGCCTTTCAAGAAGGCTATTAGTTCAGACCTAAACCCTACCTATTTTCTCGTTTATGTTATCCTATTTGATGGTAAGGTTTAGTTTCATCTCTTATAAACTATGTTAGCACTGTTCCGTCGAGATTTTGAGCTGAAGCATTTTCATTTAATTTCTCCGTTTAAACCTTGGATGAATAAGAGAATGGATATGTAGCGAGAGACCAATTACTATATGCACTAAAGTTAAGTGCTGGACTCATGCCAGGAGTACCAGATAAGCCATCAGCGCGAGGTCATGTGGGAACAAGGACCAATCAGGGCTCTTGCATTGATTACATCTCCAAAACCAGCCAGGGTGCCCAGAACACCATTTTTTCAGAACACCTATTAACAGCTATTAGTTGACACTGGTTGAGGCTAGCATGTTCAGGTTGACCGGCTGGTTTCGAATCCACTTGTGTTTGGTCATCCAAGGTTTAAACATGACTCACAAACACTTCGTCTCTGTATTTGGTAGAGAGACAATAGTTTTATACCGAACCTTAATTGAAAAGAATATGTTTATTTTATCAATAAAGAATATTTTAAACTTACGTTTACATTTTACAAGTTTAATTTACTCGGCCAGGAACAGTTTCTTAGTCAGGATTTAGAAACTGGGTGCCTAAAATTGGCAGTTGTAAAATTTTGGGGCGTCCAAATTTTTGAAGGGGGTTCATAATATACTCATATTTCAACATAAACATGTATACATTCATCAAATTAAGGCATGATATCATTAAACAATGCCATAGGAAATAAAGGGAGATGAATAAATTCAATTATAAGCTTGAGATTAATATTTTTAGAAATTCCACACTAAAAGAATTGGGTGTCCTGAGGGGTTCTTTTTAAGGGTTAGGGTATCCAAAAAGGCACCAAGACGCTAAGACCATGGCCAGGAATATTGCATTATGGGAACTGCAGACACCGTCACGAGTTCCTTGTAAATGGCGGAGGTCAATACGGAAGCTAAATGTATATATATATATATGTGTATGCATATAATCTCATATACTGAATACAGATTCATCAACACTTTTTTACAATGATCCATCCATTATTTGTCTACTATGCTGCTTTCTTTCGAACCAACAGCATATGCTGTATATAGTATGTCTAGTGACATACTAAAGGAGCTGTCCATATTTGCTAAGGGGGGTATCCCGGATTGTACAATTGCCCAGTGCCCCAGTCACGTGACTTTATTGTAGCAAGTGCGTATTTTTAAATGGCCACGCCTTGACTTAAATTTCGGCTGTAGGTAAGAAAACATGTTTTTCCCGCTTCGTAAGCGAATGGTGTATGTTACATATTTGGCAACTTTAGAGAGTCAAAAATTGTACTAGATATGAGATTTCAGTAAAAGTTATATGTTTCATACAGTGCTATAGCGAATCTACAAGATGGCATTAAACCTTACATGCATCAAATAGACATCGGCAATAAAATCATCAGATGCATACGTAAGGTTCAATATTGTTGAACTAGAAGTCTATATGTCTCCAATTCATAGAGTAATATTACATTTTCCAGGGCACCTATTTCCTCAAAATCAAGAATCCTCAAAATCAACTAGCTGATCTTGGGATGACTTTGCTGTTCACAAAATGTCTAAAAAGAGCCATAATGTCCCTGAAGGCTGCGGTATTTGGTTGACGACAAGAGATATACCAAAGGTTTGTATATATTGCAGAATCTTTCATAACATTTATGCGTTCAATGAGCTAACTTGTGAGTGGAGTGATATCACGGGGAAGATTTTTGTCTTTTACTACTCCATGCTATTTCCCACTTGTTCAAACCTGTTTTTCAGGGTTCAGGCTTTGGTTAAAAGCTCTGGGAGACTACAGAACTTCAGGGTTTCAAATCGCCCTAGCGCAAAAACAATTTCTGTTATATTTCATTTTGGAACTGCACTAAAGGATAACTGATCTGTCAAATGGTTCCTTGACCAATCATTATATTCTTGATATCCCTTTGAAGATCTGATCATCATGTCACTTTTCTTCTGGCCAGCAGGGCTACAATATACAAATATGACATCCCGGTAGGGGTAACATGATGGAATAACAAGTACAAACAAACTCAAATCAAGCTTATAATGTTAATATTACCTAATACCTTAGCATTAGTCGGAATTCTGAAATAACACTATATACAGCTTTAATTTGGAGTGCTAAAAGTTTCGCTTTACAGCCTTGCTGGAGGGTAATTATGCTACTTTTAATTTGCGTATTGAAGCACTCAATCTATATAGACACAAAGCAGGATATCTATTCATTTGAAGGATATTCTTTTAGCGCTATAATGGGGAGTGCAAAAATTATATGCCTGTATAAAATACCAGTCATACAGTAGTCCTTTGCAGAAAGTAAGTCAAGAATCTACCAGAATGAGCTAATTCAACACAAACTAATTATCCTATTTCCTCAGCAGAAATATAGAGAAAAGTCATCAGAAATATACCAGTATGAAGAAACTCAACCCAAAAGCTGATAATGTATTATGCTGGAAGTCATGAATAACATTTTGGAATAAGCTGTCTCACACCAAACTAAATATGGTTTTCTTATGTCCCTCGGCAGAAGCGTAAGACAGTGGTCCCACGCAGGAGGTCTACAGGAATCTACCAGTATCAGCTGACTCAAACAAAGCTAGTCGTCACAGCCAACAAACAAACCAAGATAGCCGACTTCTTCTCAAACAGAGGGACACATCACAATGATGAGGAGGATGATGGTGAGGAGGATGACCACAGTGTGGAAATCACTGGTAAGAAAGAGACAATGCCTCAGTTGTTAAATTGCCAATTCGCTTAATTGTTTAATGGTGGCAGTAGCCAAAAACAACTCGACACTTTTGTTGAAATCATACAAGGGGAAGTATACTTGAAAAAATATTTGAAGGAGATTTGTTGATCAGGATGCGTCTAACAACTTTCTTTTAAATATTTTGCAAAATCATACCTAATTCCCAAGTTATTGTCAAATATTTAAAGATACTAACAGCACTTCTTTGAGGAATGGATTAAGGCAATGGTTACTTGATATATTGGTTCCCGGATTCTTCCCAGACCAATTTTACAGGGTCGGGAGGGAGGTAATTAAAAATGAAGTTGATTTTTTTTTAACACACAGAAATCTAAGTGAGCAAACAGTCGGGAGGCAGGTAAAAAAAAATGAAGTGATTTTTTGGCTAGTACCAAAATACATACTTAATCCATATTTTTGAATATTGAAAGAATGTTTTTTTAATAAGATGATGCATTTCAACAACACTATTGCATTGCTATTGTACTGTTGTATTGCTCTGGTATTAATGTTCTTGTTGTTTTGAAGTTTTATTACCATCCATGGTAAATTTATTGTAATTTTGGTGTACCTACTTACGAATCGGCGGCAGAGCACAAAATTAAGTGAGGTGTTTACATTTAATTTCCCGTCGGGTCTATTCCACTTTGATCGTTGGCTCCGGGAACCGATAAATCAAGTAACCATCGATCACACCTTCATGCCTAGAGATCCCCTTGAAACATCCATTGATTCATTCAAAAATGTCTGGGAAAATGTGCTTGAAAACACAAAATTGGATATTTGAAGGATATTTGTGTGTTGGGTTCTAATGAACATTACTCTTGCAAAATTTTAATCAGTGAGCCGGCTAGCAAGCATCTGGTGTCTCGTCCCAGACTGATAGGATCAGTGCCAGCATTCAGCCAATAGAACTCGAGCAATGTTATATTTAAATTAAGTTGGTACTTAAATCAACAGTGCTTGTTGTGGCCTAAAGGATCCGGAGCTTTTTGGTGAAATATTTCAAGTAAAAGTATACTTGGGAAAAAATTCAAGGGAAGATGTTAATCAGAACATTACTTACAACTCTATTTCATATATTTTGTAAGAGCATTCTCAATTTCCATGTTATTGTCAAAAGTATCGTAGATCCTGACATTGTCTTGAAAGAGAAACGTGTTATCATGAATGGGGTAAAGCTTAATACTGTTGGTCTTACTGAGAAAAATTCAGGCAAACTTGGTCTATTTTTCTTATCAATTCTTGCCACAGTTAGGAAGATATTAGGTTGGTAGCCGTTAGGTTTTCTGAAAAGTGACTTTTCTCCCTTCTTTATTTCAGAAGTCCAGGAGCCCCGCAGGAAGAAACTGAAGCAGGAAGAGGAAACAATCACCATTTCAGGAGACAGCACTTCCGGTCTAGGCAGGATTCCTGATCTGTCGCCATGGCAACCACAGGAGGAAGGTGTCGACAGCAATGGAACCGATGGCACAGAGGGTTCTCAACTCCCGCATGTGTTTTCATTGTCTGAGGCTGCTTGCGACGGAGAATCCTCCTTAGATATTGACCACACTTTCAATTTTGCCGTCTCTGAGTCAAGTCTGGTTGATTGCAATGCTGGCAGTAATTTGCTGCACAGGACAAAGGGCAGTCACAATCTTGAATCTGGATATAGTTTGTTAACTGGACCACCAGGTGGCAGTGCAAGGTCTAACGAAGAAAAGGCATTTACTAGGAATTTGATCGAAAATGATAGCCCTTTTGATCCAGAATCTAAGGCAGATGCAACCAAACAATTGAGAAAGATTGGGGAAAATGTAACCAGTGCAGAGAAAAGTGACATACTTTGTTTGGAAAACAGTCAACAGGAGGCAGACATGCTAAGAAACTACTGTAATAGTCATCAAGAGCAAAATGTGAATGTCACTGACCATATCTATCAAAATGAAAGAAAAAGGGATAATTTGTCTGATTCTCAGGTATCAGAAAGTGATGAGGATGGAGTATATTCATTGGAAAAATCTATGACAAAGTTTCAAGAACATGAAAGTAATTCTCAGTGTGTTTCACAGGGTTCTGTTACTAGTTCGCTTGATCTTTTTCCAGAACTGTCCAAGGAAAATAGTTTGAATATCTCTAAAAAGGTAAAAGAAATGGAAAATGAGGGAAAAGATTGTAGCACAAAAGGAGTAGATGAACAAAATGACGATGCAACCTTGATCGCGCAAAGATCTATTCAGGAGATTTTGACAGAAGAGGATTTGAATTTTGAGTCCATAGAATTCTGTTTGGATGCTAAATCTAGAAATAAGTCAAAGACTGAAAAGGTAAGGCACCAATATGAGGTCTGTGATACTGAAGATTTTACTCTTAGCACCCAAACAAATATTGCAGGTGGAGATATATCTCAAAAGAATTGTAAAATGAAGGAAAATATTTTCAAGTCATGCAATACTCTGGATTTCACCTTGAGTTCTGGTACTGATGATAATGACAATTTACAGACCTCAGATACATTCAGTAAAGGAGGTCTAGAAGAAATCAACACTGAAGATTTCACTTTGACCTCTCAAGGAGAACCCCAGAAGGTAACCGGTAAACAAAATTGTATGGATACCAATAAAGGTAGTTTCACAAAGCCTAAGGATAAGTCAAATGGAGAAATACGGAAATATGGAAGCTTCCAAAATTATGATATTGATACAGAAGATTTTACATTGAGTTCTCAAAGGCAGGTGTTTCAAGAAAGAAAAGACACCTTAGAACTTAATTTTGAAGATGAAGATTTTACGCTCTCTTAAATAGTTGCAGGAGAATTATTCTATTTCTACATAGAGAAAATGGAAATGTGACGATATTAGGTAACAATGAGAGATTTTCCCCTTGTTGAATACTTAAAATGCAATTGATAGTCAATACCGCCCTTGTATGATGAATTAAATATCATAAACCTGCTTCCAAGCAAATTGTTTCAAAACGAGTATCATAAAAGCTTTATACTTGGACGCTTACCACTTTTTGTGTTTATGTAATAACTGTCTTCCATTTTAAGTACTGTATTGCCATTGTACAATAACTTAAATATATATTTTCGATATTTGTTTAAATGACTATATTGAATCAATTTATTGTATGATTCAGTGTGGTGTACTGTCATCTTGTGTATTCAATCTAGTCATTTACTTTTGATGCTTTGCCATATACATACAGCTCTGGCTTCACAGGGAAACCTTAATCAGTATTATTTTAAAATTTGCCCGGAAGAATCCTTGCAAGTCAAGCCTCAGCTTAACTAATGTTTGAAATATTCTACCCACTTAGATGGCAGTGACTAGGTAAACATCCAGTATATATATATATATATATATATATATATATATATATATATATATATATATATATATATATATATATATATATATATATGTATATATATATATATATATACATGTATGTATATATATATATTTCTCATCTCTCTGTGGCCCCTCTGTGAGGGAAAACATTGTTTTTCGCACAGTGCCTGTTGGTGCCTGCATCCAAACTTATCTTTAAGATATCTCAAAAAGCATTTCTCATCGCTTAACCTAAAACCGGTTAGATTTTGGTAAACTTTGATATGTTGTAAAGGTGATCTTGGTCTATTTTGCTAGCCCAGACTAGTTTGTCTGCAAGGTACCTCTAAAACAGCTACATGAAATTACCTCAGCTTTTCAGGATTTCTTTCTTATGTCACTCCCATGAATTGTTTAACGTTTGGTCACTTTTTATTTGATTTAAAGGTAGAGCTGCACTCACCACTCACAAACTCGAGTGGCTCAATCCCTGGAGTAAACTCGCCGAGCTCGAGCTAAAATGTTCAAATCGTGAGCTTGTCTATGTTGGGAACACAAACGTAACACAGAGCACCTAACACACATAATAAATATACATAACTGCTTATCGCTGTCATGTCTTCTTTACAATCTCCAATGTATACGTTCAAGAGGTGTTGAGTGTTACTCTGACCTTTGTACCTCGTCAGCACGTTTTAAAATTAAATAAACATGGCAATGTTAATAAATCTCCGCCAATAGATATTTATTTCTTAATAGCCGGGTGGAAAATAAGTATTTCTTTGGAAAATTGGAATGTCCGTGAGCTCACGAGTCAAACGGGTGGTGAGCTCATGAGTTGATCTCCCTCCGCAAGTGCAGCTCTATATAAAGGTGATGTTGGAATGTTTTGGATCAAAATCCCTAACTTGGAGGACCTTAGTTTGTAACATTATTGTAATTTCAGTATACATTTATAATTGAATCGACCTCTCTTGACAATTGTATTTTGTAACAATCATTTTGCAACAATCATTAGACCATTTTGCAACAATTACAGCATGATTAACAATGTTACAATATAATTGCAACAGTTTGTCATGATCCCAACTAAAAAAAATACATTTCCGGACCTATATGCTATTTTTGAAAATTACTTCTGAATCATATCTAAATACACAAAATATTTGAGGGAGGGCTGTGGGTTCTAGCAGAGGTTTACTTCTCTGTATAAAGGGAAAAAAAGTCACAGGACCTGCAGAATCTGGGAGCAGACAGTGCACTGAACGGCCAAGAAACAATCATAAGTGAACCTCAGGTTCTAGTCTACATTCAAATCTATCTATGCTCACTGCTGGCTTATGGTTGTTGATTCCCCTACCCTCTGTATATATCATGGCAACGCCGTGTTTCCATATTTGGCAGAACTTGAGTTCAACAGTGAATCATTTCCTGTAAGTGCTGCTATAGTATATATTAATATATACATCTTTCACTACTAGTCAAGTTATTGTTAACAGATAAAGTCAATGTTTTAGTTTATATTCATGTGGCCATAGTAATATCTAGACATTGTTTTCCCACCCAGTGCATACCAAAATGTATTTGGTTTCCTAACCTTGTTCGTTGCCCTCGCGCAGTGTCATGGCAACCATAGGTAAACAATTTTTTAATAAGGCCTTTTTTCATAAATCAAATGCATCTTTCCCATAGATTGAACATTAAAAATGTGGCATATTGCCAAAAATTTGCCATAGTAATGTGTAGTTTCTTTGTCACACAGTGCAACCATGGGTGGACAGTGTTTTCTAGCCTCATTTGTTCACCTCACACGTTGTCATGGCAACCATATGTAAACAACTTTTTAAAGAGCCCTTGTTTCCAGAAGTTAGAGGCACTTTTCCCAAAAATTAAACTGCAATTTTTTTTTTCATTATATAATAGCCATTTAGACTATGCCAGGCAGCTGTTTTGGAAAACCCAAGGCCCCGGGGGGGAATAACAGAAAATTCACACACAAATAGAAACCAAAATGCACATGAAAACATACTAAAAAGAAATATTATTATTTTTATCATAATAGAAATATAGAAATTTAATTATTGCATATCCTTTAAGCCAATTTTGGATATATCTACCAAGTAGACATATACAATATATAACAAACGCATCCCTTTTGCTGTAAAAGACAGAGACATACGGAGGAGTAGCTATCAGTGGCCGCCTTATGAACTACTATTTGGCCTAGTTCATAAGTGTCAGCTGTGTGCCCAGTTGATTAACATGTCTGCAATGTAATCAGTGCTGTACTCATTCGCAAATACATGTATATATAGCTCCTGAAGAATTTATATCAGTCGACCCTCCCTGCTGTGACCTGTAGCCTAAATCATGCATAGAATATGGTGGCTGCAAGTCCACCCAAATCTTTGTCTAAGATTTTAAGATAATCTTTTGTTAATGACAATCATCACGCCAGTGACAGGTTCAATTAATCACAAATGTTGATCACCATCTAAGAATTAACGTACCGTATTCGCCCGATTAAGTGCAAGTTGCGGGTAGAGGTTGGGAAAATTTTCTGTAGAAGGGATGTTGACAATCATCCGTTTTACTGCACCCCTCAATGATTGCCGGTCGGAGCGTATTTAGCCGTTATTGCACCTTTGCGCTCTTGCTGTTCAGTTAGCTTAGACGTTTGCCGCATGAGAAAAGATCATTAATTGGTCAATATTACGATCATGCGGCGAATATGAACAGTGAGAGCGCGAAGGAACTGCTGAAATGGTGGAATTCAGTGCTGGTTTGCAGACACGGCAAGAGGAAAGGTAAGCGATTCTGCTTTTCTTACTTCTTCTGGGGGGGGGGGGAAGTTTTTTACGATTTTGTCATTACAATTGCGCCATTCATACCGCCTCTAACCGTGAATAATAGGGGGTGGGGTGCGCTTATTCGGGACCGTGTGCATAACCAGGCGAATATGGTACCGTTGTCTGGACCACATTTTAACTAAAACACCTAGTAGATTCCCCTGTTTTACTCAAAAGTATAAGCATTGGCACCCCCTTTCTAAACCTAAATTCTAAAAAAGGCATAACCGCAAAAAAAGATTAAAGCTAAATACCGTTATAAGTTTTAAGATGGTAGTGGCGGAAGGGAATGCTCACCATTGTCCGTAATCATGTCCATTATACAAATATGCCATGCCAGTGTGGGTATCCTGATGGAATGTCTCCCAGAGGGTGGATGGTTTTACCGAGGGCGGAGCCCAAGGGAAAACTATTCTCCCGGGGGGAGACATTCCATCAGGATACCCACACTGGCATGGCATATTTGTTTTATTATACCAAACAAACCCCAATTTGGTAAAATATCAATGAAAACACTAATGACTGCCGGTAGATCCAGTGAGAACAGTGGATGTTTTGCCGATGGACATTTCGCCGGTGGACATGATGGAATGGCTAACCTTTGAAAGCCAATCACGGCTTACGATTTTCACGTGAGGTATAATAATATAATATGTATTATTATACCTCACTTGCATGAAGATCGTAAGCCGTGATTGGCTGAGTTAACAGTTGGCAATCATCATGTTCACTGATGGGCTTCATGTTCACTGATGCCATCAGTGATGGCCTTCATGTTTACCGTTGTCACTAGTGACGCCTAGCGGGGAATGTGTGAATCACCAGTCATCATGTTCACTGATGGGCTTCATGTTCACTGATGCCATCAGTGATGGCCTTCATGTTTACCGTTGTCACTATTGACGCCTAGCGGGGAATGTGTGAATCATCAGTCATCAAGTATACTGATGGGCTTCATGTTCACTGATGCCATCAGTGATGGCCTTCATGTTTACCGTTGTCACTAGTGACGCCTAGCGGGAAATGTGTGAATCACCAGTCATCATTGACCTACAATTGTAAATATGTATGTATTGACATTCTTAAGAGTATTCATTAAATGGTTTTATTCCTGTACAAATCAATTGTTGTTTGTATCGTTATTTCACCAAAATGGGGTTTGTTCGGTATAATAAATCAAATATACCATGCCAGTGTGGGTATCCTGATGGAATGTCTCGGGGAGACATTCCATCATGATACCCACACTGGCATGGCATATTTGTATATTGCCATTCCTGCAGAAAAGGGCAACTTTTTTTATTTTTAAATATTTTCTTTAAAGAAAGAAAAATAGCTCTTTGTAGGAATGGCATTCCATATGATTATTTTGTGAACTCATGTGGACAATATTACCAAATATGGAAACTGAAGGTTTTATAAGCTAACGTTATGGCAACCACAAGACTTGGGGAGAAGGGATGAGTCTATTCCTACGCCTACGGCTACGCTGTGCGCAGTGGTGGGACACGTTAGTCGGTTAGACCCACCTTGCCGTGGCCACCATACCGGAAGCTAACACCCTTCAAAGATCGCGTTCGATAGCTGTAAACATCAATCATCGACCTTCAGCTATTCTGCACTACCTTTACATCATGAAACATACACGGTTTACTACATTATTTCACTATTCAAACCACAATTGCTATCTAAAAGTAGCACTGCATATGCTTTTTATTTAGATACCATAAATTTGCTAGGTCAGTATCCCTTCCTTCGATAGCTCAGTTGGTAGAGCGGGGGACTGTAGTGGCACACTCATGTGGATATCCCTAGGTCGCTGGTTCAAATCCGGCTCGAAGGAATTTTTTTTTCTCATTTTCCGCAATGATAGTTCATGAGATTTTATAAGTTTTCTGGATCTTTTTATGACTAGAACTGCTTTGCTACTATCATTTGTATCCGAAATCAATAATCTATTGTATTTTTTTTTATTTATCACTTTCCACGTCTGAGCAGAGCCCTCCCAGCTGTTACTGTTTATCCAACAAAGCACCTGGTGACATCTGTCGAGAATATGTGAAACTATCATATTCCACTGAGTCTCGGCAGAGACCACCATACTAACACTAGACAAGTACGGTTGTAGATGCAAAGCATCAATAGTCAAAAGGCGGGGCCAAGTTATTTATGAACTTGTGAGGGAACCGGATGTATAAAGAACATTAACATTATAGAGGAAAATAATTTATAATGACTAGATTTGTATCATTTTTGTAGAAATAAAACAAATATCGGAATTCTAGACGCAAGCTGGAGACTTCGAAATCTCGTGGGTGCGAAGCTACTAGGGTACGCATCAGTTTGGTTACGAACCAGTTTGGTTACGAAGTCTCCTGATTTCATTCTATACACATAGTAGACGAGTGGCAGTCCTATAAGCCGCTTCACGCCAACAATAGATGGTGGGCGATACCAGTCCCTAATCCGTAACGTGATTTTGAGACTGGCGCTAGTCTATACACAGAGTACTTTTTTCTTAGTAATTTTCCTTCCTATACTGAAAAATATACTTTATGTCCGCTTAAAATGTTTTATATATTTGAAAACTTCATGCTAAATTAAAATAAGGAAGGCACGATTTTCCGCGGCAAAGGCAACATTTATATTATAACCAATCAGAATAGAGAATTATATTCAGTCCGGCCTCATGATTTAGATCACGTGACGTCTGCCCATGTACATCTCAAAACACCTTCCCAGATAAGGCGGGCCCGATGGCCCCGCCAATAAAAGCTCCCTGGTCTCGGTTACTTTTTTCCTTATAACGCGCTTTTGAACATTATAGATTATATATCAATTATCAAGTATTATCATTATTTTGTTATTATTATTATTATTATTATTATTATTATTATTATTATTATTATTATTATTATTATTATTGTTATCAGTATTATTGATAGGTATGACATCTTTGTTAATTTTAGAAATATGTTCACTTGACTACGCGGTGCAGTGGTTTTGTTAGATAATTCGTTTTTAAATATTATTACATGCACATGTAATTAATCCATTAAGTAATCCGGGACCGACGGTCTACGAGTTAGTTGGTGGGTAGCTGATTCGCGCTGTGGAGTTGCTCTCCTTGTCTTCGTATGTACAATTGATACTATATTTATCTATTTAGTTATTGGTTTTCAGGCAATTTAACGCTTATTTCGTGTTGAATAACATGTAGTTATGGAAGGACCTCAAGAGAGCTGAAAAAACAATGCTATTTCGAAAGGAGTTTATTTGACTATATGGATCATAAACACCTGTCCAGTGATTATTCTTTATAAAGCGTCTTAGAACAGTTCATAAGTAGTTGCAGTATTTTATTTGTGTGAAGCACTGATCAAACAGCTGGAGCAAGTTCTTGTTCAGAGAGCCATGGACTTATATATCTTTAGTTGTTCATTTTTAAGAACTTTTGGGAAAGAGGAAATATGCTTTAGAAAAAATTATCATTGTCAACTTTGGGAAACTTCCCGAGTTTGGATGTTTCTATGAAATAACCTTAATTGTATGAAAAAACGTGAATATTATCAAGTATCATGCATGATCATATGAAATAACGCTTAGACCTGAGAAGACAAAGATAATCATAGTTCCAGCTTAGACCTATGGTGTATCGTAAGACCTACTCTATCCACAGGCATCCTCTGATACACCATGCCTCTTCGTCTATTTAAATATGTTATATCAAGAGTGAATTACTACTACTACTACTACGCAGTTCTACTACTACTACGCAGTTCTACTACTACTACTACTACTACTACTACTACTACTACTACTACTACGCAGTTCTACTACTACTACTACTTCTACTACTACGCAGTTATACTACTGCTACACAGTTCTACTACTACTACTACGCAGTTCTACTACTACTACTACTACTACTACTACTACTACTACTACTACTACTACTACTACTCCCACTATTACTCCCTATTACTACTACGCAGTTCTCTACTACTACTACTACTACTACTACTACTACTACTACTACTACTACTACTACTACTACTACTACTATGCAGTTCTAGTACTGGGGTGTCCAAGTATTTAATTCCTGGAGCACAGACAGTCTGTCCTGGAGCACAGCATCTTTAGTGCGACAGATGATTCGCAAAAGTTGCAATGATATAAGTCTTACATGATGATTGATCAATAGATAACATCATTGAAATAATGGAGTTCACAAGTTTATCTTATATTACTACTACTACTACTACTACTACTACTACTACTACTACTACTACTAATAATAATAATAATAATAATAATAGTACTAATATTAATAATAATAAGTATAATAATAATAAAAATTAATTAATAAATCGACTACGATGATGGAAATATATTGAGATCATATACAAATCTAGGGGCGTATGCATACCCAACGAAAACAAGCATTATGGCTTTAGTGACTGCACTTTAATGTATATATGATAAATGGCTTGCATCACGATGAAAGAGAAAAATCAAACAACATATTTATAATTTCTATAAATTGTTAAATAATAACAAAAGGTAACCGAACTCGACCTTTCACAGATCGTAGGTTCCGCCGGGTTTCGAACCCAGGACCTTTCGCGTGTTAGGCGAACGTGATAACCACTACACTACGGAACCGGTTCTTGATATAGTTGGCGGAATATTCAGACCCAACGTCCCATGGCCTATGCGAGAAATGCCATGTTTCCTATATTTTGTCTAGATGTCATGAAAGATATTTGATATCGTTTGCAAAGTAATTCTCAATCAATCCAACCGTAGGTTCAATATATAAGGAATCCTTTCGGGTATTCTATAAATCCATGGACACCGCATAACACGTTAGTTAGCCCGCTACAATATAGATGTCGCTTCTGAGTCGAATCCATCGACGCCTTCACCACAGTTGTTCGAAAGGAAGCCTGGAAGTCAGAACATTATATGGATGTCAATCATAGCAATGCTTCTCATGATAGGAAGAGAACCTGCGTTAGGGAAGAAAGTCATATTGAAAGGATTGTGTATGAATGATTCCAGTGCAACCGAAATCGCAACCCGACAGTGTGATCTACATATACGATGGTGCAGGTGTGAAAGAGAAAATAAAACTTAAAAAACAACGAACTTTTTTACACAAGACTTTTGGGGGAGGTAAATAGAAAAGCTAAGTTTTCCGCTTGCAAATACGACAGAGGGAGGTTAGATAAAACAAAATACCCGCCTACTCAACAGGGAGGGTAATTAAAACCCTTTTTACCAACCCACTCCACAAAGGTAAATAAGACAGACTTAGATAAAAATAAAAAAAAGATTAATAAAGATAAATAAGTGGGTATGAAATCAGGCAGTCTCATCGAAGAGTCCAAAAGTTATGGAATGCCATTAATGCATTTATTCACTATTTCTCTTTAAAGAAAAATGACTGATTTTTCTTTAAAGAAAAATGATTTTTCTTTAAAGAGAAATCATTTTTCTTTAAAGAAAAATAGATCGATTTTTCTTTAAAGAAAAATCAGTCATTTTTCTTTAAAGAAAAATGATTTCTCTTTAAAGAAAAATCATTTTCCTTTAAAGAAAAATCATTTTTCTTTAAAGAAAAATCATTTTTCTTTAAAGAGAAATCATTTTTCTTTAAAGAAAAATCAATTTTCTTTAAAGAAAAATAAGCACCATTTTTCTTTAAAGAAAAATGATTTCTCTTTAAAGAAAAATGATTTCTCTTTAAAGAAAAATCATTTTTCTTTAAAGAAAAATGGTGATGATTTTTCTTTAAAGAAAAATTATTTTTCTTTAAAGAAAAATCAACTTTAAAAAGTAGTTCCGGTCCATGTGTTCACATGTTGAGCACGTGAAGCTAGATAAGGGATAATTGTACATGAGCAGGGCTTATTGTGTAATGTTATTGGGCGGAAGTGACGTAGATTTTTTTCAAACTTTAATTGTTAATCGGAACTTGACCAACACATTTTCTTTGTGAATTGAATTCAAATTCATGTTTCATTCCTGTCATTTTTTACATATCCTAGAATTGATGTACTGTTCAGAGGAAACTTTTTTAATGTCAATGTTGACCGGCTGGTTTTGAATCCACTTGTGTTTGGTCATCTAAAGTTTTTCTAATGGTATAGTTTGTAGGTGTGTGTCTTGTGCGAAAACACCCTGATATTCCTGGGCCAGAAGAGGTGAATAAATTTGTTTCTGCTTCCTTCATCTTTCTCTTAGCCTTGGCATTAAAACTACATAAATGCAGCCTTCGTGTCAATTTATGGGGGCCGCAATTGAAAGCAATAGTTTTATAACGAGGGTCAACAAACAGAAGATATGGGAAGCTGTTCTTGATGAAAAGGACTATTAAGCACGAATTTATTTCCATTTCCGCCACCTAGTGGCAATCATTAAAACCATTAGTTGTGCTACAGGACTGCTTGCCTGTGTTCTAAGATTAATACTTCCCAAATATCCTGCAATGAGATATCCTCACGTCTTAGGATTACATTCTCATGCAAGACTCCCAATTATCGCTCAACGTGGTTCTCCACGTGTCTGCCTGTCAGATTAACATGCTACCAATTAGGTGATTTATTTCAGACAAAGTGGCGTAATAATCTTGAATTGGAGTGAAATGGTCAGCCATGGCGTTGTAAGGCTGATTTTTCTTTAAAAATCATTTTTCTTTAAAGATAAATAGCTCGATTTTTCTTTAAAGAAAAATCATTTTTCTTTAAAGAAAAATCATTTTTCTTTAAAGAAAAATCATTTTTCTTTAAAGAGAAATGCGGCTTATTTTTCTTTAAAGAAAAATGATTTTTCTTTAAAGGAAAATGATTTTTCTTTAAAGAAAAATGATTTTTCTTTAAAGAGAAATCATTTTTCTTTAAAGAAAAATGATTTTTCTTTAAAGAAAAATGATTTTTCTTTAAAGAAAAATGATTTTTCTTTAAAGAGAAATCATTTTTCTTTAAAGAAAAATAGATCGATTTTTCTTTAAAGAAAAATCAGTCATTTTTCTTTAAAGAAAAATGATTTCTCTTTAAAGAAAAATCATTTTCCTTTAAAGAAAAATCATTTTTCTTTAAAGAAAAATCATTTTTCTTTAAAGAGAAATCATTTTTCTTTAAAGAAAAATCAATTTTCTTTAAAGAAAAATAAGCACCATTTTTCTTTAAAGAAAAATGATTTCTCTTTAAAGAAAAATGATTTCTCTTTAAAGAAAAATCATTTTTCTTTAAAGAAAAATGGTGATGATTTTTCTTTAAAGAAAAATTATTTTTCTTTAAAGAAAAATCAACTTTAAAAAGTAGTTCCGGTCCATGTGTTCACATGTTGAGCACGTGAAGCTAGATAAGGGATAATTGTACATGAGCAGGGCTTATTGTGTAATGTTATTGGGCGGAAGTGACGTAGATTTTTTTCAAACTTTAATTGTTAATCGGAACTTGACCAACACATTTTCTTTGTGAATTGAATTCAAATTCATGTTTCATTCCTGTCATTTTTTACATATCCTAGAATTGATGTACTGTTCAGAGGAAACTTTTTTAATGTCAATGTTGACCGGCTGGTTTTGAATCCACTTGTGTTTGGTCATCTAAAGTTTTTCTAATGGTATAGTTTGTAGGTGTGTGTCTTGTGCGAAAACACCCTGATATTCCTGGGCCAGAAGAGGTGAATAAATTTGTTTCTGCTTCCTTCATCTTTCTCTTAGCCTTGGCATTAAAACTACATAAATGCAGCCTTCGTGTCAATTTATGGGGGCCGCAATTGAAAGCAATAGTTTTATAACGAGGGTCAACAAACAGAAGATATGGGAAGCTGTTCTTGATGAAAAGGACTATTAAGCACGAATTTATTTCCATTTCCGCCACCTAGTGGCAATCATTAAAACCATTAGTTGTGCTACAGGACTGCTTGCCTGTGTTCTAAGATTAATACTTCCCAAATATCCTGCAATGAGATATCCTCACGTCTTAGGATTACATTCTCATGCAAGACTCCCAATTATCGCTCAACGTGGTTCTCCACGTGTCTGCCTGTCAGATTAACATGCTACCAATTAGGTGATTTATTTCAGACAAAGTGGCGTAATAATCTTGAATTGGAGTGAAATGGTCAGCCATGGCGTTGTAAGGCTGATTTTTCTTTAAAAATCATTTTTCTTTAAAGATAAATAGCTCGATTTTTCTTTAAAGAAAAATCATTTTTCTTTAAAGAAAAATCATTTTTCTTTAAAGAAAAATCATTTTTCTTTAAAGAGAAATGCGGCTTATTTTTCTTTAAAGAAAAATGATTTTTCTTTAAAGGAAAATGATTTTTCTTTAAAGAAAAATGATTTTTCTTTAAAGAGAAATCATTTTTCTTTAAAGAAAAATGATTTTTCTTTAAAGAAAAATCGATCTATTTTTCTTTAAAGAAAAATGATTTATCTTTAAAGAAAAATGATTTATCTTTAAAGAAAAATGATTTTTCTTTAAAGAAAAATGATTTATCTTTAAAGAAAAATGATTTATCTTTAAAGAAAAATGATTTCTCTTTAAAGAAAAATCATTTTTCTTTAAAGAGAAATAGTGAATAAATGCATTAATGGCATTCCATAAAAAGTCGTGCTCTGGGCTGGCATTTTGCTGCGCAGGTTTCTCAGTAATGTAAACTATACAAAAGCCCTGATTGGTCCATGTTCCATCATGTGACCTCACGCTTATGCCAGATCAGAGACCCCTGGCACATCAAGGCCTTTGCTATAGCGCATCTTGCTGCATATCCAGTCTTTTCTTCATCTAAGATAAAACAAATTCACCTTCCCTCCACAGAAGGAGGGTAAGTAAATTGGTAACGGGTCATCATGGGCACCTACCAGAATGGCCACCTACCGATATGGCCAATTTCTTGGTCATTATGGCCACCTCCCCTTGTCATTATGGCCATCTCAACAAAAAGATGATATAAGGCCAGTTATTGTTATTAAAGATTTAGGATAAAGAGATGGTCAACCCTACATGAATTCAGTCACTTAAGCAGTGCTTCGAGGACTAATATGATAGAGGCTTTAGGATGGAAAATGGGTCGCCATTATTTGCACTACTGAGTAGTGTACACTTTTGATTAGAAGTTAAGGGTATATTTACTTTATTATTATTTTATACATGTATTTATTATTATCTGAGGAACAGAGAGATTGTAGTTAGCAGTCAGCTGGGCAGTTATATCTTGCTAGGGTTCCACTTTCCACACCAGCCTGCAGCATACTGCCCTACATTGAGGGCAATATATTGCTTTTAAGGTGGCTTGTGGGGTTAATTTGTGAAGGGTCATTTTGATACCCAGTATTTTTTTCTAATTTTGACTTAAGTAAAAAGTAATGGAATCTAAAAGTTGAAAACGCATCCTTTTCTCATTTTAACAGAAATTTCGAATTCTGAAAGAAATGATTTTAAAATTTGAACGGGTCGAAAATTAGAAAAACTGTGATATAGAGGTTCCATCCACGAGAAATACCTGTTCCTCCCATGATGAAAAGGAGAAATATATATATTCTTACCTTGAATTTAACTAGCTTAAATTTAGTCAGCAAAAGGCTGCCTATGCACTAATTGAGCAATGGTAATACATGTGTGTTAAATTGTGACGTGCACTGTTTGTTTTCCTTAGAAACTGGCGCTAGATCACGTATGTGACGCTTGTTTAAGTGCAACGTACCACGCCACTGTTGAGACTACTGCTGGAGCAGCAGAAAATTCTCTGTATTAACCAGGTACGAATATAATGCCATCAAAAGCACCTTTTAAAATATGTTCATCATTTATTTCTGGTATCAATTTGTAGGAAAATGTTCCAATTTTACGGTACATACATCAGTTTCATGGATGTATATTCTAACTTATACAGGTTTTAGCATGACCTATACATTATCCTGAACAGCGAATCAAAGTGTGATAAGATAACATCTCTTTATGGGTCATCTGCACATACTGCAGGTCTCTGAGTGGAAGAAACCCTTATCTCCGTATTGATCTTCCTTCCACATTTGTGAAATATGAAGGTCAAGAGATCCATAATTGTAAAAAGGAACTTTAAAAACACTAGTCATGTTTTTTCAGTCTTTTTACCCCGAAATCCCTACTGTAAGGGTACATTTATATTTAATGCATTCCTCATAAGAAGAACTTTTAGGCAATACATGTATATACTTTGTCTAGGGATAAGTGTCAAATAAAATTAACCCCACAAGTTACCTTAATATAACTTAGGACAGAATAACAATCTCCAACCAGAATGTCTACTTCGTTGAACCAGGGAGTTTAATCTAAAGGGAGAGGCAACGCGGCATGCAGTCCATTAGCTTTACACTGTGGAGGGAAATCTTACCTAGGAGCCCAGTTAGATAAGGAAGGCGGCCATCTTGCCTAGCAGGTTTGGTAGCAGGTTGAATGGACCTCTTGTACTTTCAAACATGTAAGACATGAATTTTACTTTTTGGAAAGGCTTAACAACAGAGATTCTGGGGATGAATGTAGGAACTATTGTTTACTATGCTTAATTGATGTTAGTGTAATTGCAATACACATATTTGGGGTGGTTCAATCGGGGACTCTATTTCACTTGTGATAAGACTAAACATCAGTCATGAGTCATTTTTAGTAAATTCCACCTTCTAATTCTCAGAAACCAACACTTTCAAGTTTGTTTATAAGGTGAAATAGATAAATAAATAAGTTAATCTCTAGCGTTAAACTATTTTCAAAGAAATTTGTTCACCTGAAATAGTATTTTTTCCCGGTTTTCTGGACCTTATGTAAGGTAATAATGGGATTATATGTTCTGCCATTTTGTATGCTTGATGTTGAATAAAACCTTTTTTACATATTTTTCTCCCATGTAAAGTTTTGAAATATTAATAGATTTGTATTTCCTATCATCAAGCTATTCTGTGCTGCATTTTCTAGTTTCCAGGATTTTGAAGTCTCAAATTTGAGGTCAACTTCAGGTCCAAGGAATCAACAGACAAATAAACTAGAAATAGGCCATCACATAAGGGGTTATTCATTGAAAATGTGCTGATGACACATACCTATGTTAGCATCCTGAAGATACGTCAAAAGTCTTAAACTGAAGCAAACATATGCTCATTGCAACAAGGCTAACATTAATTAAACAAGGCCATTCAACAATCAAAATATCTAACAGTACTCACATACATTCCTAGAATGCCCCGGTTGTTAAGCCTCCCCATAAGATAAAAACTGAAACTATCTAGATGTTTGAGAGGTTGATGAACCCTCTCCCTCCACCAAACATATTTGAGCTTTTCCAAGCTAAAATGACACTTCCTTGATAAGTCTGCAAATCAAATATCTAGACTGTAATTCTGTTTCTGCCTGTTGGCAGCAGACAATACCCTCACTCAGGATGTTATGAGGCCCATCCCGTCTGACACCAATTAGCTTATTGTCTTTTCAAGACCTGAGGAAATAAAAGAAGCCCAACCTGGCCAGTGGGGATTGCAATCAGACGGGTATGTCATGTACTGCCCCTGACAGATGTGGATCTGAGAGTAAAGGCAATCCACAACAGTAGAATAAGACTATACACTGAGACAGGAAAATATCATGTTTTGTCACTGCATCCTGTCTGGTGTTATGGACCTGTGAAACCATGAAATAGACAAACTAACAGATCTCTTCTACATTAAGCTAATGCCATTACTTTAGGAAAACTTCATGTATCCTTTTTGGACAACAAAGCTATCATACTGTAAAGAACTCGGGGAATATAGGCTTATTTACAGCTTTACAATGTATTAAAATAGATGAGTGTATGGATTCATGAATTATCTTGTTTCAATTTATGAAGATGTGAAGAACTGAGGAATGGTACAATTTACAGAAACATTTTTGCTAAAGCAACTCAAAGAAACACTTAATCATCATGAGTTTTTGGATTAGCATCTTTTCTCAACCCATTCATACCCTAGACAACTATATACCCTGTGGTACAGCCTACACAGGAAGTGGTGATAAGTAGAGCAGTGCACATGCCCGGCTGAGCCAGGATGAGCTCCTGGGTATGAGTGGGGTGCAGATAAGAGCTCATTTGCATAACAATAGTGCATGACAGGTGTAGGAGCTTTTACTATTTGTATCATATCTCCTTAGTCTATATATCTCTGGTTGAACAGATTAAGGAAGCAGTGACATTTTATTTTTATCTTTTTTTAAAATATATTTTCCTAGGTAATATACCAGAGGTAGATTTCTCATATGGATATTGTACTCTTCTAAAGTTTATAGATAAGGTGAAGTGTCGACAGAAGAATTATATAGAATAAGGAGTATGTGAATACTAGATACAACATTGAATTAGATTTTGGTACATGGTCCACGAACTAGGATTCAGTTGTTATGTTAATAGCACACTTCAAGTTCAGGAACTACCATGTTGACTTATATATGGGATACATTCCATCATACAAAATATACCATTTACTTAAAAAAAGGTCATAATTGTTTGTTCCTGCGTATTTGAAGGGAATTTTCGCATCATTAGATTTAACATTTAGTTTCTTGAACCAATATATTCAGAATTAAGATCAGGGACTTAATATCTAATATATTTTCAATTTTTTATACATGGAAATGATGATTACGCTATATGTAAAAGGAATTTAGTAGCTTAGCCCTATAAAAGGATTTCAAGGTAACATACCTAAAGAGGAAAGCTTTTGTTTAGTACTTCGATGTTAAAGGAAACTTCACAAATAGTTTTAATTCATCAAAATTGAAGTCATAGAAAGTCGTATTTCATGTTCAATAGTAATAAATTTTACAGTAGTTCTCCTATAGTTTGTAGAGAAAACTCAACAAAATTTCATGTAGTCCCAAATTTCTCATTTTATTCTCCTACATCACCTCATTGCCACAAGATAATATAGCAAACTTCCTGTTTATATTATTGAAAATACCTTTTTATCTTAACCTATACGACTATATCAATACTACTTATGGTATATACAGTTTACACTCAGGGAAAGGACATGAACCTTTGAGGGCACCATCAAGTAGGGTATCTTCCTAAATTTTCTTTTAACGCCCTCACAATAAATGGCTGTTTTTGTTTGTTTGTGTAGTAGCTTGTAGCCTATAGTCATTCACATCTGGAGTAAACACAGGTGCAGACAACTATGTGAATATCTTGAGTACAAATATTTTAGTGGACATTTGAATATTTCAACTTGATGAGTTATCTTCAATGCATGTCGAAAGATGTGTGAACTCCAGATGCAAATTAGGAATATATATATACATATATATATATATATACATATATATATATATATACATATATATACATATATATATATATATACATATATATATATACATATATATATATATATACATATATATATACATATATATATATATATATATATATATATATATATATATATATATATATATGTATATATATATATGTATATATATATATGTATATATAGATATGTATATATATATATATATATACATACATATATATATATATATATATATATATATATAAATATACATATATATATATATATATATATATATATATATATATATATATATATATATATATATATATATATATATATATATATATATATATACAAATATATATACACACACATATTGTTATATTGAACTGATTTAATTATTTCATAATTCTGTGACAGCCAGGATTGGCCTGCCTTTTTTTGGAGATAACTTTATCACAAAATCATTTTAGTAACATGTCTGAGGGAGAAAAGTTGATTAGAACACTATCTACATATATCCTTCAAATGTAAAAGCTTTATCACCAAGTAATTGGAAAACTTATAAAATAAATATTGCACTTTCCAAGAGTAAATTCAGGTATGAAAAGGTTAACACATTCATAACAATCTTCGGCCTGTTCATAAGGGGGTTAAACTAATATGACAAAAATATATATATAACAAATTCATTTAAATACACTACTTTCAAAGTCCACAAACATAACTCCTTTATATCTCCTTAACAAAGCATATATACATTCCTTATCTACAGCTATTTGGGTCCAGCAAATGCGTGTCCATCAACCCATAAACGCTTTATCTTCATGGCATAAATAAAGTTGGATCATGTTGAGCTAATTGGTAGTTGAAGTTATGTTGACGTGTTGCTGATCTTGCCCTTTTCCCTGTATTTACATTAACTTATTGCTGCATACTGGGGTATTCCTCTGGTTGTAAGAACAGTACTAAATCATAAGAGTAAATAACATGTATATGAACATAATATTCTCCATATCTAACTCCTGAACCTGAATCTTGGCAAATATCACATTACACTTTCTAATTTCAATAGGCTTTCTCATTCCGTTGAGGGTCATCCAACATCCATAGGTGTTACCAATGGTTACACAGTAACCCTTTTTCCCATGTGTGAGGGAGAACCAGAGAGTGGAAGTCAAGACTTAATTTTTCCAGAGGAAGCGCCCAGATATTAAAGAAGATGTGAATGACTCGCCACATTCTGTTAATATATTCATTTTCTAGTAAACAAATCTCATATCGGAACCAACAAACTGAAGAACATATGTGCATGTAACATAAATCATTACTATTGTTAGACTCCTTCTTAGAAATCCATCTTAGTTTGTAAGCCAGCTATTAAATCATACTTTTTGTTGCAAACACTGGTCAGAACTCCTGAACTCTCTCACATCCATATTCATGAAAATAAAATGAAAATAAAATTCACTGCTTTGCAAAATTGTTAGTATAAAAAACAACTAAACCATGTATATATATATATATATATATATATATATATATATATATATATATATATATATATATATATATATATATATATATATATATATATATATATATATATATATATATATATATATATATACATTTGTACATTGTTTTGCTCCTGAAACTCTTGGTATCGAATATTGGATATCCCTGCTAATAATGTTAGACGGCCATCTTGGAATTGCTGCTATCTGCAGCTGGTGCCATATTTAGGGTGTTCTGTGGTTGATGGCAGTGCCCTCCCCAAACTGGGTCCCAGACTGGGTGGGTGTCAGGGCGTCGGTGCTGGCCACACTGGAGTCCACACTGGAGCTGGCTGCTTCTGGGTACTCATGGATCGGCGTCCGCGCTGTGCGGTAATTCATCCAAGCAGCCTAACATATAAAAATAATTACATGAATATAAAATTGAGGTAAATGTACTACAGTTATACATATAAACAACTTAACATCCAGCTGAAATATGATCTTTTGGTAACTCATCCAAGCAGCCTACAATATAAGAATAAATACACATGAATATACAATTAAGGTAAATGTTATAAATTCATATATTTATACATTTATAGAAATTGGCATCCAACTGTAATATGATATTTTGGATACACAGTGCATTGATATGAACTATCTAGAAGGTGATATACAGATGACTATGAGAATGGCACTCACAACCTCTTTGATCTTGTCTATCTACTCCCATCAGGGCTGCAGGAGGTTAAAGTAATAATCATGAACCCAGTCATGCCTAAGGGTTTCACTAGATACTGTCGTTTGGGTCTATGACACCTTTTATGATATCTTGAATTAAGAATTATTCTAGAAGACATTTGACGGTGATTTGGTGGTAGTGCTCTGTGTAACATTTCTCTTTCAAACATTTTCCCATGTAAGCTTAAGCATGAAAGATTTCAACAATATTGTCAGGCTGTTTTGGTCGCTCTAAGCGTTAATGGGTTAAGCTGAACTTAATTGTGACTTAATTATGCTGCTGGGGGCTCATTTGGCCAATACAAAATGATGCAAAAAACCTGACAAATTACTGAATCACTGGCACATGTGTACTTATTTGAGTGTACTCAGCAAGAGCTATCCAATGAGAATCAACTCAACAGGGTTTGTATGGTTTTCTCAAAATAGCCATAGCTTGGGAAGGGTTAATTGTGGTGCCACCTGCAGTTGAAGCATGCTTACTATTACTTACCAGTGCCAGGAAATACTTTATTAAATTAACATGAGCTATGTCATTTCATCAAAATTATGACACCCATTATAAACCTTCCAGAATTTGACAAATTAGGCTGATTTTACACTCATATAATTTATTGTAAGCAAAGTACTTAGATTGCTTTTGTGAACCCCCAAATAACCTCAAGATGCATATTTTTTAAAGGAAAAATTTCAATGAAACACAGTGATGATTTTGACCCTATATTTGGGGGATTTAAATTGCTAAATATGATAAACTTGTTTATTTTCCTGCATAAAGCTCTGGCTGAGATCAGGTGTTTCCTAATATCTAGAATTGGTATTATTAAACATGAACAATTAGCAAGAAAGAGGCTATTGTCAAGCATCAAGCTGTCATGACAGACCAGGCAGCATTCAGTGATTGCTCAGCAATGGAACAGATCGAGAGCAATAGGCTTCCAAATGCTGTTGTCTGCATGCAAAGCAGGGTGATAGCTAGGGTATGGTCAAAAGGCTAAGAACCTGCCAGTTAACCTATTAATGCCTGTAGCAGCCACAATATGCCTGACTAACTGCCAGATAATCAAGGTCATGCAATAATAAAGTAAATTTGATCACAAAACAAAAACAGCCGTTGTTTGCTTGATTTCTCAGTTTAGGGACCCTAGCGCCTAAGATTTTGGCAAAATAAATTATAGTTTAAAGGTTTGGACATAAATCTCTGTTTTGATGTGCATATTTCTAGGTCATGTATTATTGGTGAAAAATAGAACAATAAATAGTTTTCACATCAGACATTTCTAAGGCAAAAGTTCAAAATATTTACCTATTCGTGCCTATAGCAATATTAAGCAGCATGTCAATTTTGGTGATATCAAAACACTACAAACAATTCTCCCTCAAATATTGTGTAAAATCATTCTTTAATCCCAAGTTATTTTCAAAAGTACAATACATCCAGATGACAATATCTAGAGGAACTCTTTGGCATGAAAGGTTAAGTAGTTAGGGGTTGAGGCATGTCCGTTTCCTCAGTATGAGTAGGGCTGAGTAGAGCACAGAGCACAGGTTAATAATGTTCTAGTTGAAACAGCGGCGGCTTCACTAAGGCCAGAACAATTCAATGTCCATGTTATGTATGGATATCAAAAACAGGTTTTCAAAATCAAGAAATGTTATCAGATGCCAGTAGGGATTAAAAGTAACACATAGTAACTAAAGCAAAAGAAGCAGCTGCCAACTAATGGACCCAAATGCTACCATTTCTGACATCACTTATGAATTTAAGGAAAGTGATGAATAATCAAAATAATTATATCCTTATATGTACCAGAGTAGTCTTCAGCCTCCCACCCTCCCCCTCCCAGCCACAGGAAAACGAAAAATAGAATCTAGTATCTGGTGATTAAATCTGTTTTCAGATTTGCTGAAAAATATATTAGGGCCCAAGAAAAATTTTGCTCAGTTTTCTCATTATACTACTGAACACATGGTATTATTTTTTTGCATAGTATGGATAACATGAGGGGAACCTGAGGATTACTGTTCTTGAAAACAACAAGCCTATTACTGAAGACCACCTGGGCCTACTATGTTAACCCTTCCAATGCTGAGACTACTTTCATCCAAAGCAGAAGGAAGCAAAGATATTTGAAAACTATCTAAACCCTCTAATGCTGGCATCCATTGGATAGCTCTCACTGAGCACTCTCAGATAAGTACCCATATGCCAGGGTTTCAGTAATTTTAAACGATCTTTAACATCATTTCGTATTGGCCAAATGAGCCACCAGCAGCATAAGGGTGAACTTTGTAGTAACCCTTGAAAAATGACCTCACTGTGGAACCCTTCCCATAGATCAGGTAAAGCAATAGTATAGTTTGGGCCTTTCATTGCATTTAATGCCAAGAAAAAGTTTAGAAAGAATTGCAAGGGTCATTATGACCTTCTCTTTCTCCTTCCCGTCAAAATCACTCGAGGGTGAAATTTGACAAGTCGTGTATGGAGGAGCGATGGACCCTGGCATACCAGAGAGTCTGAAAATAAAGATGAACTGCAGTGCTTTTTGCAAATACTAAAACTTAAAGCTTCATAAACACTATGAGATGAATCCCCTTTATTCCTCTTTGCTATAACTTCGCCAAATTTTGAGCAAATCTATTTACATTGGATATCCAAGATGTTTAGTTGCAGCGACCATGTTTTGTAGAAATGCAATGCAAGGAAAATGTTACTTAACCACTAGTGTCAAGCCCTGTGATACGAGGCAATGTAAGAGCCAGTTGCAATAACTCTACAAACTAATTAAAGCACTGTAAACCTCTGAGTCACTTACCCTGAGTTCTGAGGGCTTTAGTCGGCGCATCGTGTCTTTGTCCAGTCCAAAGACAACAGCGTTCAAGAAACCTGAAAGAGAGAAAACCATAGTCAAGGTTGAAAACACCAGTTAAATTAGTAAGGACGAAAGAACCAAATCATCACTGACCATACCTATTGACCCATTAATGTTCACCGCAGCAAAAAGTAGCCCGACAATTTTAAAGAAATCTTTCTAGTGAAATCATAGATAGAAAATATTTGAATAAGAAATGCTAATAAAATTACTATCAACAACTTTCGTCAAATATCTTGAAAGATCATTCTGAAAGGAATTCTAGAGGAATTCTTAAACATTAATCAGTTAAACAATAAACATTCGAGCTTAGAGATCTCCTTGACAAGTGTTGTTGGTGTGAATTTAACCCATGTGAGCCTAAATTAGTATTTTTCTCACTGATCCATGGTGCCAAGTTGTAATGAAGATAATCAATCAACATTCACTACCAGGCTGATCATGTTTGACGATCCTATGAAATTTTGGTCCACCATGATAGTGATAGACAAATCACATACCAACTATATAAGCCAGTGACTACCACATAACTATCACATACTAACTCTCGTTTGAGAGGGGTTTTGAGTTTTGCAAAATACCGATAAGCATACCGTTATAAATTGATATGAGTATGCAACAGTATTTTGCGAGACAGTATTCGGTACGGTGCTGTACCAGTTACCGGTGAGCAGCCCTACACATACTACTACATAACCTAGTGACTATAACATATGTACTAATCATATAAGCTAGGGACTGTCAATAATAACATTAGAATATCCAGCCAGCATGGTAGATCAGTGGCTGGTCCATGCTTGGCTCATGATAAAGATCAACCATGGGTCTGCCATGGGTCTTCCACTGGCAATTGGTGAAAATTGAAACAATAATTATTACAAACCATTTCTACAATGGGCTTACTGTTGACAATGTGGCCTAGCTGTGGTGAAGAGGGAGCAACTCACCTTGAAGTGGGGAAGACATGGCATGGAGTAGAACTAGGGCAAAGACAGGGGTATCACTCGTGGCATTCTGTATTCTAAAACAAACAACAACAGCAAGATATCAGCACGTGAACAGAGTGATTTAAGGCATCGGTTAGTTTATATCCATATCTTTACCGATCTGTCCATGGGTATACATTTAAATCACAGAGATGTGAACACCCTGGAAGCAGGGAAAAAAAGTTCACATTATAGATATATATAAAAAAATTCGGAATTTTTGTTCATTCATCTTCATCTCAAACAAAAATAACAATATACAGAGGTTGCGAGATATGAATATATAGAATGAAAACATTTAAGTGATATGAGACAACTAATCACTATTGTGAAATATCACAAAAGAGGAGCATGATATCATTAATGTTCATATTAATTGTAAAAGATCAATTCCATATGTTATGTTATAAAGACCATTTCTTTTTCGAATTTCATTTATTTTTTATATTCTTGCTTTGTATTTTTGCTGAGAGTATGTCCTCTTGAGCAAATTTTAAAGATGAAATAAGCTGGGCTGTTTGTCATTAATCTTTGATTTGTGAATACATACTTTACAGAATAGTAGTATTTGGTTGATGGCCTTGTTGTTTTTAGATATTCTGTTATTGCTCAGATTATACTGTTTTGCTTAATTTAGCAATCCTTTTGTCAGCATCTTGCCAGAAGGACACACTCACAGGACATTCAAGCAACAGATGTTCATTACTATCCTTGTCAGTATGGTACATATTACATAGTGGATAATCTTTAAAGCCAATCTTACATTACATATTGTTAGTAAAGAAGCGTTGGTGAAGTACTCTAAATTGTACATATTTAGGATATACTTCCTCCACACTTCTATGGTGTTTGTAAAAGAATCACGTAACACAAAAAACTTGTCAAGGAATTGTTGTCTTTCTCATTCCACTTAGAGCAGATCTCTGTCATTAAGATTGAATTACTACCACTTTGTACAATGTGGACACACCTTTCCTGTCTTTATTTACAATGATATCGATATATAGGAAATATATAGGAGATTTTAGAATATCTTTCCTCTGCATTAGGCAAGTCACATCTTAAGTTTTTCTTTATATTTCAGAGGTCTTTCCCTTATGTATAAGTCACAAAAGAGACTGGGAAATTTTTCACAATAGAAGTTGTTCAAATCTCTGAGTTGTTCAAAATGGAATGTTTCACCATACAATCATTCAGTATTTAATGCAAACTTGCAAGGAAACTGTTTCATTTAATCGCCATGCTGTTGAATATCTTTGTAACATCTCACATGTTCTTGATATGTATGTAAAACCACAATTTTCATTCTATGTTTGTTTGAAAAATAAAAAAAACATCTATCTTTTATAGAGAATCATAAATAAAACTTCCATGCATGAACCATCCAGCTCCATACTTGAAAACCATCAGGTCTATTCCAGCCCAGTCGTGATCAATAGAATATAAACTATTTCACCAGTGTATCAAAATGCCTCACCTGTTAATGAGTGGAAATATGGAGACAGCCAGGTAGACAAATGGATATCCTCGTAGAGGCTTGACATCTTCTTTTAACAATTGCTGAAAACAATAAACATGGTACTTATCACCATAATGCCAATACCACATCACACAATGCAACTACATGTCCTTACAATATTCAAGCAAGGCGAGAGTGATTTTATTCCAGTTTTTGAGGAATCTGCCAATATATATTTCCTTTCTCTTTGTTTTTACTTAAAACAAAATTCAATGATATCAACTAATCTTCTGTAAAACTCAGAACGTAAAAATCTCTTCCGCAGGAAATACTAACATTTCCTCATTTGCTCAAGCCTGGATTATATAGATAAACTCTTTTCGGAGACAAAAAACTGCAAGACTATGAATTAAAATGGTCTGGCATTGTCATATGATGGAATTACAAGGCTTCTCAACTAACTAGTCCTTTTAAATCATGTCTAGAAGCACTTGAATCTAGCCCAGCCTAAGATCACAATATTATACAAATATGCCATGCCAGTGGGGGTAACATGATGGAATGTTTCCCCGAGGGAGAATGGTTTTCCCGAGGGCGGAGCCCGAGGGAAAACCATCCTCCCGAGGGGAGACATTCCATCTTGTTACCCCCACTGGCATGGCATATTTGTTTTATCATACTGAACAAACCCCATTTGTAATTTAAACAAAGCAAGGTCACAGATGACTGGTGATTCACACATTCCCCGCTAGGTGTCGCTAGTGGCAACGGGCAACATGAAGCCCTCACTGATGGCATCAGGCAACATGATGATTGTTCACTGTTAAGTCAGCCAATCACGGCTTACGATCTTCAAGTGAGGTATGATAAAACACATTATAACACTTCATAGTGCCTAACTACAGAGGCATTTCTAAATGAAAATTTATACAAATGCACCACAGCAGCTGTTCCCCATTTAACACATTTAAGGACAATTACACCATGGTTAGAACAGAGGCCGAAATAGTTTCTTAGAGCATTCTATACTTAAACCCAAGTTCCCAGAACTGCCAACCTTCATACAAGAAGTATATTGCTGTTTAAACACTTCCTAACACACAAGAAATGGAGGAACTGGGAGCTACCATTTTAGTCTATCAATAGCATCTCATGCTGTTTGGTACCTTACGGCTAATGTCATTTGGGTACCTATAGATTTTAACTTGGGAGTTGGGACTTGGCATTTTGGTTTTAGCTGGGTATTCTGATTTCCTCCACCACCTACAACTAGGCCATGTTTTGTTGACCCCTTACCAGCCTCGGGTTCGACTGGGCCTTGTTCAGGACCATCAACGTTGATCAACGTGGTGGGAAAACGGAATCTGAACGGTTTCAACGTTTAGTTGCGATGACGATCTGAACGGGAAATGTTGATCAACGTTTATGGTGCTGAACAAGGCCCAGGTCGAACCCGAGGCTGGTAGGGGGTCAACAAAACGAAGCCCTGACTGGTCACAAACAAGCCTACAGGTGGTAGGTGACGAAAGTCAAATACCAACTCACCTTGCCTCTTTCAATGTCAGGATCATATGTTCCTTCATAGGTTTTTACCTAAATTAACAAAACAAAAAGTCATTAATTTCTACTAAAGCAAATATAAAACATGTTTTTTTTTATTTCCTTTGACCTTAAATAGACCATAAATGTCATGGATAATACCATTATAACTATTTGTAATAACCACTTGTACTGTCCCACATTTTTACTTATTTTTGGAAGGTTCTGTTTTAGATCCAGGCATATCGGAATAAACAAATTCAACATCCGAATTAATCAAAAGAATAGCAAGCAATGCTATTACAAAAGGTTTTCAGTGATATCTTGAAATATCAGGATATATCTCAAAATATTGCTGGAAATATCAGGAATAAGATTGTTTCTCTGTAGCTACCTTTCTCTGGACCTTGACAATGATGTAGATGTAGGTGACGAAGAGAAGAGCAATGATGCAGAACAGAGGACCATACCATCTGAAAATAAACAAGCAGGACCTTGAATTATCCACACCCTTCATGATATCTATAAGACTTACATAAAACACTCTCCTAAGAAATAAGTGATGGCAGGGAATCAATTTGATTTAATCCTTGTCATACTATGAACAAGTTAAATTGAACAAGAAAGCGCAGCCCCAAGGCTTCTAAGATCAAGAAAGCTTGATGACAAGAAAACAAAAAAATATTATACTTCCACAAGGAGACGGTTTGTCCTGTCAGTATAGGGAACTCCATACATATTTTTGTCAAGACTGAGAAAAAAAGTATGTATATATATATATAGGTATATATATATATATATATATATATATATATATATATATATATATATATATATATATATATATATATATATATATATATATATATATATATATGTGTGTGTGTGTGTGTGTGTGTGTGTGTAACAAGTGACAATGACTACTAGTCGAGTAGATAATCAGATGGTTCATTGAATATACGGCTGAGACAATTTCAAATTGAACAGGTGTTGCAGAATGAAAGGTACATAATTTACTACATAAATCACACTTGCACCATAGTAGATTATTCAATTTAAGAGGTGTTTTTGTTATTAAGGTTGCAGTTTTGTGGGGAAAATGAGAATTTCTGACCAGCAATTAAAACCTGGTATTAACTTGCCCATCATAGCAAGACAAGTTTAGCTGCAAGATCATGGTAAAAACTTACATTCCAAATCTCCATCCAAAATCTTTGATCCAGCTGAAATGCACAAAAGGAAATATAAGAATGATCATTACATTAGTCATGCTTGTTGCATCTCAAAAGATTAATTCAAGTTATTTCCAAAAGTAGTATAGATACAGATAATTATTTCAGGAAAGACTCTTAAACATGAGTGCATTGGCTCATAATTACTTAGAGGAATAAAATAATTGATTGGTCACTACAGACCAATTACCATATAGCCCTTAGTCAAGCCCTAGACACTAATCTCGCTGAATCTAGTCTCAGTGTGACATCACTTGGAGACAAAGACCAATGAGAGCTCTCATATTTGTCTACATCACAGAGGAGGTTGCTCACACTCATAATGCACCTCTCCAGTGGCTCTCGTCAACAACTGGGCTAGGAGTCTTGGCCAGCGGCGTCTGCTGGTTGCTTATCCACTGATCGACATTCGTGATAGAACTACTCACAATTTCTACTGAGGGTATATACGTTGAAAAAAATCATTGGTTATTATTTGTGTAATTATACACATGGTTGACCTCTTCTTCAGAGAAGCATTGACTCCTTAAACCTAAAAATGTCTGTAGCTCACATAAAGGCCTGTTTAGTTTGGTGGCATCTCTGTTACAAAAGCATCTTTTAGAATCTACATGTATCTTAAGGAGAACTGTTAATCAAAAACTAACTAACACCCCTCCTTCAATTTTTTTTTATCAATAGTTTCCGTCTTAAACAGATATAGACATTAAGGAGATCTCCATGCATAAATGGGATAAACCTTCCCTTAAAAATAAAACAACCACAATCTATACTTACCACCATGCCCCGGCGGGTCCATAGTTATTGGCAATGAAAGGTAGGCAAGACATCAGCAAAGAAACACCCCAGCTCACTATGTGGTATGCCCTGAAAACAGTAAGTATAATGCTGGCATGAGGATGGGAGACACATCTCATTGCTACTTCAAAACATATAGGGAAAGCAAACTAAATGGTCAAAAGTGATCTCCTCTATATTCATGAATTCTACTCTATAAGCCACCTTAACCTCTGCCATAACTTTTAACTCGTTCTAAAATATTTTGTGAATATACCCCCATTTTCAGTAGTATTAAAATAGCATTCAGACCACATTCTTTTATGGCACCTCTGAGCATGAATGGGTTAAAGATTAAACCCCCCTTCTCCCAAATCCTATATTGACCGATTACTATATTAATATATTTACAGAAGCCATAAGTCTGGATTTGAATACCTACATATAGATATGTAGGTGTTAAATAAATGAGGGAATAAGTTGAGGAGAACATATATAATGATTTAATGCCAACACATCTGCCGCATTAACCTATGACACTTTTTGAAAATAACCCAAATTGCAAATTCATGACATAGAATATAAGAAGGAAAGTTGTTGGTTGGGTTATGATCACAATTATCCTCTCAGATACTTTCCTAACAATGCTCTGATCACAAATGTATTACCAAAATAATTAGGATGGATTCGGCCTATAAAAGCAAAGATGAGTTAAATGGTTAATTGGTCAAATACCCCATGGCAGGATGGAATGCTTAATGACCTGTCATTAATTATCCAGTCTAGACTGGATAATGCGATACATACAGCTAGCCCTACATGACTATCTAGAGCAAGCCTGCACAAAGATAGACTTGCTACAAGTCTGTGTTAACTGGCTCTTCCCAGAGTCTCATTGATCTACCCTGAAAAGATTTCATCCTTAGCTTAGTTCTGTATTAATCCTCAAAGGGGACACACTAGAGCAGAGTTTCAAATTGCAACTTCTTAAAACTGTGCTGCCATCTATAGGTTGAGAGAGACATCACACCTATCCAGTAGGGGTGGCCTAACTCAGCCTGAGAACCTTAGGCTAGCACAAAGACTGAGTCCCATGAGATATCAAACATCAGGATGGGGGGGGGGGGGGGGGGGGAGGAATGGTCACATGAGAGAGTGTTGACAGCTTAGAGGTTTTTCACTCTGCAATAGGAGAACATGGCATGGGGCATTGGGCTAACTTCCACATATGTTCACATCTCAGGGGTTTCCCACAATATGGTAAGATAAATAGGACCAAGAAAGGTACCAACAATGGAAAGTGTTCACATCCTAGAGGATAGTCCCTCAAGTATTAAGATAAAAAGGTATAAAGATGTGTTCACATCAGACAATGTACAATTTCTAAAGGTCTTTTCATCTATGAATTGACCATTAACATCGAGCACTGAAAATGCACACATTTACCATTCAAACTTTTCTGTATTCATCATCCTGATAGCGTTCATGTATAGATTAAAGGTTATGCAGCATACCCAAAGCAAAACACTCCAGTCTGAAAAGCCAGAAAATACAAAATATACATATTAGAATAAGCAGCAAAAACAGGATCTAGTGCAGTACAATTTTCGGAGGCTGATTGTGTTTTTAGTCATTCATGCTTGAGGTGGACCAAAACCTATAGACATATACAGTGAGAGCTCTATAACAACTGATCCTTTGATAAAAAGTCAGGACATACATACTTAAGATGTTACCCATTCTCCCTGATAAAATATAAGAAGGCAGGCATTGACCTTAACATTTTTCAACAGGAGCAGATTTGGCTCCTAGGATTTTAATTTTAGGGGCAAATAAATCCTGGTGCTGGCATCACTCCAATAAGATTTGGCCAGAGGCATACTGTCCAGATTAAGGGGGTCTAGAGTTATGCTCCCCCAGAAAATTTAGTAAAATTTGTGCTCTCAGATGCATTTTTGGCTAAGGAGATAGAGATAGAACAAATTCTCTAATTGATAATTGATATGTCCATTTGCAAACTTGGCTCCTATAATCTAACATCTGGTCGCAAAATCCCATGATCCAGGGGCAATTGCCCAACCTTCATGTAACTGTCAAACAATGCTTTACAGTCCAGGGTGAAGCCAGAAGGCAATTTATATCAGTTTTGCAGATATAATTTTTCTACTCTTTTCAGTCTTTTGTTTCTTATAAACAAGGTTTTGCCAAATTAATTTCTTTGATGTCTCCAGCCTATAGGAAGAGTTTTTTTTATGTATAGGGACGACATCATAAATGATGATACATAATGAATATAAAACTTATTGATCTCTAACTTATAGTGGGGAACTGGCAATAAAAAGCAACAAAGAGTTTATAGAGGATCAAATCAAACATCTATCTTTCCCGGCATGGGATTGAACTCTGGACCCCACTGAGTCGGGTCTAATATAATAGCCAGAAATTAAAAGGAAAACTAACAAGGCATGAAGTGCCACAAATATGTACCACCCATTTGTGCTAAAAATTCCTCTTGAATCTTTCATCCGACCCTAAAAAAATACTCAACCCTTCCAATGCTGAGGCTATTTTCATCCAAAACACAAGGACGAAAAGGTTTTTGAAAACCAACTAAACCCTGTCATGTTGGTATTCATTGGATAGCTCTCACTGAGAACTCTCAGATGAGTACCCATGTGTCAGGGATTTAGGTTTTTCGCATCATTTTGAATTGGCAAAATTAGCCCTCCAGCTGCATAAGTGTTTATATAACAATTGATAAAAGAATTCTAAGCATATTTGAAGGAGAGCTGAAAGTTCAGTTCTGATGAACATATCTCTTTCAAATTTTTCTCAACATATGATTTTGTCAAAAGTGGAAGGTGGCTTCAGGCGTTGCAGGCATGAATGGGTCAAACAAACCTTTGAACTAAAATATAGATCCTTATTTGCCAAGCATGAATAATCCATGTAGAAAGCAAATGATACACATTAAGGAATTATTGACATACCAAACAAGGTGAGGAAGAAAGCTTGAAAGCGGCAGAATGGACCGTCGGGGACATCAGATGTCTGAAAATAAAGGAGGTGACAATACAAGGTCCATACGCCTTTACCAATTGCATATATAATTTTGGAAAAAATGTCTATGAGAAGAAATTGGATTAGAATGGCAAAATGAAAAAGTTTGCTGCGTGATGATTATGATACATGAAGTCTTTAGGTGAAGGCTCAAAATAATGAGGCTGGAAGCTGTGAAATAAAATAAACACAGAGCTTTTTTTTATTTGGCATTTCAAATAGAATATTACATACCATTAAATATGCAATGCTGTCGAACATGGCTCCTATACTGAGGTAGAAAATTAATCTCTGAAAAAAAGAATACAAAAATGATCACTTAAAAGATATATAAGTACATCTAAAATAACTATATATTAGATATATCTATAATTAAGGAAAAGGATTGTCCCAAAAGTGCCAAGCTTATAGCCATTTTACCTACTACGCAAATGAAAGCATCCTAGTAATGGCATAGAGGAACACAATATGTGTTCTTGGATTTTTGTGTAGTTCCTGGACATTTAACTGAAGTGTTCATAAAAGGTATTCTAGTTATGCCACAGAACCATGCATCACACACGTTTGGACGCTTTATATTTCATTTTTAAATAAAGCAGGTAAACAATTAATACTTAACTTCTAAAAGCTTTGAGTTTTTCTTGAAGCTTGTCTACTGGAGCTATAAACCCTTCTAGAATAAAGCCTTACTTGACAAGTAATTTGACAATGAGATATAGGCTAGGTCCTCACTTTTCTCCTTTAAAATACATCCTGGTCAACAAAATAATCCCAAAGTTGTCAGAATTACACAAATGAATTGCTTAGATAAATTTTAGAAATAAATACAGCACAACTCACCTGTGTAAAAATATTGTATTTTCTGAAAAGCCATATCACCACCATCATAAATACACTGAAAGTAATCAATACACAATAATTGGTTAGCCATGAAGATAATGATGATAATGATCTAGATGCTGCTTGTTAACTTGTCTATGTAGGGAACACAAACCTAACACAGAACACCTTACAAACACCTTATCACAGCTTATCGCTGTCCTGACCTTAGTTCTGCTGACTTCTCTTGTTTGAGATCTCCAATGTGATCACATGGGGGGCATGCTGCAAGCAGGAAGAAGGACTGGCAGCATTCGTTTCAATCACACTGCCAATGTTTCTTATCAACCGGTGGTTGTAATGAAACATTCGCCAGCACATTTTATACAGAAATAAACATGTAAATGTGAATAAATCTCCATCAGTAAGTATTTATTTCTTAATTGCTGGGCTGATTAAATAAATATCAATTACAACAACAAGAGGGATGCAATTGCGTCTTTAGAGAGGTTCTCACTGGGTAAATAGAGTCTTTTAAATGCTAGCCAGATTAATATAGTCTTTCTATTGCCCAGTGAGAAGCTGAAGGGAGTCAAATTACACTCATATAACAACAGGAAATGTGAGTATAATTACCCCCCCCCCCCCTCTCTCTCTCTCTCTTTCTCTCTCTCTCTCTCTCTCTCTCTGATACTCTAGAAAATAACTAGGAAATGAAATGTTCCAACCATTTGAAGAAGTTGTCAGTTGCAGAGTTCAGGTCCATTATACAAATATGACATCCCGGTGGGGATACCCTGATGGAATGTCTCCAAAGGGAGGATGGTTTTCCCCGAGGGCGAAGCCCGAGGGAAAACCATCCTCCAGAGGGATATTATACCAAACAAACATCCATTTGGTATAATATCAATGAAAATAACATTCGCTGACCCTATCAATAATTAAATGACTGTGGCCTAGCTAACAGCTAACCGAAGTATCCCATTAAATATCAATTAAATAAGATTGAATCTCTACCCTCTGGGCCTTATCATTCTTCACCCTTAGTTTTACTGTGCAGCAGTTCCTTTCCCAGCATAGAATCTAATTTAATCAAGAATTCCATGTTGCATTGCAGTGGTTCTTCCGCCATGTTTTTTGTTGATTTGCCGCGCACTTTGCACGTGCAGTGATGACGTGACAAACAATGACGTCAGCCAACAAGCAGGGCACACATGCATTCGAGGTGTCACCAGCACTCTACTTTTACTTCTTCTTGACAACGGTGGCCATAACGCTGTTCAGTGGACATGATGATTGGCAACTGTTAAGTCAGCCAAGCACGGCTTACGATCTTCAAGTGAGGTATAATAAACTTAAATAGTCACTCCATTTCAGGCTGTTTCAAAGATAGGTATGTTTAAATAGTAAATACTGCTAAACAACTGGTGAGTTGAGGCAAAGCACAGCTGATAGGCTGTTTGGCTAGGAAACAGTTGTGACCAGCAGGATACAGGAATCCCTGACAACATCAAATGACATCATTTGGACAAAGAGCTTATCCATGTGGTATAAGCGAATTGCCCAGAGACCCCATGTGGCCGGCCATTATGTAAATTCTTATGTCAAAGGGGGCTATGTTTACTACTAAGAACTAAGAAAATGGGCAGAGGAATTCTGTAACTTGCATGGATATGTTCAAGGAGTGTTCAGTGGAGAGGGGGTGGTTACAAAATGAAATGTATTCATAAATAACCCCATACTTTGGATGGATTAAGGCAACAGTAAGAATAGAAATTAATAGGAAATAAAAGGATGATCAGTTGCCTTCATTTTATTGTCCAGAAGACAGTCAAAGTTACATTACTAGGGGATTAGGACTCACTATCAAACACTACTACTAGGGAGAGTACATGATTTGAAACAAATTTGTACCAGACAGATTTGTTCTGATAAAAGCTTTAAACCCAGTGAGAAGCTGAAGGGAGTCAGATTACACTCATGTAACAACAGGAAATGTGAGTCTAATTACCCCCCCCCCCCCCCCACCCTCTCTCTCTCTCTCTTTCTCTCTCTCTCTGATACTCTAGAAAATAACTAGGAAATGAAATGTTCTAACCATTTGAAGAAGTTGTCAGTTGGAGGGTTCAGGTCCATACTTAATTTCTAGAAAAAATAAGCATGAACTGGTGAAGGGCCAGCTAGGAACATCTCTATGTTACTACTGATCATGGAATTGATTATTTCCTGTTTTGATTGTATCTATGGCATGACAAAGGATGTGATATTATTGGATATTAATAGCCTAATAGAAGCTGGCCTCATTATGAAATAAGAGCATTTGATATGCTTAATAAAGTCATTCACCTCTATATCAATTAAGCGCTCTAGGGTGCACTGTTTGCTTATGTCAGCATTTTATATTTAGTTGTCCTTTTTCCAAGGGACATGTTCAGATTATAACCAGCCTTACCATTCAGTATGTTATCACTTACCATCCTATAAGGGACAGAGCTGCAACTGCTCTTTTCACACCAATAATAATATCCTGAAAATAGAAATAAAAGACTATCATACAAATATTTAACCCATTCAGGCCTGCAGATCCCCAAAATGGCCTCACAATTTTGGGATATTTCAACCATGTTTAACCTGTCTAGAACTGTACCCTTAACACCCAGAATTATTATAGAAATATGGACACAATTCTACCAGCCAGCCAGAGGGGGGGGGGGGAAGATTTTTTTTTTTTGGGGGGTGGGGGGTAGGGGGGTGATAGATTGAATAAGCAAGCATATTCTGTCTAGACTCTCTAGAGGTAAGTACATTCTGCGAGAGCTATTCAAATCACTAAGATTATATAAATCTTACATTGTTACTGACAACTATAGTCTGTCTGACTCGAGTTTGGCAATCACTTATTCCACTTTTTTGAGACAAAACGATCGAGTTTGCCTTCCAAACTTGGCAAACCTCTTTGGAGCACTACTACGTGTATGTACAAACATACTTTTTGTCTCAGCTCCGCAAAATGTTGATTTTGCTCATTAGTTCCTATTGTAAAATGTGCACATTGCCGACACTACGATCTCGCGTGTTTGTCTGTTGCGAACAATACAAACACGCAAGATTGTATTGTTGGCAATGGACACATTTTACAATAGGACCTAATGAGCAAAATCAACATTTTGCGGAGTTGAGACAAATAATGTGTCTGGCCAAGTTTGGATGGAAAACTTGAATGTTTTGTCACAAAAAAGTGGCAAAAGTGATTGCCAAACTCGAGTCAGACAGACTATAGAATAGGTTTTTATATCATGACCAGCCCAGCCTGCCATTATGAGGTGGAGATTTAAAGCCACGCCCACCTGTTTGGGAGCCAGGCATACCCGAACTACTATGTCGTGGCAGATCCTCTTTTGTTTGTATACTGATTACAGGAGTCATCAATATCTGTATTACCTCTGAATCAATGAGCCAACATCTGTTCTGACAGTCGATGTTGGCACGTTTGCCATCTCTATATAAAGAAATTTGAGGGAGCTGCATGAGAATCCCAGATAGCCCTGGGCTCATGGCTCCAGCTAGATTTCAAGCCCTGGATCTTGATAGCCCAGTGGCTAGACTACTGTGCCAGCCAGTGATGCCAAGACCTATCATTATTTATCTGGTAATATCATAATTCACCATACATCTGTAGAGGTGAACACTGTGATCCCACATTCCCGTAATGAAATTCTAACTGTGGGGTATTTTTCTAATGGATTTTCAATTCTATTTATGGAATTTGCAAAGTTAGTGCCACTTAATGTAGTCGGCCAAGAGCCCTGGCAGCTCGTGTTTACTATGTAAAATTATTACCGACTTGAAATAAAGATTATCTATCTATCTATAATTAATGACTTAGGCACTACCAGTCTTAGAGTCTATATGGAAAGCATGACTGGTGACCCCCTTTTTATTTCAAATTTTCAAAGTGGATCTGACAATGATAGCTTGTGCAAAGTTTAATGGATTTCTAACTGTGAGGTATTTTTTAATGGACTTTAAATTTCAGATGTTAACAACTGCCACCTTGTTGAGCCCTTTACGAAGGTGGGTTGGCTCTCTCAATATATAGACATTAGATGGCAGCACACTTTTCAGGGGTTTCAGATTGAACATTACAGAACTAAACCTGGAAAGAAATCAACTAAGAGACAGAGTAGATCAGTGCTAAAATAGGAGATTGGTTAATTTGAGTGTGTTACACTCACCAGCATCACAGCCTAATTAACACAGAATTATAGCAACTTAATACAGACATAACATGGTATTCTATTTAGCAGTTAGAACAGTATGTATATTCATCCCACCTTTAGTATACATGTATAAGGGACGGAGTTGCAGAATCATCAAGAAGCCCAAGAACTGATGTAGTGCCAGTGTAAACACATGTACTAAATAACTAATTCTTCACTTCCGGGTTTATCATGTTTACAGAACCACAGGGTAGGACACAACAGAACTTCAGTTCAGAACAGAAGAGACTCCAATTTGCACATTAAATTTGCAGAGAAAATAAGTTGTCGCATAATGTCGTCTAATGCTCCAAACACACCATAAGCGGGCAGGGGTAAAGTGCAATACTCACACATCTTTCAGGTTGGTTAGGAAAGATACGACATCTCTGTACAACAGATCTGTTGTTGAGGCTGCCGTAAGGGTTTAATGTGGTCGTCGCCATCATGATCTCTAGATTTCTACCTCCGCCCACTGGAGAGCCGCACGCTCTGTCGCACCACTGACTGCACCTACTGACCTATATCCTGACTCAAATGATATCCAAGGCCCAGAGTCATAGAACTGAAGTATACTCATAGGAAATATTTAAGGACTAATTAAAGGGCAAATGCACCATCAGAAAGATTTAGGTTCAAAATGAGCGTATACATGTCACCTTTCAAATAAGACCTCCCCCGAACCTGTCCTCTTGAGCACTTCTCAGTTATAGCTTACAGAAGTTCAGCAAGCAACAGTCCTGAGCCAGCTATACAGGGCCTCCATGCATCCCAAGATGCACTCTGTTTTTGACACCTTCTAAGCACCTGCCTGTGTCACTAGTGCTTAAGAGATAGCAGTAATAGGGGGCTGGGCTCCCCTTTCCTGCTTAGATTTTCATTACTGGCTTTCATTAAGTTGTCACAATTCCCAAAGATTGAACTTCTTCAATTTCCTATTGTATATTCCAACAATCCTTGGAAGTTATACTATGTGGCTTGTCTATGATTTGTAGCTTATTGTTGGGTAGAAACCATTACTTCCTAATTGCTATGAAATCAGTTTGTGCTAATCACTTACAGGAAATAGCAACACTTGTGTCAGTTAGCAGTTACTCATGGGAATAGTGTAGGACTTATTAGTATGTGTATTCCTTCACTTCCTGTTATCAAGATGCTATCTTTGAGTAAAGAACCTGGCACCATTGAGTAAAGGATCATGTGGGTCTAGGGGAGAAGTTCCCTAGGTGAGTCAGATATTTCCATTCCTCCAAATTCCTGAATTGCTCAATTCTGCCATACTATGTAAGTTTTACTTCTTGAAGTTTTATTTGCTTCCAAAAAAATTGTGATCAGGGATGAGCCAGGAATAAAGATTAGCAAGTAAGGGAAATCCATGCAGGCTTCTCTGCTACTGCTATCTCTGAAGCACTAGTGACACAGGCTGGTGCTTAGAAGGTGTCAAAAACAGAGTGCATCTTGGGATGCATGGAGGCCCTGTATAGCTGGCTCAGGACTGTTGCTTGCTGAACTTCTGTAAGCTATAACTGAGTAGTGCTGAAGAGGACAGGTTCGGGGGAGGTCTTATTTGAAAGGTGACATGTAAAAGATCATTTTGAACCTAAATCTTTCTGATGGTGCATTTGCCCTTTAAGAGTGTTGGAAAGGCAGAAAAAGGCATCAGGACATAATTTGGGATCACAATAAAATTGTTGGAGTGTTTTATATATATATATATATATATATATATATATATATATATATCTCACATGTATATATATATATATCTCTCACATGTATATATATATATATATATATATATATATATATATATATATATATATATATATATATATATATATATATATATATATATATATATATATATATATATATATATATATATATATAACATTTATTGTCTATATAACTACACTAAAAAAGTGTGTATAAAACAAAATAAATCAAGGATAGAACATAGATCAGTAAAGAAAAATATATATATCGCATGAAGGCACAGGTAATATATCAATTGTGAGAACTAACTTTAGACAAACGAAATTAAGATGAATTTTTTTAATAAAAAAACACTTGAAGAACGTGTTGTTCTAGCCATGATTAATAATTTCATCATGGGAAATATTCTGAGACTATAAAAAAGGAATATGGATATAGATGGAACATATTCAGAAATTATAAGAATATACATATTTATAGCTTAGAAGACCAAACACATGGAATGGAAACCAGCCGGTCAACCTGAACATGCTAGCCTCAACCAGTGTCAACTAATAGTCGCTAATAGGTGCTCTGGGCACCCCCAGCAGGTGGTGGAGATAAGGTTTCTCTGTAATGTAATCGATGCAAGAGCCCTGATTGGTCCTTGTTCCCAAGTGACCTCGCCCTGCTGCCTTATCTGGTAGTCCTGGCATGAGGCCAGCATGTAACCATAGGGCATATAGTAATTGGTCTCTCGTTACATATCCATTCTTTTCTTAATCCAAGTTTATAGGCAGAACAGTTGAGATTATTGTTTAAACTTGGGTTTGGAATTACAAATGTACAATTCAAATAGCTGATGTTCTTGCTAAGAACAATATAGAATCTACCTCGCTGTTAAAATGAAAGACCACCCCCTCGTGCTGAATGAATCCCGTGCACTCAAATATTTAATTCTTCCCTGGCGTACGAGGTGTTGTTAAAAGCCTTAATGAAATCGGTAAGGCCTTAAACATGTTCTTTTTCTATTACCCTGGGCTATTACCATACCGAGCCTAGTTTTCTGCCCATACCCTATCTTTTTATTGACCAAAATATTATGTTTTTATATATAAAGCAATGTTCATATTCCATGCATGGCATACAAAAGAAATTGAAAAAGGAAAAATGAATACTGCTATGCACTGTGCGGTGCTGCGCTGCTCGAGTGTGCTTAAGGCTTAAGGTCTTACGACACTTTTAGAAATCTCAGTTTGATTTTCCTGAAATTTTGCAAAAGGAATGAACATAGCACAGTGATCTTCAAAACAACTTAAAATCATGAGGTCATCAACTTAGTTTTTTTTCACAGATTTTTGAAAAATTAAAGCAATTTATGTCACAAACATTACTTTCTCCAAAGTTGGTGCTTTCTTTGATAGGTTTATCCCTTCAGAGATACTGACACTGCCTGATATACTATTCTGCCTTGTTGAAATTATTTTTCTGCTGTTATATAGGAATTATCGGGTAAAATCAAGGAATTCGAAAATTGATATAGTCAGAATTGCCTAGTTTAATTTTCACCAATTTTTGTCTAGACTATATACACAATGCTCTTAATGAAAAGACATAAAGAAAATGATAGGTCATCGTCTTAGTTTTCGAACCACAGATGGTCAAAATTTGTGAAATAGGACTTTTTTCGGGCAAATTTTCATGAAAATGTTAGAAAAGAGTTACTCAATTGTTACTGTATATGCCCATCCTTATATAAGATATTGTTGAGCAATGGAACTCTATTTTATACACATGAATTATCACAAATTATTCCTGAAAACGTGTCAAAACATCAAATTCAATGAATATGGAAATCACTGTAGCCAAAAAACTCGTAGGATACTATTTGTGATAGGCATGTACATATGTATATTCGGAATTGGTACATATTCAATAAAAATCATTTTCTTTTCAATTTTTCCAGTGATGTCAGGTAAATTGTAATATTTTTTTTAGTTTGTCCAATCCCCAATAGGTCTCACCGGTATAGAGTATCGTAAGACCTTAAGGGTAAAAATGCCATAAATGTGTTACAATAATCACTTTCTAAGTTGACAGATTGTTTTACTGAAGCATTGAAAAATACAAATAAATATATTCACTATTCTGTAATATCAATTTAAATACCAACCTAATGAATATTGAATTCTAAGATTGAGCTGATGAAAAGGGAAATTTTCAAAGCAAGCACTTATCACTCAAGATTTCCTAATTTCACATAAAGCCAAAGTACCTTTTGCTTTATGACTTCTAAAAAGGGGGATGGGGTCAGGCAGGGCATCTTAACCTCCGGCTATTATGAATTCAAGCAGGGCTTATTGAGGCCCTTCGACAAAAGCTAACCAACAGAAATATCATTTATAGATTCTGGCCTGGGGCCAACCACAAAGAAGTCTTCAAATTGAGCATAAAACTGAGCGTCTGACACTTTTGCAATGATAATGATATTACCATTAGTATTAAGCACCATAGTTTAGACGATTGTTACGATATAAATAACTGTGAAACCTACTAAACTGTGAGAATTCTTAAATGGACGGGTATGAATGGCTGCACTTAAGTTGTGAAACAGTTCATGAAAATGGGGCTGAAGTTGGAATTATTCGATTGCTATTTAAAGTCTCTAGTATGTGGCACCTGTTCAAAATATCCTCGATCTATAGTGACCATTTAGCCAAGGAGACGGAACGCATTGATGCTAAACCGATGCACTTGATCAGTATATGCTACACAGGAGTAAGATATTGTAAGGGCGATGGATCCTTGATATTGCTTGGTAATCTATAAATGCAGACCCCTCAGTATTGCTTTGCCATTGGGAAGGTCCAATCCATGGAAGATAATTGAAATTAAAACAAACTAGCTATACCTCACTGGAAATTGGGAAAACATTTTCAATAATCTCATTATACAGTTGGCAGCCACATGCTCTTCATGGTACATCCCTTTTAAATGATGTGCTTTTGATTTCATCCCCCTCCAAAGACGTCAATGCACAGGAACCAATGGTAGATAATATTTGCCTCAATAGCCACTAATTAGATAAGCTCTATGTAAATGTTATCAATCAAAACATTAGATAATTAGATGCAAATGCAAATGAAAATCGGTAATGAAAGGTAGTAGTAGCCTTGCTGCGGCAGTGCATTTATACAGCACTAATGATGTATTTACGTGGTATGAATACCGGCGGTGACCATTAGTCCCCTTGATATGAGTGTCTTTCTGCATGCTGCTTTCATACAAGCCTATAGTTGTTTTTCTTTTTAAAGGAAATGAATTGCTTTCAACTACTTCCGTTTTAATGTGTCGAGGTAGAAGCCTGGGACGGAGAAAAACATCCATTTTCTATATAAAAATCCCAAAGGATCTTCGAGTTGTAAAGGTTCTATAGGCAGGCCTTAACACCACAATGCATTTATAAAGCGACCAAGCCAACCAGCTAGTTATAGTATCTATCAAGACTTCAACCCACAACCCCACACTCTGGACCAAATGCCATAACTACTAGACCACAGCGGGACCACTACTACTAGCTTATATAATAATGGTAGGAAGTTGGTTAATGTTCACTTTTCTGCAATATTGCAGCTAAGTTGTGGCAAGCCAGATGTAGGTGTCGAAGAGAATTAGAATACCTGTATTCCAATAGAAGACCTCCTATGCTATATCTATTCCTTTTGCTTAATAGTCAATTAAAAACGGATACGAGAACAAACTGTGCCAAAACACTTAGAGGGCAAATGCACCATCAGAATGATTTAGGTTCAAAATGAGCGTATACATGTCACTTTTCAAATAAGACCTCCACCGAACCTGTCCTCTTCAGCACTTTTCAGTTATAGCTTACAGAAGTTCAGCAAGCAACAGTCCTGAGGCAGCTATACAGGGCCTCCATGCATCCCAAGATGCACTCTGTTTTTGACACCTTCTAAGCACCTGCCTGTGTCACTAGTGCTTAAGAGATAGCAGTAATAGGGGGCTGGGCTCCCCTTTCCTGCTTAGATTTTCATTACTGGCTTTCAATAAGTTGTCACAATTCCCAAAGATAGAACTTCTTCAATTTCCTATTGTATATTCCAACAATCCTTGGAAGTTATACTATGTGGCTTGTCTTTGATTTGTAGCTTATTGTTGGGTAGAAACCATCACTTCCTAATTGCTATGAAATCAGTTTGTGCTAATCACTTACAGGAAATTGCAACACTTGTGTCAGTTAGCAGTTACTCATGGGAATAGTGTAGGACTTATTAGTATGTGTATTCCTTCACTTCCTGTTATCAAGATGCTATCTTTGAGTAAAGAACCTGGCACCATTGAGTAAAGGATCATGTGGGTCTGAGGGAGAAGTTCCCTAGGTGAGTCAGATATTTCCATTCCTCCAAATTCCTGAATTGCTCAATTCTGCCATACTATGTAAGTTTTACTTCTTGAAGTTTTATTTGGTTCCAAAAATTGTGATCAGGGATGAGCCAGGAATAAAGATTAGCAAGTAAGGGAAATCCATGCAGGCTTCTCTGCTACTGCTATCTCTGAAGCACTAGTGACACAGGCCGGTGCTTAGAAGGTGTCAAAAACAGAGTGCATCTTGGGATGCATGGAGGCCCTGTATAGCTGTCTCAGGACTGTTGCTTGCTGAACTTCTGTAAGCTATAACTGAGTAGTGCTGAAGAGGACAGGTTCGGGGGAGGTCTTATTTGAAAGGTGACATGTAAAAGATCATTTTGAACCTAAATCATTCTGATGGTGCATTTGCCCTTTAACCCGATGAGCCACCGTAATACGGACACTGAGATCCACATCCAAGAACTTACTCTGCGAGCCGAGAAACGACATGAAAACCTACGGTGACAGATCATTAAGTGCCTCTGCCCCAAAACTAGGGAATCAGCTCCCAAATAATATTCGGGCAGCTGGGAGTGTGGCAATCATCAAACGACAACTGGAAACACATCTGTTCAAATACGTATTTATCAAATAACTATGTGGATATCAACATCTATCATTTGACAATGAATGTAATGCACCTTTGAGCATGTTTACATGGAAAGGGCGCACTATCAAATGACAATATTATTATTATTATTATTATTATTATTATTATTATTATTATTATTATTATATTGTTATAATCATTATTAATGGAATCAAAGGAAAAATGCCTCGGGATACAGTTAACATTAAACTCTCAGATAGCATTCTTATAACTACCTTCCCGGTATTAACATTTTATCTTACACTTGAAAAAGAGGAGGCAGTCATTTAAATTGGCAAAAACCATTCCGGCAAAGATGTGAGATTGCATGAATGTACATAAAAATGTCATAAAATTACACCCTATCAACTTACTGACTTGTTTATGCACTTAGATAGGTTATCTAAAAGTTATAAAACCAAAGTTATAAATGCAGAAGACCTACTGGAGGAGCGAGTTTTGCAATCCAGGAGAACAATATAGTCTACGTGAACAATCAGGCATACATGTACCTGTGGTGTAGCTGTTGGTGAGTGAAGCACAAATCGTTATACATTTACATGTATACACACAAACGCAAATTCACACTCACACACAACACACACACACACACACACTCACACACACACACACACATCACACATACATACATGCATACATGTATATGTACATATATATATATATATATATATATATAAATATATATATATATATATATATATATATATATATATATATATATTATATATATATATATATATATATATATATATGTATATAATATATATATATATATGTATATATATATATGTATATATATATATATATATATATATATATTATATATATATATGTATATATATATATATATGTATATATATATATATATATATATATATATATATATATATATATATATATATATATATATATATATATATATATATTATATATATATATATATATATATATAAATATATATATATATATATTATATATTTATAATATATATATATATTATATATATAATATTATATATATATATAATATATATAGAAGATATATATATATATTAATATATATTTATATTATATATATATATACCATATA
>OZ012698.1:18989087-19162600 GCA_963942565.1 Maea johnstoni | reverse complement strand
TTACTTTTCTTTTAACAAAAAGTTCCAAAAATACAATGTTTTTCCTGTTTCTTCACATTTACCCTAAACGTGGGGTCATTCAGTACAACACACACCTTAAGCATTTGTCTTCAGTGATTTACCTAGGCATTGACCTTTGTCAAAAGTAATTTGAATGAAGAATAATCATAAGGAGCCACAAAACTATAATAAGATGGTCATTAGGTGAATTTGCTGTAAATAACCATCACTGCAGTACTATGTATGGAGCAAATTGTTTTATACAAATATGTGCGAGGGGGTCTAATAGTACAGCAAATGAAAGCTTATGGTGTCCTCCTTTCAAATGTATATATTGCTTGTCTGAAAAACTTCATATATGTCATTTATCAAAACTTTTAAGTCCAAAAATAGTCATTTTTTACCCATTTCTACATATGAGAAACATGTGAGGTCACTCAGGACAAACACAAATTCAACATTTGTTTTCACTGAACAAGGATCTAATTAATTCGCAAGAGTAATTTGAGTGTGAATCAATGCCAAGAGGCCACAGAAGTAGAGTGAGTAGGTCATAAAGTGAGTTTTTACCAAGTTGCTGTACATAGCCCTTACTACTGCTACCATGTATGACGCCATACTTTTCAATATAAAAAATGTGCAAGGGGTCTAATAATAATTAAATGATTGCTCACAGTGTCTACTGTATGAAAATATCTATTCTATGCCTGCGCAATCTGATATATAATTTTTATTTAAACAAAAAATCCAAAAATACAACGTTTTCCTGTTTCTGCATATTTACCCTAAACGTGGGGTCACTCAGTACAACACAAACCTTAAACATTTGTCTTCCATGATTTCACTAGACAATGACCTTATTAACAGTCATGAGTGATTTGAATGAAGAATAAGCATAAGAAGCCGCAAAACTATAATATATATATATCACTGCAGCTACTATGTATGAAGCCAATTGTTTCATACAAAAATGTGCGAGGGGGTCTAGTAATACATCAAATGAAAGCTTATGGTGTCTACTTTTCAAATATATATATTGCTTGCCTGAACAACTTCGTTTCTGACTTTTATTAAAACTTTAAAGTCCAAAAATAGTCATTTTTTACCCGTTTCTATATATGTACCCTAAATGTGAGGTCACTCGACTCGACTTCAACAGTTTACTTTACGTTTTTGTACTAGACAAGGACCTTATCAATTGTCAAGTCAAATTTGAATGAAAAATATTTGTAAGAAAGCCACCAGACAAGAATTTAATTGAAGAGTATTTTTTCAGTGTTTTGACTACTTCAAAAAGGTTGCCATGGTAACGGTGCGATATCTCCACTTGTACAACTTTTTGGCTCCGGCATCACACAGTTTCCGAATCCTGAGATTCTTAGCTTTCATTTGATGTATGATGCTGCTTGTTCAACCGCCAGTTAGGGTTACTCCTAAAATAAGCCACTTTCTGGGTCTCTGCTGCTACACTATATATGAAGCCACTTGCGGGCAAATCTCATTTCCTATGCTTCCCTGCTCATCGTTCCAAGTCATGCTGTATATTGGAGTTGAGTTAGTCGGTGACGAAGTGACCAGCTTCGTGGCTATTGGCAGTGTTTGATCGAATCATATGCAAAAGTGGTGATTCGCTTGTCAGAAAAGATTCCTCTTACTACTGGTCGGAATTGTCAGCCACTGTGCATACCTAGCTATATAATGGTGAAGAGCTCTTGTGTAGAAACGTGGTTAACTGCAAAATTGAACTAAACAGATATATCACAAATGCTTTTGTTTGCAAAACTAATACAAGAAATTACGTTGTAATACTTAAATGTTTCAATCAAAAGTCCACTATAATCAATAAACTATCAATGTAAAAAGGTACGTCATGTAATTAGCAATGGCAAAGGGTATCGTATAAAATGGCAATGTTTTCGTCTTATAGATCTCTTTGATATGAAGCCTGTCTGATCGGGATCGATATATGTATCTCTGTGGGTTTTTATTCTGTTTGCAACTATTTATGGCATGCACCTTGTACATTTATTATAAGACATGTGAGAGGGTAACAAAATGGCTTGGGAGTAACCAGACGGTGAGAAAGAGAACCAAGAGTGAGAGATAGAGAGACAAGATGTCGGAAACGGAGGCAAGATTTCCAAAAGGGAACCAGGATGCTGATAATGACACTGACATGGTTATTCATGAATCCAGGTAGGTTACACAGAAGATGTCATCACACACCAGAAAGTGTGTGCGTGACCTGTGCCTCGACCTTAGACATTGTGTCTGATTAACATTGTGATTGTGAAGCTGACCACAGCATTCCTGTGTAATAGTTAAATTCTATATTAACAACGAATGCATCTGCGTTTAAAAAGAGTTATGCGTAATTGTGAATGTGGGCCACATCTTGTTGTTCATGTACTTAATAGAATTGAAGTTTTGAAACTCATTTTGTTGGCAAAAATAAGATGTCATCACTTATCTTTTTCAATGCAACATATTTTTCTTGGAGATCAAAATTTCTTTGTACTTTAAACTCAATCATTAATATTTGAATGAACGTGCCTGACAGGCATCTGCAGAGTGCTCGGGTATTGAGAGGATATGTTGTTAAGCACAGACACAATATCTAAGGTTCAAGGCAGGGTCACACACGCTATTTTCTGATTTGTGATGACGTCATCTATGTAACCAATCTGAACTCATGTATATCCAACTCTCATTATTTTCAGCACGGAATCAATAAATGTTCCTATCTTGGTTCACTTTTCGAGATCTTGCCTCTCTTTCTGATATATTTTCTCTCAATCTAGGTTCTCTTTCTAGACATCTTGGTACTCTTCCTCCTCTTTGGTTCTCCCTTGCATTTCTTGAATGAATGTGCAAGGTGCATTCCATGTCATTGATGAATAAAAATTAAAAGTTGAATGAAAATGGGTTAGAGGTTGCCGTTTTTCCAAATCATTATTTTTTTCTTTTGCTAGACTTAGTAAGACATGTATTGGTGCCATCTACTAATGGGCCACTAAAGTTATTCTTTGGAAATCTGCATCAATGATATCTAAACAACCAATGCTTTAACTCATCTATGAACAAACTTTAAAAACTCATTTGTAAAACCATGCCACCCTGTCGCTTTGTTTAATACATTTTGGTTGATAGCGTCTGTTAGCTCCTTCATTTTAATATCTACATTTATGTTTTCATTTAGTTGGTTACCAAGTTTATTTACAGAAAAGATCAGAGTAAATTATATGTGCATATATAGTATCTTTTTGGATTGATAGATATATTATAAGGGTGAATCTTCAAACTCTAAATTGCCATGCTCAGAATCTTATTTCTAGTTTATCTTTTACGTATAGGTGTTGAATGACGAGCTAACATGTCAATGTGTTTTACAATAATAGCATAGGAATGTTCAAATAATTTTGCGAAGTTTTGATAAATGCAAACTCCAAGGGTGCGCAAAGTTCTAACTATGTAAATTGTAGCAAAATTAACACAGTATACAGTAGGTGTTGTGCGGCATCCAGGAGTAATACACCGAAATTTAGATATAATATATAATATATATATATGCGCAAGTATTCGGTTAAACGTGGCAACATCATTCGTATTGTAGCAAGTGCAAAGAAGGTGCCTGTGCACGCGATTGCAAAATACATCAGACAGCATGCCAATATGTTGTAATGCCTTTAAACTGTTACATTCACTCTGATCAAGTTTGAATTTAAAGACCAAGTAAGGGAAGTTTTGATAATGATTACTGTAGAACCCCCCCCCCCCCCCCCCCCCCCCCCCAAAGCCGGGAAAGTTCTGACATGAACCAAAGAGCAAATACTCAGCATAAACAGCCAATTTGACTCTGATCAAAAATAATCCTGTATGCAGCGCCACATCTGCTTTAGTTAAATTCCTAATGATGTCAAAACCAGTCTCAAGATGTGGCAAAAAGGTTTAAATGCGCAGCATTGTTAAGAATTGAGGTTGAGAATTGCTCAAGAAGGACTGGTGGCGTTTTGGAATGTTGTAATGGTCCTATTTGAATAACCAATTGACAGTTCTGATGCAAAAATAAAACAAAGTACAGACACAATCATGCTTGTAGTAATACATTTATTGGAAACTGTAAGATATATATAACCATACATTGCTGACATTCTATATTTCAATTGGTTTTGAACGGTGTACTTGAAGGAAACATAGTACTTTGTTGATATTGAAAGATGTTCATCTAATGTAGATGCTGTTGGCTGTATACCTGCAATGTATAACAAACAGCATAAAACAATCAACTCTAAGCAACAATAAGACAATGGATATGTCTGCACTCTCCAAAAAGGACATGCAGCAATTAATAATTTATGAGATTAGTAAAAAGAATCCAAAATATGTATATTGTACAGAAAAGAAGTCAATTGTGTATGCCTTTTGAGTGTGAAAATGCTCCTATCTAGTAAAGACATGTGCAACTATGGATAAGACATTGCCCTAATCAATACATTAGAATTTCAGAAAATGACAGAATATTTAGTTTATTTATATGTAACATAGAAGGGGATGTACTGTAACGCAACATGTTTGGATCATTAAATTAATATGAGTGACATACATACATACCTAGATTAATAGACAGATAAAGATATTCAGTGTACTTACCTTACCCTAGGGACATTGCATTGTTGACTGCGGAATAGATAGCCACACCAGCAAGAAAGGTGCTCACTAAGGCTCTCTTCTCTGTTTTTTTGTCCGCTACGTTCTTCTTACACCAGTCCAACTTCTTGACAACTTCGCAAACGCTGGTTTCCTCTTCCACTCCACGTCGTTGAGCGGCGTTTTTCTCAATCTCCTCCTCCATTTCGGCCTCTGCTAATATCTTGATCTCATCCACGGCTGCCTTGCACCATTCCGTCATCTTGGCTTCGTCAATTGTCACGGCATCCAAATCGCACAGCTTAGAAGCATCTTTACCTTGCTCTACCTTCTGTAGAAAATGCTTTAGTGTTCGCACTGCATATTCCTGAAAGAATTGTGTACATATTACATCGTTTATTAGTTTTTGAAATATCACTTCTTGGGCAACCTTTGTAAGAATCGCCCCAAAAAGTCAATTAGGGAACTTAACTGATGAGGAATATGGGTAAGGTTTTTCAGCTTCTACACTGGGGCCTAGGATTGTAATTGTGATATCTCAAAAATTACACTTTCCTATATTTTTTTGTCTGAAACACAAAAAGCACACCCTTTGTACCAATGAAGTATCTGTAGTAGCGTTTTACCTCTATCGCCAAATCAACAATCCTCAGTTGATGAAGATACTTTCCACAAACTGCTTACTACTAACCTTGTCATGATTAAGAAGCTTTTGACATTTAATGGTCATCTTGGTAACCCTTCCTCCATCAATGAAAAATGTATTTTTACTTCCTACTTTTTAACTCTAGCATTGCCATATGTGTTCACTAAAATACTGTAAAGTTCGAAATATTGGCGTGGAACTATTATTGGCGACATTAGCGAGTAGGTCAGATTCGCTTATATTACGATCCGTTTATATTTGTTCCATTTTTCAACGATTTCTCATTTTGCACAGGCCTCCAGGCGCGTTTCTGTGTTTGGAGGCCATGTGCACCAACAATCTGCCATGGCGGCGATACCGCCTTCTGGTGGATTGCTACACGCCTAGTATCTCTGCTACTTATCACATAATCACTCTGCTTGTTTCTAAAGTTCCGTTCTGTTTCATTGTACGATTAAAAAAAATATACCAAATATAAAGCTTCCGTGCATTATTCGCCATTCAGTTATTTGTAATTGCGCAAACTACGATATGTATGACATTTCGGGTGTAATGCCTTAGTACTATTTGCGATAGCTCATGAGAAATGCGGTGACCTTTTATCAAACTAGGTCTAGTTTGAATATCTGTCGGCAGATTGCGCTTTTCGAGATGGTTCACACGCTAATATTACGATTCGCTAATATGGAAAAATGGATCAATTCGCTAAATTTAAGCACAGTAATTGTCTCGTGTATACCAGCACCCATGTCATTGACACTTATTAATATTCTGTAATATATATACCTATATATATATATATATATATATATATATATATATATATATATATATATATATATATATATATATATATATATATATATATATATATAAATGTATTATATGTATATATATACATATATATATATATATATATATATATATATATATATATATATATATATATATATATATATATATATATATATATATATATATATATATATAATATATATATATATATCATTATACAACTCAATTAAAGTTCCAATTGTTTAACTTACCTTTGAGAATGGGGCGCAGTTGGTTTGGCAGCAATGGCTCCAACGGCCGCGAAAATAAGCACAATCACAATGCGGTTCATGGCTATCAGCTCCTTCAGTCCGACAGCGTGCGGAATATAGACTGACCACTGCCGGCGGATGAGAACCTTTTAAGCTATCCCACAGATATGTGGGAGGGACATTCCTTGTCAAAATAACAAGTTTCTCTTGGCATCGGGGCGTATAGGAAAGTGGTTCACATCCGCTCAGGTTCGTCACTTTAGAACTTTAGAAAGTTTTACCATTAAGATGTTATCTTAAATTAAAGGGCGGTCGGATGTTTATATTGTTCGTAAAACATCCCTGCAAGAAAGGGATGTGAACCACTTTCCATTACAACCCGGTGCCAAGAGAGAAGTCGTGTTTTGGTACGAAATGCCCATACACAAATTTATGTGGGGTAACCTAAAATGCCCCCATGTTTAGACATTGTTCAGTTATCTTCCACACGTGAAGTATGTATGAATTATGTATGAATCATACATAGGAAATACATACTACTCAATACATGATAACAATAATAATAGGACAAGTAAATGCGACTTTAAATAATGACTATTTTGCATGGGTCGTCTAGTTCCTGCGTTAGCAAATTTGTGCTAGAAGTCTTGGCAGAGGGCATTTCAATAATATATTAGCTGATAAACAAACACAATCAATAGTCACCCCTTGAATGTGTGCATATATTTCAGAATTCTGCTGAAATGCGGCACTAATTGCTTACCAAGTGTACATATTGCTACTTCAAGACTCACAATAATCTTTGACGCCTTAGATATAGAGACCAGTTGTGTTCAGTCATCTGTTAAAATGACCGAGATGTGATGAATAACTGGTGTGCATAGTGACGTCATTATATCGCAAAAACATGGTACTTGGGACATTTTGACAACGTTTTATGACCAAATCCTTCTCTACACATTATTCCAATATAAAAGCGCCATTTGGAAATTTATTGACAAGAATGCTTAGAGATTCCCTATGTTGTCTTGCGTAAATACTTGTCGTATTGCCGATCTTTCTTCTTTGTATCTTAGTCGTCTTATAAATATCAACCGATACATGCATGTGAATGTCATTAGAGAATACTTTGCGAATAGTAAATATACCCAGCCCCCTTCTCACACATGGGCGATTACGTTGGCTCCTAAATATATACCACTTAGGATGTTGTCAAAGAGTTCCCAGATATTCAATTATGCCCATGTATATCAATGTAGCACGTCATTATTGCTTGCATTCCATACATCCCTAAGGGTACCATTCTAGTTCATTACCAAATTCCCTTCATATACCTATGTAGAATAACATAGTGCATTGTTGTCAGTATTCCACGATTGAATTTTCCATACACATGCAACCTTTCATTTTAATGGTGCTCTGCTATATATATATATATATATATATATATATATATATATATATATATATATATATATATATATATATATATATATATATATATATATATATATATATATATATATATATATATGTATATATATATACATATATATATATATATATATATATATATATATATATATATATATATATATATATATATATATACATATATATAATATACATATATATATATATATATATATGTATATATATATATATATATATATATATATATATATATATATATATATATATATATATATATATATATATATATATATATATATATATATACATATATATATATATATATATATATATATATATATATGTATGTATGTATATATATATATATACATACAAACATATATATATATATATATATATATATATATATATATATATATATATGTATATATATATATATATATATATATATATATATATATATATATATATATAAACATATACACATATGTATATATATATATATAAATATATGTATGTCTATATATATATATATATATATATAATATATATATATATATATATATATATATATATATATATATATATATATATATATATATATATATATGTATATGTGTATATATGTATGTATGTATGTATGATTATATATAAATATATATATATATATATATATATATATATATATATATATATATATATATATATATATATATATATATATATATATATATGCATGTGTTTGTGTGTTAATCAGGCAAAAGAAATAACGATCATAATTAAGATGGCATTTGACTGAGTGATTATTGTAGTCAATCTAAACAGTATGGAATGCCTTGTAGATGGGAAAACGTATCGGAATTTGTGCGATGAAGTGATTGAAAATTCCTTGTAGTACATGATTGCTTTTGTTGTAGGCTGCCGATTTAGTCTCTACGGGATCCACATCAGCTGGTTTCCTGATCCATATTATACATGTGGTTTTTTTGGAGTTCTGTCGAAGGCGCCTATGCAAGTATAAGGCCCTTTAGTTAATGTGTTGATTCTTTCCTATTCCTTCTTTCTATATCATCATGATATGATCTAAGTTGTTGAAATTTGTAAATCCGAATAACCTAGACAAAAACTGACATATTTACTGACATAGATACATTTTGTCAAACTGGTTGGAGCCTTTCGATTTTGAACAAACAATTGCCATATTTCCTTGATTACTCTCCATTCTCTCTTTTTTGTTTTATACAATCATTGGTGTGCGGTAGTAACGTATTTCTTTATTCATGATAATGCCATAAACCTGATTCCAGTAGCAAATCGCTATGGCTAAAACAGCAGTTTTTTCAAATTTGCACACATGAAGAAAAATATAATGTAAAGGTTCAATTTCTGTCATAGGTTTGATGACAGTAAACGACTAAAATGGGAATATCTATCAGGAGCATCACATTTAAGTATCGTAGAACAAATGCTTATGCTGAATTGCCACTTGCCACAATATGGAAATCATAAGAAACAATATTACCAACAAGAAATAAGGCATATTATTCATACCGACATTCCTCTTCCTTGCATAATTAAGCTATCCTTCACTTATCTTACTATAAGGAAGCTAAGCTTTTAGCCATGCAAACAAGGCCTAATGTGCAGCATACCACTTGTCCAAAACAACAATCTCACAAATGGCAAAGTGATCAGAGGGTTTAATAGACAATGTAATAAGCGACGTTTTGCCAACAGCAGTAAGTGTGTTATGATAAGGGATACCCCTCCCACGCCTTGCTTGACCTTAAAAGGCCAGCACCCCAGAGCAGTGGTCAGTACGCCATAAACTCCTCATCAAACAACCATGGCTCGTCTTGTGATTGCTCTTCTACTGGCGACAGCTGTACTGGCCATCAACGCAGAATTGGTGTCTCAGAAGGTGAGTGATACTGTTTAATCTCGTTAAGATTACTTTTTGTGATACTTCGCTTCATGTATATATATATATATATATATATATATATATATATATATATATATATATATATATATATATATATATATATATATATATATATATATATATGTATGTATGTATGTATGTATGTATGTATGTATGTATGTATGTTTGTACCACAGTTGCTTGCCTTCCACCAATCAGAGGCCTCGAAAAGTGTAGGGTTATAGGACATACCCACACTTTTCAGGCCTTTGTTCTCTAAGCTGCCTAAACCCAAAGGTGTTACCCAAGGGTATACTTTTCTCGGCCTGTGATTGGTGGAAGGCAGTCAACTGTGGTACAAGCCACATAGACTCCTCGGAAGCTGTGGTGTATGGGATACCCTTGGGGTTACTCGGCTTCGCCTCGTAACACCTTGGGTATATCCCATACACCACAGCTTCCTTCCTTGGGGTCTATCTATCACATGTATGTATGTATGTATGTATGTATGTATGTATGTATGTATGTATGTATGTATGTATATATATATATATATATATATATATATATATATATATATATATATATATATATATATATATATATATATATATATATATATATATATATATATATATATACATGTATATATGTTACAGTAAGAGTGTCAAACCAGGGATTTAGTCAAATCCCTAAAACTTTCAGGGAATCTGTCAAATTCCTGTTTCACTCAAGGATTCGGTCCCTAAATGTCTACGGATATGACTAAACCCCTAAAAATAGGTGGGTCATCTTTGACTTGTTTACTGGAGACCTTTCAGAGGGATTGTTGAATGACAATTACCTTTGTTTTATGCTTATTTGAGCGCTACTTATGATTCCTGATTATCAAAGTAATGAGGTACAAAGTAATGCTGAATAATCAATGCTCAGCCAGAAATTATTGCCTGATGACGATGATAATTAGTATCTCAGTCAACGTTTATCAATTTCATCATTCTGACCCTCCTATTTTCAAGGATTTATCAAATCTCTGGACATTTAGGGACCAAATCCGTGAGTGAAACAAGAATTTGACAGATTCCCTGAAAATTTTAGGGATTTGACTAAATCCCTGGTCCCTGGTTTGACACTCTTACTGTAACATTATATATATATATATATAATATATATATATATATATATATATATATATATATATATATATATATATATATATATATATATATAATATTTATATATAGTTTATACGTTATTGTAGTAGTCTATCATTAAAATGGTGACTTCTGCTGTATCCGCATTAGCTGGTTGGCATGGTCGCTATATAAATGTGCGGCACTTTGGAGCGCTGTATGTCGCTTCTGCAACTGAAAGACCCATTAGAACTATTCATGAATAGAAGGGAATTCATTCCCAGTTCAGGTCTCTATCTCGTCGCAATATAAACTTAACTTTTGATAGTGACGTAAAAACTAATTGCTTCCTTCCTTTGTAAATAGCATCAAAGATTTAAAAAAGAAACATGAAAAATTGATTGGACACTAAACCCAAGTTTCCACCACTGACATCCTTCATACAAGAAGTAAATTGCTGTTCAAACACATCCTAATATATAAGAGATGGAAGCACTGGGAGCGACCATTTTAGTATATTTATAGCTTACCGCTGGCTCTTGGTACAGGTATTTTATTAGCAGTAAGGTAGCTGCTAATGAACAGCAATATACTTCGTGTATGAAGGTTGGCAGTGGTGGGAACTTGGGGTTAAGTAGAGAATACCCTACGAAACTATTTGGGCCTATGTTTTATTCATGGTGGAATTGGCTTTTAATACAACCCAACTACATCTTCTCCTGTCTCTGAATGGCCATATATATACCATTTAGATAATATCTTATCCAACTCCTGAAAGAGAATACAAAACAGTAGCGCAATACAGTGTATTCAACTTTCTGTCGTGCAGGCACTGGCAGCGAGGGAGCTGAGGAAAGCTATCAGAGCTCTGGAAGAAACAGATGGGAAAAAGGAGACTGGAAATGTCTGCAATAATGACCTAGCGCTCGACGAATCTGAAATGGAAGCTTGGTGCGCTGATGAGAAACAGGGCATGGAGACTGCGAAGGCTATATTCAAAGCAGTGAAAGGCAGAGCTGGAAAGGCGAAAGGCAGTAAAGCTCTTTCTCAACGCCAGGAAGATGACGACAAGGATTCAGCTGCGAAGACCAAGGTTTGCGAACTGAAGGCGAAGTTGCAGTGGTGCAAGGACAATGGCAAGGGCGTCCAGAAAAGAGTGGCAGTAATAGCAGCCGTTGGGCTATTTAATGCCTATTTCATTCTCACAGGATAAGGCTAATGCAGGTAGGTACCATTCATACATCTATAGCTTATAGAGGTTCCATCACGAGTGGATGCAAAGAGAAAGTATCTTGTACGATTGAGTGTAAAGACACAACATCACTCACGAGTGTAAGATTCCTTCTCTTTCCATCCACGAGTGTTGGAACCCGTTTCTCCCAGGATAAATGAGGAGAAATATACACACCTTACCATGAAATTAGCAAGCTAAACTTAGTCAGCAAAATACAGCCTGTGCACTAGTTCAACAATGGCAATACTGGCGCCAGATCACATACGTGACGCTTGCAAGTGCACGCATGCCATTTCTGGGTCTACTGTTGGAGCAGCGGACACATTCTCTGTATTTACCAGGTCCGAATTTAATGCCTTTAAAAGCACCTTTTAAAAATGTTCATCTTTATTTCTGGTATCAACCTTTATGAATTCGAAAACACCAGAATTCTACGGCACATACATTTGCGATCAATTCCATGTATGTTTATTTTATCTTTTACAGGTTTTAGCATGACCTACAAATTAGCATGACCTACAGTGAATCAAAGTTTAAAAATATAACATATATGTAAGGGTTATCCGCACATAGTGCAGGCCTATGAGTGGGAGAAAATATTTCGCTCCTATCATTCTATCTATATAGATATTTTAATTTGTCCATGACATCCTACCTTGTCTATCAGGGTGAATTAAGTTCATTTCTAATCTGCCCTTTTCATCTGCAGTTACCATAGAGTTTTTGAAAAATTAAACTCTAGAGCCATTGTAAACAAACAACATGAGAGGAGATGTAGTACTACTGGGATGATTTGTATCATACTCATGTTAGCAAAAAGTTCATAAGCAAATGTATGTATCAGTCCATAAGCAAAAAGGTTTGACTTCCACCAAATTGTTTTTGTTTCAGTTGGCTGAAGAAGATAAGAAATTGACCAGACTTGGCGGATTGAACAAAAGAGGATTCTATATCGAGTCAAACACGTAGCAAGCATCTCTTCTTCTACCACACACTACTGACATTGCAATTGAACTATCTGTATTTGACGGGTACTGTAATAAAGGATTCATATAAAGCCATACCAAGCTGTTTTCTGTTTTCATTTAGTCTCTTTTAATCCGCACACTTTGCTTGTTTGCAAACATGCCCTTTATAATGTCTGAAGTCGTACACAGTGTATGCCATTTATACCAAGTGCCTTTATTTGAAAATGCTATATGGGTTTGATAATACATTCAAAAGATTAATGTAGAGAAAATGTAATGAATGGCCAAGCATTTAGGGTGGGCTGATATTCAAGTTATAATAAACAACCTGGTTGATTCATTTTTTTACAAACATGTTCCGTCGATAAATTCAGGGCTATAGCACCATTAAGAGAGGTAATAGGTTGATTTCAAACTTATGGCGGGAATGGGAAATAGAGTGGAACTATGCTATGAAATGTCCTTTGCATATCTATTCAAGATAGGCAAATGAGTACCAACGTGGATGGAGAGACTACTTATATGGCATAAGTGAGGGAATGAGAGACAAGATGAGAGAGAGGGAGAGAACCAAGATTTCAAAAAAGAGAACAAAGACTGTAATCTGAATACAATCTCTCATATTTGGCTCTCTTCCCCGCCGCCTTGATTCTACCCAGCTCATATAATTCTCTCTTACACAACTGGGGATAAATGTGCAAAATTCGTTATATAGAGACAAATAATTAACACAAAAGCGCGATTGGCTGATTCTTCTTGTGCTACAGACTACAAAACCATATAGTGATAACTTCATCAGCACTCAGCACCTGCAAACATGCACATGCTCAAAATCCGAAGTTGTCTGAAGAGATTTCCTTTAGTTCTTTTATTAACCCATGTATCAGATCAGAAGGTCACATGAATAGGACAATACACCAAAACAAACAGTGCCAGAAACCCTCATATTACCAAATTATTACACTGAGTTTCATACTGCATTATTATACCTCACGTGAAGATTCTTGATTCTGGTTGGTCGAGGGTCATGGATTAATCGTCATGTTTTCCTCACTTCTTAGCGACAGGCTGTTGTCCTCATTCCTTCGCAAGAACTGAGGACTAATTAATTAGTTCATAGCAACAGCTATGTACTGATTGATTAGTTCATAGCAACAGCTATGTACTAATTGATTAGTTACCGCTAGCCCGAAGATTACCCACGAACACCCACAGAGTTTGCCGATTGACCTACCGGTGAAACTAGTTCAACAAGGCAGACGAGTATGTATCCAAAATCTCTGGTGTTTGTAATTTTCCCCCTTTTGTGTTTTGTATTTTGTTCGATATAATAAAACAAATGTGACACCCCTGTGGGGTTTCCACCAGGAACATCTTCCCCTCGAGAGGATTGTCGCCCCGCTGGCTACGCCTTCGAGCGACAATCCTCTCGAGGGGAAGTTATATCTGATGGAAACCCCACAGGGATGTCATATTTGTATAGTGGTGCATTGAATTTGAGGGTAAAGTTCTTCTATTTACCTGATATTTTGAATGAGATGTATACCTCACCACACCCATTATGATATTAACCCACACACACAACACAATCAGAAGGGTAGTAGATAGCATTTATTGAACAAGTAATTTCTGATACAATAACAAATCTGGTGCTACTTCTCATGTATATCATGAAGATCAACTAGCAGCTAGCTATAAACACATTGATATTCGTTACCCGAATCTTACTGAAAGTACTCAAGTGACTCATGAACACTTTTAATTGCAGTAAGCTCAGAAAAGTGGGAGGGTTAGTGAGGAACATTGGATATGTCTTCACGGGGGTGTCCAACTGTCTCATTGTCACACCAGCGTGACACAGAGGCCTAAGAACGTGCCACGAGATGAAACATTTTGACACTGTTTAACTCAGGAAATTTTCGGGAAGAATGACCGATTAGGTTATTAGATTAAATTTTGGAATGCAGTCTATATTTAGAAAACGTATAAACTCTATATATTGATTCCGCCGATTGATCGGATGGATTGAACTAGTCTTTATTACTGCTAGAAAGTCTGATATGGTAGATGGGTAGTCAGTGGCGATGTCATCTGATCATCACACTGCGCTCACCAACAACTTGCTATGCGCCTGCAGCCATGGTCTCTGCTCCAGGTAGTCAATATATAGACACGCCTCATGCAGGGTTGCACTGTACAGTAATGGTGCCAGTCCACTGCAATACAGGAGGAGCTGAGCTCTGTCTAGTAGCCCAGAAACCTCAATCTCAGCGTCTCCGTGCACTGGTACAAGGAGGTCTGCAGCTCACCTGCAGCCAATGATAATTTGCTTAGATCCACCTTGATAGTGAAGGTGTACCGACAACCATACAAGGCAATGCTCTAAAGCATAACCAAATCAATGACGTAAGCTGTATTGCTAAGAGGCGGACCATTTGATATGCAGGTGGGAGACTATCCCTTTTTAAGTACAAAACGTCTTCTAGGCCTGAAAATCGAGGAATGATTTTCCTACCCGAAAGGTGAGAAAACAATATTCAGGCCCTGGAGATTGAGAATGTCTGGGCGAAAATAGTCTTGATCCGCCAGAGGAGAAGACAATTCTAACCGGGCCAGAAAAGGGTATTATAAACATATATACATACATACACACACACACACACACACACACACACAAACACACACACACACACACATATATATATATATATATATATATATATATATATATATATATATATATATATATATATATATATATATATATACACACACACACACACAGTACTAGTATATGATATTTCTTTTAATAAAAAATCAAAACTTTAATCCACTATTGGTCACGGCGGCCAAAAGCACATTCACAATATTGCTGTAATCTTATAGGCAAAAGCATAGTTGGAAATATGTTGGAAGAAAAAATGTTATTGAAACTAAATACAAAAGTCACTCCATCAAATACTTTGTTAAGTCATTCTCATTTCGATAGTCGTTTCTCAAAAGAATTATAGATCCAGATGACATTTTCTAAAGAAGGTACTCGATTGTTAATGTGTTGAACTGATCAGGTGTCTATGGTTTCTCGCAGAGATAGTAAGTGCTGAATACGCAGTTTGCGTCGTCAAGAAGATAGTCAGCGTTGCCATTGCAGAATGCGCAATGCTGTACGCCATTATGGTTGTCAGGTTGGGAGGCGACGAAGTACGAGCCTGTTGCTATTGTCTCTCCTGTTCCATCACATACCCATGTACCCTCAGTGGCCAGATCGTTGAGGCCAAGATAAACTTTCACATTAGTGGGAAACACTGCAAAGGGAAAATAAATAGTTTACTGACACTTTCACAACTGCTATTAATATGACATGTGATTGACAAAACCTTTGCACACGTCCCAATGACGATATGTAATGTTGTTGGTAATTCTCGATAGTGTAAATTGTAATTGATTGAGAATAGAATGCTTCACATTAAAATGACATAAATGATAATTGTGGTATGAGGCCACACTGTCGCCATGCCAACTGAATGCTGTATGGTGTCGACCTGCTCCGTTCAACATAGGTGCCGTGCTCCGTTCCTGTGCGAGAAAGTTTACCGCGTTTCGCCTCAATACACTAAGCTACATTACAGGTGTCTAGCACAACTGGGTCATGTGGGTAACTTAAGGTAGCTGATTGGGTTAATTCGATTGACTTGGTTTTTCCTCTGCTCTGCTTTTATGTCCCTAGTTACCCTACACAACGTCCGATTGTTGCCTGGAAGATCTTTTGTTGAGGAACACATTAAGTATCACCAATATACAAACCCAGCAGATTGTTTTTCGGGTAAAAAACGAAAAACAACAACATGCATAGTGTTTGCAAACGAGTCTCCTGAATACATGAAGAACAGATCAATGCAAAGGGAAGCGTAACACATGTTTTCAAGTTTTGTTCCGTTAAATTGTGTGACCATTTCTTTCGTAATTTCTGAGGAAATGAGAAATAAGTGTAGTTTTCAACAGGCAAGACTGATCATTTCTCATCCGAAATACTCTGAGCTATCTATTAAGTAAATTTCAAGCAAATCCGTTAACAGTTGATATTCAAAATGCTTGTTTAAAGCGATCATGCTTTGGTGAAATTTAACATTGAGAAAAGAGTCAGAAAACGTTTCCTGTCTGTGTGCAGGCCTATGTGAGGTTCCGCTGAGTTTGGGCTCTTCCTCTGATCAAGGATGGCCTTGGTTGGTCTCACTTTGAGGATGAGGCTTCAAAATATGTCCAAATCTCAAAATGACCCTATAATCGCGAATTAACCCCAAATGCCACCCTAAACCAATAATCCTGGTATAGATTTGGATGTTCCCACGCTGCAGTACCAAGGAGTTAAATGAGTCAGTGGGGAAACAGGCATGCCAGGGAAAATCTTTCAATTGTAACTCTTTCGCACATTCTACAGTAGGCACATCAGGTTTTAAGGCTGTCCGCTTGAAATTTTACCAAAGTCACCCGGATATGTTTAATTTACTTATCATTTAGAATAAACGCGCAGACACATGGATAAAAGAAAATTAACTATATGTTTCGCTATTGGTTAGCTTACTAGTCCTTAAGAAGTTGCGAATTTGTGTCAGTTCCGCTTCATTTTCCGTGCATGCAAGCATGGCGCCCCTAGCCTGGCAGTCAGCCTTAGCCTGGGGCCATTGAAGAGAACTGGAGGAGAGGTAGTAGCAGCCATCTGTTCCGTTTATATGGATAAAGCCATCAGGACCTGAAGAGAAAACGAAGAGAAAATAGCAGTATATGCCTAGTGCTCATATGATAATAAAATAGGGCACTTTGGTTTCGTGCAATATCATTTTTCAGAGTGCAATAAAGTGCAACGCATATCATTTGTTGTTTCCCTCTGTACTACTGTGCGACTCTACGTGTTTCTATCACAACACCCATTACGCGTGTGTAGGTATTAATTGCCTACTACGTCAAACACAGGAAGAGATAAGTATTTTCCCTGTATTTAGCTAGATAAAGTGATTATCGTAACTTTTAGGTTTAATTTGTTCGTTACCTTAACTATTTTGGATAATTTAGCCTTTGCAAAGCGAATACTGCCTGAAATGGCTTCTGATGAACCAATCCTTATGAAAAAGGCATACAGTGAAACCTGCTAGATTAAGCAACTCAATACACTGAGTACCTAGATATACTGAGCACTTTTTCTTCCTGTATCATAAATATGCAAATACTAGTATACTTTTTGCATTTTGTGAGTTGGTCCCATGGACCAATTTGGACCTGTCTACATTTTAAAGCACTGACTCGTATGCAGTGCTCAGTCAGAGAACATCTTGTATATGATTCGTTTTTATATATATACCATCAACACTGCCTCCTTTGATAGCAGGTTCTTAAGGAAAGAAAATAGAGATCTTTCGCTGCATGATTCAATAACAATTATGGTGATTACTGGAAGTAAGCCCGCTTCCATTCTTCACGTTAAAATGTTGTTGTTTTAGGGTGTGTTTTTGCAAGACATCCAAAGACGTTTGCGCCATCGTTTCGATCAATGGTTTTCACACACGTCTAAAATCTCCATTTCATTCGATGTATGCCTATTCTAGAAATAAGCTAAAAGGTGGGTCTCTTCTCTAGTTCTTTTTTTTATTATTAAAATGGCGCGCCATTTATAGGAGGCTGTTGGTAATGTTGGGTTAAGATATACATTAATTCAACCTGCCACTGACATGTGAATCTTCATTTATAATGCTATAAAGACATGCCTACGGAAAAGAAATCAAAACTAGCGAAAAGGGTATTTACTAAATTTGAGAATAATTATCTAACAGACAAACTGTCTTTATCTATTTCTTAGCACTGGCCATTTTATTACAGATTCTGAGAATACTAAACTTCACATACTTAGTTGGAATGGGCCTTTTGTTATGGAGGTGCAAAAGTAATAAGAAAAAATTGATAACCTTGCTTATTTCTTCAGGCAGGGACTTTTTTATAGCAAAAGTGTAAACTTGGAGATAAACACAGGGTGTTCGAAGTCCAGAATATAACAGTTCCCGCCATTGAGCCCTATGGATATCACACTTGTGCCATGTAAATCATGATGCAGTTCAAAAGAATCAAGAGATGTATTCTCCTTCCCTTTATTGTATAAAAGCAAGAGCAATAAAGAGCCAAAGTGGTCAAGTTTTCTGTTTTATGGATATCTTTATGATGGCCAAAAATAGCAATTTCAATTATATAATATCCCTTGGTACAAGCCCGGTTAACTTTTTGCATAATGAAGTAGAGCATGTTACTCCAGTACTATCAAATCTGAAAGTGAGCCGTATACATTCTTGCAGGAGGTCGTGTATATCGAAATTATAGGGCATCTGTGTGAATGACCACTGTATGCTCACTTTATCTTTGCCTGATTGCAGGTGCGTGCTTCTCTGTCTAATTTGTGGCACTTTGCAGTGCAGTTTTAGTGTGGGCGTGGCTAAATTTGGTCACGACACGCGTGTTAAAACGCATAATGTAATAAACGTTGCGAAATGTAATACTAGTACCTACGCATAACGTAATACAAAATCGTTGCGAAATGTAATACCTACGCATAATGTAATAACAAATCGTTGCGAAATGTAATACCTACGCATTATGTAATAAAAAATCGTTGCGAAATGCAATACCTACACTGTACGCATAATGTAATAAGAAATTTTCACGAAATGTAATCGTGTAGGCTGGGTTCGCCCATTTCTAACTGGTCTGGTCATGTGGTCTGCCATGCTTGCTATTTTCAAAATCAAACCAGCCTACTGTATATGCTACCACAAATAGGAAGAATTCACCCAATTCAGCTGACCCCGTTGAAAGCTCATGAATCTGTGATCGCCAAATATATACAGGCCACCAGTTGACCCTTAGCTAATGACATCAGGGAAAACCTGCAACGATTTCCTGATGCAAATCAAAGCAAAAATACAACAAGAAAGTGGCGAAAATTAAAACTGTAACAAGAAAATGGTGAAAACTAAAACTTATCGGTAGATGACAAATATCTACCAGTTCATTATAACATAAATTCCAATTTAGTTGATTACATGAGAAAAAAAAAACAGATTTAAAGGGTAAAATGAAATCTCCACCAGAATGGCACAAAGAACATAATCGACCCATTGTTAAAAGGCCACCATGGACTAAAACAGCACACCTGGCAAAGACTAAACAAATGATTTGGGGTGTTCATTTTTGTTAACAAAAATAGTTTGACTTGCTTTAGGGTCATTCCGGCTCAAGTGACCCAATTTTCAAAAAGGTCGCCAGGTGACCATCTCAGATTTTGACAAAACTTCCCTCATGTGTGCCTTTATGTTTAAGAAGATTGCACAAAAAAATTCAGTTCAAAATTCCAAATGGTTTTTGAGAAAAGTGAGGTTAAAGGCATAGGGGGTGTAGTTCATATTTTCACTCATGAATCTAAATAGTGTGTTGGACCATTTTCAGATGCTCACAGTTTTTGTAAAATTTGAGGTGCAAAGCCTACATTTGCTACTAACTGATACCTGGAGAATCACCTTATGAATTGTCTTTTTTCATATCCCTTATGGGATAAAGATAAAGATAAAGAGGTCCAAAATGTGATTTTCGTTCAATTTCTTTATTTTCTTTTTAGTTTTCAGGCCATGTTTTCTTCAATGCCATTCATATTTGATGAAATGTTTTACTTGATTTGTATTGTCTATTCATAGGGGATTCTAGAAAAGTCAAGTTGTTTTTCTAAAAAGGTCAGATTTTGACACAGTTGGTGGGCAAAAGTTGGCCGGGATCAAATTTGTAGTAATTTTGCCTATCTTAAAAGCTGAGTTTGTCCATGTAGTGAAATATCTAATAACTTCAGCTTATAATATATTAATCTAACATATATCAGCTACATTTATACTAAGTTTTGTTTTGTGGTCTCAATTCCTTCACAAAAAAAACTACTTTTACTAATGGACTATAGCGACTGTTTCAGGTCTATCGGTCAACTTTAAGGCCTATGTAAAATTACAGTAATAATTTCTCACTGGTAGGATTTAACTTATTCAGAACACAGACAATTAAAATATTGTATCGTAAATTGGTTTTGTGGATATTTTTAGTGTTTTTTGAGATAAAATGGTCTAAAATCATGTTTTTGTTCTTTTTTGTTAATATTTTTTTATTACTAGTATTCAGGGCGCTTGTTGCATGCACCTCCTAATTCACATTGGATGACTAGGTATACTATTTACTTGTAATTGCTTTCTAAAGAAATTCACGTTTTTAGAAATAAGTCCAAATTTTGGTACACCTGCTTTCCAGATATTGGCCCTGATCAAAACGTACCTATATTGCCCCTGTTTTTATGGTTCAATTTGACCATGTAGTGAAATGCCAACTGCCATCACATTGTAATATTTCATATGTACTAAGATAAGCTGTTAATATGTTTAGGTGTCTCTTTGGTTGATTGGTCACTTTAAAGTCATCCGTTGTAAAGTATGTAATGCTAATATTACAAAGATGATATTCACTTTAGATTTAGTACATCAACACATAGAGGATCAGATTTTGAAATCAATTTTGTTTTTGCTACTACTTACTAGTATTTAGACAAAATGAACCAAAATTGGGTTTTTCGTTTCTTCTATACAATGTTAAAGGAAATGCATACATGGTGCAAATGTATTATTGCATTTTTATTGTCTGTTTAGAGGATTTTAGTAATACGATTCTTACGATAATAAACTTTGTTTTGCGGTCTCAATTCTTTCATATGAAAAACCTACTTTAGCTTCTACTCATAGACTGTAGTGACAGTGTCAGATCTATTGGTCAACTTTGAGGTCTTCTTATAAACATAGTCATAAAGACACAGCGGTGGTATTTGACAATCAAAAAATCATATTATGGATTAATTTTGTTTATACATTAAGGCGTTTTAGAGATAAACTACAATTGTTTTTTTGTTAATTTATTTATTGATTTTTTTAAAATTATAGAGCACTTTTTGTACTTTGTCATCCATATTAGGTGACTTGTTTTACTTGAGCTATACTGTCTATTTGTAGTTACTGTCAGAAAAATTAAGTGTCCAAATTTTTGTACAAAATATTGGCCAAGATCAAAATTTGCCTACACTGCCCCTGTTTTCAAGGTTTGATTTGACCATGCAGAGAAACATTTACTGCCATCACCTTTTGATACATGAAAAGTACTAATATAGGCTGTTAATACACCCAGTCTGCTTTTATGGTTTTCATTCCTTCACTATTAAATTACACTTATGTTTTTATTTTTCGACAATTATGGCTAAAATTGGTCCATTGGTCAATTTGAAACAAGAGTCTTATCACTAAAAGCTCCTCTAATCAGACATTATAAATAAAATTAAAATAAATAAATAAAATTTGCATCATGAAATATGCATTATCCTTGTTATTGTATGGGAAAAATAAAAATGTTCAAACAAAACCCTAATTTTGGTTCATTTTGTCTGAATAACTAGTAGCAAAAACAAAATTGTTCCAAAATCTGATTATTGATGTACAAACATTATAGAGAATATTATCTTTGTACGATTAAAATTACATTCAATGGATGACTTCAAAGTGACAAATCAACCAAAAAGAGCCACAGTTGTCAAAACCATAAACGAAACCTAGACATATTAACAGCCTATATCAGTACATTTCATTCATTAAAATGTGGTGGCAGTGGGCATTTCACTACATGGTCAAATCAAACCATGAAATCAGGGACAATATAGGTACGTTTTGGTCAGGGACTATATTTGGAAAACAGGTGCACCAAAATTTTGACTGATTTTCAAGTACTGGAATTTCCTTAGAAAGTTATTACAATTAAACAGTATAAATTAAGTAAAACTACTCGCCTAATGTGAATTAGGAAGTACAAGTGCTCTAAATAATACAAAAATATTAACAAAAATGAACAAAAAATGATTTTAGATCATTTTACCTCAAAAAAGACCAAAAACATTGACAAAATCAATCAACAATACAATTTGCTAATTGCCAGTGTACTGAATATGTTAAATCCTAATAATATAGAATAATTACTAAATTTATACACAGGCCATAAAATTGACTGATAGATCTGAAACAGTCGCTATAGTCCATTAGTAAAAGTAGTTTTTTTATGTGAAGGAATTGAGACCACAAAACAAAATTTGGTATAAATATAGCTGATACATGTTAGATTATCACAATATAATCTGAAGGTACTAGATAATTTACTACATGGTCAAACTTGGCTATTAAGTTAGGCCTAATTACTACAAATTTGATCCCAGCCAACTTTTGCCCACCAACTGTGTCAAAATTTGACCTTTTTCAAAAGACATATTGACTTTTCTAAAATCCCCTATGAATAGACAATATAAATCAAGCAAAACATTTCATCGAATATGAATGGCTTGGAAGAAAAAATGGCCTGAAAACTGAAAAAAATGATGAAATTGAACGAAAATCACATTTTGGACCTCTCTATCTCGGTACCCATAAGGGATATGAAAAAAGAAAATTTATAATGTGATTCTCCTTCATTCTCTTACAAAAACTGTCAGCATCTGAAAATAGACCAACACATTATTTAGATTCATGAGTGAATATATGAGCTGCACACCCCATGCCTTTAACCTCACTTTTTTTAAGAACCGTTTGAAATTTTGAACTGAAATTTTTCGTGCAATCTTCTTAAACATAAAGGCACACATGAGGCAAGTTTCGTCAAAATCCGTGATGGTGACCTGCTGACCCCTGGGCCACTTGAGCCGGAATGACCCTATATCTATCTACAAAGCAATTTGCTTGTACAATACTTTTATTACATTTCGTGAAAATTTCCTAATACATTATGCGTAGGTATTACATTTCGCAACGATTTTTTGTTACATTTCGCGTACCTTGTGCTATTACATTTCGTGAAAATTTCGTATTACACTATGCGTAGATCTTACATTTCGCAACAATTTTTTATTACATTATCCGTAGGTATTACATTTCGCAACGATTTTTTATTACATTATGCGTAGGTATTACATTTCGCAACGATTTTGTATTACGTTATGCGTAGGTATTACATTTCGCAACGTTAATTACATTATGCGTTTTAACACGCGCGCGCTCTATTGTCACACTCCTTAATTAAAATGGCCGTCGAAGTTGGTGATGGGCGAATGTTGTCGGACATTCGTACATTTATCACCTGTGTATAGTGCGCACTTCTCAATTGCTCTGGTCATAGTTTCCACTGTATCTCAATAAATGCAGCAGAATATTCAATGTCTACCCCAATAGTATGTATCTCTCTAAACGCTATACTTACAAGATTTTCTGCAGTTGCTCCCGAAGTACCCTGGACTGCAAGTACAGTTATTTCTTCCGACAGCAATCCCATATGGAGCATCACAGCCCGAAGCAATCTGAAAATATAGTTACAAAAAATACTTTTAGCCGACGGCTTCAGTGTTCGATTTCCTTTTTATACTGTGTAACCCAATAAAAATCAAAGGGGTATTTATTCGTTAAAGGAACATATCCCTGGCGCCAGTCTTTGCACATCACATAAAAGAATGACAGAATGACACGTTTTAGGAATTATCTGTTTCAGATGATTGATACATTCGGTACACGTGTCTTCGCTTCATAACTCAAATCAAGAGTTTTTCGGAACTAGGGTTGGATGCCATGTGTCGGCAGTAGAATGGGTGTAGTAAGGGGGGGGGGGGTTGACTGTAACGTGTTCGTGTTCGGCGTTCATTTACAATACAGGTCTGTGGTGTAAATGAACGCCGCTACGCGTCGCCACCGTCGCGTATTATAATTAGCTTCCAATTAATTGTGACGTCATCAAAACTGCAAAATTGCTAATTTCACTGATTTAAAAAAGGTTATTTAATTTCTTAAAAGTGTATTCTTAGTACAATTGGTCCATTGAATGTATCCATGCTGTTTGACCAAAACAGAGTGGACGCTATCATACATAACTGGAAGAACCAAGTTTTCTCTAATGAAAGAATCCATGGCGTTCCACTAAGACATTCGACGTGTTTGAAGCCGCCTATCGGCGGGTTCCGGAACCTCGCGTCCAGCTTTTGGGCCTCAATACAAAGTAAACATTTCCTTTATTAAAAGTGAGGCAAAAAGGAAGAAAGAAATGATTTCTATAAACGGGTTTATAGCGCGGTATATTGAAAACTATGGTGATTTATTGAAACTGTTTTCACCTCTTGTTAGGGAAGTCGCCAGAGAAATCTGCCTTCGATTAATACCCCTTTGAGTAGTTTTGACCCTGCCACGCCCAGATGTACACTAACAAACCACCCCATGGTTATAACATATACCCAGGTGTTAGACATAGTTTTCCTAACATATCCAGCTTCACCCGTGGGTACTTAGTCTCTTACCACTGCCTTAACGTCCTGATTTCGAATTTGGCTGGAAGTGAGTGAGATAGTACGGATGACGTCCTTTGACAGCCGATGGTTTTCTAGGTGTACTCCATTTTCTCAGCCATTATCAACAAGCTAATCACAATCTAGCCCAGGTGACGTAATTAAAAGTATGATGAATGAAATACTCTAGTATTCAAAATTCAGACTCACTGCCATACCTATTATCAGAAATTATCCTCGTTGTGAACGCACAGATCGTTCGTATTCACCGATTCAAGGTGGGATAACGCGTTCATTGTCAGCTTATCATACCAGTGGGGATAACGACTTAATCATCAAAACAGACACATTTCAATAGCTATCCTTATGAAAAGTTAACATATTTTGTATATTTCACATATTCCTTCATCAATAAGATTATTTGAAGGATCCACTCCATTTATATACATAGAATAATTGACCACAACTGTTGCATGCCAATTCCATAAAGAAGCATTATTATTATTATTATTATTATTATTATTATTATTATTATTATTATTATTATTATTATTATTACTATCTGAGATGTGCTCACTGACATGGCACATATCATTGTTTTGTCAGTATTCAAGCAAGCGCCCGCCAATGATGAATTGATTTTTCAAGAGCCCTATTTGGAAATGTGTTTTTGTATCTTAGAGATATGGTCGTTATGTCTTAACGGTAAACAAACTAAAGCATCGACGTATTCGAACTGCTATCATATGACAAGGAGATCAATGTGAAGAACCCATGTAGCGGCTTAAATGCGATTATATCCTGAATGGCAGCCGCATCAAAAATCGATACGAACAATACCTTTATTCTTTTGAACACAAAACCCAGGCAATGCCCTGTCTGTACTCACCAGGTTCGCAGCGGGCATTGAGTACTAGTGCTTACTATGGCGAGCTCAACGGTCGCTAGCTAGGTTAGTTTCAATTAGGTAGGATACCAATTCCACACGGATAAAACAGTCCAATTAGGTCTAAGTGAAAACAAGATATTCTGGTCTCGGGTCTCTTGTGGTCTTCTAAACAAGGTTAGGGTGTATCGCGGGTTTGATTAATAAGAGTACCATATATCGTATCATTATTATTATTATCATTATTATCATTATTATTATTAGTATTATTATTATTATTATTATTATTATTATTATTATTATTGTTTCTATTATTATCATCATCATTATTATTATTATTATCATTATTATTATTATTACTATTATTCATTTATCTATTCATTTCCTTTATCCATTACTATTATCATTATCATTATTATTCTAATAATTGTTATTATCATTATTATTATCATTATTATTATCATTATTATCACCATCATCATTATCGTTATTAATATTATTATCATTATTATTATTATTTCTACTACTACTACTACTACTACTACTACTACTACTACTACTACTACTACTACTGTTATTATCATTATCATTGTTAACATTATTAGTAGTAGTAGAAGTATTAGTATTATAAGTATTATTTTTATATTTCTTATTATCATATTACTACTATCATTGTTATTATTATAACTATTACTATTACATGTATTATTGTTATTATTATTATTATTATTATTATTATTATTATTATTATTATTGTTTATTTGTTTATTTTATTTCATTATCATCATGACTATTATATTATCATTACTATTATTATTATTATTATTATCATTATTATTATTATTATTATTATTATTATTATTATTATTACAGGCATATCTCGGAGAGGCAGAAGCGTTCACATTAGGGGGTACTCACATCTCTTTTCATAATGTACAAGCCCTGCGGGGAGTCTGCTGGCAGTTTAATTGCATTCAGAGGATAGAGTTACATTGAATGAAAAATATGAAATATTAATATCACCGATTCTTCAGTGGCAGGACAACACCTCGGGCGACAATACTCTCTCGGGGGAGTTATTCCTGTTGTACACCACACAGGGATGTCATATTTGTTTTATTATACCGAACAACATACAAAACACAAAAGGGGGAAAAATGACAAACACCAGAGGTTTTGGATAGATACTCTTTTGTAAAAAAAATTACAAATTACAATAACAGGGATTGTTGCATTGACGCACCAGAGTGCAACAGAAGCCCCAAAGCGTACAACAGGAGAAAATTTTCAGTTTGACTCAGAAAAAATTCTGAAAACATGAAAAAATGAGTCTACTCGATGTTTCGCTTCCTTTTTCAAATAAAATTTGTATCAGAAAACGTTTAAACTCCATTTATTGATACCACCTCTTAATCAATCTAGGTGTGTATGTATTAGCAAGACACTGAACCTTATTTGTTTGTTTGTACTTTTACTGTCTTTATTAGTTCGAGCAACTCTAACTGTGGTACCGGCCGTTGTTTAGTATATGCTGTCTATTGGCCTCATAACAGTTTTTAGACTAACTTAGAGATCCGAGCATTTATAAAATAGCATCTGCGCCAAGAAAACTGGGCGCTCATATTTATAACATGAAACACCCCCCCAAAACCAGTCACGTTCGTACCATACCTTATTTGTTTGTATAATTATATCTTTATTTGATAAAAAAATCCGTTGCCTGGTGCCTGTTAGGCACGATTTTAAATGTGAGGCGGTCAGCCTTGTTGATTTCACGTCGTCGATGGCCGGCGATGGCTGGCGTTTAATATGCACGCATGCGCATCGAGCTCATTGACCTAGTTTCACCGGTAGCGGTAATTATTCCACTAATTCATGGCTGTTGCCGTGAATTATTCAATTAATTCATGAGCTGTGATTGACAACAGCCTGTCACTAAGTAGTGAGGAAATCATGACGATTAATCCATGACCCTTTGCCAATCAGAATCAAGAATCTTCGCGTGAGGTATAATAATGTGGGTTAACAATCAACGATGATATCTGAACCCATTCCCTTCCCCAGAGATTACTTTGTTCTGCTCTGGACATATTAAAGCGTTCACAATAGTCACGATAAGACCCTACCATCCAGGTACATGTAATATCCGTCTATTAAACGCATACTTTCGGCTAATTTACAATGGTGGAAATGAAAAAATAAAAACAAAACAACAACTATTGGTTTATAAATTTATACTTAACTCGAAAGAACCCGCCCTGCGGACAGTAACCATGATTTTTTTTTCATATTGGCAAAAAAGATCAGAGCACCTAGATATCCGATTGCGATATCACTCATGATTAATTCTAGTTCTATTTTCTCAACCCTTATTTTTGTCTGGCAATTCTTTTAATGAAAAAAATATCAGAGCACACAGATACCCCTGCGACCACACACTTAGGGCTACCTAAGCTATGTAACAGTAGTTCAGAGAGATTGGCTAACAGGTATGAAATTGATAAGTAAGATATTAAACCGGCTGTAGCGTATGTCATTTGCACTCGTTCTAGTTATTCTCCACAAAATTTGGTCATTCAGTATAATTTACATATTTGTTCGTAATTAATTTCTTAATGCTACGAGTATTCTCGAGGGTAGGGTAGTGAAGGTATCGCATTCTACACGAACTGCGATCTTGCAGTTCGTCGACCCTGCCTGCGCTGCCGCTCAGGAACACGTTGAGACCAGAATTTGGAATTTTCATTTTTTGTCAGTTTTTCTGCCAAATTGCGGCTAGGGCGTGTCTAGGCAGTTGTAACTGGTGGAGGAACCGGAGAAATCCACCGCTTAATTCTACGTCACTAGCATCATTCTCTCATGCCCCAGCCGGCCATCAGGGCAGGCCACGTAGGAAGCGGCCAGGGGTTAAAAGTGGGTGCCGGAGCGAACCACCGACATACCCTCACTAACCATTAGCATCCTCCTCACGCTCCCTACCTGATTAAAATCGGAAAGGAGGAAAGGGAAGCGCAACAGAAAGAGACTGTCCTTGCCTCACCTTAGCCAATGATGCTATTTATAAGTAGATTGGAATACACTAATCTGCTTAGAGTAGTTGACCAAATTTTAACTTTTGCAAGTTACTTGATTGAATAAAACTGTTCAAATATAACTTTATCAAAATCGTAAATAGTTTAGAATATATATATTGAACAAAATATCCTTAATTTTGTCACATTGCGGAATTAAGTACTCTTTACACGTCTGTGGGCGTCTTCCCATCTTGTTTTATGGCCGCTCATGAATATTAGTTGACTACAGTTCCGCATTTGTCATTCGTCGACCGTGATTGGGTCACATTTTCGAAAATGATTTACTTTGTCTATGTCACGATATAAAAACACATTTGAAGTTAGGAAGTCGTATACTATTTCTATCTATCTATTAGATTGTTGATAACTGTTCTTATGTCATACCTTTGTTGGGAAATATTAAGAGCTAGAGGTCAAAACTAAAATGACTGGAGAATAGTCAGCAGGGAACCAGTGATTTCTCCTGAAAATGTGTTTTTAATATAGAGGGTAAAAAAGATGTAAATGAGACCGGGGGAAAATGTTCCTATTAGGAGGTGTTCACATCTATGGGGTGTTCACAATTATTGTTGTTGTTGTTGTTATTATTATTACCATTATCATCACTATTATCATTATTATGAAAGCTGAGATTCTGGAGAGGTCAAAGATTCTAAACTTATCTTATGACATTTTCACAATTTCTCTGGGGTCGGGCCAAAAGACATGGATGTGGATTTTAATGCATTTGTTATTGCAAACAATCCCCTGTCCTCTATAAATGTGTGACACAGTTGATGTTTAGACATTTCATAGAAAACATCCTTGGGCACGTGATACGTTTTAATTATTTCAAAATCTTTATTTTGAAAGGAATTTAGAGCAAGTTTAATTCATGGGTAATATCTTATTGCAGACTTTCATTTTTCTTCTTTTTTCGAATTTCGATTAAGAAATAACTAGAGCATATAAACAAGAAAATCTACGTACCCTAAGAAGTTTTTCAAGTAGTAAAATTTAAGCTTTGTAGGATCAATATTGAATGAAGGAGTTGCATCAAAAATGAGAAGTACGGTGTTTTCATTTTCTCCGTTCTAAACTGGTTTTCTGCCCGCTTATTAAATTTTAGGGGTTGATTTTGAATAAGGATGTGATTTGCTTGTATCAGTGAAATGGTTTGAATATTTGATTATTTACTTGGGACCGGAATTACCGGGATAAAAGGGGATTTTTAGAGAAGATGAGTATGTTTCTAGTGGAAGAGACTGTCCCCCTGGTGAGAGCTCCTTCCCAGCTGATCAGATAACAGATAACTGCCTGCTCCGTGAAGTAGCGGTTACATTCTCCCCACTCTGATGTTAAATGTAAACAGACTGATAATAATAAAAACCTGTATTATTTTATGGCATCACTCACTTACTATAGTCTGTCTGACTCGAGTTTGGCAATCACTTTTGCCACTTTTTTGTGACAAAACGTTCGAGTTTGCCATCCAAACTTGGCAAACCTCTTTGGAGCACTACTCCGTGTATGTACAAACATACTTTTTGTCTCAGCTCCGCAAAATGTTGATTTTGCTCATTAGTTCCTACTGTAAAATGTGCACATTGCTGACACTACGATCTCGCGTCAGTCGCGTGTTTGTTTGTTGCGAACAATACAAACACGCGAGATTGTATAGTTGGCAATGGACACATTTTACAATGGGACGTAATGAGCAAAATCAACATTTTGCAGAGTTGAGACAAAAAATATGTTTATACATACACGGAGTAGTGCTCCTAACATGTTTGCCAAGTTTGGATGGCAAACTCGAACGTTTTGTCACATTAAAGTGACAAAAGTGATTGCCAAACTTGAGTCAGACAGACTATAGTTTCACTGAGGAAATATAGATGGCGCTAACTAATATACCCGTGGTACAGGAAATAGGAAAAAAGGTGATGTGGATACATTGACAACTGAAAATTTCTATGAGCATTTTGTCAAATTGAATGAGAATTTAGCAGACCAAGAAGAGAGTGAACCAACTTATCTTGGAGAAAGACAGGAAGAGTTTGGCAATATTAACCTTGACAATTCCAGTCTTAATAGCCCATTTACTATTGAAGAATTAAGGAAGGGTATCAAAGCCCTCAAAAATGGTAAAGCCAGCGGGCATGACAAAATAGTTAATGAGATGCTAAAAGCCAGTAATGATATGATGCTGTTAGCATACGTAAAACTTTTTAATATAATACTTGATACTGGTCACATACCTGATAATTGGACTATCGGAATAATTAAGCCTATTTTCAAAAATAAGGGTAGCAAAAATGATACAGATAATTACAGAGGAATTACTCTCCTAAGTTGTTTGGGTAAATTATTTACAGCAACATTGAATACAAGACTAACAAACTTTTTAGAGGATAACATGCTTCTGCTTGAAAACCAGGCAGGGTTTCGTAGTGAATATTCTACAAATGATCATATGTTTACCCTGAAATGTATCATTGACCTGTATTTGAGTTCAGGTAGGAGATTGTTTTGTGCATTCGTTGATTATAGAAAAGCATTTGACACAGTCAATAGAACTGCTTTATGGAAAAAACTAATGTCTTATAACATATCTGGTAAGATATTCCAGGCAATAACAAACCTATACAAAGCAACAAAGTCATGTGTAACCCACAAGGGTAAAACGTCAAGTTTCTTCTACTCAAATGTAGGAGTAAGACAAGGTGAAAACCTTTCTCCTCTGTTGTTTGCTATTTATTTAAATGACATGGAGGATCTTTTCAGACAACACAATGGAGGTACTTCTTTGAAATTAATTGAAAAACTTGACATAGATAGCAGAAATGGAGATTTTGATACCTTCTTAAAACTCTTTGTACTTATGTATGCGGATGATACAATATTGTTGGCTGATAATGAAATAGACCTGCAGAAACTTCTTGATTCACTCTATGCTTTCTGTGAACATAACAAATTAGAAGTTAATACTGACAAAACAAAAGTCATGGTATTTACTCGGTCCAAGGTTAGATTAAAGAATGTGCCCACATTTAAAATGGGTGATATAAATTTAGAGAGAGTGGAAGAATATAACTACCTCGGAATGTTATTTACTTGGAATGGGAAATTCACTAAAGCAAAAACCAAATTAGCAGTTAAAGCCACTAGGGCCATGTATTCGGTGATACAAAATGGGCGTAGACTCAACCTACCAGTAAGCATGTTGTTAAAACTATTTGACTCATGTGTAGCACCCATTCTCTTATATGGAGCTGAAACTTGGGGATTTGATAATATGGATGTTTTAGAAAATGTACACACCAGATTCTGTAAAATAATAACAAAAAAGAGTAAATATTGTCATAATTCTTTTATTTATGGTGAACTTGGGAGATTTCCTCTGCAAATCACAGCCACAATTAGAGTACTTAATTACTGGAACAAAGTGATCAATGGCAAGAAGGATAAAATTTGCTTTCTTATGTATAACATGGTGAAACATCTCAACTGTATAGGGAAATATACTTCTCCATGGTTAGGGTATGTAAAAGGTACCCTAGAGAACTGTGGACTGAACAGTGTTTGGATGTCTCATGTTCAAAGTGGCTCAGGGGTGTCCAGTGTGTGTGTTAAAAGAATATTGCAAGATCAGTTTCTGCAGAAATGGTTTGGCAGAATTTCAGAGGAGGAAACCTTTTCAACATACAAAATTTATAAAGACATTCATGCATTCGAAGAATACATAGATATATTGCCAGAGTACCTTAAATACTCGCTACTTGATTTTAGAACTGGTTCTCAAAAATTGTCAGTTAATCGTAGGTCAAATTTGTCAATACCAAGGCAAGAGCGCATTTGCACTAAGTGCAGTAAGAGAATTTTGGGTGATGAATTTCACTTCCTATTTGAATGCAATGGTATTGAAAAACTTAGAATATCAAGCATACCAAAATACTACAGAACTAGATGCAGCACTTTGAAACTGAGTCAATTATTAAATACAAATGATAGAAAATTGTTAATTAAGGTAGCCAAATTTGTTTATTTTGGCATGAAGGAATACACATCTCTTCCAGATGTTGTGAGTGAAGAAATTGATAATGTTAATTTAAACTGTCTATATGACTAATATTATGACAGTAATCAGATAAATCATTGTATAATGTTGATACACATAACTTTTATGGGCGTATATTGTATATATGTATATATGTATATTTTTACAATTATGACTACAATGTAGATGTATATATATGTTGATTTTTATAATGAAATTATTGTATTTCCTCTATGTACCGCAAAATGCGGTTAGAGAGTAATAAAGTTCGTATTCGTATTCGTATTCGTGAGCGATTCCTATAGTATTGTTTCGTACCTTTGATAAGCACCGTGTCCTTGATAGTATGCGTTTAATTCACATGGCTTTCGTGAACACCCCATAAGTATATGCTTGTCCGTAATAACATATATTGATTACCATGCCCTTTCTCAATATTCCATTAGTACCAATTTGGCTTTAATTACATATAGTGAAATAGAGGTTCCATCACGAGTGGATGGAAAGAGGAGGAATCTTGCACGAGTGAGTGATTTTGTGTCTTGGGACGAGGCTTGCCGAGTCCCAAGACACAAAATCACTCACTCGTGCAAGATTCCTCCTCTTTCCATCCACGAGTGATAGAACCTGTTTCTCCCACGATAAAAAGGAGAAATTTACACGTTTTACCGTGAAGTTAGCTAGCTAAACTAGGTCAGCCAAAGGTCACCCGCGCACTAGTTCAACAATGGTTATACGCGTTTGTTGGGACGTGCACCGTTTGTTTCCCCAGAAACTGGCGCCAGATCACGTACGCGACGCTTGTTCAAATCCACGCGCGCTATTGTTGGATCTACCTTTGACCCAGCAGCAGTGACCTCTTGATTGAAATTGAGGGATCTGATTGGACAATTACATTAGTTTGACCTTTTGACCCCGTTGAAGAACACCCATTGGAGACCACAAATCCTTAACTGTAAAATACACCTCAGAGTGGGAGAACATCAAGTCTTTGTCAATAACCCATTATTACCATCGTATTATGTTTTGAGCGCCTTCGGCACTAAAAAATCAATCCACCCGTCCTATGTTATGGAATTTTGAATCACTGCTGTCCACATATCGCCATGGCTGTCACCATATTTGGCGACCGGGACTCAGACTGTGGTGGCAGCAACTTTATAGGGACTGAATGCCGACGGGAACATTTCAAGTCAGTCAATCATGCACATAGTAGTAGAATCTCTAAGATGACCATTCTGGTCATCGGCTCCTTTTACACAATTTCGTACACAATATAAAGAACGTTTTATTTTCTTATGATTAAGTTTTATATGATTTAAAGGACAATTACACCATGAACAAAACATAGGCCCAAATAGTTTCTTAAACACAATCCTAACACACGAGAAATGGAGGTATTGGCAGCAGCCATTTTGGTCTATCGATAGCTTATCTGAAGGTGCATGGTACACCACTTGTCATTAGCAGTAAGGTAGTTGCTCTCTGGTCTCTTATTTTTCGATATGGTGCATTCAAAGTATATATTTGCAAAGTAGTGTCTCACGGGGCCTGGTGACGCCATCTATTTTCAGAAGACTGCAACTTTGGTGAGCATTGCAATGTTAATGTGGTGGAGGGAAGTAGAGAAGAACAGAATGTTCAACTAAACCCGGGATGCTGGCTGATGATAGTAAAGATCAACTTACCACTTCATGATAGGTAGAGTCGGCCTCTACTGTTAGCAGACTGCAGTCTTTCTCCATGCCAGTAGATAACTCACAAGACTGGCGGCCACTGTTAAAGGTATATGAATTACAATCATCATTTGCCAGGCAAAGGATACCGCACTCAATGGTAGAAGTTGCTGTTTCCGCGTTCCCAATGAGATGGTGTCTGTGGGCCGTGTGTGCTCCACAGGGCGAGTGGAAATACAGATCTTCCACATCAAGCTCACAGAACACCACAGCGGTGAGCACAAGAGTTCCAATTACAGCAGTTGCCGCAAACCAACTAAAAGCCATCTCTCCTGATCTCATTGTTGAATCCTTCTAAACTCTCTCTCTCTCTCTCTCTCTGCGAAGTGGTACCGAGATCTAGCAAATCAATATGCATGACGTGCGGATGTCAATCACATGCACATAACGTGTTTCTCTCCGTCTACGGTGTTACGGAGAATTGGCGCCGACTTTCCACTTTCCTAAGTACAACCCAAAGTAATTGGGTATTTCGTCTAGTGAGTTTATATATATATATATATATATATATATATATATATATATATATATATATATATATATATATATATATATATATATATATATATATATATATATATATATATGTATATATATACACACCACACTTACAACAAAAGCTGTTTTTGTTTGGTTCTCGATAAAGTTGGAAGAGAAACGATCGAATAGACTTTGTTTACCGAAGTCTCTTTATCCTCAAATTGTAAAGTAAGCAGCAACATGAAACAACAGGTAATAAGATATGTATATGATATCAGGCCGTGTCTTATAAACGACCCCAATCCAGACACACAACGTACAGATCGCACGGGCTTTAATCAGCCACACAAGTCTCTGATACCAATCGATTTAACCTTAGTAATGCGTGTATTGATTAAAGGGCCCCTGTCGTGGTTGTGTGCACCAAGAAAGGTCATATTTCAGAATTGAATTAACAGTTGCATGTGAAGTGATTGATCTTTTATAAGACACGGGCCGGCTAATATTGTATATTAGCCCGAGATCTTAGTAGCTGTTACAAGTTGCTGCTTAATTTAGAATTTGAGGATATTACTGGACATTTCTAGACAATTATGTTGGTTATCGAGATATTGCACTGATATTTACCCTCTATATTAAAAACACATTTTCAGGAGAAGTCTGTGGTTCCTGCTGGCTCTTCTCCAGTCATTTTAGTTATGCTTGAAATGAGATGAAGAACCAGCTCTTAACATTTCCCAACAAAAGTATTACATTAGAACAGTTATCGACACTTTAATAGATAGATAAAAATAGTATACCACTAACTAACTTCAAATGTGTTTTTATATCGTGGCATACGCAAAGTAAATAATTTTCGAAAATGTGACCCAATCACGGTCGACGAATGACAAATGCGGAACTGTGTTCTATTAATAGCCATGAGCGGCGAGAAAACTAGAACAAATACACCCACAGAGGTGTAAAAGGTACCTAATTCAGCAATGTGACAAAATTTCTTTCAATAGGAATATTCTAAACTACTAGTATTTACAATTTCGATAAAGTTAAAGTTGAACAGTTTTATTCAATCAAAGAACTTGGAAAAGTTAAAATTTGGTCAACTACTCTAAGCACATTACTGTACTCCAATCTACCTATATAAGTAGAATCATTGGCTTAGGTAGGGTAAGCACAATCAATGATTGTTGCGCTTTCCCGTCACTCTCGATGTGTCATCATATAGGGAGCGCGAGGGGAATGCAAATTTTTGGTGGATGGTGTGTCGGTGGTTCGCCCCGATACCCTCCACTGAACTTGACCGCGGTGTGCGCTACTGCGTTGCCAATGACTGCTAGCTGTCTCTCGACCCTGTCTGAATTTGAGTCCCTTCTAGGGGCATGAAAGATTGATGCCTTAGACTTGAAACCAAGTGGCGGATTGGTTTCCCTATCATCCACACCTTCTTACATGCGCCCCAGCCGGTTGATTTTAGATCCCAGTCAGATTTGAGCGTTCCCTGCATGCTTTTCAAAAAAAACTGACCAAAAATGAAAATTCCAAATTTAAGTTTAAGCGTGTTCCTGCGCGGCAGCGTAAGCAGGGTCTACCAACTGCAAGATCGCATTATCATGCGATACCTTAACTGCCCTAACCCCGAGAATACTCATAGCATTAAGAAATTACTAACAAATATGTAAATTTAACTGAATGACCAAAGTTCGTGGAGAATAACTAGGACGAATGCAAATGACATGAGCTTCAGCCGGTTTAACATCTCATTTATCAATTTCATATCTGTTAGCCGAGCTTTTTGAACTTTTGGTACATAAGTTAGGTAGCCCTAAGTGTGTGGTCGTAGGGATATCTGTGTGCTCTAATATTTATTTCATTAAAAGAATTGCCAAATGAAAAAAAGGGATTTCTCTAATTCCTCCACCTTTTACAACTGCCGAAATACCCCTAGCCGCAATTTGGCAGAAAACAACTGACAAAAAAAGAAAATTTCAAATTCTGGTCCCAACGTGTTCCTGAGCGGCAGCACAGGCAGGGTCTATAGCTACCAACTGCAAGATCGCAGTTCGTGTAGAATGCGATACCTTCACTACCCTACCCTCGAGAATACTCGTAGTTTCATTAAAAGAATTGCCAAACGAAAAAAAAAGGATTTTTCTAATTCCTCCACCTGTTACAACTGCCCTAAATACGCCCTAGCCGCAATTTGGCAGAATAAAACTGACTAAAAATGAAAATTCCAAATTCTGGTCTCAACGTCAGCGTGTTCCTGAGCGGCAGCACAGGCAGGGTCGGTCTACCAACTGCAAGATCGTGTAGAATGCGGTATCTTCACTACCCTACCCTCGAAAATACTCGTAGCGTTATGAAATTACGAACAAATATGTAAATTTTACTGAATGACCAGAGTTTGTGAAGAATAACAGGGCGGGTACTTTCCAGTTAAGTACAACTTTATAAATCAATAGTTGTTGTTTTGTTTTTATTTTTGCATTTCCACCATTTGAAATTAGCCCAAAGTATGCCTTTATTAGGCAGATATTACATGTACCTGGATGGTAGTTCTAAAGATAAATATGAAACCATACTAAATATAAAATCACTTTAGTTAAGTTACAGATAGGTCGCCACCTGACATTCTCTGCCGTCTGTTGTTATTACCCTCTATATTAAAAACACATTTTCAGGAGAAGTCTGTGGTTCCTGCTGGCTCTTCTCCAGTCATTTTAGTTATGCTTGAAATGAGATGAAGAACCAGCTCTTAACATTTCCTAACAAAAGTATTACATTAGAACAGTTATCGACACTTTAATAGATAGATAAAATAGTATACCACTAACTAACTTCAAATGTGTTTTTATATCGTGGCATACGCAAAGTAAATAATTTTCGAAAATGTGACCCAATCACGGTCGACGAATGACAAATGCGGAACTGTGTTCTATTAATAGCCATGAGCGGCGATAAAACAAGAACAAATACACCCACAGAGGTGTAAAACGTACCTAATTCGGCAATGTGACAAAATTATGAATATTTCTTTCAATAGGAATATTCTAAACTACTAGTATTTACAATTTCGATAAAGTTAAAGTTGAACAGTTTTATTCAATCAAATAACTTGGAAAAGTTAAAATTTGGTCAACTACTCTAAGCACATTACTGTACTCCAATCTACCTATATAAGTAGAATCATTGGCTTAGGTAGGGTAAGCACAATCAATGATTGTTGCGCTTTCCCGTCACTCTCGATGTGTCATCTTATCGGGAGCGCGAGGGGAATGCAAATTTTTGGTGGATGGTGTGACGGTGGTTCGCCCCGATGCCCTCCACTGAACTTGACCGTGGCCCGCGGTGTGCGCTACTGCGTTGCCAATGACTGCTAGCTGTCACTCGACCCTGTCTGAATTTGGTGTAGAATGCGGTACCTTCACTACCCTACCCTCGAGAATACTCGTAGCGTTATGAAATTACGAACAAATATGTAATTTTACTGAATGACCAGAGTTTGTGAAGAATAACAGGGCGGGTACTTTCCAGTTAAGTACAACTTTATAAATCAATAGTTGTTGTTTTGTTTTTATTTTTGCATTTCCACCATTTGAAATTAGCCCAAAGTATGCCTTTATTAGGCAGATATTACATGCACCTGGATGGTAGGGCCTTTTTGTGAATACTGTGAAAGCTTTGACATGTCCAGAGCATCATGTTTGATTGTTAACCCACATTAACCAATGATTAAAGATTATTGGTTTCGCATCGTTTTTCTAGGGTTGTCCTGCCACTGATGAATCAGTGATATTAATTTTTATATTTTCCTTTGAATATAACTCCATTCTCTGAGTGCAATTTAACTGCCAGCAGACTCCCCGCAGGGCTTGTATACCTTTAAAAGTAGATTTGTGACCTTGAAAATTAGATGAAGGTCACTGAGAGCTGATCGAACGCATCCAGGAATGTTCATATGTACCTTGTTGACTTAAATTGTAGGAAGCTAGGTAAAACGGCTCTTGAGTTATATCACTAACATATTTCTAAAATGTACCTGTCACCGTTAAAATTTGTCAAAGTATTGACTTAAGGATTCCAAAACCATAATATGCCCTTCTTTTGATGGTATCACAACCTAAAGAATAACAATGAAGAGATATTTCTAACACTTCCAGAGATTCCGTTGTCTACCAAAGTGCCGTGCAAGAAATGTTGGATCTATGCCAGTTCATCCATAGCCTTCATGCCCGCTTCGCACAATTCATATACTTTAGGATCATTCTATGAATTCTAGAATTCAATGCAATGTTTGGATTGATTCAAGATTGCCATTTGGTTATGGGTATTTAATTAGATGTTTTGCCATTGATCAATCGTGACACCCATCCGTTATGTGAGCCCGTAAGCAGTTTTATAGATTGTCCATAATATGGGTCGTTATGTATGTAACGATGCTTCGTTCAGCAGCACCGTATTCAGGTGAGAGGTTCTCACTGCGCAGTAAGTGGATTTAGCAAACAAACCTTAAAATCAATATCATATCCCTTTTGTTTCTATTGAGCTACACAAACAGATGGTAGAAAAGTTTTTGAATCAAGCCTTTTTAGATAAATCATTTATGATTGAATGGTATCACTAAATGTAGACATTAATTGATATCAATGATTGATGTAATAAATACTTACACACACACATATATATATATATATATATATATATATATATATATATATATATATATATATATATATATATATATATATATATATATATATATATATATGTGTGTGTGTGTGTGTATAGAGATATAGATGCCAATTAAATTGTCTGCCACCACTTCAACGACATCTACACGGACGGCGTGACTGGTGACCATCCCCCTTATTTTGATATTTAAAGGGGTCCTGACAATGAAAACCTATCCAAGATTCGATGACATTCTGAGTCGCATTTTTTAAATTATGGATTCTGATAGTTGAAAAAACGCAAATTTTCCCATTTTCAACAAAAAATTCTTAAAGAATTGGTTATACAATTTGAATGGAGTAAAACATTGAAAAGAATGTAATCCCCTCTCTGAAGTGTTGATCCTTAATCCACATTCGTGAAATTTGAAGGTTCTCATAAATATGGATAGGAGCTCTGTTTGAGAACACTGCACGTTTTTTTTATTGTTCTACCCCCCAAATCTTACACTATTCTGAGAGGGTACTTTTGTGACGCTTAATGTATTCCTCATCAGAAGACCTATGAGACAATATAAACATTGTATAGACTCAAAAGCAAGGCAGAGGAAAAACTGACTCAAAGAAACGAAGCCCATAAGCTGCATTAAAGAGGGACTCCCCTGGATGTGATGTCTGGTAACTGCATACCACGCGGGCAATCTTGATGTACGTTGGCTGAGGGATAGACGGAGGATGGAGACATAACACACTATCAGGTAAGTTCCACGCATACGACTAGGGTAGCTTCTTTATATCTACATTTACCACAGTACAACATGCACAGAGTACAGCTTGACACTGACTGTTTTTAAGAAAATAATTTGATTACAAGTACATACACATTTCAACAAGATCAGCAAGTTCCGGAAGCCTTCCCATAGGGAGTGCAAATTATGAGGTAATTCATTGGCACACAGCAGCAATCTTTACATCTAATTTCTGGTTTTGAATGTCAGTGCGCAGGATAATCAAGAAAGGTGAATATTATACCTTATTATAATATAACATCCCATCAACAAAGCCAAAAGAGTATTGATCATTCTAGAAAATCACGTATGTATATGGTCCAATATATGCTTAGATAGACCACTCCTAGGCATTTTAACTCATTAATGCTAACAGTGGCCAAAAGCAGCCTGACAATTCAGGTCAAATCCTTCTGGAAAAAACATTGCTTAGAAAATATTTGAAGGAGAAATGTTCATCAGATCACCATCAACAATTCTCGTTCAAATATCATGTGATTCTCAATTCAGCGGGCAAAAGGAGCCTGACATTTCTGATGATATTTTGCACGTAAAACATAAGCTGGTAAAATATTTGAAGGAGAAATGTTATTCAGAACATTACCAACAACTCTCCTTCAAATATTTGGTGATATTACTCTTTATTCCAGAGTTATTGTCAATCATAGCATAGGTCCAGATGAAAAAGGACCCCTTAAGCATGGATGGGTTACTAGTCCTTACAAGCAGGTGACATGTACTGCACCTTCAGCCTGGGGGAATAGGGTGAGTGGTATTTACAGGAGAATGGTCTCTTGTCTTGGTGGTCTATTGAGCAGATTTAACCCTTATGCGGCTGGTGGCTAATTTCGCCAATACAAAATGATGCCAAAACCCTGAAAAATGACAGAAACCCTGGCATATGGGTACTCATCTGAGAGAACTCGGTTAGAACTTTCCAATGAATACCAACATGACTGGGATTAGATGGTTATCAAAAGTCTGTGCATCCGTGTGCTTTGGGCGAAAGTAGCCTTAGTATTGGAAGATTTAAAGGAGAATATTATTCACTCTTGAGCAGGTTCCTATCTCACACATTTGAAAAACAAGCTCCATACAATAAATAAGGTTATAAGGAGATGAGCCAGCAAGGTGTTGTCATCTCAACCATTCCTTCCCTAAGTCATCATTAGGTGGCCTCATAAAACAGGTGACCTGACTGGATGAGATAATTTTTCAAATGCTCAATCTTCCTCCATTCATGCTCACAACAGAGTGGTCTGCAGAGACAAGTGGCGTGTATCAACAGGTGGCTTTTCAATCAATAACCACATCTTTTTTTTAGAAAATATTTTAAGGAGAAATGTTAATCCCAAACTCACAAACAATACTCCTTCAAATATTTTTCCATTAAATGCTTTATTCGAAAATCATTTCCAGAAGTATTAAAGAGGAAGACGACACTTGTCCAGGATATTTGCAAACAGGTGTTGTTAAACAACAGGATATGGCAACAGCACCCATATCCCTAGAGCCTGATAAATCAGCCTCCCCTCAGTGGAGAGCAACAAAAGCATAGTACTTATAATCACCTATAGGTGGCAGCAGATGGGCTGGCCTGCTCCTGCTCATATCACAGACAGTACCCCTGTAACACCACCTAGTGACATAAACCTAAACCAACCTGAACACCTTGACCATGTGGTGCCTGGTAAGAATAAAACTCTCTAGACCATGAATAAAATGGACCAGAAAAAGGTGGAATCCTTTAATATCTGAAATTGGTTTAAATCTCTTTCTCTTATCCATATAACAGAGCATATAACCATGCAAGCCAGAGTGCATACACTGAAGTCTATCAAATGAAGTTGCAAAACAAGTTTTCATTTCATAAACATATTGGGGAATTTCATAACAGGTAGTATATACACATGCATATCATCACAGCATCAATATGGCAATGAGTCCAGAGATATTTGAGGCATGATGGAATAAATTCATGATTATAATATCATAATCAGATATCTTTATAATTCATGATATAATAAAGCTCTCATCAATACACAAATACAAGTGATGCTAATTTAAGAGACGCTAGTGCCAAGTGGAGTAATGTACAGTGATACATGCTATTTAGAGAGAGACCAATGACTGGGCACAAACAAAGATATTACTAATAATATATAAGGAATATATTGAGAAAATACAACAAAAAGTTGTTGTTCTCTTTTATTTAACTATCCTTCTTCCTGCAATTTCTTTTTATTAAAAACTGACTCTTTGATGAGTTATAATTGAAGTTGTCAACCTAGGTGGATGCGTCAGATAGAAATCAGTTATCTCACTCATGCTAAGTTGCCAACATGTTCTCTTGACAATTGCCGCCTGGATCTATGATACTTTTAGCACTGAATTAAGAATAAAGAATGAATTCAAACAATGTTTGTATGAGAGCTGTAAAATCAATTTTGAAGAACATCTATTCTTCAAATAATCTCCAATAAATGTTTCCATTTTGAAAAGAATCACCAAGATAATCAGGCATCTTTGGCTTCACAAGTATGAAAGGGTTAATAACTGTTCCTTCTAGTACAGACTGTAGGTACTAGTGCTAATACAAACTGCTGCCAATGAACAACCCCCATGTTCAACATGAGAACCAGTCATAAATACCGCTAATGCTAAAACATAGGACTTTTCTACAAAAACATCTTACTATATACAGAGAGGTGAGCTAGCAGCATATGGTTATACCACAGGAAAAACTGCATCATGCGCTAGCTGTACCCACCTTAAGGCGGGCTAGCCGGCCATCTTGACACTTATGATTGGTTTAGAAATAGTTCTGGTTAGACAGCTGGGGCCGTTACAAGTAGCCACATTATCCCATTAGACCAGTGGCAGAAAGGGGTTCATATTTCAATGTCTATAGTATGATCTCATGGGCTGGCAGAGATGTGGTTGACCTATACCACCAGTGCACCATGGGTTAGCCATGGCTCTACCATGATAAGTGGTTAATATGTGGTAAGTATTTGGCAGTTTTGCTCATCTGACACGCTGGTACCACACAACATTCTAGCTTCAGCCACACGTCTCACAGTATCTTTTTGGGAAGGGAGGCATATGTGGGGTCGCAGTCTCATACTGAACTGGGACATGATGTGAATAGTGACACTGTCCTTACAATAATGTGGAATCTCACACATGGCAAGTTCTCCACAATCAGCTGTCATGTTTTGCTTTGCCATCATATATCTCTTTTTCAAGAGAGAATCAAACACTCCACGCTTAAGCCTAGAATTGCAGGAAAGGTGATGATATACAAAATTACAAACATTCCTTAACTTCTGTCAATCATACTCCTCTAAAGAAATAAATGAGATGAGTTAAGTTCTCCTATGAGCACCAAGTGGACAAAATAAAAACAAAGTACCTAAAATATCACCACAGTAATGAGTAAATGGGACTATAAAACTGAAATATGACTGCACATATACACCTATGGTTTGTACATGTTGCAAAACTATATGGCCTCTGATTATACCGACATGTTATCATTAAGAACCAACTATCGTTCTCTCACTATAATTCATCAATATTTCATCAATTCAAAGAGTAAAGTGGATCTGTGTCATGTATGTAACAAATCATTCATCATAAATAAAAGTAGAAAATTTAAACTTTTTGACAAAGTTGGTAGCCTGGCCTTATCTTACTTGCAACAAAAATGCTGTCATGAAAAGATTGAAGTCCATATTTTATAAGCAGCATGTATATCAGAGGATTGTCAATTGAAAGTCTCACAAACAGAATTCAATTGTATCTTCATAAGTTAGCACTTACAAATCAGACACTGAGCAACACAACAAAGCCTTTTCATGAATTGCTCTAACACTAACAAAAAATTCTAACAATAATAAATACAGCAAAAGACTGTAAATTAGCTATTACAATTCTTGAAGATGTTCAAGGTGTGTAAATTATTTTCAAGAATTCTAGAAAAATATTTCAAGTAAAATAGAAGGCGAAGAATAATTTTTCTCGACAAAGTTCATATTGATACATTCACTTGACTTTCCTTGATTTCTTTACTTAGGTACCAACTAAATTATGTGGGCTCTAGTGGTTTAAACAACCCAAGGTCACTGGATAGGACTTTTTTCCTTCCATGTAAAATGAGATCCTAAAATATAGAATGAACAACCTATGCTGGGTATCAAGAAGTCTATAATCACCCTGGCCTCCTGTCCTGGGTGAGAACTAGTTGGTTTAATTGGCAATGCTAGGATGTGAAGAGATTGTGTGTAGTGTTTTGAATGCTTTCACTCATGCCAATTACATTGGAAAATAGGATGCTGAATATAAATTGTATTCACCAAAACAACCATCTTTTGATGGAAGTTTATCAACAATATGGTATTAATATCAGCGATGACCCTCAATAACCAAATTCATACTTTTTTCTCATCCAGATGTTTCACCTGATCTAAATGACGTATGGTAAGATAAATTTACTTTCCCTTCAAAGATTTTTGGAGATTTGGAGATAAGTTAGCATTCACTTTCCCTAACTCAGTGTAGAATAGCAGTGATGCCAGACCCTGCCTAAGATAAAAACACTAAGTCCCATCATGTTAGCACTGTCATCTCAGTTCGCACGCTAGTGATGCCTTACAATGATTAAGTTAACAGAACTACACCCCCCTCCCTCCCTCAGCTGTCCTCCTTCACATACAAAACTTATCACTTATCACCCAAAACGACCAGAGGCAGACAAGACTCATGTGTTCCTGCATGATACCTCTGCCCAGTCATAGTATACCAGACCCCTCATCTGTCCTCAGCCACATAAGAAATCCAGCCTGTCACCTCTATTCCACACAACTAGTGATGGACTGGACTGTGTGATTCCTCTGCCCAGTCATAATTTACAGTATTGCCCTCAGCTGTCCTCTGTCACATAAGAAATCAGGTCCGTCACTTCCATTAGTTCGTCCACATCAGACACGACCAGTGACTTACTGGATTCATCCCCCGATGAATCACCTCCGCCACCAGCTTTCTTCAAGTCTTTTGAACTTTTAGGCGACTTTTCCTTAGTGGGGCCGCCTACTTTCTTGGTCTGAGTGTCTTTCCGTTTGCCGGCGGTGGTCTCCGCACTGGAACTCTGCGATGACGAGTGGCCGTTCACTGGGGGAACATCCTTATCTCCTTCAGACTTTTCTGAAAGTTTTGATGTCTTTGAATCCTTTGGTTTCACACACTGTTTTTTATCATCACTTTTATCCTTTGAGTTCTCAGACCCCTCAGAGTCTTCACTCTCCTCTTCCTCCTCCTCATCATCACTTTCATCATCATCATCATCATCACCTTTGTCTTTTTCTCCTTTCTTTTTCTTATCACTCTCTTTTTTGTCTTCCTCTTTTTCATCATCCTCCTCATCAGAATCCTCCTCCTTATCATCAGACCCCTCCTCCTCCTCTTCCTCCTCCTCCTCTTCCGAGGCCTTAAAACTTTCATCACTGTCCGACTTTAATACATTAACCTTCTTTTTCTTGCCATTCACACCTTTCTTTTCTTCTCCCTCCTCCCCATCCTCTTCCCCGCTATCTGATTCTAGGATTTTTCTGTAATTTGCTGTTTTCCGGGCTTTTCGTGCACCTCTGTCGACTTCGTCCCCCCAGTCGCTGTCTTCCTCATAGCGATGCCTTTTTGATGAGCTCCCCCGTCTCTTAGAGCCGGGTCCAGATGAATCCTCACTATCGTCAGAGAGCACCATTCGTCTCTTTTTCGGCTTCTTCTTTTTCTTGCGCCTGGACTTGCCGCCGTTGTCTGTGTCACTGTTGGAGGCGTCTCTGTAGTTGACGCGCCGGCTTGCTGCACGCCTGGCTGGACGGTATTCACTCTCATCACTCTCACACTCACTATCCACAACTGAAATGACAAACCAGGGGCAAAAGCTATTATCAAACTGTTTGTGCCTGGAATGGCCAAAAAAGGCAGTAATATTTCTGTAAAAAAGCATATAATTTTTGAAAATATTTAAAGAAGTGTCCATCAGAACTTCACTAAAAACTCAATTTCAAATTTGTTATGTGAAAACTGGCTCTACTCTTTTAAGTTATTTTCAAAAGAATCATTGCTCCAAACAGCATTTTCAGGAAGGACTCAAGCACCGATGAATTAAACCAAATACTGTATACCACATCAATATTGCGGCAGTTGAATTAATGCATTCTTTGCGCACCCCTGGAGTTCGCATGTATTAAACTGTGCACTGAATACAATTAATGAGCTGTATCCCAAAATATATTCCAAATGATAGACTTTTAATTCAGTGGATTTTAATGTATCTCTGAATTGATCCTTACCAAAGTCTTCCATGCCCCTTCGCTTTCTGCGCCGTCGCCGGCTGCTGCTGTGTCTGTGCGAGGACCCCCTGCGAGGCTTCCTGCGCCGCACGTAGCCCTCCTCCTCCGACAGCCCATCGCTGGCGTCCTCCTCAGCACTGCCCTCAGAGTCCTCGTCCCTGCAGCAAAAATGACAAAACACACACTTAAGACACAGTCATGCCAGGGCCCTAGCCAGGATTTAGAAACTTGGTGCCCAATATTGGCAATTGTAAACTTTTTGGGCATCCTATTTTTCAAGGCAGAACATAATATATTAAGATTACAAACATAGACGTATTTACTCATTGAAATTAGGCATTAAATCCTTACACATGTGATGGGAATTATATAAAGGTGGGAAAACTTTTATACTTGAAATTGACATTTTAAGAAATTACTCCCTAAGGTTTTGTGTGGCCTTAGGGGTGATTTTTGAGGATTTTGGTGTCCAAAAAAAACCCCAGACACCCTGCTGGCTAAGACTATGCAGTCCACTCTAATCAGCATCACAGCCTCCTGCAATAACACAATAGTTTAACGGACCCGACCAGCAGCATTTGATATCTACTAGCCCTACCTAGTCATTTCTTTCTTGGGAGTTATTATTACTATTGCTACTGGTACTGCTACCACTGCGACTACTACTACTACTACCACTACTACTACTACTACTACTACTACTACTACTACTACTACTACTACTACTACTACTACTACTACTACCACTACTACTATTACTACTACTTCTACTACTATAATAGTTGTTCTGCTCACTCTGTGGCCTTGTACTCCTCGCTGTCATCGTCACCGTTACTTGCGTCCTCGTCATCGTCCAGACTTGTCAGCTTGCGCGTCTTTTTGCGGTTGACGACCGGCGGCGGCCGCTCCACCTCCCCCGGGATGATATTGGCAATGTCCTTACCGCCACGGCCGGGGCGTGGGGGTGGGGGTGGGGGCTTCTCTATGGGTTTAGTCTCATCATCATCTTCCTCCTCCTCTTCCTTCACCCCTGTGATGTTGGATATATCCTTACCTCCATGTGAAACTGAAATGACAATATGGGATTACACAGGATCTTAAACAGGTTTTTTTTATCTTATAAATTCCTTAAAGGGCGAATTAATCATAATTTTTTGCCCAACTTTCCGACTGGTTATTTCAACATGAATCTTCTCCATGCAAATTTTGTTTTTTATCAAATTTGTTGTCATGCAAAACATGTAGAAGCCTATGCATTACATTTACCAAATTTAAAAGAAAAACACTTCAAAATGATGCTTAGGCATGGCACTGGGATCGGTATCAAAATAATGGTGATGCCGATCCCAAGCCTCAAAATACCAAGTCAATCCCAGTCCTACTTTGACATTGGTAATGGTGGAGGAAATCGGAGTATCCCATTTTGGACACTTAGTTCTAATATTAAGACCAAGACCTTGGTAGGTGGCAGCACTAGACTGTGACGTACCTGGGGGTTCCTCTACCTTCACATCATCCTGTATAGCAGAGTTGATCAGCTCGTCAAACTCCTGGAACCTGTAGCTGATGTTGGCACGCTGGCGGGTGGAGCGCTTCGGGTACGCGGACTCGCTCTCGCTCTCGGAGGATGAAGATGATGATGATTCTGAGGCCGATTCCTCCTCCTCCTGATCCTCAGAGTCCTCGTCCGACTCGTAGTAGCCGCCGTACTTCCTCGCCTTCTTCTTCGGCTTCTGAAACGGCAACAGCAACTTACAGCACACCTGCCCACAAGTGAAATCAGAGGGATCCAATGATCACTGAGCGCTCCGCAGTACTTTGCAGTCATATTATTTCTAAGTTAGCAGCAGGAGAGGTGAAATTAAAAGTACAAGTTAATTAATCTTTATTCTAAGTCAGAAAATTTATAATACTGTATAACCGGTAATATTAACGTGTTCTTAATTTTCCCGAATTTACCTAATGGGTTACAGACGGTAAAAATTAAAACGTTATCTTTTAAGCATTTTGTTGGTATCGTGTGGTAGACAATGCTCCCGGGATACAATGTTTCCGAGTCTGAATTCTAAGTGTGTGAATTTACATTATGAATTTATCATGAATGTTACATTATATATATTATATATTATACATTATATATATATTATATATACTAGTTTTTTGTCAATAAATGAATCTTTAAACTGAATGAAAATGTAGTTATTTACATATAAATTATCATGAAATAGGTATAAATAAACAATAGTAAGGAGTATTTAGATCGAGTGGTAAAGCCGTACATGGCAATACCAGCCTGAACAGGTTTGGGGATTAGGATTTGTTGTTCTACACGTGCATTCAGCACACAAAAACGGTCGTCTGCACTGACACGTCCAGCAGGCAGAACGCTTAGTAGCGTTATCCCTATATTTAATATCAATGCAGCCGTGTGTAGGCCGGGAAAATAAAAAACGGGAAAATGTCACAATCGTCATTTTTCGGGAAATAAAAGTCCCGGGAAATATACCCGTTATACAGTAATGGTAAACAGGAGCTGCCAGAGCTCTTGGCTGACTGGACATACCGCTTAAAGTGCCATCCGAAGCACTGGAAAGCGGCAACGAATTTGAAATTTCCTTTTTCTGCGCCCCCACAGGGTATCGACCCGAGTCAACAGTGCTGCAGCCAAGTGTATTAACCACTAGACCAACTTGCTCACATGCTCACAGGACTACTGAGTGTGATATTGGCCATCCCTTCATGTGAAGTGTGTCAGTAGAGCAGGCAAGACCAGCTCCATACTTTGCTTGGTGCATTGCCTCTTCATGAACGGGTAAGCCATGAGGATCTCCTCTTCTATACTGCTGGTGGCAGCACTTCCTCTCTATCACACTCAAAACTAATCTCACTCAATAGCATGGGGGAGCGCTTTCTATCTTTCCATTGGCAGGCCAGCCTCCTGTCAGTGTGCTAGTAAAGCGAGGCTGCTTCCCATTGGGCATGTGGCATGAGAGAAAGAGAGTGACACACAGAGCCCCGAATTCTGTGTAACGGTATTTCCTCTTTAAGTAAGTTTCGTTTTAACAGAGAAGTACCTCATTGGCTTCAAGTAAATCTAAACAAAAGTGAAAAATCTTAGCAAGAAAGTTGACATTTTGTATGATAACCTTCTCTGCCTGCGTGACTGGGCTCCTTACCTGCACAATGATGTTGTCCAGGCTGATGCCCACGAAGGCCAGCCTTTCCTTCCTCATCTGCGCAAGGGTCTTCTTCTTGAGGTTCTGGTCCAGGCCGGCCAGCTTCTCCAGTAGCTTCTCAATCAGCATGTTCTGAAAGGAAAACATGGCCACGCTCAAAATCTCCATTGGTACAAAATAAATTCTGGACAACGCTATATTTCTGTAACCAGATTACATTCAGAAACAATTTGAAAGAGAAATTTCATTTTCCAGAAGCTTCTTAATCAGCATGTTCTGAAAGAAACATGAGAATGCTCAAACTCTCCATTGTCATAAAATAATGTACGGGCAATTTTGATTATATTTCTGTAACCAGATTACAGTCAGAAACTATTTGAAAGAGAAATGTTCATCCGAACCAAATCCATAACAACCCTTTTAATATTTTGTGTATGAATTCTTGTTTTCAAATTTATTCCCAAAGTTACCAATGGAATAGACTACACATCTAGTTACCACCAGTGGCAGCTAGAAAAAGTTAGACTATTTTGTGATACCGTTCCCATAAAAGCATGGCTTGCAGAAACTTTGAAGGAGAAACTTATCTTAAAGCAAACCAATGTCTTCTGGACATTTGTCACAAAGTATCAATAGGACAGAAAGGGTTAACCATGATGATATTCTAGATGCCAGGGGAAAAGAGTTATTGTATAAAAAGGTATTGATGTTTTTTGTAGGTAGCACAAAACCTAACTACTGGGGACTCAGAGCTGCAAACTGGATGTATGGTATACTATGGGGTGTGGTACATGAAGTCAGTCAAGATTTTTGATTTGATATCATTGTAAATTTCACACACAATATGGCAACTTTGAACATTACTTATTAAATAGACCACTGCTTGAAAAATGAATGAAGAGGGAAAATCATACACAGCAGGGCCAACAACTTTCAGCCAATTATTTCTCAAGATAATGCTTGGTTTTCAAACCATTTTTTTGTATCTATCAGACTATGAGTATTGCGGAGAGGCGGATGGGTTAATGTTGTACTCACATGTTCACAGGTGGGGCAGTGCCAGTCACCATCAGGTATGATCATGATTGGCGGTCGCAGGCAGGCTGTGTGGTAACCAGCTTCACACTTGTCACACAACAGTATCTACAATCAGAAATCAGAAGTTTAGCATTCATGATTCATTATCAGATTCATTAAAAAATCCATTAAGATTCAATAGCATCAACACTTCAAAACTTCACAGTTATCAGGCAAAGAAATAGTACTATATGCACTAATAGCCTCACAGTTATCAGGCAAAGAAATAGTACTATATACACTAATAGCCTCACAGTTATCAGGCAAAGAAATAGTACTATATACACTAATAAACCTCTCAGTTATCAGGCAAAGAAATAGTACTACATACACTAATAAACCTCTCAGTTATCAGGCAAAGAAATAGTACTATATACACTAATAAACCTCTCAGTTATCAGGCAAAGAAATAGTACTATATACACTAATAAACCTCTCAGTTATCAGGCAAAGAAATAGTACTATATACACTAATAAACCTCTCAGTTATCAGGCAAAGAAATAGTACTATATACACTAATAAACCTCTCAGTTAACAGGCAAAGAAATAGTACTATATACACTAATAAACCTCTCAGTTATCAGGCAAAGAAATAGTACTATATACACTAATAAACCTCTCAGTTATCAGGCAAAGAAATAGTATATACAATAATAAACCTCTCAGTTATCAGCAGGGAGTCTCGGCATCTCTTGAACACCAAAACCTCTAAAAATCTCCTACCAGGACACCCAATTATTTTGTATGGAAATTCTTAAAATGTCATGAACAAGCATATAACTAAATATTTTTCACCTCAATATAATAGCCTTGACAGTCTATGAGTATATCATACCCTATTTTGATAAGAGAACACATGCTTCAGATTAACATCTGAGTATCTTGTATATAAGAGGACGCCCAAATATTTTACAGTTTTAAATCCATGTCAACTTTGCCACTCTTTCTGTGATATTCAAGGAAGACTAGAAGAACTAAAAGACGAACATTATCTCATAACCTCAAGTCAATGGAAACTTTCTTGCATGCTTAAGCTGATTAAAGCCCAGGTAGTGGTGAGAGACAGAGCAGTCAGTAGCAATGCCACTGACAATGCTGCAATCTCCAAACGTATCAGCCAAAGCACAAGTATCCATTTTTGTTTTCCACAAACATAACATACACAACGCATTAGTGTCTACAATCTTTCTGTCTTTCAAACGTACCAGTTCAGGGTGATCATACTTGAGGCATTTACAGCATGGCTCTTCATCTTCTAGCTTCAACTGCTCCTCATCTTGTTTCTCTGAAGAAGGAAAACAAATAATGACTACTGTAAAACCCATTATTATCGCGCTCCTTTTAATTTCATGCATTTCGCGCTTGGTGATGATAACGCGTATATTACTGGCGCTGATATACGTTCAAAATAGCATCACAATGCCCCATCTAACGGTGGTACAGTTGATGCGTGTAATTAAATGGCCGCGATCAGATTCAGACGGCAGTTGCGTGAATAAAAAGGGGCGCGGTTATAAAGGGGTTTACAGTACTACAACGATGCACAGCATGCAGTGTCACTCTCAATCACTGCAGGTAAGCAAGAGAGACGTCGCTGTGTAAAGAGAGAAGTTGATCTCTCCTCCTCTTGCTTCTCTCAAGATGGAAAACTGAACCAACAAATACAACAATGTGAAAACATTTTAAATTCAATCAATCATATAGAATTTCAATAGAATACTATGCACTGGTTAAGATTGGCTTTTGATCTAATGACCAAGAAAAATTCTGTCCTTCTGTAGTTAATGAAAAGTACACCAGTACTCATATAAAAGGATTAGGTGGTCAGTATTTTGATTTGATAACCAGAAAAATTCTGTCCTCCTGGAGTAAAAAAAAAGTACACCAGTGTTTGTACGGAAGGATTAATTTTGTGCTATGGATGTTGGGTGTTTGCTGACTCACTTTTCAATGCGGCCGCTCGTTTGGCGTTGCGTCCGGTGGGCTCGTACTCGGACCCGGACTCCTCATCCTCCTCCATCTCGCTGGAGGAGGACTTGAAGACGAGCTCCTCGTCGTCCTCCTTCTCCTGCAGCGCCTGAATGAACTCCTCCTCGCTGTCCTCCTCCCCCTCCTCCTCCTCCTCGGTGCTGTTGCGGGCACGCCCCCGCCCCCGGCCACGACCCTTCTTCTTGTTCTGACCGGTAGGACCCCACTCATGATCACTGTCCTCATACTTTTTCTAAGAAAAATGAGAGAATGTGTTTATTACAAATGTCCATACCATACTACACCTATCCTCATACTTTTTTCTAGGAAAAAAATAGAATGTGTCTATTACAAATATTCATCAAATACTATGTCCATACATCACTACAAAAAAATCTTCCGATTCATACTCACAATCCTCATACTTTTCTTAAGGAAAAAATTTAAATGTGTTTATTACAATTTTTCATCAAACAATACGTCCGTAATACTAGCAAAAAGTCTGCAGCATTCATGATCATTATCCTCGTATTATTTGGGAAAAAATAGGCTTATTGTAAATTTCTTGTCAATTTTCATCATATACTTTTTTTGTATAATAAATATTCCGCAGCAGTAATGAGTAAATGTATGAAAGATTTTGGTCTTTATGACAAAGAAGGTTATTCAATGTAGTTGCTATAAGTATTTGAGGTAGATGAGTATCTGAATCTGGACTGGCAGATATTTTGTGATTGCAGTTTTAAACAGACATTTTTAAAATCCTGGCTAAGACCCTGGTGGGAGGCTGCATACTGTGATAGAACATCAGATGGGTGACTCACCTTTTTGGAAGACTTTTCCTTCTGGGCTTTATTCTCTTTGTTGCTCTCCTTCCCCAATTTATTTCCCTTCCCCTTCTTTATTTTACTCAGAGGTACATCGCTGTCATCGGATTCAGAGTTGGCCCCCTTCTTCTTCCGTTTTCTTATAGTCTTTCCATTTTGCCCCCGTCCTACTCCCTTCGGCTTACGGCCCCTCTTTTTGACAAGGGGCTCGTCGTCAGAGTCAGACATGACCTGTTTCCGCCCCCTGCCCTTGGTGGGGAGAGCACCTTTTCCTCCCCTTCCTCTCCCCTTCACCCCTCTTGGTGGTGGTGGTGGTTCCTCATACATCTCAATAGGCACAGCTTTAGCCCTTCTAGGCCGCAAGGTTCTACCACCAGGTGTCACTACAGGTGTCTCTCCAGTTTCCTTAGTTTTGGAATTGCTTATATCAACACTTGTTTCATTATTTTTTTCGTTGTCATTTTTAACTTTATTACTTTTCGCAGAACTCTCGTCACATGAGAGTTCCTTGCTGTCCTTTGTGTCTGCTGTTCCCTCAGCCTCACTTTTCTCCTCCGTCTTAGACGAGGTGTCACTTTTCTCTTCCGTCTTAGACGAGGTGTCACTTTTCTCCTCCGTCTTAGACGAGGTGTCACTTTTCTCCTCCGTCTTAGACGAGGTGTCACTTTTCTCTTCCGTCTTAGACGAGGTGTCACTTTTCTCTTCCGTCTTAGACGAGGTGTCACTTTTCTCTTCCGTCTTAGACGAGGTGTCACTTTTCTCTTCCGTCTTAGACGAGGTGTCACTTTTCTCCTCCGTCTTAGACGAGGTGTCACTTTTCTCTTCCGTCTTAGACGAGGTGTCACTTTTCTCTTCCGTCTTAGACGAGGTGTCACTTTTCTCTTCTGTCTTAGACGAGGTGTCACTTTTCTCTTCTGTCTTAGACGAGGCCTCCTCACTTTTTTCAGGCAACACCTTAGACGAACATTCTTTTTCCCCAGAGTCCCCCTTTTCCTCAATACCAGTTGAGCACTTTCCAACTTTTTCGGAGACAGACTCGTGGTCTTTATCACTATCAACTGAAGCTGGCTTTTCTTTTTCCTTGTTTGTAATTCCCACCTCCTCTTTGTCTCCATCACCTTCCTCTGTGGTGTCTTCACCTTTCCCCTTTGATGCTGGTGCCCGCTCATCAACATCCTTCTCATTTCCTTTACTGACCTTTTCCCCTTTTTCTTTTAATTCATCAGAACCACCTGATTTTTTATCACTATCCAAAGACTCTTTATTGGTTTTCATTCCTTTGTCACAGTCTTGAGATTTGGTTAATTTCTCCTCTTCACAGTCATCACCATCTCCTGATTTGGCTTTGGATTTATTTTTACCATCTTCGCCACTTGCTGGCGAATCCTCATTTTGCACATCAGTCACTTTTTCAATTATTTTTTCCTTGATCTTTTCAGGAAGCTGTCCAGCTGATTTCTCCTCTTTGCTCTTGACCTCTTTATTGACCTCTTCGTTGACCCTGGTTGTTTCATTGTCTTTGCTAACAGTGTCCCTCTCTTTGACCTGCGAATCAGCTCTTTCTTTGACCTCACCTTTGCTTTTCACATCTGCCCCTTCTTGGCCCTCTCCTTCTTTCCCCTTGACCTCAACACCTTCTTTGACATTGTCCTCAGCCACATCCCTGACCTTCGTATCAACCCCATCTTTGACCTTCAAAGAGTCTTTTTTGACCCCGCCTTCCACTTTCACATCAGCCACTTCCTCGCTGACCTCCTTCTTGACCTCCCTATCAGCCCCTTCTTTGACCTCAACTTTGACCTTCTCATCAGCCCCTTCTTTGACTGGATCTTCCACTTTCACATCAGCCCCTTCTTTGATGTCCTCAACTTTGACCTTCACATCCGCCGCTTCTTGGTCTACCCCTTCTTTTTTGACCTCGAAGGAATCTTCTTTTGTGACCTTGACCTTGTCAGCCTCATCCTTCACTTCAACTTTGACCTCATCTGTGGCTGTGGTTTTAAGCTGATCCTCACTGGGCTCTGCCTTGGTTGTTACTGACGACCCATTCTTATCTGCCTCACTTTCACCCGGTGGTTCTTTTTTCACATCAACTGCAATTTTCGGGAAAAAAATATATTTTAGAATTCAAAAAATAATAAAAAAAATAAAAAAAGCAATATACAGCAATATAACAACAACATTATGTATCACACTCATTCACTCTTTTTCTCGTAAGGATTACAATCATTCATTTTATTAGCTTATTTACTGTTAACTTTTGACAACATTAAGTCAGAGCAGTCAGATTATAATCTTCAGAATCAACTTCTTTAGGAATGTCCACTTTAGACATCAAATTCTAAGGATCTGTTATATCTTTATATTTCTAACGATACAACCTTATTTAGTTCAATTTGGTTCTGTCAGCTTCAGAAATTTTGCTAATAAATAGAAAACTACCTTCAAATGGAGATGTAACGGTAGTAGTTATGTCAATTATATATCATTTAGCAGTACCAGTGTTACGGATCTTAAACACTATTATACTTCTCCATGTTAAAAATCTATATTGTATCGAATATCAGTAGATTCAGTACTGATCCCTAAAGTTGCTAACCCACTCAGAACCCTTTTTAGAAACCGGGTATTAGCCAGGATTTAGAAACTGGGTGCCCAAAATTGATTATTGTAAACATTTTGGGCATCTTATTTGTCAAGGGAGACCACAATATACGCAGATTACAAACAAAAACATGTAATTACTTATAGAAATTATGCACAATAACCTTATACACAGTCATAGGAATTATATTGAGGTGAGAATATTCAATTATATGCTTCAAATTGATATTTTAAGAAAATCTTCACAAAAGAATTTGAGTGTCCTGACGGGTGATTTTTGAGTGTTTGGGTGTCCAAATGACGTCCCAGCCACCCTGCTCACTATGACTATGTTGAGAAACTATATGATCAGAGCAGAGTATTGAAGAGTGGCTTACCTTCTTTGATTGGTGAGACGGACCTGCTCTCTGTCTTGGGTGTGGCCGTCCCGCTGTCTGGCTTGGGCGTGGTGCTGCGACTGTCGAGCTTGCTGGTTTCGCTGGGCGTGGCTGAGCGGCTCTCCTCGTCCTTCAGATCTATGCTCACCTTCAGGTTCTCTATCAGCCCGTACAACTCATCACGCTCCCTGCAGCACAAAGAACAACATATTATGGATTCAAATCAATTCTCTTCATAAGGACATACGGTGGCATATTACACATAGCATTCACGAAAAAATATTTTTTAAATAAATACATCATTCATGAACAACATACTGATATCACGAAGGGAGTCAATTATTTTTTATTATTAATTTAAATGAATACTATTTTTGCTGAATGTTCATAGACAGGGTGGCAAATACAGACATTGCATTCATGAATAAATTTATTTTCAAAAAAAAAATCCATTGTTTATAAACAACATATACCAATATCAAGAAGGTCGTCAATTATTGTTAGGTTCAAATAAATACTCTTTTTGCTGAATGTTCACATACATAGGGTGGGGAATACATACATGGCATTCATGAATTATTTTTTTCAAAGAAATACATTATGGACAACATATAACAATATAAAGAAGGGAAAGGAGGTTTCATTAGAGATTAAATTAATAGTCCCTTTGTTGATCATTCAAAAATATAAGGTGGGCTGGTAGCAACTAAAGATAATGTGTTAATGAATATTTTTTCCCCATATAATTTAAATGTTACAACTAGCATAAAGCAGTAGAATGCTCCCTCTTTAGAGTACTGTGTCTAAACACATTATGGAAGTTTAAAATATGAATTCAAAACTTGGTATAGGAAAAAAGTTTGTGTTTTTAAGTCGTATTATCTAGATTCTACATGAAAACTCTTATAAATATGAAGGGCTCGACGCTAACAGTGCACTGTTGTAAAAATTTCCAAAAACAGCTTTGGGCCAGCAAAAAGACCTCCACTGGTCCTACACGGCCAGTTAACATTTGGGGACATTCTCGTTTATAAGTTTCCCCTCAAGAATGTCCCCAAATGTTTTTGAAATAAATGAAGATAAAATAAATAAGAATAAATGTTGTAAGTGAATTTTATGCAATGTTTTTTCTTATGCTAAAGGAAAATTTGTAGAACCAGTAAAATATTTGCAGGACCAGTAGATCCTAGGTGTTACTGGTCAAAAGAGGCCAGTAACATTTTGAGTTAGCGTAGAGGCCTGATATGAATACAAATGAATATAAGTTGGGAATTGAAGGGTAAAACTGTTGGCCCACAGTGTGGCTGACAAGAGAAGGTTGTTGAGACGTACTTGCAGACTAGCTCCCAGGTCTCTGCGTCCACGTCGTCCTGCGCCTCGCGGTACACCTGCAGACTGTGCTCCTTGTCCAGCATGTACCAGTACGCCAGACCATCCTTGTCGCGACCAATCGGGAGGAAGCGCAGCTCCGCAGAGGACTTCTCGTTAATCTTCTCTTTGAACTTGACATTCTTATCAAACTGAGATTCTATGAGATTCTGAGAAAGAAACACAAAATGTTTAGGAGGTGGTGTAGCAAGGTGTACGATTGTGGATCCCCACTGCACAGGGTTTTGACAAGATCATAATCAGATGTTAATTTTGAATCATATTGCAATCATATTGATCATTAAACTTTACTATTGATGACTGCTTGACCAATCTGTATGCTGACTAATACCAGGAACTATTTATTTGAAATATTTCAAATAAATAGTTTGTGCTAATACGTTTAATGATACGGAAAGAACATAAACTAGATATCTTATACTAGATTTACTTTATATTCAGCCAAAACGCATAATTGTTCTAGGTGTTAAAATCCATACATTTACTAGCAATAAAACCCTTATGCCAACTTACCTTCAATATGCGCAGTTTAGTTTCTAACTTTATGTTCTGATAACCTGCAGTCTGTAGCTCATAGGCGTCAACAACTGAGTACCCTTCACAATACTGCAAGAAAAATATGGTGAATAAATTCAAATACAGCGCATGTGTGCAGTGTGCATTATCTAATTGTGTTCTATATATTGTTTTCCAAGTGCACAAGAGGCACCTATATAAGTGCTTGCCAACTTGCCCTGGCAAGGAGAAATGACTGCCACGCATGTAAAGACAGTGTCTTAGCCAGGATTTTGAAAGTGGGGGCCTAAAATTGGCAGTTGTAAAATTTTTGGATGTCCAAATTTTTAAGGGGAATCACAATATACTCATATTTCAACCACAAACATGTATAAATTCATCAAAATTAGGCATGATATCTTTAAACAATGTCATGGGAATTATAAGGAGATGGAAAAATTCAAATATAAGCTTGAGACTTAGATTTTTAGAAATTCCACACAAAGAAATTTGGGTGTCCTGAAGGGTTCTTTTTAGGGATTTGGGCGTCCAAGAAGGCACCCAGACGCCCTGCTGGCTAAGACCATGTGTAGAGATCAGGCACTTAGCCAGGACACATACTGTCTGTCTTTTGGACAAGAGGTTCCTTGAAAAACTCAACAGAGCAAAATAGATCTTTTAAGAACTTTCAATTTTTTCTTGTTTTGAATAATTTGATGCAGGCACTGCCAGGAAATGCAGCAATTATGTGAAAGCTGCTTTGGATTCCGATTGGCGTTTTTGAAATCCTGTATTAGACCCTGAGTCCCAGTAAAGATAATCCCTCACTTGCTCAAACTGAAAACAAGTTGAAAATCTGATATGTTCGACTTCATCCACAAGTATTTCAAAATGAAAATTTGAAATGATACATCACAGCTGAGCCTTCAATTTATGAGGTACTTCAACAAGATTTCAATTTCATGCTCAATTTCTTTTCTGTAAAACTGGTATCAAAATGCCAATAATGTCATTATCATCCTTTAGATAAAGTTGCTCCCTGACAGCATTGATGCACTAAGACAAATTATTATACCTCACGTGAGAATACTCTTATCCTATTGGATGAGAGCCATGTGTCAAGACTGTTAGCAACCTGTGTCTCTGTAGGTTCCTTGACAGCGGTCACCATTCAACGTATTAGCACCCGCTGTCAAGGAGACGACTCATTAGCACCCGTTGCCAAGGTGCCGTTTCATGATTCCCTATATTGTTGAGGACGTGATGCTTTCGAGATCCCCACGCGTGGCGAAATGCGAAAAGGCCTGAGCAAAATGCCGCCTTCAACACTGGAATTATGTTAGTGTTGAGAACAACGATAAAGAAAATAACGAGTGCTTTAATTTAGAGAAAATAGTAAAATCTCAACCAAGTTGAGATCATACGTGGTTTGGTATGATAAAACAAATAGGAAATCCCAGCATGGTCAGCACGGTAAACCTGCTGCTTCGATATTGCACTGCCCAAGTGAGTTTGTAAGTTTCAACTTGTCATGGATTTTAGGTGCCCGGGGGTGAGGGGGGTTGTTCGGTATAATGAAACAAATATGACATCCCTGTGGGTTTGCCAACATGATAGTCTACCCCTCGTGAGCATTGTCACCCTCGGGCTATGCCCTCGGGTGACAATGCTCACTCGGGGTAGACAATCATGTTGGCAAACCCACAGTGATGTCATACTTGTATAATGTACACTGGAGATTCTTGCTAAATTGTGTCTCAAAAGTGTGCCACAATATATAAACACACTTAAGAATGTTATCATTGAGAAGTTAGGGTAAATTATGGATGATTATACATGGATATGCATTAGAAGCAGAAACTATGTTAAACCAAGTCAGGAATGCTGTACATTTGTTGTAAGTACCAAGTTTCCACTAATCTACTGACTTAGATACTAAACCTAGTACATAAACAAAATATCCAGACTAGGCAAAGAATATTACTTTTCCTTAGAGCTCATTCATGTGGAAAGATACCCTTAAATAGTTATTCATAAGTGGATCTACTATAAAACCCTACATAATTTTCCAAAGAAGTATAAATTCACAAAACAATTTTGAAGGATAGCTTTGGGTCAGGTTTTGTTTGAAATATTTCTCTACATATTTCTAAAAGAGACTTTAGGCAAATGATATTACAAAAAAAATGTTAGGCCTTTTTAGGGAGATGCATGCCTAAAGATAGATCTATGTAAAACTGCTGGATTGAAGAAATATAAACACATAAAAGTTGCATTTTCGAAGTTAGTGAATATATCTTATAAATGGTATCCTTTTTAGAAATTTCCTTCTATTAGGATGCAAACCTAATATTCAGACTCTTTTTGTCAAGACTGATGCCTTTTTTGCAAATGTTCTATGTCCACACATTTTCCTACTAATCCTTCCTTTTAATAGAACTGCAACTAAGTATCTTTAATCCAGAACAATGTACTACAAAGTGTGACAATGACACAGGCTGAATTGTAACATTTATAATGCAACATTGTATCAATATGTAGATACAGAGATACACCCTTGAGAATTTAGAAAACCATAAACCACTGAGGAAAAGTGGTAACTTCATTGAATATATATATCTATGCCACCAGTGTCTTAGCCAGGATTTAGAAACTGGGTGCCTAAAATTGGCAGTTGTAAAATTTTTGGGTGTCCAATTTTTTAAGGGGGATCGCAATATACTCATATTTCAACCATAAACATGTATAAATTCATCAAAATAAGGCATGATATCATTAAACAATGTCATGGGAATTATAAGATGAAAACAATTCAATTACATGTATAAGCTTGAGATTGAGATTTTTAGAAATTCCACACAAAAAATTGGGTGTCCTGAGGGGTGGTTTTTAAGGGTTTGGCTGTCCAAAAAGGCACCCATACACCTGCTGGCTAAGACCATGTATGCCACAGATTTCCTACTCAATATCCAAAATTGAATTTATCTTATTCCATTTGTTTTACGTTAGTCATTATGACCCTTTTGCATCTAAAGAGCACACCTGGTCTGACAGCTCTCACCAAATAGACAACTATTTGAAAAATATTTATTGGGATTGATAAACCCAGCAATAACAACTTTCAGTTGTTATTTTCTCTTACTACTGGTTGGTTTACACAGTGTGGCCCTAAGTTTAGAGCACAAATCCACTCCAGATGTGAATGAGTTTTAACAATGTTCCCTTTTTGATTGGCGTATATATCATTCATGAACTTTGATAAACTGCTGACATTCGTAAGTTAAAGAGATTAGTTCACCAGATGTCTCTTCCTAGGATTTTCATCTACTGCAAAGCATTTACCTTCTTCAAAATACGTTCCCATTTCTCAGCTGGGCAACCTCTCTTGATCTTCCGCAGAAGGAAAATGTGGATGTTCAACAGCAAATCAGATACTGCAAATCAAAACAAACAATCAATAGAACTTTTAGACAGCAACTCTTTACTAGGAGTATAGTAAAAAGTGAAACGGTAAACATAAAACCTTCATTAATTCTCACAGGCCAGTTAGATTAATTGTGTATTTACAGCAGACTTAGCTCATGCTAATTGATGTGCAATGCCTTACTTAGACTTTCAAATCCTGATACTCATTGGTAATTGGTATTATATACTAAATCAAACCCAATAGCATCAGTAGCGGTGTATTGCTATTAACCTGGAAATTCAATTGTACTTCAGTGCATTTGTGTCCATGGACCTCAGACGTACTGTAATATTGAATAATCACAGTTTAAAAACAACTGTGATCGTGCAAGATTTGGGAATCATGCGTGCAAGATTTGGGAACAAACTTTATTTGAGAGAGCTGCATTCTAATGTTGTTTTTGGAACCTATAATTCCAATCCAAGCTATAATGTTGTTCTTTGTTCGGTCAAATGCAACCCGAGTACATCATGAACATTAAACCTTAGATCAATTAACGTTTCCTACACAGCCTTGTAGAGACTGGGTTGTTTTAAGAAGTGCAACATCATTTACACATACAAATAGCGAACTGGGAGAAAGCGACTGCGCGGGTCACTAGCAAAAAACACCATGCCAGTTCAGCGTCTGCATAAAGTATGCAGTAATGCCGACGCTTTGTGATTTGATCGAGCCGACTCGACCATTTATGCACATCGTTTTTCTACACGCAAATGGCCATTTTGCACCTACCCTGCTTGCTATTTTCCAGGTCCTTTTCTAGATCTATAAACGAAAGTTCCGGAAGACCCAAAATTTCACCGTATCGTTCTATAAACGAACAAATAACAGCAAAATTCGGGTCTTTATGACAGGCCCCCGCCGGAGCCGACGCCATTTTGGATAATGAGGCAGATGTTTCATCTGTTTCGTATCAGTTTTTATGCTTAAAATCTCACCATCTATATCCCAATGAATAATTCGAAGTAATGAAAATGTAAAACATTAGTATAAATATGTGAATTTTTCTTTTTTTCTGGAGGGTTCAACATTGTTTTGAATATTTTGCTTAGTTCTACCTATCTCTACGAATAAGCACTCACTCCATTTGATTGACCTTTGACCTATTGAGCAAAGTGGGAAGGGTCAGTCGGTGTTGCTTCGTTATGCGGGTGATTTAAACATGATTAGTGTCGGCACTAGCCACGTGTTATTGTTTACATTGGCACCACCAGATCATAACTAAAACATAAACGTATATGTTTAGCACAACGCTGATGTGAATCCTATTGAATATTCATGAGCGTGTGACGACATGTAAGAGGTTCAATATTAAGATTTCATATCAAGGTGACACAACTTCACAAGAGCTTTTATAGTTCGCAATGGCCTATGTTCGGTTAGCTTTTTAAATACGGATCGATCGCTGTAACGGATAAGGGGGGTCGGAAAGTATTGCCCCTAACCCCCCCCCCCCCCCCCCCCCCCATCCTGAATAGCCAGAACCCCCCCCCCCCTTTTCTGATTTTTAATTTATTTTTTTCTAACGACCCCTTGTACCTGATATCCAGAGAAAGTCCGATACAAGGTGATAGGAGTGGAAATGAAAGGAATGGAAAGTAGTATGAAGCTAGTGGCGCTGGGCGCAACACAGCGCAAAGGTTAGGCATGTATGGTAGAGGAATGGATCCGTGCGCCAAAATATGTAGGGCCGGCGCACGGATCCATATCTCAAGGGGAATGGATAGAGATGTAAAAGTTATGAAATATGAGGAATATGGGTAGTGAGTAAAAGCAAATTAGTGATCGTGTAAATATTAAAAGCTAAGTTCACCTGGGAAAAAAAGGTCTGATTTGGAAAATATTTGTTACTGAAATACCATAAAGGTGAGAATATGGGGAATTCAAAAACATTAACCAGAATTTGCCCCCCCCCCCCCCCCCAATATGATACTGACCACCTCTAAGTCATGGACTATTATGATGTATTCAGTTCAAAAGCAATCTCTGTGTGTTTCTCATAACTGGGAATTTGTCATCATGCTGCAAGTGTGATCTGCTACATAAAATTCGAGTTATTTCATAATCATACTTGTATGGTTATCAATTTGCCAACACCTGTAAAATATAATAGCCCACTCCTAAACTAATAAACTAATCTGACCCCTGGTGACCAGGATTGGAACCGCAATAAAATCTCCTGATTTTGGATGGTTGAATGTTAACAGGTATGAATTATATAACTTGGTCAGAAAATCTCAGATTAGCTACTGATTTGCCAACTTTCAAAAATCATCCACCATTCCTCAAGAATAAATTTATTTTCTAGCCAAGAGCCAAGAATTTCATAATATGCTGAAGATAGTAAGTATTTGATCTTGAAAGATCACACAATGTCTGGAAAGATCACACAATGTAAATGTTATTGATGAAGACATTTTCAGTTCCAAAGCTATCTGCGTGTTTTTGAAAACTGTGTGTATATCATCATGCAGCAATTGTGATCTGCTTAAATTAAAGTTATCCTATTAACATATGTTTCCATGATTACCAACTCTAAAGGCCCGCTCCTTAAGAAAAAGTACTAACCTGGCCCCTCCCAGAATTGGAACTAAACAAAATGAAACCAAAACACGTCGCAGTATAGTAAACCGCCTGATAAGTGAAATATCCTGATTTTGGATTGTTGAATGCTGACGGGTATGCCAACGTACGTGCACAATATCAATTGAACAATTCATAACACACACGTACCATGATTTAAGAACTTATGGCCAGTTAAGCGATATTCTCAGAATGAGGCATCCCCGTAGTATAATAGTATACCGTAGGTGTACGTCCTAAACATATTTCGCTGTTTCGCTATTCGCAGAATTACCGTAAAGTCGTTCCCCTTTTTCAACATATTAGCTAAAAGTACACGGGCGCGAAAATATGCCAAAAAAATTTCCCATATATAAGCTTCAGACAATGTTTCAATCGCACGCATGACTTGACGCTAATGTTCATACCCGGCGGTAGCGCCGCAAGAGTGAAACGGCAGCAGATGTAACTAATTGAACCTCAGAATAGCAAGTTCATAGCACAGGCAAAATTGGATTGCGAAGCTTGCGATGCCACAAAGTTAACGACATGTAAAGGCGTATTGATATAATTATTATTGTTCATTTATTTGAAAAGGCATTATATTAAAAGATCAAAAACAATTTTTGAGCTATTTTGCGCTCCTTATTGGGTTCTAACGACATTCCAATGATGCCGAGCCTTTGGGAGTAGTTAGACAACAGGCGCCATATTTGATTTGGACATTACACCGGCTCGCATGACGAAGGTAGATAATAATCAGTTTCTGGACGTATTTAGATATGTGGGGTCATTGATAAACGTGGCCTAGAGGTCCTTTTCAAAGATTTACTCCGTTTGTCAGTCACGTAAATGGCAAGACTAAACTCGGAAAGCTAGGAACGATCCCAAATAGAGTTACGGGATTTTATTAATATAGTTCTCTTTTCAAACGGCAATATTGGCACAAGTAGCCGTGGCGTAATGGATAGAGCGCTTGCCTATCAGACATGGGATCGCGTGATCGATTCCGGCTGCCCTTGACTATTTTCATCTTTCCATCTGTCCAGCGCTTCGTGAGGTTATAAATGATACCTTCTCTTACTAACCGTGGCATTATTTTTATTTCACTTTACTTTACTAAAATGAATTGTTGGTCAAATCCGCTGATCCCAGAGAGAATGTCTGCCTGAATTGCCGTTCGCTATAAGGGCCGATGACTTAATGTTGGGCCTTGACTAAAACGATTTTTTTATCTTTGAGTTATAATAAACATTTCCACAGTTGTGAAGTTGGGAATTTCTTCGAGAAAATCTATAGTTTAATGGATGTAAGTAATGCCTAGCCTTCATATAAAAATTGAGCTCTGTGAAGTTTAAAGGTTGTAAGTATTAATTTATATCTTTATATCTGTTGATCAAGGAAATGTTCCATTAAGTTCCCTATGACGTTGGTATTGTCACTTGCATGCACACTTGCTGCACATGACTATTACTTTATGCAACTACCAGCCATTTACCTTCTATCTGCCCTTTCACACGTCCCTCCGTGCTGATCAGTGCCCTATCCATGCATGTACCTACCACCTGTACTTTGGGCTTGGATCCGTGCGCCCGCCACTCACTTTTTGGGCGCACAGATCCTAACTACATTGACAACTTCTACTCCTCCAGCGGCCTTTAGCGCCTTGCCGCAACACTTGTCTTCCCCCTTCTCTGTAATTGTACTGTCCTCCCAGTACCTCTCTCAACGGGGCCCTATCTGGATTTTTTGGCCGCTCAGTTTCATCAATAAACTCGCTGCCATAAACCGTTATTACGAAGAATTTTGTTCTGGCACTTTTCCCTATACACCTAGTATATTGCCAACTTGGCGAGTGGCAGCATGCTGAATCTATGACTGTCCTACGGACGACGTGCTACCCTACAGCACGTCTGATGCTGAAGTGGGTCCAGGGCTCCCCCTAGTTCTGAACTTGCATATTCCCCCCCCCCCCCCCCCCCCACCTCCCCAAAATTCTATTTGTTAAGACGGAGATTGTCGAACAATGACAGGGATATAACAATGGGCATATTTAAAGTTCTAGCGTCTTAAGTTTATGTATTATGAACTGGGTAGCGATGCGGGGCAGTATCGAAATCCCAAGAAATATATAAATGAAAGGGGAAAAAAATTGGAAATCCAGCTGCCTCGGAACCGGAACAAATTGTAATGAGTACATACAAAATGTCTTATGATTGAAATGTGATTTTTTTTCATTATATAACAAATTAAAAAGAAAAATACAGACAATACTTGGCAACAATCATATTTCTATATATGATAATATCCGTCCACAACTACCATATATTTTATATACATGTATTATAGAAGCAGGATCTAAAGGTAACACAAATACATATTTCAATTCAATAAATACAAATAACAAAATACGCAACGAGAAACAAAATACTCTACTTTTCTCAACCAACAGGCATTAATTTCTAAAGATTACACCACCTCTGCTTTGGCCCTATAACCCGGGACATGTATTACACTTAGGCATTGACCATTAGGGGGGGGGGGGGGGGGGGGGGGGGGGGGGCGTGTATAGAAGTTAGGGCACAATTATTTTTTTCGTTGAGATTCAGGGCTCGATTTTTTTCATCACTTCGGGGCTCAATTATCTTTTTTGCGCAGATTTTGAGGGCTCAATTTTTTTTCATCACTTTCAGGGACCTAGGGTGTCCAAGTCCGTATGCCATTGTCGCACAGGGGCCGTTCGTCGGTGGCACACTGCCATTGCGGCCGGGGGAGTGGGGGCCGCCAGAAGCGAAAGGGTTGGAGATGCCCTGAGATGAATTATCATCCTTATCTGAGGCCCAAATGAGTGATTCCAGATGATGAAATTCGTTCTGTTTTAAGAAAACAATTTACCATTTTTTTTTACCTCTTTTTGGTGTGCAGGGATGCCTGCCCGTGGTGCACTGCCATTGCGGCCAGGGTCTGGGGGCCTTGAGCGGCCCCCATGAGCCAGAGGGTTCTAGATGCTCTGAGATACATTCCCAGCCTTATCTGTGACCCTTTTTTTGATGTGCAGGGCCGTCTGGCCGGAGCTCAATGTTTTTTCATGGAGTCTGAGCTCAATTATTTTTTTCACTGATTATCAGGGTTCAATAAAAATTTTCAAAGAATTTAAGGGCACAATTATTTTACCTACACCTCCCACCACCTAACAACACCCCCTCGTACTTCCCACTTCCTACCTACACCCCTCGTATCTCCCACATTACCAAAATACACCCCCCCCCCCCCTTGTACCTCCCACTTCATAAATACAACCCCTCTTATCTCCCACGTCCTATTTACACCACATCGGGGTAGACAATTATTTGATTTCTGGTAGTTCATTCGGCTAGGGTAAGCAGGGTGGCATTGCTGACCTGTGTGGACTGTGAAGTGCTTGATATATATGTGATATACTGTAAATATGTGTACAAAGAAATAAACATTGACTTTTAAAATGATAAAAAATGTTTATTGCAATTTGTATCTGTACATCTATTTTCATGACTAAGTTGGGTGCTACTACAACTGCATGTATCCTGTAAATAAACCCAAACTTATGGTACTTCACCACATATTCCATGATTTATTAACCTTATGCATCTGGAGCATACGCATGATCTGAAACATGGAATTAACACCGATAAAGGCATTATCCTAAAAAATGCAATTAAGCAACATTTTATCTAACATTGTTCCTGTTGGATATAACAATCCACTTTCTGGATTGGCGTCTTTAAAGTTTTCACGATACATTATCAATATCTCCTTACCGATACAGTAAATTTTATTAATCTTTGCACTGTCACTTTCAAATCTCAAATGATATGGTACAATATTTTTTTGTTACAACAATTTTTTAGTTGAAGCTCAATCCCAGCGTAGCTGTACAGTTCACCATGTGGGTGTAGGAGGGAACCCTCGTCCTGGTACGTGACACACAAAAGCAACCTGACCATCTTGATGAAATATTTAAGGCAAAAATATGATTAGGAAAATTATTGAAGGAGGTATGATAATCGTAGTACAACCAACGACTCTCCATCAAATATTTTGTAAAATCATTCTCTATTTCAAGATTATTACCAATATGATAGACCCAGACAACAATTCCATTATGAATTCTTAAGCATATATGGGTTAAAAGAGCCTTCCAGTCTGTCTTTTGGACAGGCATTTTCATGAAAAATGTCTCAGATGCCCAGCAGAAATTTGAATTCGAAGCATTTTCGGTTTTTGCTCTGTGGTTATAACCAAATCTATTCCCTAACAAACAATTATCAAAGGCATTGGTGAAGTGTAAATTGCCAATGTTGACACAATAGGCTATGGAACGCAATTGGTGTAAGGATGTGTAGTAGCTGAATCTGGATGGGAAGAAATGTGATTGTTGTTTTAGACATGCATTTTTAAAATCCTGACAGAGCATGGCCTTATTTAACCTTTTCCTGCTTTCAATCTTGACATACAACAGCTCTATTACCCCTAACACCAAATAAAGGGTTAGGGGGGAAAAGGATTATAACCCCCCATAAATTGTATAATTGAAAATTCTTCACAGGATTTTCTGCCTGTCAGGAAATGCTCCTCAGAAAAGGAGCATTTCAGTAAAATGCATGTCTATAAGACATGCTGGAGAGGTACTGGCTAAGTCCCTGGTTCTAATAACATCTACCTCAGTGATCTTCAGATGGGCAAGGGTTTACAGTTAGGTATAGGTATTGAAAAAGTGAAGTATCGTATCGTATCTATCCTTAGAGATTTGAAACATATATAAGATTGACTTAATTGCTACCTGGATGCTCCAGGCTGTCGAGCAAAAAACCTGAAGCTGTATATTTAACAAAATTAGGTCAATGAGAGGCAGGCAGTATAATTAAAAATATTGTCAAGGTATTGTCAAGGTAATACTTATATTGTATCATATTCTGAAAATTTTAAAGGTGCCAATCCGTATTTAGATTACTCACTGCAGCAGGAAGGGGGCATATGAACTCCTTGGCTACCCCCAACTGTTCCGCACACACCCCCTCTATCTGTGCGAGTTTCTGGCGGAGTGCATCGTCTTTCCGTCGATGGAACTGTCTTATCACTGGAAACAGCTTCTGGTGCACTTGGCCCAGCACGTACAGGGGCGGATACAGGCCTGAATTTGACTGGTGCCAAAACTGAAAATGGCCGCCGGGCACCGTAGGTTCTCGGGACAAGTGGCCAGTGACTAGTGGTGACTAGTGGTCTGGGGGCCACAGAAGCCCAAGGGTTTTCGACGCTCTGAGAGGTATTCTAAGCAACTCCTGGCACTTAAAATTATAAATATTATTGACTTTCTTTTCAAAGAATTTCATTTTATTTCTAGTTTTTCATATCCATATACTGAACCACTTATTACTTTTGGAATGGATTTCATAATAAAAAGCTAATTTATGGGTAAAATATTTCTTTATTTCTGAAACTGTTGTAATTGCTTACATATTACACTTCACATGCACTATCCCCATGGGGCGGGGATAGTGTATACCTCCAAACCCTCCTTAATAAATATCCCAATTACTTTATTTTGATTAGCCCAATCGGCCATCAAACAGTGGGCAAACAAATGAAATTAGTTCTTGTCATTGTCCAAATCAACACAATAAAAGTTTATTCCTTTTTCAATGTTTTTAATGCCCGCATGGCTAGAAAATATGGTTCACAAAATGTACCCTCGGGGTGGGGATAACTGACAAAAAATGTGCCCTAGGGGTTGGGACTATGCAAAATAGGGCAGAAGGTCAGAACACTATCCCCCCCCCCCCCTCCCGTCCAGGGGATTCAATTCACTGATGCATTTACCTAGCTAATCCTGAATACACTCCATCCAAAACTGGCAAAAGAGCAATTGGATACCAATATATTTTGACCAGTATAATCTACCATTAATGTTACAATAATACCTCCTAATATTGTTCATGATTTGCTAAAAATCTGATCCTTGAAATGTTTATACCTGTATACCAAGTTCCCAAAGTCGTCTTCTACTTTAAAGCTAAGTGAAGAGATGACTTCAGTTGTCCAGCTGCGGCATGACTCGCACTCCAGCCATGGTGGCTTGGTGCTTACCAGCGCTCCTAGCGGCGAGTATAATCACGTGTTTGCCAGGGATTGATAATCATCTCCACAGGGAATTACTATCTCCCCTGGCCGATATCTGCCGTCCTTATCAATTCCCCATGGAGACTAATTGTGTCTGGCGCCCGGTCGCGAGAACAATGTTGAGTTGACTAGCTGCCTCCTCTTCCTAAATCCACCTGTCCCAAGGGGGTTTCAAGGACATCTATCCGGGGCATGATGCTTGTCTAACTGCCTGTCTAAAAAGTGGTGGTGTGAACAGGCAGGGATCAGCTCGCGGATTTGACCGGTGCCAAACATCCACTTTTTGAATTGAGCGGTGACTTGTCACCGGAATCACCGGCGTGGACCGCCGGTGACGTAACTGTCACGGTATAAGAGTGGAACTAGTGCATGATTCTGTTTGGATTTCATAGTCAAATATCTCTTGAGGAAGAGGAGGATTGGATGTTTAGGTCGCTTTCAACAGTTTAGATCATATTGTGATAAAGTAGAAACCTGGAACTGGAAGAATTTCCCTTCTCTTTACCAAAAGTTCAAAGAAGTCTTTTAAATTGCAAAGACACCACAGACAGACCTTCAGGCATATCTGCTAATGATGATCCAGCAGAGACTCAAACTCAAATCCAACCACTTGGGAGCCATGCAGTGTAACCTCTAGGTCACAACAAGAAAATGGGTTTATCTTTGCTTTTCTTGTGCTGTCCCAGAGCTGGAGCACTGGTGACATTACAAACAGTTCACCGATTGACAATAAAGGTTTCTGTATATACTATCTAGTGTGATGTGAAATGAGGCAAAAGTTTAGGTAAAAAAGGGATCTGCCGTGGCCTCGTGTTTCTACAGTATCTCGTCGCAGTATGACCGAAGCTGTTGAAAGCAGCATAAAAAACAATTCCTTCCTTCAGCTAAACAAGCATAAGACAGCACTGTTATGATTACAATGATACGGTAAAATTGCTTAGGAATACTAAAATTTGCTGATGTTTTATATACCTGAAATTTTCAAATAAAAATCATTGGCAGATTGATACTCAGGATATTCTGTAATTTCCCATGAAATATACAAAAAATGTTTAGATTTTCTACTACAACGTCAAGAAAGAAGAAAAATCCAAAGATTAAAATGCGAGCAAGTGAACAGTCCAGTATTTCAAGTTATGATTGTGCTACATCTAACCCACCTTTCCACTGCTACAGATAGAGTATCCACAAACCGCCGCTCAGATTTTAATGGGTGTCGGCACATCCTTATGAGATTCTGAAAATAAAATAATCCCAAATGTGAAAACTATTAACAATATCACCCAACCACTACCTAAATGATTTCTTAATCCATTTGTGATCAAATTGTGGTGGTTTTCTGGCAAATTAAGAACGCGTTTAATTTTTTTATCAATATACCATACCTTTCTAAATCCAAATGTTATATTACAGTGTTATATTACAAAAACAAATAACAACGTTTTACAAAAGCCCCTTAACATTAATTCCCTTAGATTCCTGAGACTGAGCATGTGTCAAATAGTTTAAAAAAATCTCGCTAGTGTTGGAAGTGTGTATTCTTGATTTATAGAATTAGTTCCAGTAAAGAGTTTTTTCTGTATATTGTGGAGACAACAATTGCACACAGTTATGCTTGATTACACTGCTGCTTACGTGCCAGCGAGCTGAATGAATGCAAAATGCTTATTTTTGTTGGGCTCCTTGAGCTGGCCAGCGTTACTCTATTAACTCCCTAATTTGTCACAGTTTACAATGTGTCCTCTGTGCAGGGAATGACCTTAATGGTCGCACAGGGGTATTTGCAACTTGAGTATGTGGTTTTGCGATCAGATGTTGACTTTACTGGAGCCAGGTCTGTGAATGGACATATCAATTTTCAAATTATCAGTGTCAACAAAGTCTGACATATGATTTTTTCTGCTTTTAATTTTGTCTGGTCGCTATATAAATGTGCGGTGTTGTAGGGGACTGTCTATGGCCCTTCTGCAACTGAAAGACCCCTTGGAACTATTCGTGAAGGGTGGTCAGAATATTTAGCAGACTTTCTGGGCAAGTAAACATAGACTTTTTCTAGCCCATTCAAATTTTGGTAGAAACGGACCAGTGGGCTACTGTCTATTTTCACCAGTATGTGGTTTTGCGATCAGATGTTGACTTTACTAGAGCCAGGTTTGTGAATGGACATATCAATTTTCAAATTATCAGTGTCAACAAAGTCTGACATATGATTTTTTCTGCTTTTAATTTTGTCAAATAGTACCATTCGGCAAAGCTTTGTAATATTAACCCTTCTAATGCTGAGACTATTTTCGTCCAAAGCACAAGAATGCAAGATTCTTGAAAAACCATTGAAACCCTATCGTCTTGGTATTCATTTGAAAGCTCTCGCCGAGTTCTCTCAGATGAGTACCCACTCCCAAGCGTGAGTTCGCAAGTTCGAGTCTACGCTGGATCCTCAGGCGGGTTGGCCTGGTCGCTATATAAATGTGCGGTGTTGTAGGGGACTGGCTATGGCCCTTCTGCAACTGAAAGACCCCTTGGAACTATTCGTGAAGAGTGGTCAGAATATTCAGCAGACTTTCTGGGCAAGTAAACATAGACTTTTTCTAGACCATTCAAATTTTTGGTAGAAACGGACCAGTGGGCTACTGTCTATTTTCACCACTGCAATATTGTGATACATAAAAAACTTAACCCTTATCCTGCTGTGAAACCTATGGGCACATACTCCCCCACTGCTGCGGATCATGACAATTGTTGTGATTTGCAGAATAAGGGTTAAGAGCAAAAGACATTTTACACGCCAGAATTTGATACTGATATTCAGGACCCATGAATTATAACTAATTAGTGAGACCAGATTCTAGTCTTCTCTGAAATGGCGTTTCGTATGTAAAAACTGTCTGTGTGTACATAGCTTTATTGTAGCCGTTCTTCTCATGTGTGTTTCTTTATACAGCTGTCCTCTGCACAAATAGACAAGCTGTGCATTATACCAAATTGTGTGTATGTGTTTTCTGATTCCAATAAAACTTATCTTTTATCCATTATAACATTTGACTTGTTCTTCATATGGGATCTGTTCCTGACAAACTAGATCCTAGACTTATAAGGTTCATATAGTCCCTGAAAAGTTAACATTCAAGTTTCTGAGTGGCCGGGCCCACCATTGTGGTGTACATGTAGTTCCAGCAATGGCAGATGGATGGAACCACTTAGTCCTATCTCTACTGTAGTGAATTCATTCTCAAACAAAGTCATCCGTTCACCTTGTGAGATAAATGTGAACTAAATTGGACACCCAGGCCACTTTGACCAGAAGTATGGACAAAAATAACCAAGCCATGTGTCACCATAGATCTGTTTTTGCCCGTCAGTCTGGTGAGAAGTCAACCAAAATATGGAATGATGCTTAAAAAAATTCATGAATACAATAATCTCGATTTAATCTAAAATCACAAATACTTCCAGGGAGGATATTCCGTGTTACACATGTAAGAATGAATGAATGAATGATTGCTTAAAGGCACATCGGCACACAAAGGCCATTTAGTGCCATAAAATTTGTGCAAAAAAAAAATGGTCCTTTGTTATTGTAACAAAGCAATAGATGAATAAAAATGATCACAAAACAATGAACAACTTCAAAATATAATTTACGAGCAATCGCACATCCCAAAGTATACTTTCATTCATCTTTACATGTTATTGAGTTTCAGTATTCCAGGCCTACTCCTGTTACTGATAAACTCACTCCATGTTCAAATGAATGAATGAATGAATGATTGCTTAAAGGCACATTGGCACACTTAAATAAAAATGATCACAAAACAATGATCAACTTCAAAATATAATTTCCTTATAACAGGTTGTTTCAAAAGAAACCATAAATTCTTAAAAGGTTTTACAATCGGTAAAACAGACCAATCTCATGTAAATAAGATAAAATGCTGTCTGGAGGAACCTTTTCAAAGGGTTCCGTAAAGCTATTTACACTAAAATGTCTATTTCTGGATTCAATAAAATCAACACACTCAAATAAAATATGCTTGACAGTCAATTGACAATCACACGCTGTACATTGGGGAGGATCTTCCCCTTTCAAAAGGAAGCAGTGAGTCAAATGAGTGTGACCAATTCGAACTCTTGCCAAAACACTCTCCTCACGTCTAATGATTCTAGATCCTCCAGGCCAAAGACCCAGCTGTGGATGAATCTCATGTAGTTTGTTGTTTAGTCTCATCCCACTGAGACTGCCATTGCGTTTTAAAAGAACATTGATGTTTTTTTAAATCACCATAAGGAATTGGAACATTTGTGACACTTCCCGAAAGACCAGCCTTGGCAGCAGCATTTGCCTTTTCATTACCCCTAATGCCAACATGACTGGGAATCCAGTAAAATAAAATTCTTTTCTCTTGGTAGTGTACTAGCCAATTGAGGCGTTCCAGTATGTAGAGGACAAGAGGATGTGTCCAGTTTTGGCCCGAAATGGCCTGAAGAGCAGACTTTGAATCTGAGAAAATGATAAAATTCCTTTCGTCATCATCTGCCGTCTCCACCCTATCAAGAGCTAGATAGAGAGCATGCAACTCGGCAGAAAATATAGAGGACTTATCTGGAAGACATTCAATGGAAGAATGATTATCAATGACTGCCGCCGCTGCAGCCTTGTCATCTGAAACAGAGCCACGGGTAGATAAAATCATAGTCTCGAAAGACATCCTTCACCTCATTATGTAAACTAATGTATTTTGAAGGATCCGTTTGATCCTTCTTGGCATACAAAAGAGTGAGGTTGATCATAGCAGTTGGATATGTCCATGGAGGAGTTTCAGGAAATTCAAACTTTGCGATGATGTCAGGATTAAAATCCAACTCTTCCAATGATTCCTTAATACGAATACCAAAAGTTGGAATGACTCTTGGTGTTCTAGCAAAAAGGTCCACATATCGAGGGTTAAAAATAGTTTCGTAAACAGGGTTATTTGGATTGGTAGCTATTTTAGTTGCAAATTGGAGAGCAAGCTTTTCTCTTCTGAGGTAAAGAGGGAGCTCATTCGCCTAAACACAAAGACTATGTGCAGGAGAGGTTCTAAAGGCTCCAAGAGAAAGCCTCAAACCCTGGTTTTGAATAGGATCCAGCAAAGAGATATAACATTTACATGCTGCTCCATAAATAAAACATCAATAGTCTAGCTTCTAACGAATAAGGGCTCTATACAGTCGTAAAAGAACTATACGATCCCAACCCCAGTCGGTACTGGAAACAACACGCAACAAATTCAAAGCCTTGACACATTTTTCTCCAGGCCCTTGATATGAGGGACAAATGTCAATTTTGAATCAAGTAAAATGCCAAGGGGTTATCATAAAGTACCAAGTAGGGATCCCGATGAAGACCCCTCCTTCGACAAAAATGGACACAGACAGTCTTTGATTGGGAGAATTTAAAACCATTATTATCAGCCCAATCTTCTATTCTATTTAGATGAAGTTGGAGCTGCCTTTCTATAGCGTGCATATGTTTTGATCGATATGAGACACCAAAGTCATCAACAAACAGAGACTTGTCAACACCATTTCTAATACAACTGATGATGCTGTTGATTTTGACAATAAAAAGGGTGACAGATAAAATGCTCCCCTGGGGAACTCCCATTTCCTGGTCATAAAAGTCAGAGAGGGATGTCCCCACTCTGACTCGAAATTTCCTCTCAGATAAAAAGTTTTGGATAAAAAGGGGTAAACGTCCCCTGAGGTCCATATCATATAAATTTTTCATAATGCCATATTTCCAAATGGTGTCATATGTCTTTTCAAGGTCAAAAAAGATAGACACCACATGTTCCCCATTTAAAAATTCCTCTCTTACACATGTCTCAAATCGCACAAGATGATCCATTGTGCTTCGTGTTTTCCGGAAGCTACTTTGGGCTTCCGTGATAAGTGAAGAAGATTCAAGATACCAAACAAGACGATCGTTTATCATTCGTTCCATGGTCTTACAGACACAACTGGTCAAAGCTATTGGGCGGTAATTATCAGGATCTTTGGAGTCTTTTCCTGGTTTGGCAATGGGTATGATAGTGGCTTCTCTCCAGGAAGGGGGAAACTCTCCAGTTTCCCAAATATTATTAAAAACCTTTAAAAGGCACTGGAGAGAAGCTTCAGGAAGATGCTTCAAAATCTGATAATGTATTTGGTCAGGGCCAGGAGCTGCTAACACATGTAAGGTTCAATGCAGTCCTCTAATTTAAAATGTTAGCAGAGATGGTTTAGCATAAATGAAAACCAAAGTTCTACTTATTTGTTAAAAAAGTGTCATTAATTCACATATGGTGTGCCTTCTTCCAGCAAATATTAAGGATTTTCATCATAAAAACAATATTTGCTATTTCGGTTAATAATATATACTTAGACCTAGCCTTTAGTGACTAAAAAGAGGAGAAATATGCTTCCCAACTCTTCGTCAACCCCAGTGATCCTGCTCTGTCCATAATCATCACATTCTTGAGACTTGACGTCAATATTTCTAGCTGTACCAACTGAATCATTCTGGCCAGCTGTTCACCATGGTCTTAGCCAATATTTGGAAATGGGGTGCCCAAATAGAGGTTTCATGGACAATTGTGTGTTCAAAGTGTGGTACAAGGTACATTCTGCTAATAAAATAAACCCTATATATTTACAGATTTTAGGCCAGTAACTGCTTTGTGTCTTATAAAAGCGACACTACAGCTTCTACATCTTCTATCTTCTAAGAAAAGTCATCATCAGCAAATTCTGACATAAACTTTTGGGTGTCCAAACTGTCTAACAAGAGAGATGCGCTTGCATTTGTTAAGAGGTGCTCTTAGAGGAATGAAGAGTCTTAACCATGTACTCTGTGTGCTTAGTATAAGTGCAATTTGACGTCCCACCATTCAAAAATATGGATGGAGGGCACATAGAACATTGTCTTAGTAGAGAAACATTGACCCTTGTCTTAGTAAATGTAGAGAGAGAGAGAGAGAGAGAGAGAGAGAGAGAGAGAGAGAGAGAGAGAGAGAGAGAGAGAAATTTTATGGTCCCCAAGTCCATTTTTGTTTGAAACACTACGCATGTTTTTCCAGTTTTTTATGCACAAAAAAATTACACCCTACTGTTTGGGAATATTTCTCAAAAATAGGTAATTTCTAGCAATATATACTTTGTATAAGCTAACCAGTGAAATTATAGCAGGCCAGATAGAAAATCGAGTCAAAACAACTAAACCCATAATCTACCTTAAATTTAAGTGTGTTAAAAGTACCTAATAAATTTTACTCCAGAGGGGTAAAATTTCTTAGTAAAACATCACCTGTAGGGTGTTGCATTTCCTAGGAAAATACACCCCAAGGAAATCAACTATTACAAATAGAAATCATCTAATTGTAAGTCCTATGTTCTGCTTATTTGGTTATAACTTATCTATTTCTAAGTGACCTGCGAATATCTAAATCAGCAAAATATGATTTGTCTCTCATCAAATCAATAAACATTGGAAAATCCAATTCATCCAAGAAATTAGATGAAATAGTGGAAACATCGTCCGGGAGTGAGCTGGCAAAAGCAACAGTTTTACAGGGGTTTTGGTAGATGTCTGTGCATAACTACTATTATGCTGTTACAACATTGCTAGTCAGCTCAGTTGAACTTACAGCTTGTCCTCGTTTGCAGGGCCTTTAAGGAAGTGGCTATAGAGAGTGGATTGTTTATTGAGTGGATATCATAAAACAATGGGAGGGGGGGGGGGTTGTCTTATCTGCATGTGGCAGTTGATGTATGCATAGGTAACACAGACCTGTGGGGAGTCTAGGATTGAGTGTTCTCTTTAGGCAGGAAGTCCTACAGTGGAGGAGGGCATATGGTGTCCTGGGGTCATTATCTCTTTAACGACCATTTGATGACCCTATAAAAGGGATGTGAAGTTCTTATTTGCCTCCCTTTCTGTGCTAGATGACAGAGCATCAGTCCAAAGTCAATCACAAATTGGCAAAAAAGCCACTTTTTAAGGACACGAGAACAAAAGGAAAAGACACTTCATCAAGGTTGGACATTGATTAACAAGGTAATCTAAAAGGAAAAGATAGAAAAACCTCAATGAGCACAAACTAGGCTCTCTCAGAACTTCAAGAACAAAAGAGATAAACAAACAATCATGATTGAAAAAGCAAACAAATGCGATGGCGATACAACATTTGTGATTTCATGAAGAGATGACTCTGTAGGAGATCACCTCTTAAAAACAGTGTTATGGGTGTCCAAATGACACGCTGGATGCATAGGCGGCTAAGCCCCTGCTGTTCACACCCTCACCATTCATCTGTGTTCCCTACTATTATCTCAAAGATTACTATATTCTATCGTCTCCCTCCTACCCGAGTCTAAATATAGGGATTAAAATCTGGCATTGAGCATTGGTGCAGATTTATAGCCGAGACAGGTGTTTGTTGCCGAAGCTGAGGCTGCCGAGGCCGAAGATTCGCAACAAACACCATCAGCGAGGCTATAAATCTTCGTCAATAATCAGTGGTGGATGTCAATGGCTATTATACCGGGTTTAAGTGATAAAAACTTATCTTGCAACTCTGTAAAAATGACACAGAAATCATTTTTTTTAATGGTTCTTGAGCCGGGATTTGGTCCATGCTCTGAGCAGTGAGCCGGGATTTAGTCCTGGCTCAGTGCTTTGAACCTGGACCACTTTGGAGCTACAGAAACACATTCTTACTAAACATAGTGTGTTTTCTAAGGTATTTTCATAGCAATGCGCTATAATGCTACTTCAGATGATCAGTGTAAAACTAGCAGAGACTGATATCACTATAGGGATTAAGATTGAGCCAGGCTGCTGTGTTGGAAAACCCAAGACCGAGGGGGTCTGATGCATCTTACAGCCGGCCCTCGGCTGTGAGATGCATCAGACCTCCCAAGGCATTGGGTTTCCAACGCAGCTGCCTGACGAGGTCTTAATGGCTATCACATCATGGAAAAGTATATTCTGCTGCTTAATATTTGGGAAAAGTTACTTCAACTTGTGGAAACCAGGGCTCTTTAAAAGGTTGTTTACAGATGGTTGCCATGACAATGCACAAGGTGAACAAATGACACTCAAAACACTTTGTTCCAGCCCTGGTTACACTGTGTGGCAAAACAACTGTCTACACATGAGTATGGTAATATGCCATATGTTCAATTAATGGGAGAGGTACATTATTAAAAAGATCTCATTAAAACGTTGTTTACATATGGTTGCCACGACACCGCGGGAGGGCAACGAACGAGGGTAGAAAAACGAAAACAATGTCTAGATATCACTATGGTCCTAGGTCCGGGTTGGGATTTTGCAATTTTGCACTCCACCTCAGAGTTTTAAAACCATTTTTAAAGAATAAGAGAGTGATTTTAGTAATGCAATCTAGTTGATGTGATTAAAAAAAGTGTATTTAGTTAAATAAAATACCCAAATACATGTATGGCCTGATAAATTCTGTACAACACAGGATATTGATTCCAGCCTGCACTCAGTGACCCCATGGTTGCTGTCAAAGCGAGTATCAGAGCAGTTCGTAAAAGTGCCAGAATCATGGAAATTTAGGGTTTCAAGTTTATTGTTTCTTCTTTCATCATGCTATAATAGGTATTAAGTTAGCAGTGGAGAGCTGGTGGCGACTTAAGCTTCGGACCTGCTGACAACCCGTCCTCGGCGTAAGCGCCTCGGACGGGTTGTCAGCAGGTCCTCACCACCCGGCTCCCCACTGCTAACTTAATCCCTATAGTAAAGTCGCCTGGCTAAGTAAGTCTGAGATAAAACCCAAAAAACAAAAGAAAAGTGAAGCTATTTGTTATTAAGGGGAGTATCTCTATTTTATTGTCGATATTTTGTTTGCATATTGCCATCATCCTGCCCAGCCCCTGGCAGCCACTGGCTAAAGGCTCATATACATATCAGCTTATATGAAAGTAATACACTTCAAGAACAGGATGCTGCCCTTCTTTTTCTCTCAGTGTTCCCATGAGGTGAGATTTTTGCATATTGCCATCATCCTGCCCAGGCCCTGGCAGCCACTGGCTGCGGCGATGTTCTTCAACGGTCCTGTAACGGTCCGAAAAAAATAGGGTAGGTAGGTCGTTAAAAAATTTTTTTTGCATTATTTTTTTTGGTCAAAAATATGTGTTTTATGCATGTTGGGCGATGAAAATTTTAGGGTAGGGATTTTTTTGAATAAAAAATTGTTAGGGTAGGGTTACAGGAATCAAACAACTTTTTTAGGCCTAATAGCTTGTGCAGCCCTTCTGCAAAGAAGTGTTTATGATTGGCATAAGCATATGTTCTGATACCTTGAAAAAAGTTCCACTGGATTGGTCAGTTTCGTAGTTCATTTGGACGAAATAAGCGATGTGCGCAAGTTTTGTGCGCAACTTGTTTCTGCAAAGTACAAACAAAAGCGGCCACCTCTATCAGCGGAATTTAGGAAAGAATGACGTCACGGTGAGACAGAATCCCGTCGTAACTTTGTGACTGCTTTAAAGGTTAATGCAGAATGATTAGCGAATGCACTAGTACGTTGCAAGTACTTTTGACCGCCACTGACCACGCAACATGCGCAATCACGCACCAAATCCTCAGTGCAACAAATGCTCACGCGACGTCATGATTATAGTAGCGGTAAAAGTTGCCACGGCGGTGTTCTCTATTTTCACAAAAAAAGATATATTATCTGCATCTCTGTGGGTCAACTTTAATGCAGTGTAGAATGTTATAACCACCACAACTCATTCTACTTGCCATTTAATTCTTTTTAATCTGTTGTGAAATGACGATGTTGCGATAGCAGGGTGCAACATAGATTCCAAAACATTACTTGCCTTGCATGGCATGCTGCCCCTAAAGTTTACTTGCCCACGCTGGCACTTCCACTATTCCCACAACCCTGTTTAACTAAGGTGAGTTACATTGCGAGGACTCTGCCAAAAGACATTTCTTGCCGAGCAGGGCAAGTAAGGGTCTTGTTCTGCTTGCCAGATTGCCGTTTTTTGCCGAACTCACTTGCAACGGGACTAGTGGTTCTGTTGCACGCTGGACAGGTTGAAATCGTAGCAATTGTTGTGCCATAATTCTTTGGTCAATCACTACTCATACTGTGTGGTTATTTCACAAATATTTTCGAGATTCGCGAGCATTTAAAGCTTTGCTTTGTATTCTTATTATACTTAAAGTGTTATCCTCCAAATTTTACGAGATTCAGTAATAATCAATGTGTTGGTTTTTGTTAAGATTCTAGTTTTTTTCCTCGTATTTATATAAAAAATTGTAGTATCTTGTAGTCGCTGGACGTCACATGTGACGTCCAAGTGGACAGTAAAGGACCACACTGTGACACTTCGCTTGGTGTCACTGTGACATCACAATTCTATGCCAGTATAACTTAAATGTCCAACTGGTGTGGCGTCCAAGTGGACACTTTTGCGCTACACCGTGACTGTGACACTGCGCTAAATGTCACTGTGACGTCGCGTTTCTGTGCCGGTGATGGACAGTTAGGGGTCTTGGAGTCTGTCCAACAAGTGTAGTTCTGCTGGTGCCTGATACGTCAGGATATAGGGTACGTATTCCCCCTATATGTGTACTTTTTTTGAGGCCACAACATAAGTAGTCAGTTTTGACGCCGTATTTCTTAAAAAATAGACACAGGTTACCATGTCTAACATGACAGGTACGTAGTTGTGTTGCTCAACGAACTTGTGGAAACAGTTCACGTAAGCACGTGTTTTAAATATGGAGGACTGACAATATGTACACTGTACAGACGGCACGTTCGAAGTTTATCGTTCTGAAACCACAACAGCGTGACATAACTTGACAGGTACGTATTGGGTGTAGTTCATTTAAAATAAACGATCGGTGGCTCGAAATTTCTGTCCAGATTTGATTGTTTTCACCACCTTACGTTTATTGCAATTGTGGTCTTTCATGATGAGCACTCGGCTCTGAGAACACTTACGCTGATTTATCTAACTTATTCGTTTTCCCCAACGTCCTCTGCCAAGTATTACTTAGCAGCCTTCAAATAAACCATGTCCGCCGCACACAACACGTCTGATAATGCTTTTAAGAGGTAAAATTCGTTTAAACTTACTGTTATCTCAGTGCAGACGATGTTGTGTCAGCCATTTTGAATAAACGTGGTCACATGGTCTCTCGCGAGATTATCGTTACGGCGTGTGTTTGTAACTCTCAGAATTCGTTAAAAAACGGAAAGTTTTTAAGAAATAAAACAGTGTAATGAGAAAAAACAAAAAATTATGACTTTCATGTGACTTTTCCTTTAAATGATATCATTTTGTATTGTTGTGCTTCTTTGATTCGGTAAGTTGTACTATATATTCCTTTTCATTTTGATTCCGTAATTCTGGGATTTATATGCAACTGCTCACGTGCGAGTCTTGAAAAAAATAAAGATGGCTTCCCTTCGACTTCGTTTCTAGAAGTCTTCCTGTTTTAGGCCTCAGAAATGGAATTATAAGCGACGACACTGACAAGCAAGCACACGGATTTTTTAAGCAGATATCAAGGACATTGGAAACGCAAGTCAGTATAATCAACTCAAAACTAAAAGTACTTTTTTGCGGCCGTTTTCGTTCCGCCGATATTCACAGCGGAATGACGCTCAACTGTTTTGATTGTACTTGCATTAGACTCCAGAGCTGGACATAGGATCAACATATATAAAGACAACCAGCGAAGGAGGCTGATTCATTGGACTAGTATTGGGTGATGCTTTACGAAATCGTGAAAACAATTCCGTAAGCATGGTCAAAGCCTGTACGTCTTATTTTCAATTCCAACTTTCTGAAACCACAACAACTCTCCCAAATCCACAACAACTTATGGAAAGCACAACAAGTTTTTCTCTCTACTTCTCTAATAGGATCAAACCCTTCTCAGATCCACAACAACTTTCCTAAACCACAACCACTTTTCTCCCTACTTGTTTAATACTATTCTTACCCTCTCAGATCCACAACAACTTATGGAAAGCTCAACAACTTTCCTCCCTACTTGTTCAAGAGTATCTTACCCTCTCAGATCCACAACAACTTAGGGAAAGCTCAACAACTTTCCTCCCTACTTGTTCAAGAGTAACCTACCCTCTCAAAACCACAACAACTTAGGGAAAGCTCAACAACTTTCCTCCCTACTTGTTCAAGAGTAACCTACCCTCTCAAAACCACAACAACTTAGGGAAAGCTCAACAACTTTCCTCCCTACTTGTTCAAGAGTAACCTACCCTCTCAAAACCACAACAACTTAATGAAAGCTCAACAACTTTCCTTCCTACTTGTTCAAGAGTAACCTACCCTCTCAAAACCACAACAACTTATGGAAAGCTCAACAACTTTCCTCCCTTCTTGTTCAAGAGTATTGTAACATTCTGCCATGCTATCTAAATCATGCACTAAAAAAGCTTTCTAAGTAAAGTTCCCCCCTAGGGTAGCGTGGAAGGAAAGAAGGTTCTACGAAAGTATATCGCGGTTTCCCGCAGAAAGGAGAGGATAGCAAACTACTATAGGACATATTTATTAGTGTGTGCAAGTGGTGTACAAGTAATCATGCAGGGGTGCAGCACAGCGAAAAGCTAAAGTGAAGTTAAACTAGTGATAAGCAAAAGCTCGAAGCGATAGCGAGGTATCTAAGAGAAAATCTAATTAAGTAAGTGCAAGCATTACGTAGTAAAGCTTAAGGCTTATAATTATCGAAAACAGCCGGAATCGTGTACCGGATCGCATCGCCGGATCCTGGGGTGGATCGCAAACTCCGCAATCGCAAATACATAATCCACAAGCCTTAGAATAGAGAAGTAGTAATGTTAAGTAGTAATATTAAAGATCAATATTGCTTGCAGCTTATCTATATATTATCCCTTCCCCATAAACAAACAAAAAGTGTCTGGCGTTAAGTTAAAAGGTAATCCACCAGAAGATAAAACGAAAGAAAGGAAATAAAACGACCAAAACCATAGAATCATAAGGGGATCCGGAACTCTTTATTCCAATTCCCAACTGGCATAGAATTGCCTAACCCGGATCAAAAGTCGTTAATCCGGAATATCGTGAAATATAATGTTAAAGTTATGATCCGGCCCACCAGGGCCACCGGATCCGTCTCACCCGGATCGGAAGTCGTCGATCCGGAACATCATGAAAAACGTCAAAGAAGAAAGTTAAAGTTATGATCCGGCCCACCAGGGCCACCGGATCCGTCCCACCCGGATCGGAAGTCGTCGATCCGGAACATCAGGAAAAACGTCAAAGAAGAAAGTTAAAGTTATGATCCGGCCCACCAGGGCCACCGGATCCGTCCCACCCGGATCGGAAGTCGTCGATCCGGAACATCAGGAAAAACGTCAAAGAAGAAAGTTAAAGTTATGATCCGGCCCACCAGGGCCACCGGATCCGTCTCACCCGAATCGGAAGTTGTCGATCCGGAACATCATGAAAAACGACTAAGTCCTAATATACGACTCCGTGATCCGGCTGATCACGAGAAAATGACTAAGTCCCAGAATACGACTCCGTGATCCGGCAGATCACGAGTAAAATGACTAAGTCCTATATACGACTCAGTGATCCGGCCGGATCATCCGTGATCCGGCTCGGCGGATCACAAGTCAAAACTTCCAAATTCCATAAGGCAAAGTATTTGAAAGAAAGAATAAAGTGAAATTCCCTTCCCTCATGCTCCATTAAACAGAAAAACCCAGAACTAACCTTGTTCTCAGATAAATCTAGGAGGCTGATTTCAAGCAATGCAGCTCCTTATATACACCCCCAGGGGTGGAGGGATATTCCCCCAGGGTGGGGCACTCAGGCGTGAAGAGGCCCCAACCCACCCCTAGGATTCCATTCCCCAGTATATTTTTCCCTATCCCACTATTTTCCCTTAGTTTATTACCTAGTTATGTATTTTAACTAAAGGTTTTATTGAAAAATACTATGAAAACATTAAAATAACTTTAAATAGAACGTGCACTATGTGTGGGGCGCCGCCAATCACGGCACAACGTGATTCAAATTCTGGCGCCATACGATGTCAGAACGAGGCCAAGAAATGGAGGACAGGACGTAAAAAATGATGTCAGACACGGGCGGTCAAAAACAAGGCCAGTAAAACGTAATTTCTACTCCAAAAACGTAATTAGATAGAGAAATTTGGAATAAAGGACATCGCCTCATCGGTGAGGTGAGCGTTCGTTACAACACCCCCTTCCGAAATTCTTACCTCCGGTAAGATAAAAGATTCGCGGCACCACACACTTACATAAGAGCCTACCCTGCTGGCTGCGTACAATAATATATATCAAAAGAGTTAAGTTCATATGTTTTGCTAAAAGATTACTAAGATACTAAAGAAAGATTAAGATATTAAGGAAATTAAGTATATTCTATTTTAAAAAAAAACTAATGGGTGGTCCTAGACAGGGGAGTAGGTGAGCTCCGTCGTGATGTGGTGGACTGAGCCATCTCGGTTTAGATGTTCCGATGTTACTCGAAGGCTCAGCCAGACTGGTTGTGTCGTCGCCGCCACCGTCGAGATGCCACTATCCAAGACAACCTCCCCTGTTGGTTCCCAGGCCTCCACCACTGCCGCGGCCACCCTCTGTCTCTCCCGGTCCTTCTCCGCCTCCACCTCCCTCTGCTTCTTCCAATCTGCTTCGGCTTTCCCCTTGGGTGTCGCCTCCTTCTCCCGTTTGTCGCGTAATCTATGCCGTTCTGCCCTGGCCTTCTTCCGTCTCTCCAACTCTGCCTCCCTCCGACTCCTCTTCGGGTTGGCCCGAGGGTCCTGTTGGCTGGCCCGACTGACGTAACTTTGCAGCCGGGCTGCCTGAGGCGCCGCCTCGGTGGGTGCCAGCCTCCAGGGCACTCTGGTCACCGCGGGCTCCAGTGAGGCTGGCGCAGATGTTGGGGCCCCCTCCGCTGGTCCCTCATATGTCGTGGCCGAGGTGACAGCTGGCCGGGCGGGGGACTCCTCCCCTGAGGAGTCCTGAGACGAGCCGTCCGAAATTGTAACGGGAGATGGCCTCCGGTGGGGCTCTCGTGCTTGACGAGGTCCTCCTTCCGCTGGAAACTGGCTCCACAGCCGACACGAGGGCAGGAGTGGGGGCGCTCACCCTCGTGAACGCCCCGGACATGGCGCCGCAGATTGGACTTCTGGCCAAACGTCTTCCCACAGGTGGTGCATGAATATCTCTTGGTGGCTTCCATCTGCAAACAGAAAAGCTTCCATCAGGCATACAGCACATTTGGTCATTTTAACAGCGTGCACCCCTGCTTCTGTTGTTGTGTTTGTATGCGTGTATGTCAAAATGTGCCTATTCTATCATCTGGGCACCCCCCGGGACCAACATCCATCAACCCATCAGTCAAGGCCCCACATCCCGACATCCCCCGTCGCATGGCAGAAACTAGGCAACCCCGTAGAACACCAGCACCGACTCCCTATCCTCACCACTCATACTCCTTCAACCAGTGAGGCACTGTACGCCTTCGCCCGCCTCTGGAAGTTGGCACGGGCTCCGCAGGTTCCTCCAACTCAATGGATCCGACCATCTCTGCGGGCTCCGCAGGTTCCTCCAACTCAATGGATCCGGCCATCTCTGTGGGCTCCGCCTCCCCCGGCGTGCTATTTGATGCAGTAGGGTTAGCCAACTCTTCCTGTGGAGGTTGCTCATTCCCCTCTGCTTCTCCCGTAGCTCCAGCAAGAGAGGTCTCGCTAGCTGTCTCCCCAACCAGGCCCTGGTCCACCCTCTGGCGCCATCGTGCCCATTCACCTGGCAGCTGGGGCATATATGCCTTGAGACGGTCGAAGTGCACCACCTTAGGCCTCCCACGCGGCCCTTTCTGGATGCGATAGGTGACATCAGCCAGTCTCTCAATTATCAAGAATGGTCCCTCCCAGCGATTAGCCAGTTTAGGCGCTATTCCAGCCTTCCTCCTGGCATTATAGAGCCAGACTGCATCTCCGATTTCATAAGGCTTGCCAAACAGTCTACGGTCATAATACTGCTTCTGCCGAACCGCACTGGTCTTCAGACTACTCGCCGCCCTCTCCCAGGCATCGTTTAAGCGACTTCTCAACTCCAGGGCATAATCCGTTACTTCATCCCCGCCTTCGCCAGGGCTGGACAACACCATATGCGTAGGTAGACTGGGTTCGCGCCCCAACATCATCATGTTGGGTGTCTCGCCTGTTGACTCCTGCACTGCACTGCGGTATGCCATAAGAGCATATGGGATAACTCTATCCCAATCTCTCTGATTCTGCCCAGGCTCAATCATCTTGGAAATCATATCCAGCAGAGTCCTATTCATCCGTTCCACCAAGCCATCAGACTTTGGATTGTACGGAGTAGTCCTGGTCTTAGTGATCCCAAGCAACTGGCACACTTCCTTCACCAGGTTGGACTCAAAGTTCCGTCCCTGGTCCGTGTGTAGCTCCCGTGGCAGACCAAACCTACAGACCACCTCCTCCACCAGTTTCTCAGCAATGGTGGAGGCCTCCTGGTTGGGCAATGGAAAAACCTCTGCCCACTTGGTAAAGTAGTCCGCGACCACCAAGGCCACTCTGTTCCCCCTGTGGCTCTCCGGAAAGGGTCCAACCACGTCCATGGCAATCCGCTCCATGGGACCTCCCATCTGATACTGGCGCAAAGCTGCCTTTGCCCTCCGCCCAGCATAGCCTCTGGCCCCGCACACTTCACAATTCCGGCACCATGCCCGAACGTCGGCGGTATGCCCCACCCAGTAGTAGCGCTCTGTCAGCTTGCAAATGGTCTTCTTTACCCCTAGATGGGCTCCAGCTCTTCCTCCATGTACCTCCTTGGTCACCCCTTCACGCAGGCCATCTGGCACAATCAGCTGCCATCTCCGCAACCTCCCATCTCTGGACTTCCACTGGCGGCACAGCACTCCCTCTCTTAGCTTCAGCCGGTCCCACTGCCCAAGATAGGCCTTAGCCACCGGCCTCCAAGCACTGGCCTCCTCCCAGTTGGGACGCTCTCCTTTCTCCATAGCCGCCATGATCAGCTGAATGTGATCGTCCTTCTTCTGCGCATCTCTGACTTCGGACAGGCTGACCTGTGGCTCGATCTGGATGTTCCCAATAAGAACCCGGAATTCCTCTTCGGGGTGATTTGAACTTATATCCCCGATCCCAGCTCCAGGATCTCTCTCTAGCAGAGGCCTCCGGTCTCCTCCAGTGAGGCGAGCACCAACCGGCTCCAGGCGCCCACACTGCACACATGGCTTCCTTGACAGCCCATCCGCATTGCCATGAACCCTCCCGGCTCGATGGATGATGTTTGGCTGGTACTCTCCGAGCACCTCATTCCATCTGGCAAGTTGACCCTCCGGATCCTTGAAAGTCACCAACCACCGCAGCGATCCATGATCGGTCCGAACATCAAACTCACGACCTAACAAGAACTGGCGGAACTTTTTCAGGAACACAACCACTGCCAGGAGCTCTCGTCGCGTCACACAATAATTCCGCTCCGCCTTACTCAGGCTGCGACTACCATACGCGATCACACGCTCTTGACCATCCTGCTCCTGGGACAGCACCGCTCCTATTCCAAACCCACTGGCATCGGTATCCAGTATAAATTTCCCTTCCGGCCTCGGATACCCCAAAACAGGTGCACTGACTAGACGATTCTTCAATTCCCGGAATGATTCTTCACATTCTGTGGTCCACTGAAACCCCTCCTCTTTCTCCATCAGTTTGTGCAGGGGCCTGGCTATAGTCGCAAACCCTTTTATAAAGCGCCTATAGTAGGAAGCCAAGCCAACAAAACTCCTGACTTCTGTTACAGTTGACGGAGTGGGCCAGGTCTTCACTGCCTCAATCTTCTCAGGGTCTGTGGAAACTCCTTCTTCCGAGACCACGTGACCCAGGAATCCAACCTTCTTGCAGAAAAAGTGACACTTCTTCGGCTTAAGCTTCAATCCGGATTCTCTCAGCCGCCGAAAGACAGCTTCAATCCTCTCCAATTCCATCTCAAATGTCTTGCCATAAATGATTATGTCATCCAGGTAAACCAACAGGATTTCCTAATGGAGCCCCTCCAGAACTCGCTCCATTAAACGCTCAAAGGTTGAAGGCGCGTTGCAAAGGCCAAAGGGCATCACATTCCACTGGTATAATCCACCCCTCATCCGGAAAGCAGACTTTTCCTTAGCATCGTCGTCCAAAGCTACCTGCCAGTAGCCATTGGCAAGGTCCATTGTTGAAAACCACGACGCCTCTGAGAGCGCATCCAGAGTGTCGTCAATCCGTGGAAGGGGGTAGGCATCCTTTACGGTAGCATTGTTCAGCCGGCGATAATCCACACAAAAGCGGGTGCTGCCATCCTTCTTCTTTGCCAGGACGATAGGCGACGCCCAAGGACTTGATGATTTCTCAATGATGCCCTTGGCAAGCATCTCCGTTACCTGGCGATCAGCCTCTTGCTGCTGGACCACCGGCAATCTCCTAAACGGCTGCCGGATTGGCGGAGTCTCACCAGTGTGGATCGAGTGTTTCACAAGATCCGTTTGCCCCATGTCCATGTTGTCCTTGGTAAAGACATCCGGGTATTTGGACAACAGACCTGCAACCTGTTGTCCTTGCGATTCTGTCAAGTGCTCCTTACTGCGTTCCAGAAGATCCCGCAAGTGTTCAGGAACCTCAGTGGCCTTATCAGCAGTATCCCCACCAACCATCCTACAACAGCTGATGAGCCTCTCACTGGACGAATCTGTAATGTTCTCAGCCTCCACAGGCACGATCCTACCGATTGTCGTACCCTTGTACAAGAGCACCGGATCGACGCCAGGATTAAACAATCTCATGGGAACTTGGGCTTCCACCTTTACCACCGCTCTAGCCAACATCACTCCACGCTGCAAATTTTTCCTACTTTCTGTCTGCTCCAAAACTCCAGTCTCACTCCAGGGTACTCCATCGGAATACTCCACCTCGCCCAGCAGTATCCTTTCACTGCCAGCTGGAATCATTGTGGTCTGGCTCACATGGACCTGGCGAACAATCGGCACGCCATCCCGATCCCTCAAGGAAACCATTTGTTTTCTGTTCCCAAGTGTCATGTTTTCCATGTCCACCGTACTACGGGTGGCCATCAGAAAATCCAAACCCAAAATGGCAGGTGCACTGATATCTGCCACTATTATGTTTCCGGTGTAGGTCAGCTTCCCCACTGTGATCTTTCCACGTACCGATCCTTTGACCCTGAGAGGTGACCCATCCGCCAACTCAGCGGGACTCTCGACTTCCGCCAGTCTGGACAGACCCTCTGGCACTAACCGCTCATACTCCGCCACGTTCAGAAAGGAATCCGACGCCCCACTATCCACCAGGAACTCCACACTCTGACCCACCAGTTCACCCTGGACATACAGCCCCTGTCTCCCGATACTGTTCTGCACCAAATCCTCTTCCATCACATCTCCTGTCTCTCCTTGGGCCAAGTTGTTTAGCGTCCTCCCCTGACCCCCTGAGCTGACGCGTTGTCGTTTCCCTGCTGCCTTCGTGGCTCAGTGCAGTCCCTCTTATAGTGTCCCTTTTGACTACAGTTGTAGCAGGTAACATCAGAGAGATCCCTCCTTCTACTTCCATTCTCCCTCTTCTTCAGCTGATCTCTCAACAGGGCAACCTCTTCCCTCAGGCTGGCCATCTCATCTGGTTCATCCGCCATCACCATTCGCAGGTGACGCGGTGCAGCACGGCCTTGTCTGTTCTTCTCCACCTCCAGATACGAGTCCACCTCAGTCGCAATCTTCACCGACTCATCTAAGGACGTTGGTCGGGCCTGAAACAAAGCGACTCGCACCTCCCGACTATCAAGGGCATCTGCAAAGTGCATACGCCCAAGACGATCCCTCGCCTCATCATTCAGCTCCGGGTAGGCCAATTTGGTCAGGCGTCGCACTTCTATTCCAACTTCCTGCAAGGACTCCTCTGGTTTCCTCTTTCGTCCACGGAGCTCTGCCAAAAACATCTCTGCATGCTGTCCTGGACCAAACTGCTGTTTTAACAACTGTACGAGGTTTCGATAGTCTCCATGGCATCGCCCATCACCCAGTACTTTCTGCGCCTCTCCTTTTAAACAAGCTGCCAGGAACAACGCCTTTTCATCATCCCCCCATCCGTTGATTTCAGCGCAGAACTCAAAATGGGCAAGGTAATCATTCCATGACACGGATCCGTCATAACGATCCGGCTGCATACACGGCTTGCGATAGTCCCGTCTGATCCCACGACTGTTGCACGGGGCTGGCACATCCGCCAGACTATCCTGGGTCCAGGCATGCGGCACTCCAAACCTCCGCTCTCTATCTGCCCAACCCCAATTTTGAACTTCGTTTTCTCTGGCTCGTCTTGCAGACTCCAGGTAACGAGCACGGCCCATCGGAGCAGAGCGGACCGGCCCTTGGAGTCCATGTCTAGCCTCCCCCGGATAACGGGCCACTCCGCCCGGACGTCCATGACTCTGGTTCCCCGCCTCTGTCTGCACACCCTGCCATCTCTCTTCCTGCCAGCGAGCAGGATTTCCCATCTGTCTATTATGGCGGTCTCGGCCCGTCTCCCCCAGGTCCTCACCCCAGACATCAGTCCCAAGGTTGTCTTGCTCCCCAGGTGGAAACGTCCTGAACCGTGACTGTTCAACTCCAAATCCTTCCCCTGGATCAGGCCTGGCCCTGAACTGCTCAGCTCTAGCCAAGCTCCCCACAGGAGCTGGCAGGTCATCCTGGAACTGATAGAACCTCGATTCCAACTGACCGGGTTCCCTCTCAGCCTCCAGCGATTCCCCTTGCTGTCTGGACATCGGCCCACACTGCTCCGCCCTGGACCGGCGCAACATCGGTCCGGGCTGTCCCACTTCTCTCAGTGGTTCTGATAAGACACCTCTTCCAACAGACATCGGTCTAGACTGCTCTGTCCTGTCCTGTTCCCTTCTCAGGCCTTCCGCACTGCCTGCAGATTCTCCGAGCATCGGTCTAGGCTGTCTGATCTCCCTCAGTGGCTCTCTTGACACATCCCGTTCGCCAGACATCGGTCCAAACTGCTCTGCTTCGGCCCGTTCCCCTCTTGGGCCTTCCACAATGGCCACAGGCTCACGGAGCATCGGTCTGAACTGTCCTATCCTCTGTGCCTGCTCCACCCACTCGTTTCGTAACTGGGACATCGGCCCTGACTGTTCATCATCCGGCAACCTCTCTTCAGAAGCCTCTGCCTCATCATTCAACTGGAACATCGGTCGGGGCTGCCCACGTCCTGCTGCGATCCGGACACGAGTTTCTTCAAACGGCCGCCTCATTCCCCTGCCCAACGGTAGCTCCGGCTGCAGTCCGCGCTCCGATCCGCTCAGGAAAACTCTTGACTCCGGTCTCCTGGACATCTCTACGCCACCAGGGATCTCTTCCACAGCATCACCCGGTCCCTCTAGTCCAAACCTCGTGTCCATCAAGCCTCCCTTAGCGTTTTCCGCCTTCAACACCTTCACATTCCCAGGTGTCCCTGGTCTCAAGATTCCCCTAACATTGTCACTGGGTCCGGGTTCACCACTCCGGCATTTCTCCCTGGACAAAACGATTCCTTCATGGAGGGTCTCCACGGATGTCCTCCGCGAACCTCTCTCATCAACCTCGTCCAAGTCACTCTCTAACCGAGTTGACCCGGATGGACCCGGATGTTGTCTGCTGGAATCCGCTGGGGATGAGACCCCAAGAGTACCGCCTCTGGCCGGTGGCACAGAATGACTCAGACGCACTCTGTCCTCCTTCACTTGGCTGGGAACGCCAGCCACGGATCTGGGTCTCCGATGCCCAGTATTGACCATTCGCCTCCTTCCATCCTCATGGAGTTCTGCGGCGGAGTCCTCCCCAGGTCGACCTCTCCTCATGGACCGCGTTTGCCGGAGTCCAGCATCATCCGCCACTGGAAGCACACCCGCGCCCACAATCGGGCTCCCTTTTCGGCACCCATGGTCGTCCCCCTGACCATCCTCTAACAGCCCACGTGACAACGCTTGATCGGATGAATCCATTTCTTAAAAAATAATCCACCAAAAACTTCAGGGAACGCCAGATCAAAAAAAAAGAATAGCCATCCTAACTCCAAAACCTGCGGAATCCCACCGCTGCCACCATTGTAACATTCTGCCATGCTATCTAAATCATGCACTAAAAAAGCTTTCTAAGTAAAGTTCCCCCCTAGGGTAGCGTGGAAGGAAAGAAGGTTCTACGAAAGTATATCGCGGTTTCCCGCAGAAAGGAGAGGATAGCAAACTACTATAGGACATATTTATTAGTGTGTGCAAGTGGTGTACAAGTAATCATGCAGGGGTGCAGCACAGCGAAAAGCTAAAGTGAAGTTAAACTAGTGATAAGCAAAAGCTCGAAGCGATAGCGAGGTATCTAAGAGAAAATCTAATTAAGTAAGTGCAAGCATTACGTAGTAAAGCTTAAGGCTTATAATTATCGAAAACAGCCGGAATCGTGTACCGGATCGCATCGCCGGATCCTGGGGTGGATCGCAAACTCCGCAATCGCAAATACATAATCCACAAGCCTTAGAATAGAGAAGTAGTAATGTTAAGTAGTAATATTAAAGATCAATATTGCTTGCAGCTTATCTATATATTATCCCTTCCCCATAAACAAACAAAAAGTGTCTGGCGTTAAGTTAAAAGGTAATCCACCAGAAGATAAAACGAAAGAAAGGAAATAAAACGACCAAAACCATAGAATCATAAGGGGATCCGGAACTCTTTATTCCAATTCCCAACTGGCATAGAATTGCCTAACCCGGATCAAAAGTCGTTAATCCGGAATATCGTGAAATATAATGTTAAAGTTATGATCCGGCCCACCAGGGCCACCGGATCCGTCTCACCCGGATCGGAAGTCGTCGATCCGGAACATCATGAAAAACGTCAAAGAAGAAAGTTAAAGTTATGATCCGGCCCACCAGGGCCACCGGATCCGTCCCACCCGGATCGGAAGTCGTCGATCCGGAACATCAGGAAAAACGTCAAAGAAGAAAGTTAAAGTTATGATCCGGCCCACCAGGGCCACCGGATCCGTCCCACCCGGATCGGAAGTCGTCGATCCGGAACATCAGGAAAAACGTCAAAGAAGAAAGTTAAAGTTATGATCCGGCCCACCAGGGCCACCGGATCCGTCCCACCCGGATCGGAAGTCGTCGATCCGGAACATCAGGAAAAACGTCAAAGAAGAAAGTTAAAGTTATGATCCGGCCCACCAGGGCCACCGGATCCGTCTCACCCGAATCGGAAGTTGTCGATCCGGAACATCATGAAAAACGACTAAGTCCTAATATACGACTCCGTGATCCGGCTGATCACGAGAAAATGACTAAGTCCCAGAATACGACTCCGTGATCCGGCAGATCACGAGTAAAATGACTAAGTCCTATATACGACTCAGTGATCCGGCCGGATCATCCGTGATCCGGCTCGGCGGATCACAAGTCAAAACTTCCAAATTCCATAAGGCAAAGTATTTGAAAGAAAGAATAAAGTGAAATTCCCTTCCCTCATGCTCCATTAAACAGAAAAACCCAGAACTAACCTTGTTCTCAGATAAATCTAGGAGGCTGATTTCAAGCAATGCAGCTCCTTATATACACCCCCAGGGGTGGAGGGATATTCCCCCAGGGTGGGGCACTCAGGCGTGAAGAGGCCCCAACCCACCCCTAGGATTCCATTCCCCAGTATATTTTTCCCTATCCCACTATTTTCCCTTAGTTTATTACCTAGTTATGTATTTTAACTAAAGGTTTTATTGAAAAATACTATGAAAACATTAAAATAACTTTAAATAGAACGTGCACTATGTGTGGGGCGCCGCCAATCACGGCACAACGTGATTCAAATTCTGGCGCCATACGATGTCAGAACGAGGCCAAGAAATGGAGGACAGGACGTAAAAAATGATGTCAGACACGGGCGGTCAAAAACAAGGCCAGTAAAACGTAATTTCTACTCCAAAAACGTAATTAGATAGAGAAATTTGGAATAAAGGACATCGCCTCATCGGTGAGGTGAGCGTTCGTTACAGTATCTTACCCTCTCAGATCCACAACAACTTATGGAAAGCTCAACAACTTTCCTCCCTACTTGTTCAAGAGTAACCTACCCTCTCAAAACCACAACAACTTAGGGAAAGCTCAACAACTTTCCTCCCTACTTGTTCAAGAGTATCTTACCCTCTCAGATCCACAACAACTTATGGAAAGCTCAACAACTTTCCTCCCTACTTGTTCAAGAGTAACCTACCCTCTCAAAACCACAACAACTTAGGGAAAGCTCAACAACTTTCCTCCCTACTTGTTCAAGAGTATCTTACCCTCTCAGATCCACAACAACTTAGGGAAAGCTCAACAACTTTCCTCCCTACTTGTTCAAGAGTATCTTACCCTCTCAGATCCACAACAACTTAGGGAAAGCTCAACAACTTTCCTTCCTACTTGTTCAAGAGTAACCTACCCTCTCAAAACCACAACAACTTATGGAAAGCTCAACAACTTTCCTCCCTACTTGTTCAAGAGTATCTTACCCTCTCAGATCCACAACAACTTAGGGAAAGCTCAACAACTTTCCTCCCTACTTGTTCAAGAGTATCTTACCCTCTCAGATCCACAACAACTTATGGAAAGCTCAACAACTTTCCTTCCTACTTGTTCAAGAGTAACCTACCCTCTCAAAACCACAACAACTTAGGGAAAGCTCAACAACTTTCCTCCCTACTTGTTCAAGAGTATCTTACCCTCTCAGATCCACAACAACTTAGGGAAAGCTCAACAACTTTCCTCCCCACTTGTTCAAGAGTAACCTACCCTCTCAAAACCACAACAACTTAGGGAAAGCTCAACAACTTTCCTCCCTACTTGTTCAAGAGTATCTTACCCTCTCAGATCCACAACAACTTAGGGAAAGCTCAACAACTTTCCTCCCTACTTGTTCAAGAGTATCTTACCCTCTCAGATCCACAACAACTTAGGGAAAGCTCAACAACTTTCCTTCCTACTTGTTCAAGAGTAACCTACCCTCTCAAAACCACAACAACTTATGGAAAGCTCAACAACTTTCCTCCCTACTTGTTCAAGAGTATCTTACCCTCTCAGATCCACAACAACTTATGGAAAGCTCAACAACTTTCCTCCCTACTTGTTCAAGAGTAACCTACCCTCTCAAAACCACAACAACTTAGGGAAAGCTCAACAACTTTCCTACCTACTTGTTCAAGAGTATCTTACCCTCTCAGATCCACAACAACTTAGGGAAAGCTCAACAACTTTCCTCCCTACTTGTTCAAGAGTATCTTACCCTCTCAGATCCACAACAACTTAGGGAAAGCTCAACAACTTTCCTTCCTACTTGTTCAAGAGTAACCTACCCTCTCAAAACCACAACAACTTAGGGAAAGCTCAACAACTTTCCTCCCTACTTGTTCAAGAGTATCTTACCCTCTCAGATCCACAACAACTTATGGAAAGCTCAACAACTTTCCTCCCTACTTGTTCAAGAGTAACCTACCCTCTCAAAACCACAACAACTTAGGGAAAGCTCAACAACAAGTTATTCTCTACTTCTCTAATAGGATCATACCCTTCTCAGATCCACAACAACTTTCCAAAATTTTACCCTGATTTATTTCAAGGTTTACACCTATGATCTTTCACCCTGCAGGGAGGGTACTTTTGTAAAACTGCATAACTTTATCCTCATTAGGAGACTATTCAGGCAATATACTTTACTAAGGGCTGAGGATTCGAATACACACACAGCAGAGAGAAAAAATTCATTAAAATCAAACCCATAATCTTTATTTTGAACATCAAATATTGGCAGTGTTTAAGTGTTTATGAGAATAAAATATCTGCATGTATATATATATTTGTTTATATTACTTATTATTAAATACCCAGCGCCTGCCAACATTTAATAAACATCATTTCAGCATTTACCTACATCAACAATCACATCAGCCACATTGTTTACGAACGGTGAATTATGTACCATTGATCGTAATTGTTCGTCATACCAGACAATCACATCAGCCACATTGTTTATGAACGGTGAATAATGTACCATTGATCGTAATTGCCACTGCAACGGATATTCACGAAACTGATCGTGAATTTCTAGGCTTTCAGATAAAGCATGTATTGATGATTTATTTGGTTGATAATTGGCTTTGATGACTATTAATTTCTTTTCTTTGCTCCCCAGGAAGGTGATGAGCAGGCTGGAGCGACTGCCAGGAGGCCATGGAGGTAAGGAGGTTACAGATTAACACACATTTCCTCATCCATGTCATACTTCTTTCTTTTAGATTGTGAACAACTTATGTTGTCACAATTTCTCTGGGCCCTAGATGTCCACATTCCAGAGGTCTCCCTCGGCCTGTCTTCAACATTGAATGTGTAAATGAGAATGAGTATTTGACAGAACTTTTGAACATTTAAGATCTTATGTTAGTAGATATAAAGCAGGTGGCATGTCTGTTGATACTGATTCCAATTCCAAGCTTCAGTAGTTTTTTGGAAGTTGCCGTGATTTATTGACATCTCTACATCATCATCGTACATTATGTACTCTAAGTACCATAATTTAATATTCATTTTGGCCCTCAGACAACAGATCTTCATTTTTCCTCGAGCCATTCCTTTTGGAATAATCCAATTGACTGTGCCACTTTAATTTTCAATTAAGTCTGAATAAGATAAGTTATTAGTCATATTGTAAATATTAATACACAAAATTATCAGGACTGGTATCGGAGCGTTATATTAATACCCATATGCCCTGTAACACCTTAGTGTTCTCACGTGTAAGTACCATACATCTTCAATTCATATTGTATTACCCTGATCATGGTATCTGCATTTAATGTTATTAATTTATTTAGTGATTAGTTCTCTGAATGTGCACACAAAAATTCTGGAGCATTGCTATTGTCTTTATGGACCTGTGAAAAACATGGAATCCCAATTAATATCGATTACCATCCTCATTCCAGTCTTACCAGGCTGTGCGAAAAGCCAAACTGGTGAACAGCACAGGAATATTACTGGACCCTCAAGAAGATGTTTGCAATGAAGCACACGCTTAAAGTCAACAGTTGGTAAAGTGTTTAGCTCATGATATTCAATCAGGGCATAGCATGGCCATTTCAAATTATCAACCAGTAGAGGCAGAATCACTAGAACTCCTCATTAAGAGGGGTGCTATGTTTTCCCTGCAGGGCCTTAGCCAGGATTTAGAAACTGGGTGCCTAAAATTTGCAATTGTGAACTTTTTGCTTTTTAAAGGTTTGGGTGTCAAAAAAAAACCTGCTGACTAAGACCATGTCTCGATGACTATCATTATGCTATCTAAGAAACTAAGAGTTAGGACAGTCAAGTTATTTACAATTCTATTCATCCAGTCTGTTATAAGATTGTGTCCTCACAAGAATGGAATGTGCTTTCTATAATATTATTCATTTGACCACACAGGGAATGTTATCCAGACACAGGCATGCAGCTTGTAAGCACCAAAACAGTGGTCTTCCAAACATTCATGGTGGGTTATTTCGAAATGAATTTGTTTAACAATGTTGAGTTTGTATATCCTGGAGGTTTTTGACGAATGATAGTTATGGGTTGATTGAGTGGCTCTATTTTTGCAGTGCTGTGTGTGAAATATACTCATTTCTACTTCTACATTTCTACTTCACAGATGAAGATGGACACCAGTCAGTACAAGTCAGCAGCTGATTATGCAGAAAATGTGTGAGTGATCTTCACAAATTGAGACATCACCCACCAGACGGCAATTTGACGAGGAAGTTGATGGTAACATTAAAGGCAAAGTTCGCAGGTGTATGTGGATACATATACTCCCACTTTATGGCAAGAAGGATTGAATGCAGGCAGGACTTAATCCAATCACTCTCAGAGTTCCTTTAGAATGTTTCGTCTGCTTCTCTTATACTTTTGAAAATAAATTGGGTATAAAGTGAAAGGGTGCAAAATATTTGGATGAGAGTTCATGTATGACTTCTGGTAAATGTTTCTCTTCCAAGAAAAGCTTTCATAACTGAAGTATTTCTAAAATCTTAAGCCTGTTTTTAGCCGCTCTGAGTTTAAAAGGTATTAATTTTGTATGATGGTTATAGATGATAAAGGACTAAATATGTGGAATTGAAGAAGAAGGTATGGGAATTATTCCTGGTGCATGAGTCAACACATTCATGTATGTGTGTACTCATAAGGTTATGTGTATTTTCTTGTACTTCCTGCAAAAGCAGGGTACGTATTGCATCCCTAGATTTAACTCACCGCCAAGGAGACTACCTACTTATTAAGCCCTTAAAGCAGAATTATACAATATGACATAGTAAACATATCCTCAAGTGGTCTTATTATGGAGTTTACTATGAAATGAATGAAATGACAACATTACAACTTAGCCTTAGCATATGCACTTAAATGGAATCTAGTCTAGTGATTCATGTTTATTAACTCAATGACAGCCTGACTCCTGTTTATGAATCACTTGCTAAAAAGTCAAATGGAGCTTTCTATTGAGGCCTTGACCACAAGTTGTAACTTTACACAAGGAAAGGACTTGGATATAACAGAAACAATCTTTTTACATCAGGTCTATGCGGTCCAAGTTGAAGCGGTCCAGGTATTAAACGGTCTGCGCAAATACCGGTCCGAGTCAAAGCGGTCTGGGAACCAGGATTTTGCAAAGTATCTCAAATTCATTTCAATATATATTTCAATAAATTTATTTCGATATATTTTCAAAGTGTGCAATTATTTTTAATAACTAGGTCACTTTGTAGGTTTATGCACCAGCCAAATGAATGCCTGGGAGGGAGGGGCCCGGGAAATGGCTGGGTAATGTCTGTTTGGTACGGTGGCAATTGCTGTCCCACAGGGTGGGACATCACTTATTAGTGGAGCGACTATAATACCCCCAAAATCTTCCTTACAAATGTCATGTTTACTTGTTTATGATTAGCGCAGTCTGCTGTCTTACCGAGGGCAAACAGATGGTATCAGATCTTGTCATCATGCTACTACGACCTGCACTATGGCTAATATGAAGCAATCTTTTTTTATATGAGGAAAAAAGAATTTTAACAAATTTAGACAAACGCATTTATTATCATTATTATTATTATCCTTATTATTATTATTATAATTTAAGAGTATTAATCTACCAGACCACTTTTACCAGGGACCATTTGAAACCTGGACCGCCTTGACCTAGACCACTTTGACCTGGACCACATTGACTGACATTCTTGCAAAACATTTGCGCTAAGGAATGTACTGTCAATAACTTGATTAATGTATTTTATCTATGTTTTAAGAAAATAATACCTTTTTCACATCAAGCTCAAAAAATTCTAGATTCTATACTGAAATATTATTCATGAAAGTGAATTGGCTTTTTTACATTGTGTTAAATTTCTTTTTTGGCCAGAAGTTCACACAGAGACTTAGCCAGGACCCGTCTTCCCTGTCTTTTGGACAGGTATTTTCCTAAAAACCACCTATTTAGACAGGCAAAAAATTCTATGGAGATTTTGTCAATTTTGACTTTTGGGGGTAATAACCAAATATTTCCTAACCAACTATCTATTAGGACATAGCTGAAGTGTAAATTGCCCTTTAACAGACTGTAGGCTATTAAATGTAGCTGGTAAAATTATTTGAAGTAGATTAGTAGCTAAATCTGGACAGGCAGAAATTTTGAAATTACTGTTATGGACAGATTGTTTTAAAATCCTGGCTAAGCCCCTGTTGCACATGTTACCTGCTACGAGGCCGTATTGGGGTTAAGGTTCAGATGAAGCCTAGGAATGCTTATGATACTCATTGTATTACTCATGGTACTCATTGCTTAACCCACAGTCTGTTGATATTGACATGTATAGTTGTGACTTCAAAGCCAATGCAAATCTACTCTCACAAACATTCATCATGATTGAAGTTAGTTAAGGTGAAGAGTACCATTGCAAACCTGTTAAAAGCCCCATACCAAAACACACCTCAAAGCAGCATAATCCTATAACTAGGTGTATATCCAGGTTCCTGGGTGTTATCAGGTAGAGAATATCATCGCCAACTGTCATTATTCAATCCATATTCTGTTTTATTTCAAAATTTACAACTTTTTTTTCAAATGACATATTCTCATAACCTACGCAGGTGATGGTTACTGCAGGTTCAGAGTTACTTTAGGGATATCATTGACTATGCCCAATAAGAAGTATTTTTTTAATTGTTTACTCCTGGCAATATTTACAGGCCATAACATTGAATATTCTAGTGAGAAATCTTAACACCAGGTATGCTAGGGTCGTACAAGTAGAAAGTTTTTCAACTATTTCTACATGCCCAACACACAGCATCGTTCTGACTGTGACGCGCGACCATTGAGGTGTGTCATTGCACGACTGTCTTATGTTCCTCGTCCACATGGATCAACGAAGCCAGTCCTTGCTCATCCACCATGGGTTTTAGGCTCCCCACACAAGAAATCTCTCTAAAATTTTCAAATATTATGGCCCGTAAAAGTCTTTAGCAGGAAAGAATCAAAAAAATACTTCTTATTGGGCACAGTCAATGACATCCCTAAGGTATCTATGAACGTACAGTAACCATCACCTGCACAATTAATGAGAATATGTCATTCGAATGAAAAGTTGTAAATTTTGAAATAAAACAGAATATGGATTGAATAATGACAGGTGGTGATGATATTCTCTACCTGATAACATTCAGAAACCTGGAGATAAACCTAGCTATAGGTTTATGCTGCTTTGAGGTGTATTTGGGACAGAGCTTTTAACTGGCTTGCAATGGTACCCATCACCTTAAAAGAGCCATTTAGACATGTACAATACCTGTGCCCCAGAAATCCACTGCCTACTAGCTGGTGGAAAAACATGCACTCTTGCAGTATGGAAAGTGACCAATTATGTTTAGCCAAAAACTGTGAAGAGCTTTTTAAACATATATATATATATATATATATATATATATATATATATATATATATATATATATATATATATATATATATATATATATATATATATATATATATATATATATATATATTTATTCTCCACGATGAAATTGACCTCATATTCATAAAGTGATTGACAAGTGTATATGCCTTAAAGACAAGGTAGAGTGTACTTGAATTAACTCTAGTTGTTAAGGTTATGTTCTTGCTAGACTAGATCTTAATCTATGCACTAGGGACTAGAAAAGGGTATGTGGAAAGTGTTGCATGTAAAACCATCCTGCGTAGAACACCCCCTCCTTCATTAATAATTATGTTATCTAAGGTTTTTTCACATTCTATTCATGTTATCAGTTTCGTAAGAACAGACAGTCTGTACTGTAACCTGTTCATTGTTTGTTTTCTATACATGCAAAACTGAATAAAGATGATTTAAAAATAAAAATGTTATCTAAGGTTCTACATGTATAGGCTATGAAGCTATCTAAAAATCACAGCACTTCAATGTCCTGTGGAGGACCATACATTTTTCCTAATGGCATAAGTATTTGTTGAATATTTGTCCAGAATATATAGTTCAACCGAGGGAAGGGTCAATATTTATTGAAATAAAGTGAATTTAAAAGCTATTTTCTTCTTAGCTCTGTGTTTTGTCCCAAAAAGAACAGGAGCAAATCTTGAAATGCCCCATAATCACTCTCAAAGGGAAAACTGCTCTGTCTAGAACCTTTTAATTTCTGCTATGATACCTTTCCAAAGATCTTTTTTACATACTTTTGTTATAGCAAGGAGGTACAATGAATAGGGGGATTCGGTTGTGTGTGATCATTTACAATTAAATACTGTACAAAAACAAATGAATACTGTGAAATATTCTACCCTGTACTTATATTATCCCCAACAGGGTTCCACCTAACTTTAGGTATGTGCTATTAATACAGGATCAGTGGTAGTTACCCAATGTGCCCTGGCCCTCAAATAACTGCTTAAGTAATGAATACATGTGTAAATAGTTTTAACTATTTATGTAAATATACCACAAGACTTCTGATCAGGAAGAAGTAACTTTGGTATTGACAGGTTACTTAGTGCAATACACATACCACCTAATGGCTGCATTGAATTAAAAGGAACTAAGTACTTACAGCCATTGCAATGTCCTGAACCCTTCAATTCCAGTTAAATTCCAGTTATAGGCCTTGTAGTGTATTCCAAAGTAATCCACGTGTTTACAGTTTGAATGTTTAATTGAGAATGATCCTGTTTAAGGGTATAGTTGTTCTTATAGTTACATTTCCAAGACAAGGTACATGATTGCATTTCATTGGAGAAGGTATTGGTTGATTCCACTAAAGCTTAAGGGAGATGGGGTTGCTAACAGATGAGGGTGCAAGGAATAACTTGTTGTGGACCCCTTGAGGGAAGTGGTGCATTAATTGCAATATCAGTAGGGATGATGGCATTAGCTGCTCATCCTGTCCATTGTCCATGACAAACTGCTAATTGGGTTGTTTATTATTGGTGGAAGCCAGATAGCTGCACTGTTTCCTTCATGCAATATACTATTCCAAATTTACATGAATAAGCATGTAACAGATTTTTTCAAGGGAAATATGAACATATATTACTATATATTAATCTTCTGTGACCATGAAATGAAATATAATGAATATATCCATGGCAGGCAAAAAACTTCTAGAAGTGAGGATGGCTGGAATTGGTTACACTCACATTTGCATGAAAGTATATATATATGTATATATATATAGTTAGAACGGGGTAAGATGGCTCTGGGTGGATATTTTCGGAGGCGAATAGGTTGTACCTTACCGCTTGCCTTCCAGTGATGGGAATGGCGCACCGTTACTCCAGCGTTGTGTTTGCACCAAGAATAGACCACGTGATATTGTTTTGCGGTCGTCTAGGTCAACAGGGGGGGACACTGATGACGTCATAGGGGTACAGTCAGATGTGTTCCCCGAAATATGCATGTAGGGTTTAGTTGTAGCCTACATGATAAGCGGTTTCGACCCACGAGGGGTCTCGTCAGAGGATTTTTGTCCTATTATGCGGTCGGGATGGTGGAATGCCTCCCTATTATAAACAGTAGATTATCCTTATGTTGATGTAATCGATGTAGATGTCCGTTGGGATAACGGGCTACTGCCCGCTGGATATGCGGATTAGTTGTTAAGGTGCTGCGAGAGGTATGTGATGTTGCCTCTCTTGGTGAACTAGTGGTGTAGTATAAAAGTATGTCCTGTTACCTATCGGTGGCAGGGTGCTGGAATGGTGTGTATATAATACCAAAATTCGTCATATTGGTGAAAATGCTATGATGTTGGGGAGTCATACATAGGGGTCTTGTATGTGTAGAGCGTGATCTCCTCGGTGTGGAGAGTTGATAATATAGTTAGAACGGGGTATGTCTACACCTCGGATGATCATCTGGGGAAGATACTCTGGTAGGATTGACATTGCTCTGGATATACATATTGCTGATGTATTGGGTACCTTAACAGGTGTATCGAGGTCTCAGATTAAGATGTGAGTGACCTTATGCGCGTGATAGTTTAATCACGGTATAATCTATTATGCCTAAGTGGTTAGGGTGACCAGGTTAGGGCATATAGGGCAAAGAGTTGTCCTTAAATTATTTGCGTTCAGTGTATTTCATGAGGTTAAGTCCTCGGGGTACGAAGCACCTGAGTCTTTTTATCCATTTTGATTCCAATTCCAGTCGCATGGTAAGGCTGGTTTTGGAGTCAGGGTGTCCTTTCGCGAAGTTCAATACCTTCACGGAAAGGGACCTAATGCCATTATGGCCAGGTTCATTGAAGTGCCTGCCAACGATGTGTATGTCAGTGTTTTGGTTAATGTTCCTGACATGTTCTCGAAGTCTTTCAACCAATGGTCTTTTGGTCTGGCCTACATAGTGTTTGCCACATGCTTGGCAGCAGAGGCAGTATACTATATTGTTCGATCGACATGAGATTTGTGACCTAGTATTGTACTCTTTATTGGTGACAATACTTGTGATTCTACCGGTTTTGTCAAGCATTGTGCAATATTGACAATGTTGTTTTTGACACACGTTGAGTGGTGTGTTGGTGTTTCTAACCGCTGACTTTGCGGTGTCGGAAATCTGACGGGGCAGTCTTGCTCTGACCAGAATATCACGGAGATTCTTGGCCCTTCTATTCCCCTTAATCAATTTGAGGTTGAGTAGGGGTCTGGTTGAACTGGATTTCTCTAGAATGTCCCAGTTCTGTTGTACTACTTTATCGCACTCCCTGAAATTGGGGTGGAAAGTAGTGATGAGAAAAGTACGTTCTTCTCCCTCATTAAGGTCATCCTCCTCTTTCACTGATGGATTGAGGAGGGTTGTCCTATCAGTATGGAATACCCTTGAGAATGCTTTTCTGACAGGTGGAACAGCAATGGGCACCCGAGTAGCCCCCTCGTATGCCAACACCTTCATGGGTTGGTTCGAGGACACCTTTGTGTATCCTCACAATCCATCACCAATAGTATGGAAGAGATTCATAGATGATATCTTCATCATCTGGACACACGGACGAGATAGTCTTAATGACTTCGTCTCCTACCTTAATGGATGCCTTCCAAGCATCAAATTCGAAGCAGAATCATCAACTGCCGAAGTTCATTTCTTGGATGTGACCGTATCAATAGATGCGGACCACAATCTACAAACTGATCTGTACACTAAACCTACAGACAGTCACAATTACCTCAACTACAGGAGCGCCCACCCTCGCCATTGCAGGGACGGCATCCCATACAGTCAGTTTCTACGTTTGAAACGAATCTGCAGCACCGAAGACGCATTCCTGCACCAGTGCAGAGAAATGTCTAAAAATTTCATCAAGGCAGAATACCCGGCCAATGTCATCAGAAAAGCATTCTCAAGGGTATTCCATACTGATAGGACAACCCTCCTCAATCCATCAGTGAAAGAGGAGGATGACCTTAATGAGGGAGAAGAACGTACTTTTCTCATCACTACTTTCCACCCCAATTTCAGGGAGTGCGATAAAGTAGTACAACAGAACTGGGACATTCTAGAGAAATCCAGTTCAACCAGACCCCTACTCAACCTCAAATTGATTAAGGGGAATAGAAGGGCCAAGAATCTCCGTGATATTCTGGTCAGAGCAAGACTGCCCCGTCAGATTTCCGACACCGCAAAGTCAGCGGTTAGAAACACCAACACACCACTCAACGTGTGTCAAAAACAACATTGTCAATATTGCACAATGCTTGACAAAACCGGTAGAATCACAAGTATTGTCACCAATAAAGAGTACAATACTAGGTCACAAATCTCATGTCGATCGAACAATATAGTATACTGCCTCTGCTGCCAAGCATGTGGCAAACACTATGTAGGCCAGACCAAAAGACCATTGGTTGAAAGACTTCGAGAACATGTCAGGAACATTAACCAAAACACTGACATACACATCGTTGGCAGGCACTTCAATGAACCTGGCCATAATGGCATTAGGTCCCTTTCCGTGAAGGTATTGAACTTCGCGAAAGGACACCCTGACTCCAAAACCAGCCTTACCATGCGACTGGAATTGGAATCAAAATGGATAAAAAGACTCAGGTGCTTCGTACCCCGAGGACTTAACCTCATGAAATACACTGAACGCAAATAATTTAAGGACAACTCTTTGCCCTATATGCCCTAACCTGGTCACCCTAACCACTTAGGCATAATAGATTATACCGTGATTAAACTATCACGCGCATAAGGTCACTCACATCTTAATCTGAGACCTCGATACACCTGTTAAGGTACCCAATACATCAGCAATATGTATATCCAGAGCAATGTCAATCCTACCAGAGTATCTTCCCCAGATGATCATCCGAGGTGTAGACATACCCCGTTCTAACTATATATGTATATATATATATATATATATATATATATATATATATATATATATATATATATATATATATATATACATATATATATACATATATATATATATATATATATATATATATATATATATATATATATATATATATATATATATATATATATATATATATATATATATATATATATATGGATAGATAGATATATGAAGTCATCATTTTATGAAGTTTAATGATGGATATGACAATGGTGACATGTTCACCCTTAGAAGTAAGTCTGGAAAGGAGACATCATATCCACACACACACACACACACACATACACACACCCCAGCATTTTTGACTTGTTTAGTAGACACATTTCTGAAAGATTGTGGAATGACATGATCTTTGTTTTATGCTTAGTTGAGTGCTTATACTGGTATGATTCCCGACTATCAAAGTAATGAGGTTTGGCTCAATACTTAGCAGAATGAGCTATGCTCAACCCAAATGTCCTGCTAGATGTTGAGGGAAACAAGTCTCATAAAGATATCGAACATTTATGCCTTTGTTTCAGTACAGGTATTAGTTGGGATAGAAGTGCAATAAGTTGTATTAATGTAGGAATATCATAGGAGTCTGCATAGTGGAATTTCAGTTAAAAGTAGTAATAGTAGTTTTACTTAGAGTATATTAATTTATGGTATGATTAGTATATATATATATATATATATATATATATATATATATATATATATATATATATATATATATATATATATATATATATATATATATATATATATATATATATACATATATATGGATGGTTGGAAAGATGTATGATGTCATCATTTTAAGAAGTTTAATGGATATGGCAATGATAGGCATGTTCACCCTTAGAAGTAAGTCTGGAGAGAAGACACCCCCCACACACACACACCCCAACATCTTTGACTTGTTTAGTGGACACAATTCTGGGATATTGTGGAATGACATGACCTTTGTTATATGCTGAGTTGAGTGCTACTCATGATTCCTGACTATCCAAGTAATGAGGATTTGGCTCAGTACTTAAAAGTGTGCTGAATGAGCTATGCTCAACCCAAATGTCTTAATGGATGATGAGGGAAACTGGTATCATAATGATATTGATCATTTGCCTTGTTATCATTGTCATAGGTGGTAGTTGGGGTAGAAGTACAATACAATGTATTAATGTAGGAATGACATTAGCATTAGAGTCTGGGTAGTGGTATTTCAGTTAAGTAGTTACAGTAGTTGTAGTTAGAGTATATTAATTCATGGTAGTAGTAGTAGTAGTAGTAGAAGTAGTAGTGACACTACTACTTCTACTACATCTAGTATAATCATCAGTATCATTTTAACCCTTCTGTTGCTGGTGACAAATTTGACCAATACAAACTGATGCATAAAAGCCTTGAAGAATGGCTGAAACCCTGACACATGGGTATTCATCTGAGAGTACTTGACAAGAGCCATCCAATGAATACACGGGTTTAGATGGTTTTTCGAAAGTCGTTTTGTGCTTAGATTTTGCATGAAATTAGTCTCAGCATTGGACGGGTTAAGTAGTTGTAGTAGCAGTAGTAGTAGTAGTAGTAGTGATACTACTACTACTACTACTCCTACTTCAACTAGTATAACTATTACTAGTATGCTGGGCATCAGTATCTTAAGTATTACCATTATTATTATTATCGTCATTAGAACATGTATTATCCTTGTTAGCATTATTACCAGCCTTATTATTATTGTTATTGTTATTATCATTATTATTATTTTTATTGTTATTATTATTGGCCTCCTAGTAATTGTTATGTAACAATACTACAGTAATAGTGGTACTGGCGTTAATTACTATTGTAATTATTACGATTATTATTATATAATCATGTTATCATTGTTATTATTATTATTATTGTTATTATTATGATTATTATTATTATGATTATTATTGATATTATTGATATTATTTTTATTATTATATTTATACTTGTTATTACCAGGCAGATAATGATGATTGCTGTATAAGTGGGCGATGTAGCAATTTAGTTTTTTGTGATTATTTCAAGTTCTATAGGCTCACATAATTGCATTCCAGAATCACTTCAAAACACAGTCTTATAGTGATTGACTCATATTGTAAAACATGATTAAAGACTTTAGCTTATCCTTATATTTGAATTACAATTATCTGACTTAAGTGCACCATGAAAGAAGGTGCTGGAGATGAGCTCAGGAAATGGGGATTTACTAACTAATTGAAATAGATTGCAATATAAACCAGGGTGATGCCATTAGTCGCACATCCTGGTCACTGGCTCAACCAAACTGTTAATGGTGTTATTTGTTTTTGAAAGAAGCCAGATAACACCTGGCTGATTTTTTCTTTTGGTTTGTGGCATAAGAAAGGGAAGTTGTAGTCACAAGTGAATCATAATCAATACCTTATTTATTAAAAATTAGACTATGGAAAATTATGGAAACTTTATCTTTGTAACAAGACTCATTGACTGTCTTAATGATTTTGTTGTGGTGATTGTCTGCTCTCTTTACTCCTTTTACCCTCATCAACCATTTGGGAACAGAAGAATAATAAAAATTCCAAAAGAAATGGCATATGTATGTATGTCCATATGTGTGTGTGAGTTGCGTTGTAATTTATTCATTTTCTTACTGCCCTAGGCTCTTACACTAAAAACCAGATTGAGTGATTGAGAATGCTTTTGGCTAAAGGCTAAAGCCAGTGAAATAGGAGAGCACACTAAGAGCAGCTATCAGAAATATTACACTTAAAAGCAGAAATCAGAAATGTTGTAGTGAAATACTTTATTGCCCAAACAAGATAAATTTAAGCATCACATATAATTACAGGCTTAAAATCTGGTCAATCATGAAGGCTTTTAATTGAACAATTACAATATTGAATACATTAAAAAATATACAATACAAATCAATAATCATCACATCATGCCATACATGAGACATGCATATAAACGGGTTGTCTTACGGCACTTTTAGAAATCTGTTTAATTTTCCTCAAATTTTGCCAAAGGAAAGAACATAGCTCAGTAATCTTCAAAACAACCTAAAATCATGGGGTCATCAACTTTTTTTTCACAGATTTTTGAAAAATTAATGCAATTTATGTCACAAACATCACTTTCTCCAAAATGGATGTCCTACTTTGCTAGAGTTATCCCTTCAAAATACTGACACTGCCTGAAATACTGTTTTGCCATGTTGAAGTTATTTTTCTGCTATTATATAGGAATTATTGGGCAAAATCAAGGATATAAATATATATATATATATGTATATAAATATATATACATATATATATATATATACATACATGTATATACATATATACATGTATATACATGTATATACATGTATATACATGTATATACATGTATATACATGTATATACATATATATACATATATATATTTATATACATATATATACATACATATATACATATATATACATATATATACATATATATATATATACATATATATATATATATATATATATATATATATATATATATATATATATATATATATATATTCATATATGTGGGAGTTTCATTTCGTTTAGATCTTTTTTACTTCACAGAATCTGGTATTATTAGCGAATCAATACTTCGGATTATATAGATACACCTCTATCTTCATACCAAGACAAATCAATACTGCTATGATTAATGACTCGATCAAACGTTAGGTCCTCAGGGCTTGCTCCAGGACTCAATTTAACATCAGTTGTCAATATCAATACTTAATTATTGTCTCTCAGCATGAAATTAATGTTCAAAACAACTGCTTATTAATGAAGAGTTGATAGTACCAAACCGATCATGTGAGCATCCCGCATAAATACAGGGTTAAAAAGCGGCAACCCATAGAGGCTTATCCTAGACCAAGTACAATCATAAATACAATGAAACCCATCATACAGATTAAATCAATAGTCATCATATAAGCCATACATTTGATATCAATATATATTCTCATATATATTACATACATATATACACACAAACACACATATTTATGTATATATATATATATATATATATATATATATATATATATATATATATGCATATATTACATACATATGTACACACAGACACATATATATATATATATATATATATGTGTTCGTGTGTGTGTGTATATAACCCCATATTTTCAGTTTAGTTCTTTTTCACTGAACAGATTCTGATATTAAGTGAATCAACAATATAATTTGCTGCTTCTGATGAATGGCACTTCACTGGGACTTTGAATTCCTGATGGATGGCAGGAGGGGCTGCTTGCCACGCTTGTAGCATTTTGCTGTGTAGGTATTTCTTTTTTTTACCATCCTGTGTAGGTAGAAGAGATGGTGCACTTTTGGCATTGAACAAACAATTTTCTTAAAACGTCCAAGCCACACAAAAGTTTGCTCTGCAGCCTGAGTATTCCTAGTTCCTTCCAGCTCTGGGTACATGTCGTATATGTTGTCGGGATGAAGGTCTGTATGACAATGAGGGTCGACGTGATTCTTAATGTGAAGCCCATCGACAATTTTGTTGATCCTTGACCACATGTTGTCATAAGGGGCAGGTAGAGGCAGTGGCCCTTTCGATGCCTTGCAGCGGACCAGCTGGCACATGTTGTCATATGCCAACCATATCTTAGAATGTTCGGAGACAGGCAGGTCTTTCACCACCAGGTAGAGCCACGAAATAATTGTAAGAAGAACTTGTCCAACTGATTCTGACCTAAAATGGAATGTAATGACTTTTTACTGCACCAGTTCCAAGCTACTGATAGATGTATCTATTATATCTTACAAAATTTAGTACCCTATCACTGGAACAGTCTGCATTTTACGTCAGGTAAGGAAATGACTTGTTTAAAGAACTACTATATTTTAGTAAGCAGACATAGAATGACGGTGGACTTACATGAAATATTCCATAAAAGTCTTCTGATTATGTCTGATCAGGATAATTTCAGTTGAGGTTTGCTATTGAGTGTATTAGACTTGTGTTAGATTATACTAACTAGGTCTTAAGATGTCACAAAGTTATCAGACACATTAAATTCATTACAAAAAAACTGTGTCGGTCAATAACGAAAAAAAAATCTAATTTCATTCCAAATTACTTACTGGTATAAAGGAGTCCATGTATCAATATGTCCTCCTGCGCGAACCACAAACTGGTGACCGCGGGACATCTTCCTCATAGTTTGTCTCTCTCCCAAGTCTTTGGTACACCTGGACTTGCTGGTCTGATCGGCAAGACGGGTTAATGCTGGTAGATGCTGGGAATGGGATGCGAGAAATTCCTGTCCACCTGTAATATGCAAAAAAGGAGGCATATGGGATCAATAGCAGATTTAGTCAAGTCACAGACTTCGTTGAAATTGAGTCAGTTACTGCAACCAAACTCATAAAACAAATTATGAGTGTAGTTGCTACCCATCACATATTGGAAGACCAGAAATATTTGGAGGTTACTAAATCAACCAATTGGACAACTAAAGCTATGCTTAACAATTTGTACAGATATTAACATTTTACCTGTCTGCACATGTATGGGGGGGTTGATGACATTGCTAACAGAGAGGGTTTTTGAGGAACCAAGTTGCCAAGAGCATTCTACGAACATTCACCATCCACGACCCATTTTCCAATTGAAGATGAAAAGATATACATTTCTTATATTTACCTTGCTGGGATATGACTGAGTTAGCAGAACTTCCAACATAGGTATGGTCCAGCGCCACTGTTGATTGGTCCATTTCTTCCTCAACATCTTCGTCATCTGAAAGGAAATAAGAAAAACATGATGTATTCTCTTATGGTAAGCAGTTAGTACAATTTCATTAACGTAACGTTACGGTCACCTATAGAAACACTGAAAGAAATAACCTGGTTTAAATGAAACTAATGTTCCACTGTCACAAGAGATATAATGCGAACAATAAATATATCCATATGGTACTTTTCAAGACAAGACAATGAAATAGCCTAAAGAAATTCATCTAAAATTGAACGAACACAGTGGGTGGGGATCCTGTAAATTTGAAAAGAAACTGAAGTCACCCTTCTCAAATCTATGTCAAATAATGTGTAACACGACTTTAATATTTAGTAGAGGTCCAAGTCTCAAAGAAGAGTAAGATCATAGTAATAACCCTTGTCCTAACCTAAACTCTGCAAAAATGTCCGTAAACCAGTGGGAATTCCTTTCTCTTCCAGGATAGCAGAATGGAAAGCACAAAATGCTTTACTCACAGCTGGTTGATTTGTGCAAACCTGAGGAAGGTTGGCAAGTGGTAACATATCTGCGTAGTTCTGTGAATAAAGATAGAACATCTTCAAATGTCAGGAGTATGTTAAAATTAAAAGGAAGTTATGGTCAACAAAACACTGGAGGAAGGAAATAAATTTGTTCATAAAATAATAAGTCAGGAATTTGCTACAGTGCATTAATCGTAATGATTCATATTGCAGATTTTTTCACTAGAGCTTTCCTTGGAGTAATGTTTTCAATAAGGATGTTAATGTAAACAACCAGCAACTGCTGCCTTCATTTTATTCTACCCAAAAGAGAAATTAGACATATAATACACAAGAGGAAAAAAATAGAAGGAACAGATAGAAATTTCTTCCAGAATTGGTTAACATGTTGTGATTATAACTCCGAAATTAGACAGTTTGTGACAAATTGTTAGAAGATTAGATGATGGTCAATTGTTACAGAGATCTCTATGCTTGTTAGATTAAGATAATATCAACTGGAAGTTAACTCACATATATGTCATATGCAAATATATTTTACAAAATATATCATCCAGTTGCCCTGCTACTTACATAAACATCAAACATGCAGTGTGCAAACTGTGTCTTCCATATTCCATCTGTCACCCACAGTTTACCACATCCTGGAAAGAATCAGAAAAGGAGATAAGTGTTGGTCTGTTGGAAATCATTTGCAATGTTGGGCTAAACAGATTTACTCAAGGGCCTGCGCTTGCACCATTTACCTTAAGACATTTCTAGGTAAAATTTACCTCGTTTCCTGCACTTTTCAGTGCAGTCTTCAGGTTGATGTGGGTATAGTGTTTGATTCCTCTTTTCGTCTATCATGACCATGCACTCTTCCCTTGCAGCCTTGCCCTTGAATCTGTACTCTTCCTTGCCTATGTCCCGCAACTCTTGCTCAACCTCCCCCCACCAGAAGATGTCTGCAATCACACGTCTGTCAATTTCTGAAATAAAGAGTAATGTTCATCAGTATATTTGCTATTTATTGTGATTGATTTCACATAAAATGAAGAGTGCCCTCTTATCAATATCAGTAGTTACCTTGTGATAGCAATCATATCTGCCATGACTTTATCACAGGGAGGTGGTTAGTGCATTAACCCCATTGGCACGCAGATAGGTATATTTACTTGTACTATTGATATGCCTAGAACCATTAACAAAGAAGGCTCCCCTAGCCACTCGACTATTTTATTTAAGTCTCTTCTACACACACACACACACACACACACACACATACATACATATATACATATATATATATATATATATATATATATATATATATATATATATATATATATATATATATATCAGGGCTCAACATTAAGAAAAAACTTCATAAGCATGGCAGGGCTAGTTACCGAAACTTTTACTAGCCCTGAAATATTTTTGCTAGCCCTGATATTAATGACAACTCTTTTCAAATAGTGACCTCTGTTGATATCATAGCCTCTGTTGATAACATGAGGAGAATACAGTGTATTGTGGTAAATTGAGTTCAATTATCATCCAGGTATGCAGAGCCAAAGGTGGGCTTCATAATTTTTTAAGCGCTGATATTCTAAATTCTATCTAGCCCCTCAGGGCTACTCACAGGTAGATTTTACTAGCCCTGACTTTCAATAACTAGCCCGGGGCTACGGGGCTAGCCTTAACGTCGAGCCCTGTATATATATATTTATATATATATATATATATATATATATATATATATATATATATATAAATATATATATATATATATATATATATATATATATATATATATATATATATATATATATATATATATATATATATATATATATATATATATGCACACTATTCTGTGTTTAATCACTTTATTTTAATTTCATTTTAAGATTATGCAAACATATTATAGACAAAGAGTACGGATTGCAAGGTTTCCAGGAAAGGAACATTAAAATTCACCTTGTCCGAGAGCAATGTTGAAAGCATCATGCCAAGACTCTGTGAATCCTTCGAATGACACCCAAGAATGTAACCTGCAAAAGAAAAATTATTTCTTTTTTGAAATATCCCACCAAGGAGCAAGGGTTACATTGGCAACCTGTTTGGATGGCACTTAATTAACTTCATAAAGAACACAACATATTACCTTAGACAACTTACTGAGATTAGGCAAGGCAATGGTTTATATGGATGAAAGGTTTCAGCTGGTGAAGTATTCACTAATCCATATTCATTTTATGAGATCTTACATATATCCTGCATATACTTGTAATATTTCTGCTGGTTTGCACATGTAGTCTAATATATATATATATATATATATATATATATATATATATATATATATATATATATATATATATATATATATATATACGCAATAATGCATTCATTTTTTCACATTATACTACATTCATAGTTTAGGTAGTCGGTAAGGTTTTACTAAAAATGAGTAATGAGATTGGTATAGTTTTTTACAAGGCAGTGTTAAACTGATTGAATAGTTTCAATGGTGGAGCCTTCAAGACGAGCAACAATTAATTTACTTAGGTGATTTATACTAGCTTTGATGCCAGGCCCATATATATATAACTATATATATATATATATATATATATATATATATATATATATATATATATATATATATATATATATATATATATATATATATATATGTTTTGCTATGATTACTACATACTACCATCTGAATAGCTAACAGAATGCCAGACTTACGCTAAGGAGCACTGGAGCTGAAAGAGAGATCTTTCCATAAATGTAGTGCCATTTCCTTGAACAGCGTCTCTTTGTTGATTGTAAAAAGAAAATCCGTCACTGGTGTTACCAAATTTGTCGAATCCATAGAGGGTCCTGCAATTTGGGCATCTTAGTGTGATCTGAATGAGTAAGATATATATTAGTAGACACAACACTAACAATTTTAATCCATTGAGGTTGTAGTGCCCAAAAAGGTACACAAGTATTATGATTTTAACCAGTTAAAATCAATTTCATTCGAATAAATTCAATAAATGTTTAGAATAGTTTCCAAATATGTTCTCATGTATAGGCTGTTTATACACTTAATTGGTTAAGAACTTCAAGAGGTATAGAGCTTTTGTGAGAACTTATTTTTAAAGTATCATGTACATTAAAGTTAATATATAATATACATATCCATGAATAAAGGAAATAAGAAAAGAGTTTCAATAATTAGTTATTTTCAATCATTATATTAATGGCAATAAGTGTGAAATTCAATAACCAGTAACAATAGCAAATCAAAATTATCAGCCTTCATGTATACCATAATAGAACACTAATATATTTTATCAGATCTCAGCAGCATAAGTAAAAGTGAAGAATTTTGCAAACTCGTAATGTCAAATTTAAAAGCTCTTGTCACTGTACCTTCTTCTTCTGCAATATCTCCCCTTTAATGGTCATGTACTTAATGGAAACAGGATAGTTGTGTATAGCAAGCACCCGCTGACATGAGAAGCACACACTGGGTCAGTCGGAGGTCCAATGACAAGGCATGATGCACTGTCAGCCACATTATCAGATGACAATATATCTACAAAAGGCAGCAAGTCTTCAATAGACTGACCGTCTGTCCACAGGGTTCTTAGGAGATTACAGCGAATAGAATTCGACCAGGCCATGGGCACCTGCAGTACGCACTTAGAAAACTTGTCCCAGACTTCAATCCCAAATCGTGCAATTGGCACCAAGACTTGTAGGTGGGGAGGAAGCATGCTGTGGTCCAGGGCAGCAACATCTTCTGCAAGTTTTTCACTGCTAATGCGCTTCTGTGCAGACTCCTGCAGGCGAGCGACGGTACAGCTTCTTTTCCGAGGCATTACCAGTGATTTGGGCTACAAATACGAGAAAAAATATATAAGATTATAATACATATGCAAAATTAGTGACATCAGACCAGTTACACAATTTGGCGACAAAATGGCAAGAAGCACCTTAATACGAACTTCATGCTTTTGGTCAACCAGACACCCTCACTAGGGTACCATTCAAGGTCTTACTATTGTAACATTCTGCCATGCTATCTAAATCATGCACTAAAAAAGCTTTCTAAGTAAAGTTCCCCCCTAGGGTAGCGTGGAAGGAAAGAAGGTTCTACGAAAGTATATCGCGGTTTCCCGCAGAAAGGAGAGGATAGCAAACTACTATAGGACATATTTATTAGTGTGTGCAAGTGGTGTACAAGTAATCATGCAGGGGTGCAGCACAGCGAAAAGCTAAAGTGAAGTTAAACTAGTGATAAGCAAAAGCTCGAAGCGATAGCGAGGTATCTAAGAGAAAATCTAATTAAGTAAGTGCAAGCATTACGTAGTAAAGCTTAAGGCTTATAATTATCGAAAACAGCCGGAATCGTGTACCGGATCGCATCGCCGGATCCTGGGGTGGATCGCAAACTCCGCAATCGCAAATACATAATCCACAAGCCTTAGAATAGAGAAGTAGTAATGTTAAGTAGTAATATTAAAGATCAATATTGCTTGCAGCTTATCTATATATTATCCCTTCCCCATAAACAAACAAAAAGTGTCTGGCGTTAAGTTAAAAGGTAATCCACCAGAAGATAAAACGAAAGAAAGGAAATAAAACGACCAAAACCATAGAATCATAAGGGGATCCGGAACTCTTTATTCCAATTCCCAACTGGCATAGAATTGCCTAACCCGGATCAAAAGTCGTTAATCCGGAATATCGTGAAATATAATGTTAAAGTTATGATCCGGCCCACCAGGGCCACCGGATCCGTCTCACCCGGATCGGAAGTCGTCGATCCGGAACATCATGAAAAACGTCAAAGAAGAAAGTTAAAGTTATGATCCGGCCCACCAGGGCCACCGGATCCGTCCCACCCGGATCGGAAGTCGTCGATCCGGAACATCAGGAAAAACGTCAAAGAAGAAAGTTAAAGTTATGATCCGGCCCACCAGGGCCACCGGATCCGTCCCACCCGGATCGGAAGTCGTCGATCCGGAACATCAGGAAAAACGTCAAAGAAGAAAGTTAAAGTTATGATCCGGCCCACCAGGGCCACCGGATCCGTCCCACCCGGATCGGAAGTCGTCGATCCGGAACATCAGGAAAAACGTCAAAGAAGAAAGTTAAAGTTATGATCCGGCCCACCAGGGCCACCGGATCCGTCTCACCCGAATCGGAAGTTGTCGATCCGGAACATCATGAAAAACGACTAAGTCCTAATATACGACTCCGTGATCCGGCTGATCACGAGAAAATGACTAAGTCCCAGAATACGACTCCGTGATCCGGCAGATCACGAGTAAAATGACTAAGTCCTATATACGACTCAGTGATCCGGCCGGATCATCCGTGATCCGGCTCGGCGGATCACAAGTCAAAACTTCCAAATTCCATAAGGCAAAGTATTTGAAAGAAAGAATAAAGTGAAATTCCCTTCCCTCATGCTCCATTAAACAGAAAAACCCAGAACTAACCTTGTTCTCAGATAAATCTAGGAGGCTGATTTCAAGCAATGCAGCTCCTTATATACACTCCCAGGGGTGGAGGGATATTCCCCCAGGGTGGGGCACTCAGGCGTGAAGAGGCCCCAACCCACCCCTAGGATTCCATTCCCCAGTATATTTTTCCCTATCCCACTATTTTCCCTTAGTTTATTACCTAGTTATGTATTTTAACTAAAGGTTTTATTGAAAAATACTATGAAAACATTAAAATAACTTTAAATAGAACGTGCACTATGTGTGGGGCGCCGCCAATCACGGCACAACGTGATTCAAATTCTGGCGCCATACGATGTCAGAACGAGGCCAAGAAATGGAGGACAGGACGTAAAAAATGATGTCAGACACGGGCGGTCAAAAACAAGGCCAGTAAAACGTAATTTCTACTCCAAAAACGTAATTAGATAGAGAAATTTGGATTAAGGGACATCGCCTCATCGGTGAGGTGAGCGTTCGTTACAACACCCCCTTCCGAAATTCTTACCTCCGGTAAGATAAAAGATTCGCGGCACCACACACTTACATAAGAGCCTACCCTGCTGGCTGCGTACAATAATATATATCAAAAGAGTTAAGTTCATATGTTTTGCTAAAAGATTATTAAGATACTAAAGAAAGATTAAGATATTAAGGAAATTAAGTATATTCTATTTTTAAAAAAACTAATGGGTGGTCCTAGACAGGGGAGTAGGTGAGCTCCGTCGTGATGTGGTGGACTGAGCCATCTCGGTTTAGATGTTCCGATGTGACTCGAAGGCTCAGCCAGACTGGTTGTGTCGTCGCCTCCACCGTCGAGATGCCACTATCCAAGACAACCTCCCCTGTTGGCTCCCAGGCCTCCACCACTGCCGCGGCCACCCTCTGTCTCTCCCGGTCCTTCTCCGCCTCCACCTCCCTCTGCTTCTTCCAATCTGCTTCGGCTTTCCCCTTGGGTGTTGCCTCCTTCTCCCGTTTGTCGCGTAATCTATGCCGTTCTGCCCTGGCCTTCTTCCGTCTCTCCAACTCTGCCTCCCTCCGACTCCTCTTCGGGTTGGCCCGAGGGTCCTGTTGGCTGGCCCGACTGACGTAACTTTGCAGCCGGGCTGCCTGAGGCGCCGCCTCGGTGGGTGCCAGCCTCCAGGGCACTCTGGTCACTGCGGGCTCCGGTGAGGCTGGCGCAGATGTTGGGGCCCCCTCCGCTGGTCCCTCATATGTCGTGGCCGAGGTGACAGCTGGCCGGGCGGGGGACTCCTCCCCTGAGGAGTCCTGAGACGAGCCGTCCGAAATTGTAACGGGAGATGGCCTCCGGTGGGCGCTCTCGTGCTTGACGAGATCCTCCTTCCGCTGGAAACTGGCTCCACAGCCGACCCGAGGGCAGGAGTGGGGGCGCTCACCCTCGTGAACGCCCCGGACATGGCGCCGCAGATTGGACTTCTGGCCAAACGTCTTCCCACAGGTGGTGCATGAATATCTCTTGGTGGCTTCCATCTGCAAACAGAAAAGCTTCCATCAGGCATACAGCACATTTGGTCATTTTAACAGCGTGCACCCCTGCTTCTGTTGTTGTGTTTGTATGCGTGTATGTCAAAATGTGCCTATTCTATCATCTGGGCACCCCCCGGGACCAACATCCATCAACCCATCAGTCAAGGCCCCACATCCCGACATCCCCCGTCGCATGGCAGAAACTAGGCAACCCCGTAGAACACCAGCACCGACTCCCTATCCTCACCACTCATACTCCTTCAACCAGTGAGGCACTGTACGCCTTCGCCCGCCTCTGGAAGTTGGCACGGGCTCCGCAGGTTCCTCCAACTCAATGGATCCGGCCATCTCTGTGGGCTCCGCCTCCCCCGGCGTGCTATTTGATGCAGTAGGGTTAGCCAACTCTTCCTGTGGAGGTTGCTCATTCCCCTCTGCTTCTCCCGTAGCTCCAGCAAGAGAGGTCTCGCTAGCTGTCTCCCCAACCAGGCCCTGGTCCACCCTCTGGCGCCATCGTGCCCATTCACCTGGCAGCTGGGGCATATATGCCTTGAGACGGTCGAAGTGCACCACCTTAGGCCTCCCACGCGGCCCTTTCTGGATGCGATAGGTGACATCAGCCAGTCTCTCAATTATCAAGAATGGTCCCTCCCAGCGATTAGCCAGTTTAGGCGCTATTCCAGCCTTCCTCCTGGCATTATAGAGCCAGACTGCATCTCCGATTTCATAAGGCTTGCCAAACAGTCTACGGTCATAATACTGCTTCTGCCGAACCGCACTGGTCTTCAGACTACTCGCCGCCCTCTCCCAGGCATCGTTTAAGCGACTTCTCAACTCCAGGGCATAATCCGTTACTTCATCCCCGCCTTCGCCAGGGCTGGACAACACCATATGCGTAGGTAGACTGGGTTCGCGCCCCAACATCATCATGTTGGGTGTCTCGCCTGTTGACTCCTGCACTGCACTGCGGTATGCCATAAGAGCATATGGGATAACTCTATCCCAATCTCTCTGATTCTGCCCAGGCTCAATCATCTTGGAAATCATATCCAGCAGAGTCCTATTCATCCGTTCCACCAAGCCATCAGACTTTGGATTGTACGGAGTAGTCCTGGTCTTAGTGATCCCAAGCAACTGGCACACTTCCTTCACCAGGTTGGACTCAAAGTTCCGTCCCTGGTCCGTGTGTAGCTCCCGTGGCAGACCAAACCTACAGACCACCTCCTCCACCAGTTTCTCAGCAATGGTGGAGGCCTCCTGGTTGGGCAATGGAAAAACCTCTGCCCACTTGGTAAAGTAGTCCGCGACCACCAAGGCCACTCTGTTCCCCCTGTGGCTCTCCGGAAAGGGTCCAACCACGTCCATGGCAATCCGCTCCATGGGACCTCCCATCTGATACTGGCGCAAAGCTGCCTTTGCCCTCCGCCCAGCATAGCCTCTGGCCCCGCACACTTCACAATTCCGGCACCATGCCCGAACGTCGGCGGTATGCCCCACCCAGTAGTAGCGCTCTGTCAGCTTGCAAATGGTCTTCTTTACCCCTAGATGGGCTCCAGCTCTTCCTCCATGTACCTCCTTGGTCACCCCTTCACGCAGGCCATCTGGCACAATCAGCTGCCATCTCCGCAACCTCCCATCTCTGGACTTCCACTGGCGGCACAGCACTCCCTCTCTTAGCTTCAGCCGGTCCCACTGCCCAAGATAGGCCTTAGCCACCGGCCTCCAAGCACTGGCCTCCTCCCAGTTGGGACGCTCTCCTTTCTCCATAGCCGCCATGATCAGCTGAATGTGATCGTCCTTCTTCTGCGCATCTCTGACTTCGGACAGGCTGACCTGTGGCTCGATCTGGATGTTCCCAATAAGAACCCGGAATTCCTCTTCGGGGTGATTTGAACTTATATCCCCGATCCCAGCTCCAGGATCTCTCTCTAGCAGAGGCCTCCGGTCTCCTCCAGTGAGGCGAGCACCAACCGGCTCCAGGCGCCCACACTGCACACATGGCTTCCTTGACAGCCCATCCGCATTGCCATGAACCCTGCCGGCTCGATGGATGATGTTTGGCTGGTACTCTCCGAGCACCTCATTCCATCTGGCAAGTTGACCCTCCGGATCCTTGAAAGTCACCAACCACCGCAGCGATCCATGATCGGTCCGAACATCAAACTCACGACCTAACAAGAACTGGCGGAACTTTTTCAGGAACACAACCACTGCCAGGAGCTCTCGTCGCGTCACACAATAATTCCGCTCCGCCTTACTCAGGCTGCGACTACCATACGCGATCACACGCTCTTGACCATCCTGCTCCTGGGACAGCACCGCTCCTATTCCAAACCCACTGGCATCGGTATCCAGTATAAATTTCCCTTCCGGCCTCGGATACCCCAAAACAGGTGCACTGACTAGACGATTCTTCAATTCCCGGAATGATTCTTCACATTCTGTGGTCCACTGAAACCCCTCCTCTTTCTCCATCAGTTTGTGCAGGGGCCTGGCTATAGTCGCAAACCCTTTTATAAAGCGCCTATAGTAGGAAGCCAAGCCAACAAAACTCCTGACTTCTGTTACAGTTGACGGAGTGGGCCAGGTCTTCACTGCCTCAATCTTCTCAGGGTCTGTGGAAACTCCTTCTTCCGAGACCACGTGACCCAGGAATCCAACCTTCTTGCAGAAAAAGTGACACTTCTTCGGCTTAAGCTTCAATCCGGATTCTCTCAGCCGCCGAAAGACAGCTTCAATCCTCTCCAATTCCATCTCAAATGTCTTGCCATAAATGATTATGTCATCCAGGTAAACCAACAGGATTTCCCAATGGAGCCCCTCCAGAACTCGCTCCATTAAACGCTCAAAGGTTGAAGGCGCGTTGCAAAGGCCAAAGGGCATCACATTCCACTGGTATAATCCACCCCTCATCCGGAAAGCAGACTTTTCCTTAGCATCGTCGTCCAAAGCTACCTGCCAGTAGCCATTGGCAAGGTCCATTGTTGAAAACCACGACGCCTCTGAGAGCGCATCCAGAGTGTCGTCAATCCGTGGAAGGGGGTAGGCATCCTTTACGGTAGCATTGTTCAGCCGGCGATAATCCACACAAAAGCGGGTGCTGCCATCCTTCTTCTTTGCCAGGACGATAGGCGACGCCCAAGGACTTGATGATTTCTCAATGATGCCCTTGGCAAGCATCTCCGTTACCTGGCGATCAGCCTCTTGCTGCTGGACCACCGGCAATCTCCTAAACGGCTGCCGGATTGGCGGAGTCTCACCAGTGTGGATCGAGTGTTTCACAAGATCCGTTTGCCCCATGTCCATGTTGTCCTTGGTAAAGACATCCGGGTATTTGGACAACAGACCTGCAACCTGTTGTCCTTGCGATTCTGTCAAGTGCTCCTTACTGCGTTCCAGAAGATCCCGCAAGTGTTCAGGAACCTCAGTGGCCTTATCAGCAGTATCCCCACCAACCATCCTACAACAGCTGATGAGCCTCTCACTGGACGAATCTGTAATGTTCTCAGCCTCCACAGGCACGATCCTACCGATTGTCGTACCCTTGTACAAGAGCACCGGATCGACGCCAGGATTAAACAATCTCATGGGAACTTGGGCTTCCACCTTTACCACCGCTCTAGCCAACATCACTCCACGCTGCAAATTTTTCCTACTTTCTGTCTGCTCCAAAACTCCAGTCTCACTCCAGGGTACTCCATCGGAATACTCCACCTCGCCCAGCAGTATCCTTTCACTGCCAGCTGGAATCATTGTGGTCTGGCTCACATGGACCTGGCGAACAATCGGCACGCCATCCCGATCCCTCAAGGAAACCATTTGTTTTCTGTTCCCAAGTGTCATGTTTTCCATGTCCACCGTACTACGGGTGGCCATCAGAAAATCCAAACCCAAAATGGCAGGTGCACTGATATCTGCCACTATTATGTTTCCGGTGTAGGTCAGCTTCCCCACTGTGATCTTTCCACGTACCGATCCTTTGACCCTGAGAGGTGACCCATCCGCCAACTCAGCGGGACTCTCGACTTCCGCCAGTCTGGACAGACCCTCTGGCACTAACCGCTCATACTCCGCCACGTTCAGAAAGGAATCCGACGCCCCACTATCCACCAGGAACTCCACACTCTGACCCACCAGTTCACCCTGGACATACAGCCCCTGTCTCCCGATACTGTTCTGCACCAAATCCTCTTCCATCACATCTCCTGTCTCTCCTTGGGCCAAGTTGTTTAGCGTCCTCCCCTGACCCCCTGAGCTGACGCGTTGTCGTTTCCCTGCTGCCTTCGTGGCTCAGTGCAGTCCCTCTTATAGTGTCCCTTTTGACTACAGTTGTAGCAGGTAACATCAGAGAGATCCCTCCTTCTACTTCCATTCTCCCTCTTCTTCAGCTGATCTCTCAACAGGGCAACCTCTTCCCTCAGGCTGGCCATCTCATCTGGTTCATCCGCCATCACCATTCGCAGGTGACGCGGCGCAGCACGGCCTTGTCTGTTCTTCTCCACCTCCAGATACGAGTCCACCTCAGTCGCAATCTTCACCGACTCATCTAAGGACGTTGGTCGGGCCTGAAACAAAGCGACTCGCACCTCCCGACTATCAAGGGCATCTGCAAAGTGCATACGCCCAAGACGATCCCTCGCCTCATCATTCAGCTCTGGGTAGGCCAATTTGGTCAGGCGTCTCACTTCTATTCCAACTTCCTGCAAGGACTCCTCTGGTTTCCTCTTTCGTCCACGGAGCTCTGCCAAAAACATCTCTGCATGCTGTCCTGGACCAAACTGCTGTTTTAACAACTGTACGAGGTTTCGATAGTCTCCATGGCATCGCCCATCACCCAGTACTTTCTGCGCCTCTCCCTTTAAACAAGCTGCCAGGAACAACGCCTTTTCATCATCCCCCCATCCGTTGATCTCAGCGCAGAACTCAAAATGGGCAAGGTAATCATTCCATGACACGGATCCGTCATAACGATCCGGCTGCATACACGGCTTGCGATAGTCCCGTCTGATCCCACGACTGTTGCACGGGGCTGGCACATCCGCCAGACTGTCCTGGGTCCAGGCACGCGGCACTCCAAACCTCCGCTCTCTATCTGCCCAACCCCAATTTTGAACTTCGTTTTCTCTGGCTCGTCTTGCAGACTCCAGGTAACGAGCACGGCCCATCGGAGCAGAGCGGACCGGCCCTTGGAGTCCATGTCTAGCCTCCCCCGGATAACGGGCCACTCCGCCCGGACGTCCATGACTCTGGTTCCCCGCCTCTGTCTGCACACCCTGCCATCTCTCTTCCTGCCAGCAAGCAGGATTTCCCATCTGTCTATTATGGCGGTCTCGGCCCGTCTCCCCCAGGTCCTCACCCCAGACATCAGTCCCAAGGTTGTCTTGCTCCCCAGGTGGAAACGTCCTGAACCGTGACTGTTCAACTCCAAATCCTTCCCCTGGATCAGGCCTGGCCCTGAACTGCTCAGCTCTAGCCAAGCTCCCCACAGGAGCTGGCAGGTCATCCTGGAACTGATAGAACCTCGATTCCAACTGACCGGGTTCCCTCTCAGCCTCCAGCGATTCCCCTTGCTGTCTGGACATCGGCCCACACTGCTCCGCCCTGGACCGGCGCAACATCGGTCTGGGCTGTCCCACCTCTCTCAGTGGTTCTGATAACACACCTCTTCCACAAGACATCGGTCTAGACTGCTCTGTCCAGTCCTGTTCCCTTCTCAGGCCTTCCGCACTGCCTGCGGATTCTCCGAGCATCGGTCTAGGCTGCCTGATCTCCCTCAGTGGCTCTCTGGACACATCCCGTTCGTCAGACATCGGTCCAAACTGCTCTGCTTCGGCCCGTTCCCTTCTTGGGCCTTCCACAATGGCCACAGGCTCACGGAGCATCGGTCTGAACTGTCCTATCCTCTGTGCCTGCTCCACCCACTCGTTTCGTAATTGGGACATCGGCCCTGACTGTTCATCATCCGGCAACCTCTCTTCAGAAGCCTCTGCCTCATCATTCGACTGGAACATCGGTCGGGGCTGCCCACGTCCTGCTGCGATCCGGACACGAGTTTCTTCAAACGGCCGCCTCATTCCCCTGCCCAACGGTAGCTCCGGCTGCAGTCCGCGCTCCGATCCGCTCAGGAAAACTCTTGACTCCGATCTCCTGGACATCTCTATGCCACCAGTGATCTCTTCAACAGCATCACCCGGTCCCTCTAGTCCAAACCTCGTGTCCATCAAGCCTCCCTTAGCGTTTTCCGCCTTCAACACCTTCACATTCCCAGGTGTCCCTGGTCTCAAGATTCCCCTAACATTGTCACTGGGTCCGGGTTCACCACTCCGGCATTTCTCCCTGGACAAAACGATTCCTTCATGGAGGGTCTCCACGGATGTCCTCCGCGAACCTCTCTCATCAACCTCGTCCAAGTCACTCTCTAACAGAGTTGACCCGGATGGACCCGGATGTTGTCTGCTCGGATCCGCTGGGGATGAGACCCCAAGAGTACCGCCTCTGGCCGGTGGCACAGAATGACTCAGACGCACTCTGTCCTCCTTCACTTGGCTGGGGACGCCAGCCACGGATCTGGGTCTCCGAGGCCCAGTGTTGACCATTCGCCTCCGTCCATCCTCATGGAGTTCTGTGGCGGAGTCCTCCCCAGGGCGACCTCTCCTCATGGACCGCGTTTGCCGGAGTCCAGCATCATCCGCCACTGGAAGCACACCCGCGCCCACAATCGGGCTCCCTTTTCGGCACCCATGGTCGTCCCCCTGACCATCCTCTAACAGCCCACGTGACAACGCTTGATCGGATGAATCCATTTCTTAAAAAATAATCCACCAAAAACTTCAGGGAATGCCAGATCAAAAAAAAAGAATAGCCATCCTAACTCCAAAACCTGCGGAATCCCACCGCTGCCACCATTGTAACATTCTGCCATGCTATCTAAATCATGCACTAAAAAAGCTTTCTAAGTAAAGTTCCCCCCTAGGGTAGCGTGGAAGGAAAGAAGGTTCTACGAAAGTATATCGCGGTTTCCCGCAGAAAGGAGAGGATAGCAAACTACTATAGGACATATTTATTAGTGTGTGCAAGTGGTGTACAAGTAATCATGCAGGGGTGCAGCACAGCGAAAAGCTAAAGTGAAGTTAAACTAGTGATAAGCAAAAGCTCGAAGCGATAGCGAGGTATCTAAGAGAAAATCTAATTAAGTAAGTGCAAGCATTACGTAGTAAAGCTTAAGGCTTATAATTATCGAAAACAGCCGGAATCGTGTACCGGATCGCATAGCCGGATCCTGGGGTGGATCGCAAACTCCGCAATCGCAAATACATAATCCACAAGCCTTAGAATAGAGAAGTAGTAATGTTAAGTAGTAATATTAAAGATCAATATTGCTTGCAGCTTATCTATATATTATCCCTTCCCCATAAACAAACAAAAAGTGTCTGGCGTTAAGTTAAAAGGTAATCCACCAGAAGATAAAACGAAAGAAAGGAAATAAAACGACCAAAACCATAGAATCATAAGGGGATCCGGAACTCTTTATTCCAATTCCCAACTGGCATAGAATTGCCTAACCCGGATCAAAAGTCGTTAATCCGGAATATCGTGAAATATAATGTTAAAGTTATGATCCGGCCCACCAGGGCCACCGGATCCGTCTCACCCGGATCGGAAGTCGTCGATCCGGAACATCATGAAAAACGTCAAAGAAGAAAGTTAAAGTTATGATCCGGCCCACCAGGGCCACCGGATCCGTCCCACCCGGATCGGAAGTCGTCGATCCGGAACATCAGGAAAAACGTCAAAGAAGAAAGTTAAAGTTATGATCCGGCCCACCAGGGCCACCGGATCCATCTCACCCGAATCGGAAGTTGTCGATCCGGAACATCATGAAAAACGACTAAGTCCTAATATACGACTCCGTGATCCGGCTGATCACGAGAAAATGACTAAGTCCCAGAATACGACTCCGTGATCCGGCAGATCACGAGTAAAATGACTAAGTCCTATATACGACTCAGTGATCCGGCCGGATCATCCGTGATCCGGCTCGGCGGATCACAAGTCAAAACTTCCAAATTCCATAAGGCAAAGTATTTGAAAGAAAGAATAAAGTGAAATTCCCTTCCCTCATGCTCCATTAAACAGAAAAACCCAGAACTAACCTTGTTCTCAGATAAATCTAGGAGGCTGATTTCAAGCAATGCAGCTCCTTATATACACTCCCAGGGGTGGAGGGATATTCCCCCAGGGTGGGGCACTCAGGCGTGAAGAGGCCCCAACCCACCCCTAGGATTCCATTCCCCAGTATATTTTTCCCTATCCCACTATTTTCCCTTAGTTTATTACCTAGTTATGTATTTTAACTAAAGGTTTTATTGAAAAATACTATGAAAACATTAAAATAACTTTAAATAGAACGTGCACTATGTGTGGGGCGCCGCCAATCACGGCACAACGTGATTCAAATTCTGGCGCCATACGATGTCAGAACGAGGCCAAGAAATGGAGGACAGGACGTAAAAAATGATGTCAGACACGGGCGGTCAAAAACAAGGCCAGTAAAACGTAATTTCTACTCCAAAAACGTAATTAGATAGAGAAATTTGGATTAAGGGACATCGCCTCATCGGTGAGGTGAGCGTTCGTTACACTATACTCAATGCCAAGCACCTATGTAGAGTGCTTAAACTAAAAACTATGCCATAATATAGAAATTCTTTTTCAAAGTTCACCTGACACCACTGATATATTTGAAAGAAATTGTTAGAATGACCCATTTATATTAGATATGCACCATTATAGGTATACCTGCCTATAATAAATAGTATCCTAAGAGCATTAATTTCAGCTATAGCTTTGATGTTTTCACACATTCTCCGGAAAATAGGTATGTTAAAGCATGTGAGTAAATGGGGTTCCCTATTGGTTGCAATTGCCTACGTTTTCCAACACTTTTAGGAAAATCTGCCAAAAAGAAGGCAGAATTCTTTTTAAGATAAACAAGTACTCACATTATATATGTGTGATAAATATTGAGTTTGTAGAGCACCAGTACCAAAAGGCAAGGTAAATACCAGTCAGGATTTCACTGTCGCTTATGCTATGATCATGGCACTTTAAAAGACAATTGCTATGTAGCACCACAGCTGTGTCTTACATCTTACTTCTAGCTTGCAACATATTGACTAGTTTAGATCTTCTGTGTGGGGGTATATATGTGTACAGGGCAATTGGATGCAGGACCGATTCAATTGCAGTAATCTGTACTGAGTGTTTATTTCACAACCTACTGTGTGGCAGGGGACTTGATTACAATAGATCTCTTTGATCTCACTTTATTTCACAACTCACTGAGTGGCAGGGGGATTATACTGAGTATATCTCTGATCTACAGGAGTAGCATTCCAAACAGAGATGCAATGGACTATAACTGTCATTTCATGACAAAATCATACAACTTTAGTTACAAGCACATACGATATCAGTGACCCTGGTGACAGATTCATGTTTTAATTGCCTGTTTACATATCATATACATATATGCTTAGATGACTTCTTAGTTCAAGATATATGTTATATACTACAACTTTAGTTACAAGCACATACGATATCAGTGACCCTGGTGACAGATTCATGTTTTAATTGCCTGTTTACATACTTCTTAGTTCAAGATATATGTTATGACTTGACTCGATCTGAGTATTCGAACCGTCTATCTTATTTCATATGAACTCAAGGGATCAAAGTCATCTAAAATTGATTATCAATGAAGAAACAATAATTGAATTTCCCTGGAATTCTATGTGTCCCTACAGTTGTGACACTTTACCTCTACCAGGAAAATCTCGTACTTATTTGTTTACATGTGACGTCATGTGACGTCATAGGGCAACGGCATTCATTGGCCCAGGCCTCCGAGATACGGCTTCCATGATTGGTCGACAAATCGAGCAAAAACACGATTAAAGTACACATTTTAACTCAAAACATTTTTTTTTCGGTAAATTTCTTCGTCTACTGTATTATTACACTTAGTATAGGAAAAAGATAGGATATCTTGCGTGGACATGGAATTTTTAAAAGTTGTTGTGGATCCGCACAACAATTTGACAGGTGCGAGGTATGCGAACCCTATATCCTGACTCAAATGGACACATGGCATCCAACCCTAGTTCCGAAAAACTCTGGATAACAGAAAGAACATGACAGAAGAAATACACATGACAGCCTAGATATCTAGGCTATGCTGCCAACAGCAGCGATGAGAACTTCCGACATCACTGTCCTGACGATGACGTCACCATCTATAAATAACTTGGGGGATCTTCCCTAGTAGAGGTGAATGTAGAACGACCTTGACCTCTGACCTATCAAGTAAACTCCTGCTCATATCATATGGCATGCTCAGACTTGCAGGAATATCAATAACTTTAAGGTCCATTTAGGCAAACTTTTGCAATCATCAACTTAAATAATGACAACCTAAGTAGTCACAACGTATCAAGGTAAAGCATGTTCTTTTTGTATACGTTTTTTGGGGGAATTTGATAGTCGTACTTGACTATGCGACGAAACTGGCGGCAAATACAATCATCTTACTATCTGTGACATATCAAGATAACTTGGTCTTGGGCGGGGGGGGGTGGGGGGGTTAATTTCTTTGACTCATCATTTCCTCTACCCTGCCTTTATTTGAAAAGTTAGGCTATTCAAAGTATACATAGCCAGAATGGTCTTCTGATGAGGATCGCAAAAGGTCGTGTCTAAATTTTCTGTGATAAAACAAATCTAAAATCATGAATAGTGTATCTTAGTTCAGACAACAACAGTCAGAAAATAAAATGTAAATAAAGATTTATTGTGGTGTTTACGTTGATTACAGTTGTCACGCCCCCCCCCCCCCCAACTGACTAAAGAGCGAAGCAAAAGGTATAAAGCAACCTGTGGTGGCAGAAAAATCACCTCGCTGAAACCACAAGAAAATGTATGAAATAACTACTTATTACGGTCTCAAATGGTAAATTATCAACTCCTTTCACAAACTTACAAATTTTGGGCGCTCCCGCTGACTATAAAGTGGATTTTGACGGCCCTAAAGCCTTGAGGTGGCCCAGGGGATTGTAGGTCAAAATCGCCGATCCGAAAATCGCCGACTACCTGAATGGCCGATCGCAAAAACGGCCGATGAATCATTGGGCCCTCCTGAAATAAACCTTCCTATTCCTCTAATTCAGTAATTGAACTTTACATTCTCCACGTGTCAAGTGTCATGAACATTCTTATAAAGTATTCTGTGTTTCGATATATGTTTTTTGTTTAAATCTGAGTGTTAATTCTAGACGTAATTACGCCACAAAGCCAAGACATCCTAAAATTGGAGTGGCTAGCTACGCCGACTTTTCTTCTTGAAATTAGAGCTGCACTCACCACTCACGAACTCGAGTGGCTCGAGCCCTGGGGCAAACTCGCCGAGCTCGAGCTGAAATGTTCAAATCGTGAGCTCGTCTATGTTGGGAACACAAACGTAACACAGAGCACCTTACACACATTATTAACATACATAACTGCCTATCGCTGTCATGTCTTCTTTACAATCTCCAATGTATACATTCACATGGTGTTGAGTGTTAAACTGACCTCTGTACCTCGTCAGCACGTTTAAAAATAAAATAAACATGGCAATGTTAATAAATCTCCGCCAAGAAATATTTATTTTTCAATAGCTGGGCTGGAAAATAAGTATTTCTTTGGAAAATTGGAATGTCCGTGAGCTCATGAGCTCACGAGTCAAACGGGTGGTGAGCTCATGAGTTGATCTCCCTCCGTGAGTGCAGCTCTACTTGAAATATTCTTTTTTAAGTTCGAAATCCGTCTAATGATAAATGACATCACTTAAAACCAATCCAAAACTTTTTTTATCACTTTCCACTAGGGCTGTGCTCACCGCTCGCGATGCTCGATGGATCGCGATTTTCATGCCATGCTACGATTATCGAGCATGACATGGAACTCATGAGCATCCCAAAAAAATAAAAACTTCAACTACCTTTTTAAATAGGCTTGTGAAGCTAAAAAATCCCGTCGTGTTGGCGACATCGATGTCCCGATTCACAGCGGAACTACGCAAAATGCGTAAGTTCGATATACGCTAAGCCGTTAGAGCGTACTTCACACTCTAACAGGTTCAGAATCATGAGGTGTAGTTGCATGTTTATACCGCTAGCTTGATATGGCGCTGGCTAGCGGTATCAGCACTTCGATCAAGCTGTTCTTCGCGCCCTGCTTTCACACTATAAACAAAATGGCCGCCGTTTTCATGCTCGTGAGCAGCTCGTGAGCATCGTTTAGGTTTTGGTGATGCTCGTGAGCTGAAAAAAATTGGTGAGCACAGCCCTACTTTCCACACTCGTATACACGGACACTAAGCCTAATTGATTTCCAATAAATAGGGCCCTTTTAAGCATCGGCCTTTCTGCGAAAGGCGATTTTGTGAACGGCGATTTCGGAATCGGCGATTTTGACCATATACCGCCCAGGGGACCTCCATGCCAGTCATTTTTGGCCGCTCGGAACTGTCAACATATACGGGCATTCTCATTGGTTAAAGAGAGTAGTTCCGCACTTAATTTTTTTTTCAGACTGTTGCAAGGGCCCTATATGGTTCAGACTAGTTCGAGCCACTCTATCGTCACGTATGGCTCTGTTTACAGTCATTGTGATGGAATAAGTAACAGGAAAAAAGTTGATGTATGTGAGAAGGGCTTTCCTTACCACGAAAAGGGGGGTAGGGGAGTAGGGCGCCACCCCTAGGTCAGGGGACACAACAGTTATTTAGAGACCTGGGGAAGGGGACCACTCGGTAGCTCCCCTGTAGTGGGGTGAGCCCGCGAGCCAAAGCGATTGCCGATCCTTACCTACCTACCTTTACATCCTGAGAGTGATAGGCCATACCCACGATAGAGAAAGGCCAATGCAAAACTTTTCCCCTGCGCCCCAAAAACTGGGCGTGGACATTTCCAGGCCAGTGTGGCCACCCAAACCAACTGAATTCGGTTCCTACCTTGTTAGTTTCCCTTGTGCAGCTTTTACAGCACTCAAATCCGCAAGTAGTGAGAGAAATGAGAGCTTTTTGGCTGGAAGCTCGATAATTTTCACAGAGATCGTTCCGCCATTTAGGTCAAGGCATGACTAGTCGAGCAGCACTATCCATCATTTCCCATATCAAACCTATCACCCTTTCACACTTGTGCTGCTTGACTAGTCATGCTTTGAATTAAATAGTGGAACGAACTCGAAGAAAATTATCGCTTCCAGCTAAAAAGCTCTCATTTCTCTCACTCTGGGCGGATTTGAGTGCTACATAAAAGCTGCACAAGGGTAAATAACAAGGTAGGAACCGAAACCAGTTGGTTTGGGTGGCCAGACTGGCCTGAAAATGTCCGCGCCCAGATTTTAGGGCGCAGGGGAAAAGTTTTGCATTGGCCTTTCTCTATCGTGGGCATGGTCTTAGCCAGCAGGGCGTCTGGGTGTCTTTTTGGACACCCAAACCCTTAGAAAGCACCACTCAGGACACCCAATCTTTTTGTGAGGAATTTCTTAAAATGTTTATCTCAAGCATATTTAATGAATTTTTTCCTCTCCATATAATTCCCATGACATTATATAATGTCATATTAGGATATAATGCCTTATTTTGATAATTTTTTACATGTTCATGGATAAAATCTTAGTATATTTTGGTCCCCCTTAAAATTTTGGACGGCACGCTCAGAAATTTCACAATTGCCAATTTTAAGCACCCAGTTTCTAAATCCTGGCTAAGACCCTGATCGTGGGTATGGCCTATAAATCTCAGAATGTAAACAGAGCCATACCTGACGATAGAGTGGCTCGATCTAAGTTCAGACATAAACCCTACCTATTTTCTCATTTCCGATATCATATGGAAGGTAGGGTTTAATTTCATTTCTTATAAATTACGTAAGCACTGTTCCGCTGAGATTTTGAGAGGAAGCATTTTGCTATAATCTTGGCACATAAAAACAGTTGGGAAATGTATTTTCCCTCTTTTCAATCACCGACGGCTAGCTAGTTCTGTTTAATGCCGTCATATAAATAAAGGTCCGCGCCGTTTTAATTGGACTATATCAGACTCTCTTCTGCTCCAGCCGACGATCGAGTTGACGAGTTGAAAATGTCCGCCATATGGGTTTTGTAAAAGCCCGAATCATTTACAGAACAGATTTAATTTGAAATTCGGATTAGTGCAAATGCAGCAAGTATATTATTATTTATTAACCTAAATAGTATGTATTGTTTCTATTATGAAATGTCCAGAATATTTGCTGGAAGAAGGCCGTATAAACATTTATTCTTCAAAGATGGTCACACATTAAGTGAGATTCAGAATTTCCAATTCCGATGAAATATCATCTCTAATATCTTATCATTATCATGTTTGGGGTCCTCTTTTTATGTTTTGTTAAACCCTTATGGTACAAGGTATTCTGTTTCAGACAAGAGTGGGTCTAGTATCAGATTGGCAAACCCTTAACCATGCATGATACCTCATAATCACATAAATCTGTTTTGAATGCTCTATTATTCTTTTGCTCTTTCTCTTGAGGATATTTCTTAATAGGGAGGTTCCGCTAAGTCGGATACGCCTCCGTGAACGGCTAAGCTTGTACGGAGCCGTAGGCGGAGGCGGGTGGTTATAAACATGAATCCGCTACGGCGGGGGACTACGGCTACGCCGTAGCGATTAAAATATCCAACACCAGAGGCTTCAGCGCTGATCATCTGTGCCAATCTGTGTCTTACAGCGTGGTTTAGCCGGTTGACGAGAACGCGCTCGCCCCAGGCTACACGCTAAGTGATGACAATGCATCACTTTGCGTGACGTGGTATTCTGCTTAGCCGTTCGCGGAGGCGTATCCGACTTAGCGCAACTTCCCTAATATTTTTTATCATTACAGAAAAGTGTAGCCCACAGAAGTGGCATCATGGCTCAACATCCCCATGTAAACCCTGTAACAGGTAGGTGGCCCACCTGGTATTGTCATAGAGGCTTGCAATTGTTTCAACACCTGGGAGCGGTTTTAGTGGTCCAAAGTTCAGAATATTTCTTGCTCCAGCACTCAAGTTGCCACATATTCTATTAGTAAATAGTACTATTTGGACTCTTACTCGAGCTTTCCCAAACAGAATGGCAATTGGGGGATTGCAGATTTAAAATGTCTCAGATGTGACATAGCCCTATAGATACAACTTGGAACAAGCAATTAGATAGATCTATTACCATGAGTTGCAGTCTGAAGACTGCAACTAATTTGTAAACACTTCAGGAAAACAGTAAGTATGATTGAATCATGGAAAGAGTTCATATAACAGATTTCATATAAACATTAACCCTTCCAATGCCACACACGCATACATGCGTTTGTGATAGGATAACCTAGAAAATTGTGTATGCATATATATGCCTGAGAGACAAATACATGAAGGACCTAACTTGGCAATCTAGAAGTCCCCCTACATAGCCTGAGAGTTAGGCAATTGGCTGTGCGAATGTTGTGCACTATTTAAGCGTCATTTAAAATGTCACGCGATTTTAGATGGACCAAAACTTTATTGGATTGTCAAACCCATACAACCTAGTACTGGTTTTCGGTCTTGAAATAAACCCCATTACAATTCTGCATCAGAAATATGTGAGCTAAATTACAATTTGGAATCACAAAGGTTAATGCCCAGCTTTCAGGTATTTAATATTCATCTGTTTATTTCTGTTACTTTGTGGTTCAAGTCATTTATATCACTATAGGTATCAATGTCAATATCAATACCTCTCCAGTTCCATACCTAAACATTTGCCTATCCCCCTATACTAATACGATATTGACATCACTCATACTTTCAGGCACCCCAGCTGTACATCCCAATGCCTCAATGCTGGGCCACAATCCCATCGGTTCACCATTGAGCCACCAGGGGGTCGCTCTCCATGCAGATCCAAGGGCCATGAGCCTACCCTATGCAGGAGCGTCTCTCGAGCCCAAGCCTGCCTCGGCATATCTGGATAGATCCCTCGCTCAAGCCCAGCAGTTGGCTGCCATGAATGCGGCGATGGCATACCCCTACCCGGGCATGGTGCCCCCCACTCTCGGGGGCGTTCCCCTGACGCCCGCACAGCAGATGTTCGCGGATGTCCAGGCGCGTAGGCTGGAGGTCTCGGGGGCACAACTTCCAGTCCTCTTGAATCGCGTTGAGGGACCAAACGAGATGGCGGAGGAACTAGGACGCATGGCCCAGGAGGGGGTGCAGGAAACATTAAGGTATGATGGGAATGGGAACAGCTATTCTGATTCTTAATGGGACCAGTGTTGTCAAGCTGTTGTTGCCTTAGCAATTTTTTGCCCTGTATCAAATGAAAGGGCAATCATGAAGTTATGCTAGCCATAGCCTCCTTAGTTAGAAAAGGAGCCTCAGTAAGCTAGGCCAAATGTAAACACAGACTTTCTATAAAATGCATATTTTGTATTGAGTTGTTTAGGTATTTCATTTTCCATTTTCTTTATGTCTTCAGTGATGAGGTGTTCTCTAACTACCAGCATCGTGAGATTATTAGCGGCTGTAAGGCTCACCCGGGTGACATAGTGGAGGCAGGCTCCCTGGCTGCCCTACCCCCACCAGAACCTGGGTACGGCCTGTCAAAGTCCCTTCCCAGGGAACTCATTACAGCAGGGACCCTGAGCAGCCTGCAACTCGAGGGAATATTGTATGCAGTAAGTTTTGGCTGAGCCCTCGGCAGCAGGGTGTCTGGGTGTCTTTTGTGTGCACCCACTTGAACCTTAAAGGACAATTCAACCAAAACATAGACCCAATTAATTTCTCAGGGTATTCTCTACTTTAACCCAAGTTCCCACCACTGCCAAGTTGCCAACCTTCATACAAGAAGTATATTGCTGTTCAAAAACATCCTAACATACAAGAAATAGAGGCACTGGGAGTGGCCATATTAGTCTATTAACAGTCTCTGGCTATTGGTACACGTATGTCATTAGCAGTAATGTAGCTGTATTCATGGTGGTATTGTCCTTTAAATATACACTATAGACTATAGTGTATATTTAAAGGACAATATTGCCATGAATAGTCTATAGTTAATGCACTACATCTAGGAGAGCCTTAGCCAGGAGGGTGTCAGCATGGACATCTTTTAAAAAATATGTCTTTGAAAAATACCCATTATGACATGCTTAAGTTGTTAAGATTCTCAAAATTTGTCAATTTCAAGAGAGAAAACTAAGAGTTTTAGTTCCCAATGAATGCTATGTACATAGATGTCACTTGTTAATCATAGTTATTCAAATTGATAATTTGCAGTCTCCCTGAAAAAGCCCTCCAAAAATTGCATTAAAGCACAATCTTGACACCTTGTTTGATAATCCTTGCAAAAGTGAGGAAATCAAATTTAGGCATGTATATAAAAGAGATGCAACATAGTTTACTTGAAATAAGTGTCAATTCAGAAATCTTTAGATGCATGGAAACAGTTCATCAATTCTTAGTGTATAATGTGTTCATTTTATTTGGTATCATTTTTCAATATCTGCTAATATTTATTACAGGTCACGCTAGAGAAATTATTTAGAATGGTTCGAATAAGAGAGTATATTTAATATTAGTGTTTGCCAGACTGCCAATGGCAGGTTGACAACTTAGAAAACAAGCTGTCAGACAGGTATTTTTACATAACCAATCTGATATGATGCAATGCAGATAAGATATTCCTTACATGTATTGAAAATAATACTTTTTCTGCTTGTCTACATTCAGTAGACCACTCATACACCTGTAGTTATAACAAACACAAACAACAAGCCATTGCACACTCCACACACAATACATTTATTTTTGTGTGAGCTATCTGTACATATGTCCAATTGTATGTAGAAACATAAGCTTCAATCTTTGATCATTTTTCCTTCCATATTTAATAGATAACCACCTAGACTGCCTAGAGTTTGCAGGTAAATTATTTGACAGGAAAATTACAGCAGGTATTAACATTAGGAGCTGCTGTTGTTGCAAATTGACATTATTTTCTGTTTTGTTTGCAGTGCCAGAGACATCAAACTGTCTTGCCCAATGGGAACAGAGCAGGCTTCTTTCTGGGAGACGGAGCTGGTGTAGGAAAGGGGAGACAGGTAAAGATATGGATCCAAAAATATATTTCTTTAGTAAATATTTGAAAAGTATTGATCAAAGATATATTGCATCTCCTTCTGGAACTTTTTAATGCTTGATATCCAAGTTATTTTCAAAAGTACCATATATCCAGATGACTATTTTAACTGGTGAAAGGGTTAAATAGCGATTAGAAACCTGATCAAATCCACACGCTTTTCTTCCTCTTACTTAAGGCATGCCCTAATATAAAGGACATCTGTGAATAAAGAATGCATGTTCTTGAATCAAGATGTGACTCCTACAGGGCAGGACAAATTTTTACTGAAGGCTGAAAACTAACTGCTAGTGCAACTGCAGCAAAGGAAGTTCTCAATACATTAAATCATATTTAAAGAACACTGTTTATAAATGAATACCTACTTCGTCTCATCATTGACAAGGGAGATCTAACATCAGTTAGCAGTTACACACATCTTTTGGATATGATATGATATATGCCATAATGGCCAGTTATGATTATGCTGAACTTCCTCTACTCAGCACATTGTGGTATCATAATCATTACATTTGTGAATAATAATTATTGTGATGATAGAAATAATTTTATACAAAGTATGTGCATTTTCGCTATGATAGTTATTCTAAATAAATCATTTATCATTGATGCATTTATTTTTCCATCTATCCATCTTATTATTGATTATTTTTCAGATATCTGGTATTGTTCTAGACAATTTTGCAAGAGGACGCACAAAGCATATCTGGTTCAGCATGTCTACAGACTTAATAGTCGATGCTCGAAGGTGAGAAATTAAAGAAAATATTCACTGATAAACTTACTATCATGATAGGTATTTTACCTGTATGTCATTAACATTAGCTTTACCCCTATATTCTTTCAATTGAAAAACATCTATTCCACATACTGCAAAACTGTGCCTTAGTGTTTAATTATAATGGCTGTTTCTAGAAATAACATGGGGAGGTTATAGGCAAAACCACCTATATGTTTGTTGTTTACTGGACAACTCATCATTGAAAATAAGATACCGAAGAGGATGTGCTCCAATCCATATGCAGACATTTTCATGTATAACAATAGGATTGGTCACTGATGACTTTTTGTAAGGTTTGAAATCGCTGGTATTTTTTGTGAGGTTGAAGTCACTGATGATTTTATTTTGTAATATGATTTTGACAGTTCTTTCTATCTGTTTTCAGGGATCTCAGTGACATTGGTTGTCATGTCAAAGTTATTGAAGGCTGTAAACAACTGGACAAAGAGACAAGGTAATGTGTTGCTTGATCAGCTAAATATTGCAATATATATATATATATATATATATATATATATATATATATATATATATATATATATATATATATATATATATATATATATATATATATGTGTGTGTGTGCGTGTGTGTGTGTATAATTGTGACAGATTCCGAACAGTAATATATATATATATATATATTATATATATATATATATATATATATATATATATATATATATATATATATATATATATATATATATATATATATATATATATATATATATATATATATATATATATATACACACACACACACACACACACACACACCCAAAGATGGGAAAGAGACTGTAAAATCAGCACATAAGGCCCAGAAAAAATGTTTGTTTTCTGTAAAGTTTCGAAAAGAAGGGTAGGTAGGTCAGTATAATATCTTTTTGGATTTTTCTGTTCAAAAATGTGTGTTTTCTACATGTTTTATGTTGAATGTGATATAGGAGGCCGTACAAAACTTAAGGGTAGGGATTTTGCTGAGTAGAAACTTTTAAGAGTAGAATTACAGGAAACAAACAACTTTTTTAGGCCTTACCATTCAACTTTTCAAATATTTTGCCAATTCATTTTCTGTTACTAAGTTATTTTCTCAAGTGATTAAGATTCAGATGAAGATGTCTTGATTGTCAAATTGATTAACGATAGCTGCCAAATTTATATTTTATAGACTTTAGATCACTATCATGGGCTAGGGATTTTAACAAACAGTGTCACAATGTAAGTTCTTGAATTTGATCATCTTTGTATTGATTATTAATTATCATTCATTTCATATTCATGATTATTACAATATACCCATTGTTTGGAACTATTGTTGTTTTAAGGGTTTTTGGATTACCTGCTGATTTCAAGGAGGGTGTATTGTTTAGCACATATGCTACTCTAGTATCTTCAGTTCAGAGGGGAGGTAAGTAATAGTAATAGTTCATGCTTTTTTAGTATAGAAATATAGGTAAATAGATTACTTTGAAGAATACGTTCAAATCATTGAATTTTGTTTGGGATATATTACATGAAAAAACCTGCAGCTAATTGCCTTTTATTTTTTCAATGTACAAAACCTTTCATTGAGCCAATATATTTATCTTGGCTCAAGCTGTGACTATTCATGAAAAGTAAGGCATCCTTAAGATAAGTGGATATTGTGTGGTTGATAGAGAAGTAGTCTGTGAGAAGCCAGCTGGTATTGCACGAGGCTGTCAAGCCTTGTGCAATACCTGCTGACTGAATGTCTGAACTGTTCAACTGGCTGAACTTTTTGGGTTACAGGAAAGAACATTTTCAGGCTTGATAGTGTCACCAGATGACAACTGTATGAAGCAGTTGTCAGAGGTGGGCTGCTAAAAAACACTGCCCCAGTCCTGATTGTTAATACCTTCTGGATGAGCCTCAAACTAGACTCAAATTTGGAGATTGCGCTTTCTCCATTAGTGCACCAAGATTATGGAATGCGCTTCCACAACACCTGAAGGATTCTACATCATGTCAGGCCTTCAAGAAGTGTCTCAAAACACACCTTTTCAGGCTCGCCTATTGAGGCGTTGTTGACTATGACTCAAACTATGACAATGTGCAGCGCTTTTGAACATTTTATGAATGGAAAAGGCGCTGTATAAATTCCAATTATTATTATTATTATTATTATAATACTCTAGGCTTTCTATACTTGGACACCCCTGGTATTCCTGGAAGAGTAATTCTGATTTCAATAGGGGACGGTTGATAGCAATAGTGGTGTATTGTGTACATGTGAGCTCCATTACATCCCCCCACTGAGCTTCAGGGAGTTACAGAGTGTGTGTAATATTCTCCAGGCCTGTTTGGATCGCGGCAGTCGCGCCTACAGCAGCTCATGGACTGGTGTGGCGGCAAGCAGTTTGAAGGATGCCTCATATTTGACGAATGTCACAAAGCGAAGAACTTCAATCCGGGCAAGGAGTCGTCCAGCACTAAAGTAGCACTAGCAGTGACCACCATACAGAGGTAGGGATGCCAGGGATGGAGGAAAACGGCAGTGCTGAAAACAGTTGCTCTCCAGCTCTTAATCGACAAATTTGAATTGCTGTGGATGACCAAATCTCCTAAGTAACAGGGTTGCCCACAATTTAAACCAAAAGTCTAACCGTTGACAGTTTGCAGTACTGAAATGTGGTAGTTTCCATATATCTTTCTAATAAATCAGTTGTTGAAACAACTTTTGTTTGATATTAACCCATTTGCATATGGAGTTCACACATTACCTGACAACTTTGAATATAATTCATCTAATGTTGTTATACTTGAAAAGCATTCTAACAGAGATTGTTTAATCAACCAAGGGAACAACCTTCATCCAGAAATTTCTCCAAATATTGCTTTATTTCCATTATTTTTCCATACGTTTCTGATCAAATACACTTGAATTGGTTAACCCATGCCCATAGTGGGCGGAATTTGACTCAGATCCCTTGTATGTGCATATGTGTTAAAGGGAATATTCAAATATTCAATACTAGTATTAGCTTCAGCATGGATGAAATGAAGTTTTCTTTCTATAGCAGATTCATTAATGAATTCTGATGTTGTTCTTTTCAGGCTGCTGCCCAAGGCGCGCGTGGTGTATTGTAGTGCTACTGGAGTGACTGACGTCAAAAACATGGTAAGCCCAGGACCTGTCCAAATGTCGCTGACCATTCTGCATTCCGCTGCTGTTATTGGACCAGGCTGCTTAACTCATTTACAGGTGTCTGATGTGTGAACATGCTCTGTCAACTCTGAACATAAATCATCAAATAAAGAACAATACGTAAATTTTCTAAAAAAGGAATGTAAACCTAACAGGAGCAGCAATTTTCAATCACATATTTCTCAAAACTTTTTTTTCAGTTATCAAAAGTATTCTAAATGAACCAAACTACACCAAATGAGATTGGGTACGCACTAGTGTTGGAATCTTCAATTTTTTTCAACACAATTATTCCTTTAGAATTTTGATCAATTAATCAATCAAAATTCATTATTTCTATTATTTCCAAAATATTGGCAGTAGAAGAGCAGCTAGTAAGCATTTAGAAATCAGGTCAGGGTTTGATCTCAAAAGGCTTTAACGGGCCTAGACCTTTAGACCTTGACCTATAATGTGGAAGCCTAGGTGCCTAGACTTTAACCCACATATTTAAACTGTAGTCATCAACATATGAGCTAGTTACTTAGCTTATCATTGTTCCTAAAAAGTTTTTAAACTAGCTATATTCTCTGAAATTACATTCATGGCGAGATTATGAATGTGATTTCAGAGAAGTGCAAAATGACTGAGTTGGTTTGTTTACTGTAATGGGCATCAGTATAGCACTCCCTTAGGAATGATAATAAGGTAGGTAACTAACATTTTAGCATTAAAAGATGTCCCTCAATCATTTTATCTTAGCTTGATCAGTTGTTTTGTAGGCACAATAGACCAAATTATCATTGTATCAATTCATCATCCCACCACAAGTTCTCACCAGATGTTAATTGGTTTATTTTTACTTCATGCCATCTATATGTTTTCTCTCCAGGCCTTCATGGAGAGGCTGGGCTTGTGGGGCGAGGGGGCTCCGTTCCGGAACTTTGAGCATTTCATGGAGTCCGTCCAGAGGAAAGGCTTAGGTGAGTCATGTCCACCAGGACAGCTTATCCCTCAAACCATCACAGTCTCAAGACAGCTCACAATCAATATTACAATATATTACACTTAAATTTTAAACTCATAGAATAAGTTCTTATGTGATGGTGATGCATTATTCTTTATTTCGTTAAGTAAATATATGGTATATGGTCTATCTTAAAAAATAAGGGCGCCCTAAAATTTTACAATTGCCAATTTTGGACACCCAGTTTCTAAATTCTGGCTAGGACCTTGGACCACCCTCTATTCAGATAAGGCCTAAAAAAATAAATTGTTTGTTTCCTGTAACGGTCCAAAAAAAAATAGGGTAGGTAGGTCGGTAAAAATCTTTTTTTTTCATAATTCTTTTGGTCAAAAATGTGTGTTTTAGGCATGTTTTTCGTTGATTGGGAGTTGGGAGGGCGAAAAAAACTTTAGGTTAGGGATTTTTTAAAATAAAAACTTGTTAGGGTAGGGTTACAGGAAACAAACAATTTCTTTTTTTAGGCCTAAGAACCGTAATTTTTTTTTACTTATTTGAAATGACATGATATTATCATGTTTCTTGTTGTCGGTATTTACACCAAGGTAAAAATATTCAATTATCTGCTTGCAATCGACCTTTTTAGAAGTGCCCCATAAAATTGGTGTCCTGAATTTTGTGATTTTTGAGGGTTTTGGTGTCTGAATGACACCCAATCGCTATGCTGGCTAAAACCCTACCTTATGCATAGCATTTCTGCCTGCATACATGTTGCTGACTGTGATTGTCTCTCCCTGTAGGTGTTGCTGAGATGCTCGCTATGGAGATGAAGGCTACAGGGATGTACTTGTCACGTGGACTCAGCTTCAGACAGGCTCAGGTAAGTCAAGTCTTGCCCAATAGGGGGTGCTGGGGTGTCACAGGCAGTTAAAAAGCAGGCTATCGCATGATTTACTCTTAAAGTTGTTGTTTCGATCCTCAATGCTTTTGACAATAACTTGGATATTAAGAATAATTTTACAAAATATTTGTAGTAGAAATCTTTTCACCAAAGTGTCAGGCTGCTTTTTGCAGCTGTGAGCATAAATAGATTAGATGGTTACCTCAGGAGTGTCCACTTGTGTCGCTGTCACACCGCATGCGGCATGGGTTATGAGGACATGCCAAAGGACCAATTCACAATAACTCAATATACTTTTTTAGGAAGCACTACCGGTAGATGTTGTTTCAATTTTTGTCTGATCAACGAACATTACAATTTGGACTAACAAATTACCAAGGTGGTCCCTCAAAGTGGGATTTCGGAATTTTATCGTTACTTTTTCTGCTGTATAGAGGCTAAAATGATACTAGCCTGTTGTGAATGGTGGATAAAACTTGAGGATGCGAGAGATACCACAGCTGAACCCCAAGTCACTGACAACTTTCTCACTTATTGGATATGGACATTTGTTATATTCTCGGACTTTGTCTGTGCTCCTGAAATTTGATGCTTTTCTGCATTTAATGACTGATGCTCGTTTCCTAACATCTATTCAATTCTCATTCAGTTGATATTGTTGATTTTCTATTTTTGATTTCGAGTATGCTCTTCTCTCCAGTTTGTGACTGTTGAAACGGAACTGACAAAGGACCAGGAGAAAATGTACGACATGGCTGCCCATGTGTGGTAAGATTCCTGTTATATATGTAGTAGGCAGACTGCCTCTGCCAAGAAATCAAATCTTTCCTCTATAAATACCCCCCCCTCTTTTAAGAGCTAGCATGCCAGATTTTTGCCACGAACCCATGGCAGAGGCAGACCTGGTTTTTCCCGCTGGTTGGTAGCAGGCTTTCAGCAGACCCCAGCTGGATCTTGAGCAAACTCTTATTTGATTATTAATTAAATCAGGATCTGCTGACGAGGAAACTACTACTTAAGGAAGATAAATGCAATAATAATTTCATTCGTAAGAGGGACTGCTTGTACTTAGACTGCATTTTTGTGGTGTTTGGCTGATTATCAACATGAATAAAAAAAACAGTTGGTTCAAAACAAGCCCTCAAGACGTAAACTCATTATTCTATGGATTGTTGTTGGTTTGGTTGATTTTAGCATAGTCTTTGGATAATTCAAAGTGAGTTAACAGACTCCTACTTGGATTTTTTGTTTTTATACTGCAAGGATATCTTTTTAATGCAAAATCTTTGGCAGTGTTATCTTTAAAGCCCCATTCTCACATTCACGACTTCAGCCACGACTATGCCGATCTAGCGAATAGACCGAATTTGATGTTTCGAGTACGCTATTATGCAAATTTTGCGGTTTTCTTTTTTAAAGAGGACTGTTATTCGACTACCATACGATTGACGACGACGGAGTCACGACTGTTGTTGGACATGAATACGTTCGTTCAAGACTTATCCCGCATGTAGTTGTAGTTAGTACGACCGTTATACGATGCTCATAGGTATATCCCGACTATCATACGCTACTCATACGCTTGCTATACGACTTCAATACTTGAATAGCGTATAGCAGTCCTGTACGATCGTACGCAGAGCGTATGCAACTTTCCCACGGATTTGCATACGCATGACGCTGATGTCAATACGACTGCTATACGCTGTTGCCGACCTTCATACGCTGTTGCCGACCTTCATACGCTATTGCCGACCTTCATGCGCTTATCATACGCTACCTATTGGCACCTACTTGTTATTGGAGGTGGCGCCGATCGACTACGACTGTTTTGAAATTTTCAAAACAGTCGTAGCCGACGCTGACTTCAATACGACTCGTGCAGACTTGCTAGACTGTCATACGTCAGTACATGTACTATTGCCGACTCACCACGATCGACCAGGACTGCTGAGTCGTGGTCGATCGTGGCTGTAAGTCGTGAATGTGAGAATGGGGCTTAACCCTATATCACTCAACGCAACAATGTTGCCATGTCCCCTGCACTGCATGAGGGGTTACTCCTCAGAGACATTGTTGCGCAGTGCGTAGTGCACTGCAGTGCATAGGGAGCAGTGCTTTAAACAAGTTAAACGAGTAATTTCCATTTTTTATTTGTATCTTTCATTTCTTTAAATATGATATTATTTGTGTTTACAACATATCAACTTAAAAGTTGATTTTTTGTCTGATTTTGCGCTTGACGCACTGCCAATAACGCAACTCGGCAAGTTCGTCTTCGTTGAGTTGTTAAATGAGTGGGATATCATCGTCTGATCCCCATGGATCGTGAAGGGGACGATAGTCGATCCTCTTCCACTCTTCATCGGAATTATCCAGGTTTAAACTAGCCATTTGATGGCAGAAACAACGAAAAAACACGGGAGAATATCAATGGTTTTGTGTGTTGCTAAGGATGCCAAAACACGACGATGTCACTGGCGGGAATTCCCCATGACTTCCATATTTGGAGGGGGTTTTCCCATAGTTTTCCCGCCGAAAATCACAGACTTGCCAGTAGGGGCAATAATTTTGTATCTTTATTTAACAATTATTTGTGTACCAGCGATCTAAGATTGTGGTACGCAAAATACGCCAAAACTCGCTTCGTAGGAATAAGTGCACAAATACAATGACGCAATAACTCGCTACTGAGGAAGTGCAGCTGCACTCATGTAACGCTTTATTGCGTCATTGAGTGATAAAGGGTTCCCTGTGGGGCAGGCGTAACCCTTGGCTCCCATTGGCCTTGGAACCCCCACTATTTAAAAGTAGGATTTTCTCACATATGACTGGTACAAAAACTGATTTATTATGAAATCCAAATTGAATCCCTTGCCTAGTTTTTTGTTGCCTTCAATGTTTTTCTGGAAATTTTCCAACCATGTGAATGGTTATATAAATTGGTCCTCCTCAGCTTGTGTTTTATTTGCTGTTGCTGTTGTTGTTTTCCAGGAATGAGCTGCGCACAGCCGTGATCACAGCCATGCAGAGAACCAACTCCTCCAACACTAGGATGTGGACCAACTTCTGGGCGGCTCACCAGCGCTTCTTCAAGCAGCTCTGGTACAATAATCCTCTTTTTACTCATCCACTACAAACACAAGCCACACAAGTGGTGGCACAGTGGCTGCAGTGGTCTAGTAATTGTAATTGTTGGTCTAGTAATCAGTAGGTCGCTGGTTCAATTCCTGGCCTCGGAACTTTGGTCTGTCCTTGGGCAAGACAGTTTATATCATATTGCCTCAGTCTACCCAGCTGCAAATGGGTACCTAGCATTAATAAGGCAGTGCTTAGAGCCTGCATGCTATATGCTGCCAGCTGCCCTAGAATATCCCTCTGGTGTTAGAAATGTGTGTACAGGCCTGCTAGGGAAGGAAGGTTGTGTGAACATTTCGGTGGATACAAGACTTTAAGCCGAATACCTTTTACCTATTCCTTTAGTGCTAGGAGACGTGGGGTCCAGAGCTCAATCACATGCCAGAGCTAGTTTTGGTTTGATTCCTCTATAAATTGAGGCAACCACTGAAAATGTTTGTTTCTGGCTCGTTATTGTCAGATGCCGATCATTTGCGAAGGTTTTACTTAGGAGAGTTTCATGTTCATTTCTAATCCTCATTAATGCTATCAATTTCCTCTGCATATACTGGAACTCCTTTCTATATTATTGTCTGAGCCAAGATTAGTAGGTCGTAACCATATGTTAGAAAAGGAAATAATTAAAAACAAACAAAGTAGTTTTTGAAAATTTCTTTAGATTGTTAAGTTTTTCTTAGGATATTCAGGTATTGACAACAATGCTGTTTTGGGGCTTTGACTACTGAAATTAAAGGGGGTTTATTATGGTGTAATAATAAGAGTTTTTAACTTTCAGTATGGGTATTAAGATCCCTGGTATCATAGCAGAGACTCAGAGAGCCCTGGAGGAGGGCTACTGTGTGGTGCTGGGACTACAGACTACTGGAGAGGTAAGTTCATACAGATATCAGGCTAAAGTCTGATCAGTATAATGATAATGATAACTAGTATTGCTACGACTACTACTACTACTACTACTACTACTACAACTACTACTACTACTTCTACTACTACTACTACTACTACTACTACTACTACTACTACTACTACTACTACTACTACTACTACAACTACAACTACTACAACTACTACTACTACTACTACTACTACTACTACTACTACTACTACTACTACTGCTACTGCTACTGCTACTACTACTACTACAACTACTACTACTACTACTACTACTACTACTACTACTACTACTACTACTACTACCACTACTACCACTACTACCACTACTACCACTACTACTACTACTACTACTACTACTACTACTACTACTACTGCTTCTGCTGCTGCTGCTGCTGCTGCTGCTGCTGCTGCTGCTGCTGCTGCTGCTGCTGCTGCTGCTGCTGCTGCTGCTGCTGCTGCTTCTACTACTACTACTACTACTACTACTACTGCTAACTACTACTACTACTACTACTACTACTACTACTACTACTACTACTACTACTACTACTACTACTACTACTACTACTACTACCACTAGTGCTACATAATAAAAATGATGATGATAATAATAATGATAATAATAATAATATTAATAATGATAATAATGATAATTATGGTAATAATGATTATGATAATGATGATAAAATTGTCATTTGTATAGTACTTTTTCAATTCATATGTTCATTACTTAAGAGGCTCAGGTGGAAAGGCTTATCCTATATTTTGCAGAACCTCTCTTGCAGTATTGTTTGCAAAAGTAGTAGTAGTAGCTGCTGCTGCTGCTGCTGCTGCTGCTGCTGCTGCTGCTGCTGCTGCTTCTACTACTACTACTACTACTACTACTACTACTGCTAACTACTACTACTACTACTACTACTACTACTACTACTACTACTACTACTACTACTACTACTACTACTACTACTACCACTAGTGCTACATAATAAAAATGATGATGATAATAATAATGATAATAATAATAATAATAATATTAATAATGATAATAATGATAATTATGGTAATAATGATTATGATAATGATGATAAAATTGTCATTTGTATAGTACTTTTTCAATTCATATGTTCATTACTTAAGAGGCTCAGGTGGAAAGGCTTATCCTATATTTTGCAGAACCTCTCTTGCAGTATTGTTTGCAAAAGAAAAATTGTTTTTTATCTACACATCTAACATTTTACTGATATGAAATATTTCAATGCAGCCAAATAAGGACTTATTTTTAATGGAAAATGATCTGATTTTGCATAAATGATTTATTTGTCATATTTCCAGGCAAGTCTTGAGAGTGAATTGAATAAGAGTGGAACCATCAAAAAATTTGTATCTCTCTGCCGAGAAATTCTTCTTCGATTTGTTGAGCAGAATTTTCCCACTATAATTGAAGTACAGGTAAGAAACATCTTTGAAATTCTGTCTCATGAATTTGTTAGCAGAATCTAGTTGTAACCTATTAGTATGCACACACATGCATGCACCCCCCCACACACACACACATACATTTGCATATTTGTCTCTTATTCTGCTCAGTGATGGCCTAGACAGTAAAGGTTGATCTGATTATAAGGAAAGAGGGGAAAGCTTAAACGTATGTAGACATCTCAAAATAAACCTATTGGTGAATTTACAAATTAAACCCGTAGTCACCTTAATTCTCAAGTTATTATTTAGGGCATGCATAACATTCAGATAACAATATCAACAGCACAATACTAAGAATGACCAGGTTAACTACTCTTAACTACATAGTGTTTGATCAATTAAACTAAGTGTAAGTTTCAGATTCCTGATGGCTTTTACTTTTGTTTGCAGAATCCTAACCCTGAGGAAGCACCAAAGGAGGACAGTTGGAGTGTGACGGCCAAGACCATGCTCCTGGACTTCGCTAAGAAGATCCCTCTACCAGACAGGTAATTAACCCTTCCAATGCTAAGGCTAATTTTGTCCAAAGCACAAGGATGCACAGATTTTTGAAAACCTTCTAAAACTTGTCATGTTGGTATTCATTGGATAGCTCTCGCTGAGTACTCTCAGATGAGTACCCATTTGCCAGGGTTTCCGTCATTTTTTAGGATTTTCGCATCATTTTGTATTGGCCAAATAAGCCACCAGCTGCAAAAGGGTTAGACCATTCACACCTGGAGATCTCCCTCATCTCGTATCATACTCACAAAAGGAACAAAGGAATTAACATTGACTTCTCAAAATATTCTAGATTGGTTGGTTGGGTTCTGGCCAACTTTTCTCTTCAAATATTTTCAAAAAGTGATCTGGGCTGAGGAATATCAACAAAATAGTGAGGTTATTTTGAGGGTCTACATGCATGACTGGTTAAGCCAAAAGAAGGGGCATGTTCAATCACTGATATGCTTAGAGTACTTACCAAGTAATGGTGGAAACAAGATCTGATATCAAATGTTGTTTGTTCTACTCACTATCTTCATTCTCTTGTGTGGATTCTTATGGCCACTCTTGTATTCTGATCATTATTTTACTAGTTCTATGAGTTCCACCATTTGCTCTTGTTGCAGTCCCCTAGATGAGATAATTGACAAGCTTGGCGGACCAGATAAGGTGGCTGAGATGACAGGACGGCGGGGCAGGATCGTACGGAGATCCCCTAGAGACCCGCCTACCTACGAGCATCGTGAGAGTGACGGAGAGGTCGAGAGCCTCAATGTCAGAGAGGTACTGCTCACTTACCTGGAATGTTTGCCACAGGTTTAAAAAGGGCTCGCAGTGATAAAAGAAGCCTTATTCATGTAGTATAAAAGTACAACCCTCCTTTAGATATTTTGTGAATTCAAGTATTATTTCAAATATGTTTTCATAAGTACCATAGCTCAAGATGATACCTTACCAGAGGACTCTAGGGTAACCGTACTTTGTTTAATTCTTGTTAAGAATATTAATTAGCAGGGTGCTTGATAGTTCAGACATAACCCCTACCTTTTTTCCCGTTTCTGTTTTCCTCCTACTGACGGTAGGGTTTAGTGTTAAGTCTTTAAAATCCTGTTAGCACCCTTGCTATAATCTGGGCACATACAAACAGCTGGGAAATGTATTTTTCCTCTTTTTAATCACCGACGGCTAGCTCTTTGTATTGCCGTCATAATTTAAAGTCAGCGCCGTGTAAATAGGACTATATCAGACTCTTTTCATCTCCAGCCGGCGATGGACTTGGAAAAGTTGTATATGTCCGCCATATTGGTAAAAAGTTGGAATTATTTACAGAATGGAAATTTGGATTAGCGGAAATGCAACAAGTGTCAAGTATATTATTAACCTGAATAGTATGTTTTGTTTCTATTGCGAATTATCCAGAATATTTGTTGGAAGAAGACATATAATATGGTAATTAATGACACTTTCAGGACCAAGAAGCCTAGCATTGGTTCCGTTTATGGGTTTTATGCTAAACCACCGCTGCTAACCTAAAATTAGAGGATCGCATGGAACCTTACATGTGCAACACAGAACATCCACAATAAGATATTGTTGCATATATAGTAAGGTTCAATATTATTGAACTAGGTGCTTGAATGTCATTTGGACATTCTAACCCATGAAAATCACACATTAGGGAAATGGCAAATCAGGATAATGATTATTGTTTTCTTCTAACATATGTGCTATGCTATTGTTATAAGATTTTTTGAATTTACTCACAAACTAGATAAATGATGTGTTTGTTATTTGGATGCGTTATGATCAGCCTTCAAAAAATATACTCCTATATATTCCTAATTTGGAGCCCAGTTTCATAATCATATAATATTTTTGCATCTTTTCAGAGAAATCTGTTTATGTCAGGTAAGAAGTTGGTGGCTATCATATCTGATGCGGCGAGTACTGGGATATCTCTTCACGCTGACGTCCGGGCCGGCAACCAGCGCAGGCGCATACACATGACCATAGAGCTGCCCTGGAGCGCGGACAAGGCCGTACAGCAGCTAGGACGCTCACACAGGTCTAACCAGTCCAGGTAGGTACAATAGAGTACATGACCATAGAGCTGCCCTGGAGCGCGGACAAGGCCGTACAGCAGCTAGGACGCTCACACAGGTCTAACCAGTCCAGGTAGGTACAATAGAGTACATGACCATAGAGCTGCCCTGGAGCGCGGACAAGGCCGTACAGCAGCTAGGACGCACACACAGGTCTAACCAGTCCAGGTAGGTACAATAGAGGACTTCACAGTACACGTAGGTTTTAGCCAGGATTTAGAAAGTGGGATTGACATTTTAAGAAATTCCTTTCAAAAAACATTGGGTGTCCTGAGGGGTGCTTTTTAAGGATTTGTGTGTCTAAAAAACGCCCAGACACCCTGCTGGCTAAGACTATGGTCTAGTCTCTACAAGTATGTACACAATACTATACATTAAGTCAGTCCAGGTAGGTGACGATTTAGATCTAACCAGTCCAGCTAGGTACAAAATACAATAGATCTAAACAGTACAAGTATGACAAAATACCATAGACCTTAACAGTTGGTTTCATTTTTGCTGTTGACGTTTTAAAATTAATTGTTTTTGCTGCAGAAGACTGGTTCATATTTCAATATTTTAAAGCATTTTTATTTAAAACGTTTGATAATTTTGCAGTGGACCTATCTACAAGCTCATCACTACAAACCTTGGCGGGGAGAGGAGGTTTGCTGCAGCTGTTGCTAGGCGACTGCAATCCCTTGGTAAGTGGAGAGGTTAACCATATAGGTATAGGCAATATCACATCACAGTTCCAACATTAGAGAGATTTTTACCTGTCCATGCATAGATTTACACTGATGTGAAAAATTAAACAATTTTGTAATTATTTCTTAACACATTAATGGCCCTTGGGAAATTGTCATTTGAACCAATGCTTCTTTTGAAAGTAACTTAGGAATTAAAAATGATATAGCACAAATACTAACACGCTGTCTGAAATGTCTCCTATGGTTGAGCTGAATGAAGATTTTCTTTTCCTGTTTTCCGCTTTGAATTGTAGCGTTAGCGTTCATTGTGTTTTGTTTTCCAGGTGCTCTTACAAAGGGAGACCGCCGCGCTGCAACAGGGACAGACCTGACACAGTTTAACTTTGATACCCCGTACGGCAGGACCGCTCTCAGGACCATGTACAACTCCATTTGCTCAGTAGGTGGCACACTAGGCATGCCGAAGAACAGCCAAACTTAACAAATGCTACAATCCATCCATATCAAAAATGAAGAAAAATTAGGTTGCCCTCTTCATCTTCTTCCTATTATGTATCCAACTTTATGTGCTGTATTGTTCTATGTGCTACATAGCATTAGTAAAGCATGTGTGGTGGTTCAAAAGTAATTCTCTGAATTGACCAGGGCTCTTTGAGGTAGGGGTGCTACACCCTATCACTGGTACAGGCAGTGGAGTACCTATGATGTGGTCTAACTGTGTAACATGTAAGACTGATGCCTGACTAGATGTCAGGCTGGTCTCCACCCCTACCTTAAGTGCCACCCTGGCAACCACTAACAGAACTAAATGAGGCTTGGATATAGTGAATGGCATGTGGTCATGATGAATTAACTAGTGTGAATTTCTGCCACCAGGTGGCTGTGACTGACTGACTTTTCTATGTTTTTAGAGGGAGATAGCTCCGGGTGTAACAGCCTCCTTACTCACTCAGGGGAAAAGTGACTTTGCAGAATTTAATCCACAAATGCAGGTTAGTAGAGCTCTGGTTGTACATCACCCTCCCACATTCTTAGGTATCACAGTGTAGAGCATCATCATCAGTAGTAGTAGGAGTATTATTATCATTATCATAATTATCTTTATCATTATCATTATTATTATTAGTATTATTAGTATTATTAGTATTATTATTAGTATTGATATTATCGTCAACACCATCCTCATCGACACCATTATTATCTATTACATATAATGTCACTATTATATTGAAACAAAGCATTTGAATATTATGCACAACTGATGCCCTCTTTCATCTAAATAGGAGATTTTCAAGTTTTTGAAAGGGTATATTTTGTTATGATATGAAGGGTGTTTTTGTGTGTGTTGTTGTGCAGATGGGCATGCTGGACATGGACACCATAAGGTTTGGCGGCCGTATATTCTGTGTGTTTTGTTGTTGTAGGAGTGCCTTGTGCAGATGGGCACGCTGGACATGGACACCATAAGGTTTGGCGGGCGCGTGTATTCTGTGTGTTTTGTTGTTGTAGGAGTGCTTGGTGCAGATGGGCACGCTGGACATGGACACCATAAGGTTTGGCGGGCGCGTGTATTCTGTGTGTTTTGTTGTTGTAGGAGTGCCTGGTGCAGATGGGCACGCTGGACATGGACACCATAAGGTTTGGCGGGCGCGTGTATTCTGTGTGTTTTGTTGTTGTAGGAGTGCCTGGTGCAGATGGGCACGCTGGACATGGACACCATAAGGTTTGGCGGGCGTGTATATTCTGTGTGTTTTGTTGTAGGAGTGCCTGGTGCAGATGGGCACGCTGGACATGGACACCATAAGGTTTGGCGGGCGCGTGTATTCTGTGTGTTTTGTTGTAGGAGTGCCTGGTGCAGATGGGCACGCTGGACATGGACACCATAAGGTTTGGCGGCCGTATATTCTGTGTGTTTTGTTGTTGTAGGAGTGCCTGGTGCAGATGGGCACGCTGGACATGGACACCATAAGGTTTGGCGGGCGTATATTCTGTGTGTTTTGTTGTAGGAGTGCCTGGTGCAGATGGGCACGCTGGACATGGACACCATAAGGTTTGGCGGGCGCGTGTATTCTGTGTGTTTTGTTGTAGGAGTGCCTGGTGCAGATGGGCACGCTGGACATGGACACCATAAGGTTTGGCGGGCGCGTGTATTCTGTGTGTTTTGTTGTTGTAGGAGTGCCTGGTGCAGATGGGCACGCTGGACATGGACACCATAAGGTTTGGTGGGCGTATATTCTGTGTGTTTTGTTGTAGGAGTGCCTGGTGCAGATGGGCACGCTGGACATGGACACCATAAGGTTTGGTGGGCGTATATTCTGTGTGTTTTGTTGTAGGAGTGCCTGGTGCAGATGGGCACGCTGGACATGGACACCATAAGGTTTGGCGGGCGCGTGTATTCTGTGTGTTTTGTTGTAGGAGTGCCTGGTGCAGATGGGCACGCTGGACATGGACACCATAAGGTTTGGCGGGCGCGTGTATTCTGTGTGTTTTGTTGTTGTAGGAGTGCCTGGTGCAGATGGGCACGCTAGACATGGACACCATAAGGTTTGGCGGGCGCATGTATTCTGTGTGTTTTGTTGTTGTAGGAGTGCCTGGTGCAGATGGGCACGCTGGACATGGACACCATAAGGTTTGGCGGGCGCGTGTATTCTGTGTGTTTTGCTGTAGGAGTGCCTGGTGCAGATGGGCACGCTGGACATGGACACCATAAGGTTTGGCGGGCGCGTGTATTCTGTGTGTTTTGTTGTTGTAGGAGTGCCTGGTGCAGATGGGCACGCTGGACATGGACACCATAAGGTTTGGGGGGCATATATTCTGTGTGTTTTGCTGTAGGAGTGCCTGGTGCAGATGGGCACGCTGGACATGGACACCATAAGGTTTGGCGGGCGCGTGTATTCTGTGTGTTTTGTTGTTGTAGGAGTGCCTGGTGCAGATGGGCACGCTGGACATGGACACCATAAGGTTTGGCGGGCGCGTGTATTCTGTGTGTTTTGTTGTTGTAGGAGTGCCTGGTGCAGATGGGCACGCTGGACATGGACACCATAAGGTTTGGCGGGCGCGTGTATTCTGTGTGTTTTGTTGTTGTAGGAGTGCCTGGTGCAGATGGGCACGCTGGACATGGACACCATAAGGTTTGGCGGGCGCATGTATTCTGTGTGTTTTGTTGTTGTAGGAGTGCCTGGTGCAGATGGGCACGCTGGACATGGACACCATAAGGTTTGGCGGGCGCGTGTATTCTGTGTGTTTTGTTGTTGTAGGAGTGCCTGGTGCAGATGGGCACGCTGGACATGGACACCATAAGGTTTGGCGGGCGTATATTCTGTGTGTTTTGCTGTAGGAGTGCCTGGTGCAGATGGGCACGCTGGACATGGACACCATAAGGTTTGGCGGGCGCGTGTATTCTGTGTGTTTTGTTGTTGTAGGAGTGCCTGGTGCAGATGGGCACGCTGGACATGGACACCATAAGGTTTGGCGGGCGCATGTATTCTGTGTGTTTTGTTGTTGTAGGAGTGCCTGGTGCAGATGGGCACGCTGGACATGGACACCATAAGGTTTGGCGGGCGCGTGTATTCTGTGTGTTTTGTTGTTGTAGGAGTGCCTGGTGCAGATGGGCACGCTGGACATGGACACCATAAGGTTTGGTGGGCGCGTGTATTCTGTGTGTTTTGTTGTTGTAGGAGTGCCTGGTGCAGATGGGCACGCTGGACATGGACACCATAAGGTTTGGCGGGCGCATGTATTCTGTGTGTTTTGTTGTTGTAGGAGTGCCTGGTGCAGATGGGCACGCTGGACATGGACACCATAAGGTTTGGCGGGCGTATATTCTGTGTGTTTTGCTGTAGGAGTGCCTGGTGCAGATGGGCACGCTGGACATGGACACCATAAGGTTTGGCGGGCGCGTGTATTCTGTGTGTTTTGTTGTTGTAGGAGTGCCTTGTGCAGATGGGCACGCTGGACATGGACACCATAAGGTTTGGCGGGCGCGTGTATTCTGTGTGTTTCGTTGTTGTAGGAGTGCCTGGTGCAGATGGGCACGCTGGACATGGACACCATAAGGTTTGGTGGGCGCGTGCCCGAGAAAGACGCGGGAGATGTCGGCAAATTCCTCAACCGTATCCTCGGCCTCCCTGTACACAAACAAAACAAGGTACTGCAATCTACCCAATCTTCCATCAACAATGTATTGACTACCCTGTTACTCAAACAGCAGGGTTTAAAAAGTTCTGTCGAAATGGAGAAATTTGAATTCAATAAAGTTCCCAAAACTGTCATGAAAGACTAAAGGATAATTTGCTGAATTAAAGTATTACTGAAAAAACTGTGTGCATAATCTTTTTGTTGAGCATTTATTTTCATCTGATTTATTAGCGAACTAATAGCGCTTTCAGTAGGGCTGGTGATAATACTAAAATCTGTGCATGGAAACACCTACTGGTGTTGATTAATTTACATTGACATGTTTATTTCATTTAAAAATGTGCTGATGAGGTACAAAGGTCAGTATCACACTCAACACTACTAGTATACATTGCAGATTGTAAACAGGACATAACAGCAATAAGCAGTTATAAGAATGTGATACGTGCTCTGTGTTACATTTATGTTCCCAACATAGACAAGCTCACAAGTTGACCACTTCAGCTGGAGCTCTGCGAGCCTGCCCCAGTGCTCGAGCCACTCGAATTTGTGAGTGGTGAGAGCAGCTCGAACAAAACATAATTTCTATATGTACTATAACTGACAACAATACTGAACCATTCTTAATTTCTGATTTTTATTTTTTCAGATTTTTAACTACTTCACTCAGTGTCTGGATGCTGGCGTCCAAGCTGCCAAGAGGGAGGGAAGGTAAATACAAAAACTTACAGCTAGAAAAAAATGTTGAAAGTATGATTTCAGAAGTCTTATTTTGCTTGATGGATCAGAGGAAAATAGTTTTTTAGTGTAATCTGAAAAAGATGAAATTACAACCCTTTTAAAAATGTGTTTTGTATTAAGTAGAAAGGAAGGAATGTATATTTGTATATTTGCTACCAAGACACTTTGAAAGCTTGTCCTTATTAAAGTGTATATTTACAGTTTTGCTGTTTTCAGTTATAACAACCAGAGCCATTTACTGGCCAGATCCCTGAGCTCCTAAGGGCCTAACCAACCTGGTAGAATTTGAAATATGTGCAGCCATTACCATGGAACTGTAAAAGCAGTCATTTATTTAGTATAAGTTAAGATTTTATTATTTCTGATATTGTAAGCAGGGTTCAACATTTGTCTGAATCCCTACTAGTTTGGCAGGGCTAGTAGCCCTTTCTTTCACTAGCCCTACCCAGAATTTTAAAAAGCATGACAGAAAATCTGTCACTATAATGAAATCTAAGCAATCTCATTGGCTTCAGGTGCAAGTGTGTGCAACTGCAGCAGAACTTTATTTGTTTTCTCCACTTAAGTACATTGAGTTTTGGGCCGAACCTGTTAAGGTGATGACTAGGCCCACAGGTCTTGCTCATGTTTTACCTTCACGCCAGCCTGGTTTGGTGGCAACATTTATCCCTGGGCTAGTGGGCTATTGCTACAAGATTCCAGGATGGACACTTTGCTGCTCCTGGTATACAAAGGTACGAACTGGAGCTCAAATATGCCATTTCTCTACTTAGAGGGTTAAGTTAAAGTGTATAATATTATGTGCTGTTTTATTCAAAGGTTAAATGAAGGATTCTTTGAATTAAAGTGCATCTTTGCTTTATTTTTTACAGATATAATGAAGGCCTGCTGGACATCACAGCGTCCTCTGTGGAGCTGGTTGGAACACCCAAACAGGTCTTCAAGGACGCAAACAACTCAAATACTGTAACCAAGTAAGTTATAAAAGAATAGCCACCCGCAAACATTATGCCACTGGAGAAATTAATAACTATTCCACTTGGTATTTTCAATTGTGAATCAACTGAATCAGCAGATCTTTTTTCGCCTGAACTTAATGAAAATATTCTCATATATATATATATATATATATATATATATATATATATATATATATATATATATATATATATATATTTATTTGTATATGTGTGAGTGTAATTACTATATGTTTGTATGTATATGTTTATGTGTAATTACTATATGCTATTACTATATGTTTAAAATGCTTTATCTACTATGAAAAAAAAACAGCTGAAATTTCTTTTGCAGGCATGTGATTCTGAAAATAGATCGAGGAATGAGCTGGGAGAAGGCTTTAGCCAGACTTGCCAACCACCAGGGAAAGAATGATGGCTTCTACTGCTCGCGTCGAGAGACCAAGGGCAAGAGGCTCTACATACTGGCCACTCAAAAGGAGAACTCAACACATCTATTCAAAATAGCAAGGTAATACATGGACAGCGACACCTCTATTCCTTTATCTGACATAATTGCAATCTCGGATGCTTTCCACAATCTCACCTGTTAGATTACACCCTCAGCGTGGTAGTGGAAGCCTTTGGGAAATCTGGACCACCATTACTCAGGTGCGTAGGTATTTTTCAGAAAACATGGGCGACCCATAGAAATTGTAATTACTAAAAGTGTCCCAAATTACTGGGAATTTACTAGGGCTGTCATTGATACCGCCTGTATCGATGCTGGCGTAGATCCCCATTAATAGGTGCAGCAGTTATCTGCACTCCAGTGAATACTATATGAATAGCCGGACTGAATCATTGAAATATTCTTACCAATGCCAGCCCCTAGGATTTACGGTAAGGTGACTGGGGGTTTAAGTTTTCCCTGGGTTATCTATTCTCAAATGAAAATCTATTAAGGCTGGTTTTGTTTTGTAAGAATTTTCGCCATAGTTTTTAATTTCACCATCCTTTGCTCACAGACTTCCTCACCCAGCTTAGGAATTAATGAGATTCTCAAGACAGGGCATTAAGGAAGTATTTGCTTTGAAGCAGATCAGTTGACATTTGTGTCATTTGAATGGAACATACAGTCATGTTGAATATTCACTTCCATTTGGAGCCACATCATTCAGCTTACATGAGAGCCTTCAGACTTTTCAGAGAGACTACAAGAATCAGGGACTTAGCCAGGATTTGAAAAGTGGGTGTCCAAAATTGACAATTGTGAAATCTTTGGGGGTCCAACTTTTCAAGGCAGACAATATTATACTCAGATTACAACCATGTACATGTATTTATTTACTCAATATGATAAAGCATGATGTCCATATACACTGCCTGGGGAATTTTATTGAGGTGGAAAATCTTCAATTATATGCTTGAAATTGACATATTAAAAAATGACTCTGAAATATTTGGGTGTCCTGAGGGGTGATTTTTGAGGGTTTGGGTGTCCAAAAGACACCCAGACACCCTGCTGACTAAGACTATGACAAGAATGCTTATTCAAAAAACATTGCTTTTCATGAGAAGTTAAATACTGATGGGTGGAGACCCCTATTGTGGCATGGGGAAACTAAATTCCCTGCCAATATCACAGAGTAGGGCTGGAAAGATATTCTTAGATTTAGTTTGTTCTTTTTGGCGCTATTTTACAATGGCTGTTGCTATTGCCATCTGCTTTAGTTGACCTATGATATATATATATATATATATATATATATATATATATATATATATATATATATATATATATATATATATATGTATATATTTAAATATATATATATATATATATATATATATATATATATATATATATATATATATATATATATATATATATATATATATATATATATATTCCATATTCCTTCTTCTGTTTATGTACTCCTGGTTCTTTTAAGTGGAAAATTCTAAAGGGTAATGGAAACTTGAAAACTGCTTTACATGCAGGTAGGTAAATCTAAAAACTGATTACTGGCTTAACTCTTTATTTTCAGGCCAAACATGGGAGTATCAGTCTTTGATGACGAGAGGTCTGACCTGCTCAGCAAGTACATGCCTGTGGACAAGACAAAAGCAGGTAGGTAGCTGGGAAAAGTCTTGCTATTTCAGCTTCACACTCAGAGCTCAGCATGGCTAGTAGCACTTAATCACGCTGCAAATAAGTGAAATGGCAACTATTAGAAATGTTAATGAATATTATCCTGCTGTTGATGATATCCTCAGTGAGTTTTGTGACTGGCCCTTATAGCCCAGTGGTCTAAGGCCTTACCACTAGATGTCTGCTGTCTCTGACCTTCTCCTGAGTCCGAATACAGCTAGGGCATGTGAGAACTTTTGTCAGTGACTTTGGGTTTGATATTCACTTTCTGATGGCCAGCGAGAGGCTTAATCAGTAAAATACTCTTTTTAAGTTAAGAAATCTTGCAAGATCTGAACAGCAAAATTGCTTCGAAGCAGTGTGGATAATGTTAATGTACAGAAATGTGCTACAATTTCTTCCAACTGTGTTCCAGTTCTGATGAATGCTTAAAACACCACTTTTTTCCATTCCGTCAGAGGGCCAGCTTATTAGGCGATAGCTCTAAGGTGCTACCACTCAATGCTTGCCTTCTCTTGTGGTCCTAGCTAGAAAAAGGCTTGTGAGAAAGTTGGAAGTTGTTATTAGGCACTCTGGTTACCCCCGTCATTAACAACTGGCTTGTGAGAAAGTTGGAAGTAAGTTGCTATTAGGCACTCTGGTTACCCCCGTCATTAACAACTGGCTTGTGAGAAAGTTGGAAGTAAGTTGCTATTAGGCACTCTGGTTACCCCCGTCATTAACAACTGGCTTGTGAGAAAGTTGGAAGTAAGTTGCTATTAGGCACTCTGGTTACCCCCGTCATTAACAACTGGCTTGTGAGAAAGTTGGAAGTAAGTTGCTATTAGGCACTCTGGTTACCCCCGTCATTAACAACTGGCTTGTGAGAAAGTTGGAAGTAAGTTGCTATTAGGCACTCTGGTTACCCCCGTCATTAACAAGTGGCTTGGCACAATTAAGCCGTTATGTGGAAGAAAATGTAACGATAAACAGAATTCCACAGTTGCTTGTCAGTGTTAGCTCTGGGTTGAACATGGATGAAAGAAATACAAGACATATCAGTGTTTAAAACTGTAAGGTTTATTTACTGATTGCAACAACAACCATAGAAATTACACTTTATCACTGTAACATGATGGAATAGAGAATTGCTGGATGCAGAAAGATCTGAAGGCATGCTAACTTCACAAACCACTTTTCCCGTAGTGGGGAGCCCCCCCTCAATGCTATAAATTTGCAATCTGAGAACCAAATAGAAACTCACTCATTTTTTTCTAGAACTGAAAACTAGAGTCAACTTTTCCTACACACCATATGGGTTTGGAAAGTTATGCTCAGCCCTGTTGCCAATATGATAATTAATGGAAACTGGTGACATAGCATAAATTATTAGTATTGAATGGCTCTAAGTATTAGTTCTGACTGTTTGGAATTGTCCATTCTTTGATTCATTTTATTTGCCATAAAATAAGTAAGATTCTTCAGTTTTTTAAATGTCCTGAAATGAATTAATTCTGGTTATAAACTTTGTGTTTGATAGTAGACCATCTGCCAATATCTTTCTTAGAGAATCTTTTATTTCATAACTATCATACTAGTCACATGTTCCACTCACATGTTCAGTCACATGCTTTAGTCACATGGTCAGCCACATGTTCAGTCAAACTGTTCAGTCACATCGCAATTCTTCATTCATATTCTCAGTCAATTCCTTCAATCACATTTTCATTCATATATTCTAAGTACATGTTCATTTCACATTTAAGTCACATGCTCCATATACATGTTCCCATCACGTATGCCGTTCACACGCTCTGGTAACTCATACCTGTAACAAGTGCCAATCACATGTACCAGTCACACGCCCCAGTCACACGCCCCAGTCACACGCGCCAGTCACATGCCCTTGTTACACAAATCAGTCACATGTCTCAGTCACACGCCCCCGTCACACACCCCAGTCACACACCCCAGTCACACGCCCAAGTCACACGCCCCAGTCACACGCCCCAGTCACACGCCCCAGTCACACGCCCCAGTCACACGACCCAGTCACACGCCCCAGTCACACGACCCAGTCACAGACACACTTCCCAGTCACACGCCCCAGTCACAGACACACATCCCAGTCACACACCCCAGTCACAGACACACGCCCCAGTCACACGCCCCAGTCACACGCCCCAGTCACACGACCCAGTCACACGCCCCAGTCACACGACCCAGTCACACGCCCCAGTCACACGCCCCAGTCACACGACCCAGTCACACGCCCCAGTCACAGACACACTTCCCAGTCACACGCCCCAGTCACAGACACACATCCCAGTCACACATCCCAGTCACACACCCCAGTCACATGCCCTTGTTACACAAATCAGTCACATGTCTCAGTCACACGCCCCCGTCACACACCCCAGTCACACGACCCAGTCACACGCCCTAGTCACACGACCCAGTCACTGGTACCAGTTATATGTCCCGCTCACATGTCCAAGTCACATGTTCCAGCCACATATACCAGGACCCAATCACCTTTGTTCTTACATCAGTTACTAATTTGTGTCATAATCATAGATTTTATTTATGTCTCACACACACATACATACACACACACACACACACACACACACACACACACACACACACATACATACATACACACACACACACACACACACACACACACACACACACACACACACACACACATACATACATACATACATACACACACACACACACACACACACACACACACACACACACACAAATGTAGGTTTGAGCCTTATACTGGATGTGGTAGTTGCTGATTTTCTTTTTCCAAGCACTCCTGAGGTATCAGTCATTTGTTTTGATTGAAATAGCTTGACCACTCCCTTGTTACAGCATGGAATTCTCATTACGTTTCATGACCATGATAGCTCTCACAGAATTAATAGTGATTCCCTGTTGACCTTTGTTGTACATGTAGTTGCTTTGTTAGAAGTTAGTTAACTTGACATACTTTGCTTTTCTGCTCTCTCTCTCTCTCTCTCTCTCTCTCTCTCTCTCTCTCTCTCTCTCTCTCTCTCTCTCTCTCTCTCTCTCTCTCTCTCTCTCTCTCTCTCCTCTCTCTTCTCTCTCTCTCTCTCTCTCTCTCTCTCTCTCTCTCTCTCTCTCTCTCTCTCTCTCTCAGACATACATACACTTATATCTCTAGCAGAATGCACATGTTTCTTAGAACGGCTGCACCATTTGTTTTGTGCATTAGATAAAAGTCAGCAATTTATTTTAGGGAATACAGTCAGTGGTGTGTGCTTGTAGCATGCCTTCAAAGAATAAAGATTGCATATTAAAGAGTAGTGTAATATTGTCCTGTCCTGGGGCCAGGTAGCATACAAAAATGAAATCAAGCAACCTTTGCAGGTGCCTTATATTATTTTCTTTAACTTTCTAAAGAAATCTTCAAGGTTTTTTTGTTGGACATACTTTTACCCTTGGTAGGTTTTTAGGTAAAAACCTTAAGATTATATAAAGTAAAACTTTCTCCCAATACAGCATTGAAGTTTTTGCCCTGAGATACTTAAAGGAACATGCCCATATATGATCTAAACTTAATGAAATCCATTTACCTAAGGAAATCATATACCTGAAGGTACTTTATACAACCGGCCCTGCTGCTTCTTTGGATAGGCAAGCTATTACTGACCTTTAAGAGTACCCATGCATGCTTTCATAAACCCTCTTAAGGTAAAGCATCTTAAGCTTTCAATGCAGCCAAGCTTTCCCTAAATATCATCCTGGAGTTACCTTAAGGTAGGTTTAAGGATATGATCAAGATACCATAACACTCATAAATTCTTAAGGGATTTTAGCTGTAAAATGATTTATCTAGCCAGCCCCATATTGAAGACTTTATTCCTATATGACCAGAACATTTTTTGGAAAGTTGTTGAAGGAGAAACATTGATCAAAACACAATGCACATCAATTTTGAGAATTTATGATGCATTCTAAATTTATTTTCAACAGTATCATATGTCTAGACAGTAGTTCTCATGGAGTTGTCGAGTCATCTAAGAGTTAAAGAGCGCATCTCACATTATGTGAGATTTTTCTTTGAATCTTGCTTAACCCAGAGTTCCTCTAGAAACTGTTGTCTGAGCTTTTGACAATTACTTAGAAATGAAGAATAATTCTACAAAATATTTTAGGTAGATTTGGTAGTGTTCTGATTAACATTTCTTCTTCATATTTTGTCCCAATTAGCGCGAAGGATTGAATCAAATATGTGAGGCTTTTTACGGCCGCTGGGGGCCTTAATGTGTTAAAGTGTAACTTTGCTTTCTTCCTGAGTGCAACTGGGTGATGATATTAAGGGAATGAGCAGCCCGTCTCACACATAAGCAAAAAGCTGGGGAATATATAGAACAGTAGTAGGAGGAAGTATAAGTTGCTCTGTGTCTGCCTTTACAACAAGTACCTCAATTAATGGTTTCCAAAAGCTATTATTGCGGGAAAAAATGTTCCTAATGTATTTCAAGGCAAATAAAGCAATAATTGCGCTTATTCTTTTTAAAGTAAACATGATTCTCACCCTTAATTTTTAAAAAGGGTCATTTTGCTCTTCTTAAGTTCAAAAAGGATAATTTGTGTCATTTTTGTAATTCATAAAATTCTTTTGCATAGACAGGGTGTACCCCTTTGGCCTAGCAGTCTAATGCATGGTAGAGCACTGCTGCAATAAGGCCTATGGTTCACATCCCCTGCTAGGCAGGGCAGAAAGTTGGAGGTGACTAGTTGGAGTCGGAGGTTTCCCAGATCTCGTCCATCAGAAAGTTAGGATTTGTTGCCAGAAATGGGGGCAAAGATGCCAAGTCCTGTCATCAACACCGAATGCATTGTTAGCCTGAAAGACTTGCTGTTTCTCTTTTAGAAAATTTTAATTTCAGTTTAAAGCATTGGTCACACACTAAATTATATACATCACCAGGTAAATACAGATTAAAGGAAAAATGTCAGGCAGATGACATTAAGACATTTTATATAAATCAAGTAACCAGTCAAATTAAAGAAAACTTTAAAAGTAGATGTTTCAATTAAAGTTGCGTTCTGATGGGAAACAACAATATTTTACATTTTCCCCATTATTTTTCATTTTGAAACTGTTCTCTATTATTTAAAGATTAACTTGGGTTTGATAGAAAGATCTCTAAGCAGGAATACATAATAGTTGAGTATGGTAGGAAGGTCTGACCTGTATGAACAAACAGCCCAATAGGCAGCCTGCATAGTTTAGTCATAAAGAGAATCTGAAAAATGTGAACTTGCAATCAATTAATCATTTGTGTGATTGTCTTTGATGAAAGTCGACTAGTCTATCGCACACAAAGAAAGCATTTCACTAGAAGCAAGAAGTCATGGTAAATGTTCCTATACACTACATACGACCGATACTAACACTTTCAAATACAGAAGTGAAGTTCTCTAATCTCTTTGGCTACTTTATAGTACAAATGTAGAAATGCATAAAAATGGCATATTGCATATTGATACAAAGAAATTACAATTGTAATGTACAGAGGTTCCAATGTTGGCCTCATGCCAAACTTATCCTTGAGGAATCAGGAGATTGGTCAGGTCCTCAGCCAATCAAACAGCTGGGTTGATATCCCTAGTATCAGATTGGCTACCCAGTATTTATATCATATCAACCAATCACAGATGCTAGTAATATAAGCATCAAACATGTATTATTATCTGTGTATATAAGTGTTGAATATCATACATTTATTTATATTTGTATATATATAAATATGTATATATATATATTTATATTAACATACATTTTCAGAACTCCAAAAGCAAACTGCTTATTAAGTAGCATGTTCTGAGGGCGGCAGATAGTGAATGCCTACTGACCTAACAGGCAAATCAAGTCTAGATCACTAGATAGAGTTATGACACAAGGAAAGGGGAGTCAGCTCTCCCTATAACTGACACATCTTTCAGCACAAACACACAGCATTCCAAGTAGGGGCATGTAAGAAATCTGCCTGTTACTTGGGGTAGGGTGCAGGGTATTTAAGTGTCCTCCACCACTTACAACTGGCTCTTCAAGACTTGGAGGCAAATTGACAGAAAAAGTGATGAACAATGAAAGTCTGTATTCCCATCGAGTTGTGGGATCGGGTGTCTTTCATCCATTCATGCCCCATCTCCTTGACACATGTTGTTGATATCTATGAAAGTTACTCTACATCCAGGCTGTGGGGGACACCCAAAACCACCTGACTATTTTGCTGATATCTCCCTAAGAAAAGCCATTATTACGAAATATTTGAAGGAATAATGTAAATCAGAAGGTAAGCGATATCCCCTCTTCAGATATTTCCTAAATTTGTGCCTAATTTTCTCAGATGTAGTATAGATCCAGACAGCCTGTGTTAAGGAGATCTTAAGTATGTACTACACCGTATGTACTCTTGGATTCTTGCATAAATGCACTGTTGTCTGTGCTGGAAGTATGTGTCACTTATAGTGAGAAGTCGCTCGCCTTCTAATACTAGAAAGGAGAAATGTAGACATGTTGCGCTCTCTGCCTTGGAAGAAGTCATAAGACTCTTCCGTCAAGAGACCAATCTCTTGTAAAAAGAGGTAGAGAACTTCAGCCCCCTTCATGGCGGTCTTGAAGTCAAAAGAAGAAGGTAGAAATGACCATAAAGTTGTAGATTTTGAAGTCAAAAAAGCTTTGTTTGGCGTAGCAAATCCTTTGAATGAAAATTTGTTGAAGTAGATTGAATTTGACGAAAGTCGTGAAGTACAAGTCCGTCGTCTAATACTGCTGCTCCAGCCCTCACAGCCTCCATTGAGGCAGTTCTTAGACCCATTCATGCGGTAGATCCCTGAACACATCTGACTACTTTGATGATTTCTTTAAAACAAAAGAAAGTTTTGTAAAATATTTGAAGGAGAAATGCTACTTGGATCAAAATAAACATGTCTCCTACAGATATTTATCAAATTCATGCTTTAGAGAAAAAGTTATAAGCCAAAGTCTCATAGATCCAGGCAGAGAATTCTTTTTGGAGGGAACTCTCTGCATGAATGGGTTAACATGACAACAGTTGTCAATAGTGACGGCGCTAGTAAAAAGGAATACTACCTAACGTGGGCAATCACCTTATTCGGCCAATATCCAACCTGCTACTTAGTAAACTGCACATACACACATTCAAAATGGTATCTAGATGAAATAAAAGACATTTTATAATCAATTCATTTAGCATTTTAAGCCATATTGCTCCTATCAACAGAGCTACAGCTAATATATTGCTCTGAACATCTCCTGGAATAGAATAGGCTTCCAGGAAACGTTATTTACTACTAGAAAAAAGGTGGGCTGAAATAAAACTGTACAAGTTCCAATGGATTTCACCTGGTGGCCATTGCTAGAACTACTCCTCTCAGTATTTTACAGGGATGTCACATATATTCACACTTATTAGCAGAAAAACAAACTAGAAACTCAAAGCAAAATATTACAAGTTGAGGAAGTATGCCGTATATTACCATAAACCAATCTCCTCTCTGGCTCTGCAGAGAAACACACATCCTAGTAACAAGTAAAAGTTGCATATTTAACACAAAACCTTAGTCTTCCTAAACTTATAAATTAAATAAGCACATAGCCCAATATGGGATGCATTTCTCTGATTGAGAAAAGATATTGGCCAGCATAACATGCTTCTCCTCCTGTGATAGGCTTATGTACAAACTCACAGTGGCGACATGTCATATCCTCACTCTGCTAGCTCTAAGCAGGACACAGAAACTCGCTCAACTAGATTGGAATTAAGAAGAAACTTTTCTTGCCTTAAACTTTACCTTCCTTTTCTACACTCCCATCGTACATGTAGGCATTTGCTAATACATGGACCACTCACCAATACAGGAGGACTCCATATCTTTTTAGCCCAAGTAACTACAATATGGAGTAATGTTAAATGATTTTCAGAATTATACAATTAGTACGCTGATAACTTAGTACTCTCTCAGCCTTGTTGTCGCTACACTGGTTCCTGACTCTTTCCACTAGCCAATCCCATATGAGCATTGTCTTACCTACAATAGGTGTGTTCAACCCACAGCATTTTGCTTTACGTGCTTGACCAGTCTGCTGCTCATTTGAGGGAAGATGTTTTGAACTGGTTGTTGATATTAGAAGTTTCAGCGTGTGTTTGATTTACATAGGTTTTACTCTATGAAATCCTCCCAGTAACTACTTGACAGAGGCATCAAGCAGGCATGCAAAAACTAGCATCATCCTTACTAACAATTGACATGTTTATCCTCGAAAGCATATAGCAGCCTCCTTAGTGTAGTCTTATCAGTAAGCTACATTGTGATACAGACACTTAGACACCAGCATCTAACCCTAGACAGACTTGCACTGCACGTTTCTAGTTATATTCGTTGTGCTTTTCTGTTATAAAAGTGTCAAACCTAATCTTGCCTAGAACATTGACAAATATGCACATAGTTTTCATTATAGGTCAAAATAGCTTCTATCTGTACATTTAGGAAATGTTGGTCATCGAATGAAACATAACAAATTTCATTCAAAGGTTTTCTGCAATATTTTCAATTTGTTTTGACATTTCAAAAGTTGAATCCTCAGATTGGCGGGGTTCTCTGACTGTTGAAGTGTTGAGATGAGAGGGGCAGGAATTCAAAGATAATTTCAACCCTCCCGCTGCTGGTGATATTCAGATTAACCCTAATGCTGCTGATGGCTAATTTGGCCAATACAGAATGATGCAGAAAAACTGACAAATGACTGAAACCCTGGTGCATGGGTACTTATCTGAGAGTACTCGGTCAGAGCTATCCAATGAATACCAACATGACAGGGTTTAAATGGTTTTCACAAATCTTTACATCCTTGTGCTCTGGATGAAAGTAGCCTCAGCATTGGAAGAGAAACCCTGGCACATTGGTACTCATCTGATAGAACTTGACCAAAACTTTCCTATGAATACCAACATGACAGGGTTTAGAAGGACTTTAAACACTTTTGTGGGTGGTCTTGTACCTGGATAAAAGTGGCCTCCACTTTGCAAGGGGTAACTAGCTATTCAGCAGCAGGTCTGGTCAGTAGCATGCTAGGAAAGGGGTCTCATCTCTCAGTTTTACACTAGCACAATACACATTACCTATGACACCATGTTTGTCATTAATCACAAGGACTGTTGTTAGGAAGCTAGTATCGTAAGAAAGCCATCACATTTAAAACATTGTCAAACAAAATGATGTGGGTTGAAATTGACTGATTCACATTCCTTACTTTTGTGCCCGTTGGCATGGCAAGTATTTCTGCCCTTTGACCTGCCAAGCATATGTACCAGTTAACCTAATAAGAAGTTTTGAGTGTTTATTATTTCAGACACATTTGCCATAACTCTAGTTCTCTCTCTGTGGGGGGTCCTCATTAACCCACACATGCCTGCAGTGCCTCTCAAAGGCCAGAGGAAATAAGCAACATCGCTCTAAAAATGCAGAGTTCGAAAAAAAATGAAGGAGAATTGTTATTCTAAAGGAAAGCAACAACTACTCTCCTTCATTTTCCATTAACTCTCCCATTTTCACGAGGAACTCTAAGCATGGATGGGTTAAGAGGTCCCTACTGCTGGCTACAATCTGCCAGACCTGAACAAACCGCAGTACAACCCTTGTCAATTGCAATGTGTGGTATGCAGACACTTCAGAAGTAAGAAATGTAAGAAAGGAAGTATCATTATGATCATATTAAGAAAATCCTAAATGGCAATTAGTTAAAATGGGTTTTGATAATTATTCTGAAATTAGTTAAAACACTTTTGTTATCTTCAGTGTTTCTTGCAAGAATTGATTGTTGGCCTCTGCCCGTCGGCCCGGTAAGGGTATACTGGAGATTTTACCCTAATCATCATCATCATCATCATCATCATCATCATCCACAGTCATCATCATGATCATCCCCTGATCAGTAAAGTGTGTGTCCACGCTCAGGCTGACCCTATTATGATGTGCTCAACACTTTTGTTGATCCTTCCATTGTTAAGATTGTTGGTGGTGTTATTGTTGGCAACATCGTTGCTCTTGTTGGCTGCTTCTTTGTTGATGCAACACTTTGCTAGTTGATCTGTTGTTGTGGTTATTGTTGTAGACATTGTTGCTGTGATTGTTGTTGACCTCGTGATTGTTGTTGTGTTGTTTCAGAGCGCGGCTGGCAGGAGCAGTATGAGCATGCTCAGGAGCAGTGCATGCACGGAGCCGCGTGTCGTAACGGCGCTTCCTGTACAGGTAGAGTTCTGGGCGTTACTGTTGCCGTTCATCTTACCTTTGTTCTCTGAAAAACACAAACACATCGCGCTATTAGAAACATTCTAGTCATGAAAAAACACACAATCACGGACCTATTGAAAAGAGTGTTGTCATGTAAAATACTGACACATCCATCTATAGGAAATATAACAAGGCATACAGTCTTTGAGACGTCAAGCATATTTTATCTCGCCAAATGCAAATAGAAGAATACATAGCCATGACAAATAATAGAGAAGACAATCTTTATAACATTTGGAATGTAGCATACTTTGAACTATCCGAACAAGGATAATAGAGGAAAGACAAAAATCAAAGAAAATCAAAGAAAAACCTTAATAAAATATGGGCAAGGATAGACATTTTTGAGATAAATCTATCAACCAAATACTTATATGTTGTCTTGTATTTCATATCTTTATTGTTATAAATGAATAAGAAACAGCATTTTGTTTTGCGAAATAAAA